>CM029647.1:7493076-8155576 GCA_017311315.1 Dendrocalamus latiflorus | reverse complement strand
TTTCTTTTTGGCAAGCTCCCTTGGATACCTGCTTTCCCTTTTCGGCCTTTCCATTTTCTCTCCTGGTTGGCACCTTTCTTCAACCTGTCTTCTCCCCTGTATCGCCAAGTCCACCTGGCCGCTTGCCCGCATTCACCGTCGCCACCTCGGTGTCCTCACCCACGCAGCAAGCCAGCGCTGTAGACCGCGCATTGAAGGGCCATTGCCTCGGCGCCGTCCTTGCCCTGCCTCTCTTGCAGCGCCATGTTGACCGCTGAGCTCTGCCGCAATTTGGAGCCCTCATCGGTCGATGCACACGCCACTCCATCCCATCTTCGTCAGCACATGCCTTCGCGCCAGGGAGCCATAGTCCTTGCCATGCCAACTTGCCAGGGCCGGTCCTGGGATTTTAAGGACCCGGGGTGAAACTAGAAATAGAGATCCTAATATAAATATCTAAATATAAATCTACACACACATATATAATTTTACCAACAAACACTTAAAATGCGTTATGTATTAAAGAAAAATTCATATCAAAGAGTTACCTTAAAATTTTCTTCTAACATTTCTAGATGCGAAGTCATTGATGATAGTATTGGTATCAATCTCATCCAATAATTTCTTCTCAATACATAAAGTTGTCAAACCGTTTAACCACTCTTGAGACATTGTTGACCTTAAATGATTCTTCAACAATTTCAACTCTAAAAACCTTCTTTCAGCTGATGCCACAGTCACAGTCATAGTAAATAAAATCCGACAAGCAATAGAAATATTAGGATAACAATCCGCTTCTATGATAAACTCAAAGATCTCCATAGCAAACATTGGTTTATCTGATAAAGTCAATTGCATAACACTTAACTCAGAAATTAGATCATTTAACTCAACATCAGATGAACCATCTAGAGAGAAAGTTTCTGCAAATTTTGTACAACATTCTTTTAATTTAGTTCGATCCAATGACTTCAATGTTGTTGAACTCATTAAAAATCCAAATATACTTCCGAATGTTTAGAGTTCTTGAAATCTATTTTTCAATGAATTGATTGCCATATCAACCATAACAAAAAAAATAATTAACTTCAAATTCCTTCTCAGCTTGCAAAATTGCTTCATCACAATTAATTTCATCAAACTGTTTCTTCCTAACAACACGCCGTTTAACTGGAAATGATGGCTCTACATTCATTTGAGCTGCAATATCTTTGGCAATGATCATACTCAAAGCAAACCCTTCATTCTATATATAAGTATTAAAGTATTTAACCATACCTTCTATTTGTTGCATGTATATACTCTACATAGTATATGGGGGGCCCCTGAATTTTGGGGGCCCGGGGCGGCCGCCCCTCTTGCCCCCCTTAGGGCCGGCCCTGCAACTTGCCCACCAGCTCTGCCCATCGACGCGACTTGGCTGTCGCCGCAGCTCCCACGCGTCAGCACCATCACGACCCTCCACTGCTCCCATTGCCATGCCTTGGCTTTAGAGCCTAATTGACCGCCCGGATCACATTGTCAGCCGGAAATCCTCACTGATACTCACAAAGAACAAACAACCGCACTGCTCTCAGCACTCTGTGTTTTCGGGAAAGGAACAGTAACTGAAGAATGCAGACCAAACTTCAGAGTAAACGAAAAATGTACTGAACTGTGTAAGCAATGATGTTTCTGGGAATGAGACAATCTTTATTCTGGGTCTTCTTCCCCTTTTATAATACATGTTAACGTACATGATAACTGAGCATCCAATCTGATGCTTAAGATCCTAAAGACTCGGTTTATTCAACTGTAAACAAACGACTGAGTTCAGTCTACTGAAACAGAAAGAATCGGCTTACATGCAACGCAAAGATAGCCTGAAGAAATGGACTTCCTAGACTTAGTAAACAAGAATTAGTCAACATTTCACCCCCCCTAATTCTTGATGCGTTTGATCTCTCTGATCCCGATCTTCTCCCGTAGCTCCTGGAACCGAACTCTTCCAAGTGCTTTTGTGAAGATATCTGCAAGTTGGTTCTCTGTCCTGACAAACTCGATAACTATCTTCCTTTTCTCTACGCAATCTCGGATGAAATGAAAACGCACATCTATGTGCTTGCTCCTGTCATGAAATACAGGATTTTTACAGAGTGCGATGGCTGAACGATTGTCCAAATTCAGCACTGCAGCTTCAGCCTCTTCATGTTTCAGATCTCCGATCAATTGACTGAACCAAACTCCCAAGCATGCTGCTGTTGTCGCAGCGATATACTCCGCTTCACAGGAAGAGAGTGCGACTATTTTCTGCTTCTGCGATTGCCATCCGATTGGGCTTTCTCCAAAGAAAAAGATTACACCAGTTGTACTTTTCCTGTCATCAGTGTCTCCTCCTAGATCACTGTCACTGAACCCAACCAAACGCAGTTCCTTGCCTTCCTGTTTGCAGTAAACACACCCAAAATTCAGAGTACCTGCTAAATACCTTAGTATATGCTTCACTGCCACAAGATGGTCTTGTCTAGGATCCTCCATGAATCTGCTGACATAGCCCACTGCAAAAGAGATATCAGGGCGTGTGTGCACAAGATACCTTAAGCTCCCGACAATGCTTCGGTAAACTGTGGCATCTACAGCAGATTCTTCACTCCTTTTAGATAGCTTCAGCCTTGGTTCCATAGGCACTGTACATGGATTGCAGTCTGCCAATCCGGCCTTTTCAAGTAGTCTCTTGGCATATGCATATTGGTTCAAAGAGATGCAACCAGCCTTTTGCTGAACTTCTACGCCCAGGTAGTAGCTTAGCACCCCCAAATCAGTCATTTTGAAAATTCTTTTCATGTCAGCCTTGAATTTGCTCACAGCTACTGGATTGGCACCTGTTATCACTAGATCATCAACATATACTCCCACTAGTAGCATATTACCTCTTGAACCTTGTGTGTAGATACCATGTTCAGGCACACTTCTGCTGAAACCGAGTGAAGACAAGGTGTGATCCAATTTTGCATTCCAAGCCCTCGGTGCTTGCTTGAGCCCATACAGTGCTTTGTGAAGTCTCAAGACCTTGTGCTTCTGCTTGTCTTCAACAAAGCCAGGAGGTTGAACAACATACACCTCCTCTTCCAAATCTCCGTTCAAGAAAGCTGATTTCACGTCCATGTGGTGGACCAACCAACTTTCTTGTGCTGCCATTGCAAACATCAATCTTATAGACTCCATTCGAGCAACAGGAGAGAATACCTCATCATAGTCGACGCCATGTTGTTGAATGTAGCCCTTCGCGACCAGACGAGCTTTGTGTTTAACCACAGCTCCAGTCTCATCCCGTTTCAGTTTGTACACCCATTTCAGACCTATTGCGTGATGTCCTGGTGGCAAATCCACCAAGCTCCAAGTCTCATTGCTCTCAATGGCTTGCATTTCTTCTGCCATTGCTTGTCTCCAGGCTTGGTGCTGTTGAGCTTCTACAAATGAAGTCGGTTCCTCAGCCACCGTCAAATGTAGCTCTTCCACTGGGTGTGAAGTAGCCAGCACATTTTCTACCATGCGAAAACGTGGTAGCATTTCCTCATCATCAACCGTGGCAAGTGCTTCTGTGGTGGGGGAAACAAACTCTACAGCAGGCCCTGTTGCCACTGGAGTTTGGCTTGCAGATGGACTGCTTTGACCAGGAGATCCTCCTCCAGTTTGTTCAGAAAAGTCTGAATTCCCCACGGGCTCTTCCTGATGCTCAATGACAAACTCTCCAGTGCTAAAGGTCATCTGCTCTGAAGACTCACTTGTCCAGTCCCAGCTCCGGTCTTCATCAAACACCACATCTCGCGTCACATGAACACGGTTTGTGGAAGGATCATAAACCCTGTATCCCTTGGTGCCGGCTGAATAACCGATGAAAACCATTGGAGTGCTGCGGTCATCAAGCTTCCCTTGCGTCGGTTTTGTGTTCTTCACATGCGCAACACATCCAAACGTCCGGAGATAGTGCACTGCTGGTTTGCGCCCATGCCAAGCCTCAAACGGAGTTTGTCCATTTAGACTCTTGGTGGGTGACCGGTTGAGAAGATAGGTTGCAGTGACGACCGCTTCCCCCCAAAACTCTGCCGGTACTTTCATTGCCTTGAGAAGACACCTTGCCATCCCAACAATGGTTTGATTTCGCCTTTCAACCACTCCGTTTTGCTGTGGTGTGTAGGCCGCTGAATAGTGCCGCTCAATGCCGAGTGTCATGCAGTACTCGTCAAATTGAGCCGAGGTGAACTCCCCCCCGTTATCTGTGCGAAGGACTCGCAGCTTCCTCCCGGTCTGGTTTTCAGCTGCAGCTTGCACTCGCTTGATCGCCGCTGGTGCTTCATTCTTCGATGTCAGCAATTCCAACCACATGTAGCGGCTGAAATCATCAACTAGCAGAAGAAAATATCGTCGGCCTCCATTGGTAGCTGGGGTGATTGGACCGCATAAATCACCGTGCACCAGGTCCAGTCGATCCTCAGCTCGAAAATTTGCCTTCTGTGGAAATGAGGACCTCCTTTGCTTCCCGGCGAGACATGCTTCACACAGTTGATTGACGTGCTTGAGCAATGGCATACCACGCACCATGCCTCGGCGTGCCAGCATACTCAGGCTATCAAAGTTGAGATGACCATACCGTGCGTGCCATCGCCACGCCATGTCTCCCTTCTGCGCCAACAGACAGATTGGCCGTGCCACTTCGAGCTTCATCACGTAGAGCCGGTTTGGTCCTCGTCTCACTTTGGCGAGTAAGTGATGTTGACTGTCCCAGATCTTCAGGACTCCGTGCTCGATCTCCACCTTTGCGCCATTCTCATCGAGTTGTCCCACACTGAGAATGTTGGCACGGAGATCTGGGATGAAATAGACTCCTGAGAGCGCCCGCTGTGCACCCCCATGGCCGGTGAGCAGTACTGTGCCGATGCCTCGGATATCGACGTGCGAGCCATCTCCGAACTTGACGACCCCATTCACGCCGCTCTCGAGCTCAGCGAACAGCTCCTTCCGGCCTGTCATGTGGTTCGTGGCACCCGTGTCTACAAACCAGGTGCGGTCGTCGCCGACTCCTTCCATGCCGAGCAGCATCTGGTCGTGCACCCGGGTCGACGCCTCCACTTGGGCTGTGACGGATGACTCACCGAGTCCACCTGCCGGCGTGCACGCTGCTGAGGGCATTTTCTCACAGCATGCCACGATGCCAGTCGTCACAGCACATGCGTGTGCCATGAGAAGTTTCGGCTCGTCGTCTTCATTCTGCGTGAGCAGTGCCTTCCCGTCGCGTCTTGGTTGGCGGCAATCTCTGGCCCAATGTCCCAGCTTGCCACAATTCCGGCACTTGTCGTCGCGGCGTGGGCGACGTGTACTGGAATCACCTCGTCCAGAGTTGTTGTTTCGATCGCCTGCGCTGCTGCGCCCATCGTCTTCAGAGCGCCTATGGTCGCCACGTCCGTCGTCATCGACGCGCTTGTGATCACCGCGCCCATGACGTCGATTCCCGCCGTTATTGCGGTAATTCTTCGCGGATCCACTCCCCGATAGCCGATCCTTGTACCGGGCAACCCATTCCTCCTCAGTGAGGTAGAGTTTTCCATCGGCATTTGGACGTGCGCCTTCATCCAGCCGATCTTCGGCCGCCTTGAGGCGTCCCGCCACCTCTTCGACCGTCAGCGTCTCAACATCGAGCAAGGTCTCAATGGAGAGAGCGATCTGGTTGAAACGGGGAGGAACAACGCGCAACATCTTCCGCACCACCCTAGGCTCCTCGATGTCGACGTCGAGTACCTTCAGCGCACTGACAAGACCTGTGAGACGCATCGTGAAATCGTCCACAGCCTCGCCGTCACGAACTGAGAACTCCTCGAACTCTCGCGCGGAGTTGCTGCTCCTTGGCTCGCCGAACTCTGTCAACGCCAACTCGCAGCGTCTTGATGGAATCCCACGCGTCCTTCGCGCTGGATTTGTTGGCGATCACAGAGATCATCTCAGGTGGCACCGCACGGCAGATGGCCTCCAGCGCCATCATATCTTCCTGCGGTTCAGCCTCACCGGTCTCCACAATGCTCCACAATCCTCTCGCCCGAAGCATCACCTTCATGAGTGCAGACCAGTCGCCGTAGTTGGTCCGTGTTAGCATCGGATACGCCGTGCTTCCACCAACCTCTCTCACCACCTTATGGACGACCAGCGCCTGACTGCCACTACCGCTTCCGCCGGTGCCGTCCTGACGCGCTCCAGAATGGGATGGTGTGAGAGAGCGTCGTGGAGAAAGGGAGCGACTTCCAGCCATCTAGGATCGAGCACAACACAAAGCTCTAATACCAAATGTCAGCCGGAAATCCTCACTGATACTCACAAAGAACAAACAACCGCACTGCTCTCAGCACTCTGTGTTTTCGGGAAAGGAACAGTAACTGAAGAATGCAGACCAAACTTCAGAGTAAACGAAAAATGTACTGAACTGTGTAAGCAATGATGTTTCTGGGAATGAGACAATCTTTATTCTGGGTCTTCTTCCCCTTTTATAATACATGTTAACGTACATGATAACTGAGCATCCAATCTGATGCTTAAGATCCTAAAGACTCGGTTTATTCAACTGTAAACAAACGACTGAGTTCAGTCTACTGAAACAGAAAGAATCGGCTTACATGCAACGCAAAGATAGCCTGAAGAAATGGACTTCCTAGACTTAGTAAACAAGAATTAGTCAACACACATCACATGACTCTCAATTCCTCCCCGGAAGCACTCTCATGACCACCACCTCACCACATCGCTGCCGACAATCTCCCCTGAACCGATGAGCTCCCGAGGCCAATATTTTGCTCTGACCGGCTACCGTAGCATCTCTAGATCCTTCCGAACTCGCCACTAACCATGCTAGTCCCTCCCTCCTCTCCTCGGCCGTTGGCACCATGAGCCACGCCATGTGAATGGGGTTGCATGTGGACAGCCCAATAGGAGCCTCCCTAGCTCGATTGGTCACTGTCGTTCTCTTTTCTGTAGCCCACAGATACTCAAAGCCTGGGCCATTTCACCGGAAAGCCAACCAACCCCCGCCGTGTCATGAAGACACCCGAAGAACCACCGCCCTCCATTGCCCGAAACCACTGCCCTTCGAGCTCCCTAAAAGCCAAAAATGGAAGCACCGTGTCTAGCAGAGCCCGTCTGTACCTTCTCCCGCCATTGGCGAGCTTCGTCGATGCCAAATTGCCACCACCGTTGTGCTTGCTCTGTTCTATGAACAGTAGCACCACGGTTGAAGACAAATGGCACTGTGCTATGTGGGCTAGGCCAGTTTAGCCCAATGGCCAGAAATCCAAATTGGGCCGACCCAATACTATGTGGCACTATTCTTCACTCAACCGATCCATTTCCCATTTGAAACCCGACCCAATACTGCAGCTAGAATTGTTCATACAAACTCCATCCATTCTCCTTAAAACCCGACCCAAACACTGTTGGAACCCATTACTGTTCTGGACCTAACTCGAAGTGAATAGTGTAGAACCTATTAGTGTTCATCGACAAGCCCAATAGCATATTTATATCCGCTTTGACCCCACGAATGCCATTTTCAACTTTGTTTGGCTAGATTAGACACCGATAAAATCCTAAAACAACCTAAACACCATTCCAAACCTAAACCCAAATGGTTCAAGCCTTTACTGTTCACTAGAACTTATTAGACGTATATACTCGTTTTGACCATTTTGAGCTATGAAGCCCATTATCAGCTCTATTTAACTTAAATAGACTCTGGTAAAACGTAAACTTTGATATCTAAGCTGTCAATACTTGACTCCATAGTTGTTTACGACCCAGCATCCTATTGTGCGATGGTTACCTCCCTGATACAACCTAAAATCGACCAAGGAGAGCAACGACTCTTTAATGAACACCAAGGGAACCCAACTCGAAAGTTCGTGTGAGGACTAAGGTATTTTAATATGTTGTCGGAATGCATTGCAGACTACCAGTAGGATCATTCATCTGATGCCACATGTTGACCCCTTTTGTAAGTCGATGCGTTGGCTCGAGCGGGTGGTTGACTATCCGAATCAACGAGGGGCTACTGTTGAGGGAGGGTGCCCGCGCTACCTCGGGCCTATTACAACTTCGGTGTGACAACACACAATGGAGAACCTACCCGGCTACCCCGAACAAGGTCCACGAACTTACCCCAGACAGAGTCTGGAGTCCTTGTCACCCTAGACGTGGTCCGGGAAACCAAGACGAAGCCCAAGAATGACCTTGGCTAAGATCCGGAGTCCACCTAAGACGGAGTCTGGAGGCTAGCCTCGGATGAGGTCTGGGGGCCGACCCAAAACAAAGTCTGGAGGCTAACCTCAGGTGGAGTCTGACCCCAGAGGCCAACCTTAGGCGGGGTCCAGAGGTCAATCTCAGACAGGGTTTGGGAGCAACATTGAGCGAGGTTTGCGGACGTTCCCCGAAGTCTCTTAGATGTGGCGGGACCCACTTAACGGGAAGGATAAAAATACCTTTAGGAGTAAGCTGGACCCTGAGGGCAAACTTGTAACTTTACTTGTCTCTTCCTCACACTCTATGAATAGGACCCATTGTAAGTGGGAAGGGAGAAGATCATTTTGTAATACTAGACACTCATATTGAATACATTTATCACACATATGCTTTTCTATTAGTCCCTCCGCATCCGACTGGGGATACTTCTAAGTTTACAGTCTAGCCTCGTAAAAAAGGATCAACACGGAAAGTTCCAATTGAAATAGGATCTAAATAAGGAAAAGCACTTGCTATTCGCTGATTATTAGAAGTATCTCAAAAGTGTCTAGGTGGAAAGATGGCTTTTAAATTAAGTTTTGAATTAGTAGGTGCTACCAAAGTAAGTGGGGGTGCCATACGGAAAAAAAAAACGACTCACAGAATGACATAGACAGATAGAGCTCTTGTACATTTTCTCTAATATATGAATAGAATCTAGGTATCGACGACACGTTCCAAACGGGCCAAATGCGGGGTCATCTTTTTTCACGTGATAAGGAGGCAACATCGTTAGCGGAACAGCGGAGTTGTCAAACCACAACGGAGAAACCAACAATTAAGGACATGAAAGAGAGACACCAACGAGCTGAACTCCAGCTGCATCTTGTCGGAAAGAGGCAACGCACTCACTCACTGCACCAACTAAATTACAGTGCATATCTCTATCTTAAATATCTCTTTTTATTTCACTACCCAACACATAGACCGGCAGATGGGTGATGAAAAACAAGAAACAGCTTTCTTTGTTTAACCATCGATCCAAAATCGAAGTAGTAATCGAATCCAAGGCCATCAACTAGTGCTCTCACACGCCCTGTGGATTCACTCCCGATCGAGTTCGTCGTCACCAGATGTCCGGCGTAATGCGGCGAGCCCGCGCCTCCGTGCTTTGACCTGCGCCGACGTGCCGCGCCCGCCTGGGGAATTAGTGGTCGCGACGGTCCTCGTGCTCTTCCTGACGTGGCAGAGCACCCAGTACTCGTCCTCCTCGCCGTCGTCGGCGCGGCGGTAGCACCGCGGGTCGGTGATCTCGTACTCGTCCATGACCCACCCGGTGCTCCTCTGCCCCGTCTCGCCGCGCAGGTAGAAGCAGAACTTGACCCTGCACCACCGCACCACGACGCCGAGGTCGGTGACGGACCTGCCGTTCTTGGTCGAGCTGTGCATCCAGGCGCCGCCGCCGGCCACGGACCGCTGCACGAAGGGCTTCTTGCGGCCTCGCGCCGCGAAGAAGTAGCCCCGGTCGCGCCGGCCGTGCCGCGCGAGGAGCTCCCACGGCGCGGCGCCGCAGGGGTCGGTCTCCACCACGGCGCCCGCCACGCGCGGCGCGAACCCGCGGAGCTGCGGGCGGAGGAAGTGGAGCACCAGCTCGTCCTCCGTCGGCTCGAAGCCGTCGCCGGCGAGGTCTTCTTCTTCGGCTCCCAGATTTATCTCGTCCTCCATCTCGAGGACTTGGTTAAAGGTCAACACTGGGACAAGATGCTGGGGAGGGACAGACAGCGAGGTAGGTTCGGAATGGAGAGGCAGAGTGCATATGTAGATGGGTACGCTCCGCTACTTATGTCGTGCTCAAGTCAATCCAGCCCATCACAGCATTCTTCAGTTCAGCCCGCCCAAACACTAGCAGCATTTTTCCAGCCCAAACCGGCAAGGATCCAATTAGTCGTAACTCGTAAGTGCCTCCTCCAATCAATAGTATACTATAGTAGTCTCCTATGTTTTACGACACGGCATGGATCATCGAAGAACCACTAGATGGCAGAGATTGATTTTCATTGTCGGACAAGACTCGTTTTCTCAAAAATTACAGATCAAGAAGTTTAGTATTAAGATGAAACTGTTCGAAGAGGAAACATCATTCGGGGCGGCGCAGTAGCAACAATGCTGGGTGAATTAAGGTAGTGCTTCAATCAGCATTAGGCTTCTTATTTTTGATTTTTTTAATATTATAGCGGTTGTTAGTTTTTTAAAATAATTAAATTTTAAAAATAAAAAATTATATCACCATAGGTAATACAAAGGAATAAAGGGAAACAAGAAAAACTAAAAAATTGAAAAAACAGAATTAAAAAGCCAGCGTTTAAGAAGTAGAAGTTGTTTGGAGCCAGGGGCGGATCCAGCGGTGGGGGGGGGGGGCTCGAGCCCCCCTACCGCTACCGGACCCTTGGAGCCCCCCCATAAATTTTTAGCATGGATGTATAATGCAGCAGGGGCTGAGGTCGAGCTGAAGGTACTTCAGCCCCTCCAAAAAAATTTCCTGGATCCGCCACTGTTTGGAGCGGAGCCTTAAATCTGTAATTGCAATAGCACAACCATCCATTTTGCTCATTCACCTTAGAAGTGTATCAACATGAACCATACATACATCGCGCGCGTAATAAGGTTTCTTTCATTTTTTTTAAAAAAAAGAACATCATAGTAAGCATCATTAACCTTTGCCATTCGATCAAAACCTATATGGAAATCAGAGTATAGTGCTATATTATACGGCCATTTACACCCAATCTATGACTACTTTTTATGTCTCCTTGAATCCTCTATAATGGTCACCAACTCAAAACAGTACTGCTGCCAAACAATCCAAAACTTCAACCTAAACCACAGCAATCTCAAACAGACAAGTCCTCCAGTCCACTATACAACCTTTTTTCCTGGCCAAAGCACACTTCACCTCAAGAACACACAATTCTTCCTATCATTCATGTCTTGTTCTCGCTGCTGCTGCTACTCATTGCCATTCCAACCATTCGGCACCCACCAAACTCTGATCCTCTTTCTGTTTTTTTGTTATGACTTATTAATCTAATAAATAAATAGTAATTACTGAGCCAAAAGTCAAAAACTGCTGAAAAGCAAAAAAAGAAGAAGAACAAAGCCCTTGTCCCTCTGCTGTACACCATGCAGCCATTACTCACCCCACACTAGGAAGCCTGGATACATTTGACATGGCCTTAGTGGCCTCTGATGGTGCCCACTTTGGTGAGAGCGCCGCTCGCCTGCCGATGCCACAAGTCGATAATTTTGTCGGCGGAGCTCGTGCACACCAGGTCGCCGGCCACGCACAGGCCCAACACGTCCATGTCTTGCGCCTTGACATCGCACATGAGGCTCCACCAGCCACCCCTGCTGAGCCGGTCCCACCCAACCACGTGCCTGTCTGACCCAACAGTGTACACACGCCGCCCCCCAGCGTCAGTGCTCACCACGACGGCGTTCCATGACATGTCGTCGTGGGATATGAGGATGCCCTGGAGGAAATGCGAGCCCTTGCCTTTCTCATAGGCCTTGATGCGACCGTCGGCGAAGGTGGAGTAGATGATGCCATCGTCGCCGGCGATGGCATTGATGGCGTCATTGTGGGCGCATATGGACTCGAAGCACTTGAGGTTAGACATGCGTCGGACCTTGAGGGTCTTGTAACACCCACATTTTTGAAGGCGCTAGTAATCCCCGCAACTATCCAAGACTGAACAGTTGCGAAGTACTATACATGAGTGCGCACCACAACAATTCATTTTAGATCCAAGAGCTAAAATTGAATGATTCACTAATATTCTTTCAATTATAGGTGATTCCGTAGGGATAAATTATTCTAACTATTTTACAGATGTTCATTCACAGTTGTCCGTAGGGATAGGTGGGGCAATTCATGCCAGGCCCTGTGAGGAACTACAAGTCTTTCTGGACAGTGATCCTGTGCCTCACGACACAAAGGACTTCAACATTTTGGACTGGTGGCGTGAGCACAAGCTAACATGTCTGGTGCTATCCATATTAGTACAGAATGTGTTAACTGTTCCTATCTCAATAGTTTCTTCTAAGTCTACATTTTAGTTTTTCTGAAAAAATATTGAAGGAGGGACGAACAAGACTTACGAGTGAGTTGGTGAAAGTATTTCTCATAGTGAAAGATTTGGAATAGACTGATGCGCGAGCCCAATACTATGTGGTGGATACGGAGTTGGAATACGTGTTCAACAATTTGTACCTAGACGACGGGAAAGGCAGTTAGGACACCGATGACGCCACCGACGATTCTTTGAGCATGCATGTATACATTGTATTTTTTATGTTTTTTCACCTGTAACGTTGAGCTACATGTCTTACTCTTTTTTCTTTGCCAAGGTTTTCTCGAGTTGAGCTTTTACTTGATAAAGTTTTTAACAAGGCATCCATTTTAACATGAATAAAAGCTTAGTATTATATTTCTATAATTTATTGTGTCTTTTTCATTGTTCATTGTTCAGGGTATTTACAAAAACTTTGTTTGTAAGACTAAAATCTTCCACGACTTTGATAATACATTTTGCTATATTCTCACCCGTATGTGCTATGTCAATTAATTTAAAACCTATGATTCTATTTTTTAATACCCAGTTATTATTTATGTAATAAGCGATTACACTAAGATATTTTTTCCTAACACGATCACTAAAATAATCTCTGTGCATGTATGTGCACCTATAAACTCTGCAGACAATTTATGATGGCATATTTTGCAAATAGCAACTCTTACCTAATCTCCGGACGGTAATTGCTTCATGACCTTGTCAAAATCTTTCCACACGTCTGACGTACTGGGTCTGAACCTCTTTGCTCCAGTGCTTGCTGATGCAGAGGCACTGGTAGAGCCTGACGATGGTGTAGCCACCGTCTGCTCGGTGGTAGCGGCCTTGGCCTTTTAAGGTGGAGGTGAAGCCGTCTCGAACAATACAAGATCTTTTGGATCAATTCCATACTCACTCGCAGCAAATTCGTCAAAATGTTTTATGAAGAAATTTTGAAACGTAGAAAACTGCAAAATAGAAATACAAAATTAAACTATTACCTATTTTATATCACAATAAAGAGGAATAAGAACATGAAAATTAGTATTTTTACCTCTTTACCTGATTGCACACCAGGTTTTGAATTTTTAGAATTTTGGCAAAATTATTCTGAATTTTGCCAAATTACCACAAAGAACTTCGTAAATTTCACAAGAGAGTGAAGAGAGGAGAATGCTGGTTTGAGTATGGGTTGATGAGGAGGGTGTATGCTGCCTATTTATAGAAAAATTTAAGATTTTTAATTTTTTTTCGTGTTTTAAACTGACAGACGGTCACACAAAATATCTATAGTTTTCGAAAAAACCACCATTATCATGCTAAACATGCCAAATAGGCTGTACCCATCATGCCATGCTCGTGCCTAACTTTCGACTATCGTGCGGCACCGAATGGGCCGTGCCCACGTGCTATGCGTGCCATATGGGTCTCATTGTGCTGATGCGTGGCGAGTGGTTCGTGCCGTGCCATGTCGGGCACGATATTATTCATGCCATGCCATGTCTGCATAGTGTGCTGAGGCGATGGCCCACAACTTCGTGCCATACCGGCTTAGCCTGTCGGCTGTCGTGCCTTGTCATATCGTAGGTCGTGCCTATAGTACTAGACTATGGTTCGATCTATTAGACATAACTAATTTAGACACAGTAGAAAATATAGCACAACATTTAGAATTTTTGGTACAAATAATCCATTTTTTATTCGAAATTACAGAAATATATCCGCGGGAAATTTTTTTACAAAAATAGGCTCCAGTCGCCCAATGGTTGAGCGACTGGAGCCATTCGCCCAACCAGCGGACGACACAATAGCTGTCGCTATACCCTCCGGCGACTGCATCTAGTCGCCCTCCTATTGAGCGACTTTCATGCAGTCGCCCAATGGTTGGGCGACTACACTCAGGGGCCGACAAAACCGTATGTACCGATCATTTTATATACCGATGCAATATAAACAACTAGTCTGAAAAGATAAAATGGCAAAGTTTTATATGGCTTATATATACTCATTAGAAAGGTTTCGACGAGATCTACAACTTTTCAGTTGAAGAAAAATCCAAATTCCGAAGGGAAGAACAAGAAAAAGGGCAAAAACAGAAAGAAAAAACTTGCGACGCAGGTTTAGGTCCAAAGATAGCCGATTTTCGGGGTCTTGGAGGGCAACGGGCGCAAGCGGGTCATTATTTTTGGATCGGGCTCGTCGTTAGCTTTCCAACGAGTACAAGAACGTCGAAAACGGACACCGTATGCAAAAGTTATGCTCGTTTTACTGAAGGTGTGTCGGAAACGGATTCGAATTTGTTTCGGCCTCAATTGAAACTGCTATAACTTTGGATCCCATGGCCGAAATTGCTCAAATTTTTTTCTGGATACTTTTGGATGTATGAAGAACAGCTCCACCAATTTTCATTATTTTTGGTGAAGGTTTGATGCACTTTCCAAATTTCGGCAAAATAGACTCTTTCCTCTCTTTTTTTCTCTCAGGGACCTGAGTGTAGTCGCCCAACCATTAGGCGACTTTCATGCAGTCGCCCAACGGTAGGGCGACTGCAATTAATCGCCCAACGGTTGGGAGATTTTCCAGTTGTCGCTGCTGGGTTGGGCCAAAGGCTCCAGTCGCCCAATGGTTGGGCGACTGGAGCCTGTTTTTGTAAAAAAATTTCCCTCAGGTATATTTCTGTAATTTTGAATAAAAAATAGATTATCCGTACAAAAAATTCCAACATTTACCCGTGCTTGCCCAACCCGTACAGAAAAACTCTGAGAGCACAAGGAAAACCAAGTTGCTTGGGAAAATTACGACCCGTGCCTCTCGACGAACCCTAACCTCCCCCCAAATCCTCTCCTCCTCCCTCACCCGGCGATTCCACCTCCACGAGGACGTCTGCCGCTGCCTCATCGTTTTCGGCGTGGTACGCACCCCTCCGTCCCTTCCCCTCTCATTCCTCCCCCGCTCTCGTTGACGAGATATGGGTCCGAAGGTTCGTGGGCGTTTAGATCCGGAAAGGCGATTCCTTCCCGTCGGAATTTGGGGAATTTTGGTTGCCAAGGTTTATTTGCGAGCTCCCGAGCTCGTGACTGCTAGGTTACGTTTCCGTTGTTTAGAATTATTTGTTCTGTTAATTTTGAGGGGTAAATGCTTTTTTTTGGATAATTCGTTGCTGGTTTTGTAATTGTAACCTCGGAAATCATTTGGTGAAGATGAGAGGAACATAATATTAGAATAGAACCCTGGTAGGCCGTAGGAACTTACTGTATAGGGATATGTAAATTTGGAATTTGGCATGAGCCGAGTGGGGCAGAGGGGAACCCTGAACTGTATTCCACTTAAAATTCATACGATGTTTCTTGACCAATGCATTGGGGTAGTTTTGGTTTAACATACTAAGTTGCTCTATGATCCTATGCCCTTTAGCTTTTGAATGAGTTGGCAGCTGTTGTAACATACCTTTCTACGATATCACAAGCATCAATTTTACTATTCCAAGAGGTCCTATTGAAGCTTGGGGTAGTTTATTTTACTTTCACCGTTTATTATAGATAGAGGGATACTATTTATCCAGAATTCCAGATATCATTTAAAATGCTACTTTGCCATTGGTGTATTTTGGGTGGTAAAATACTAGTGCTAATAGTTCGAATATGAATGTTTTTTTGGTCAGAGCCACTTTTACCAAATCATATCAACTATGAAACCCAAGGTTGCCAGTTAGACATCAAGCGTGTCTAAGAAGCTTAAAGTTGTGTGCTTGCCTCTTCATCACACCTCTTTATAAGGCAATACCTTGGTGATTCTTGGGAACCTTCAAAAGGACTAGAGAGCTGAAGATTTTGTGTGGTTTTGATCTGGAGCCAGTGGTATAATGGCCACAAAGCTTGTGGTGAGAGGCTAACCTTTCTTGTTTAGTAAGATTCTTTACATGAATGCCTCTGTTGATGAATACTGAGGATGTGTCATAATGTGCTTAGGTTCTTGGAATCCCCTGGGATGTGGATACCGAAGGATTAAGAGAGTACATGGCCAAGTTTGGACCCCTAGATGATTGCGTTGTAATGAAGGTTTGGAATAATTTCACTTTCAGATTAAATATCACATGCCATTCTTTGTGTTTTCTTTTCCTTAATTTTACAGTATTGGAGTTTTAGAAGTGTCTGGTTGTCAATTTCTTACACATTTTATTCCTCGCAAGAATGAGTTTTGTTTGCAATAGACATGGCTATGTGCTATTTTTCTTTCACATATTTCATTGGAGATTTATTTATTTTAATGTTTTGTGCATTTTCAAGGAAAAATGGAGTCCTACTTTCTAACATAGATGTACAACACATCTTGTCAATTTAATGATGATTATGTTTCACAACTACTTATCGTTGCGCTGTGTTCATCAGCTCATTGCATGATTTGGTCATTGTATGCTGATTGCTGTACTGATTTACTGCCTTGTTTATTGCTTGTTGAAACTAACAGGAGCGCTCATCTGGTCGATCTCGTGGGTTTGGTTACGTAACGTTCTCATCAGCTGATGATGCAAAGGTAGTAAAAGAAGAAAAAGACCCATTCTTTCTGTTTTGACTTCAGTGACTGTACCTTGTCTCTCAAACCATTGGCAAGGTGGCATTTTACTCGTGGACAGCTGACATTTTCTTCAGGAATGATATTCCATAACAAGTCTTACATAGCCACCTTTTACTAGGGTCCATATGTGTTGGCCATGATATAGTTTCATTTTCAAATTTCAATATCCGAATGTTAAATAGGTGCTCACTGCTTGTGTGATTAGGAAGTGATTTAGTAACACCTTTTCGCAGCTCTAAGCTTATTGGGTAATTTGCAATTTGTTGCTTTTAAATCATTCTACAATACTGTTTCAGAATGTTCTTGACTGTGAGCATGTTCTTGGGAACCGAACTCTAGAAGTGAAGATAGCAACTCCCAAGGTAAATAGCATGCAAATACTTTTTTTCATCTAATATCCATATGCTCTGCAGTTGATTGGTGTCAAGCTGTAATTGATTATGGTGTAATTTTCTCTGAACACAGGAAGAAATGAAATCACAGGGAACAAAAAAAGCTACTAGGATATTCGTTGCTCGAATTCCACAATCTGTGGATGAGTTAATGTTTCGTAGGTGAGCTATAGCTTCACTGTTTTTTCTTCATTGTCGATTTACTTACTAGTTGATTAATATACGAGCTTGTCTAAACTAGTATGTTGTCTTAACAGACACTTTGAAGCCTTTGGGGAAATTACCGATCTGTACATGCCAAAGGTTAGAAAAGCTGGAACTGATTTTACATTTCAATTAGTATCCTACATATAGTGAAGTGTCATTTCATAAGGCATCCATGCTAGTTGCTCCCTGGTCTGTTGATGAATTTCTCGAAAATATGACTTAGGGTATCTTCTGTAATGGTGTAATTTATGGTCTATACAAGTGAGGGACACCCTATCTAATACAAGCTAGATTTGCTTCTGTTCTTAGAAGATTTGACATGCAATCTTAAGCACAAATATATTGTGTATAAGAGTGAGGGCCTAAACTAGTGCTTGAGATGACACTGAATGAAGTTACTTGGTTGCTGACTTATATAAGTAACTTTTAGGATTCCTTGATCTCACATAGCCTTACTGGTGAGTCATGCTTCTTATATTAGTCTAGACAGCGCAAGGGAAGATGAGTATTGAACTTATATCAGCACATCCTCAGCATTTTGAATAGGATAGTTCTTGCAATTACAATCAGCATAAAATTCATACTGCAGAATTGCACGTAAGTTCATTTTGCACGAGTATATGCTCTGGTGCTACTAAAGCATTGTTATTTACTGCATTCAATGGTGATGTACTATTGCAAGAGTGGAAATAAACTACAGGTTGAGATAATAAGATTTTACTAAAATGAGCATTCCCCCTCCTATGTCCTGTGTAGGAACATGGTTCAAAAGGTCATCGCGGAATTGGGTTTATCACTTTTCAGAGTGCAGGTATGTTTACAGACATCTTCCAGCATTCATGTAGGCATGAAGTTTATTTGGTCGTGAGGGGAGTGGGGGACATCAATTTTAACATAAATGGAATGATAAAAGAAGTTATGTTGTAGCCGCCTTCTTGTATTTGGCATTATACAGTAAAATATGTCCTTTAGAGTACTGGCAAATAAACATTAAATCATTTTCACGTGTATGCTTCACTTAAGTCTGATGTTCATGCACATTTTTGTTCACCAATTTAGTTGTGCTTGTGGTAGACACAGAGATAGGTCAGTGCACTATCATTCTAATGACTGATGAGTGATGACTTCCATGATACCACATTCTGCAGTCATGAATGCATATCAGAAATGTGAAATTATATGCAATCAATAACACATTCATAAATGCATATCCGTCTTGATATGTGGGCTTACACTCAGTTCACCTATTTTTATATGCTTGCAATAAGAAAGGGAGCAAATTTAATTTATTTACTTCCAAATTTTAATCAAAATCTTCTTTGTTAAAAAAATTATTCAGATACTTGTTAAATAACGCTGTGAGATCTCCATTAAATATTTTCCCAAGTCATGTATCTTTGTTTGGCATCCAAGACATGCATATGTTACTAGTAGCAATGGTAAAGTAATAAACCCATGCACATGTCAAAGCAGGGTCATCTGTGTAACAATTAGGTGTCGACCCAGCAGACGACTTAGCAATTCCAACTATTCACAATGCTTTCATTTATCTTGTCACAGTTTGTTCTTATAGCAAAGAATGTGTTGTGATATAGTTAGCCAATTGCACTTGTAGACAACTGTTGGTCTGTCCCGCTTCTTCTATTTTTCTGATTGTTTCTTTTATGTGCTTGACATTTTGATAGATTAGTATTTTGGATAGATCTAATTGTAAAGAGTTCTTGCACCGTGTTATATTATTATAGTTGTCTTTTGCTCACTCTTTAACATAGTAGTTACTAGCTAGTCTAATGCTCATCCTCCTGAGCTAATCGTTTTGCTCTTATGTTTGTGTTCTTTTCGTCTGCATGATCAATGTTTTGTCTTAATTATTCATAAATTGTCTTCTCATCAGCTCAATCTGAATTTGTATAACTACCTTATTATCATGTTAACTGTAATTTAACAGACTCTGTGGACAGCATCATGCAAGAGCCGCATGAGCTGGATGGTACAACTGTAGTTGTTGACCGTGCAACTCCAAAGGTACCTTACTCTATTCTGGAACAGAGCTCGGTGGTGGTTGAATCCCATTACTATCTTCTACGAGGCTATCTCTCTTGTGGCATATCTTGTATTTAGTTAAGTATTTGTTACCACCTGAAAACCTGTCTGCATCAGGACGAAGATGTCAGATACCCTCCAAGCAGGACATCTCAGGGTGGCTATGGTGCATATAATGCATACATTTCAGCTGCTACCAGGTATGCAGCTTTGGGTGCACCAACACTGTACGACCATCCAGGATCAGCTTATGGAAGTAAGTCTTCCGTTATAAAAACGTGTCTCAGATTTGACATAAAAGCAACTTTGTTTGGTGAATTAAGTATTTTTCTATTTGATTTGTGTTTACTAGGAGGATACTATGGATCCTCCCAAGGAATGGGCAAAAAGATATTTGTTGGCAGGCTTCCACAAGAAGCAAACATGGATGACCTAAGGCATTACTTTGGCAGATTTGGCCGAATTGTAGATGTGTATATTCCAAAGGTAAGGTTATGACTGTCATTGCTTGTACTGGAATTACATTTTATGTTCTTAACTTTTCTAGTTCCCTTATAGGACCCTAAAAGAAGTGGCCACCGAGGATTTGGTTTCGTCACCTTCGCTGATGAGGGTGTGGCAGATCGGGTGGCTCGCAGAAGCCATGAGATTATGGGACATGAGGTAAGGCTGTGGGTGTTTCACTGTTTCCTTATCATTGCTACCCATGCATGTACTGGAAAAATGATAGTATTGACCTTGGCTTTTCTTTTGGGCAAAAATGTTGCTAATAATATTGTTCCAATATTTCAGGTCGCAATAGACACAGCTGCACCACTTGAGGGTGACTCGAGTGGTGGTTACATGGAACCCATGGATCTTTATGGAGCTTATGGTTCGATGCGATCTTATGGCAGGTTATGTGGCAGTCTAGATTATGATGTAAGTGCACAAATCTGTTTGTGTGCTCATGGTGCATAATAGGCTTATATAAATTAACTTACTCGAGTAGGTTCCTTGAAAACAGAGGTCCAGGCTTAAATTTTTGGTTTTTTTTTTTGTGTCCGTCACCTTTTTTCTTTTTTAAAATCGTATGTGGCACATCCTCTAACAAATGCTTGTCATCTTCCAGTACGGTTATGGTCCGAGCGGAAGTAGCAGATCAAGAACAGATTGGCGATACCGACCTTACTGAGCCTGCAGCCTGCTGCGTGCGCCTTTGTTACTGTTAAAGTCCTGTTTTAGTTTACCTCTATGGGGAATAGTGGAAATGAGGAAAAGAAATACTGCTTTCAGAATGCCAAGTTGCACCGCAAGTGCTATGCTAATCTTAAGCGGGTGTGTGTGGAATATATCTATTTATTCATGTTGTAGTTTTTGCCACAGAAATGCATATCATGCACTTTCTGTGCCGAAATTCACATTGATGCTAAGAGATCGAGGCTTTATGGAAGTATTATATGTAATACCAATCTTTTACAAAACCTGTAAACGATTGTTCTGCGCATGAATGACTCCGGTCCTCTTTTTTTTTAGCTTTTAAAAGCTGCTTTTCAGTTTTTCTACAATAACTAGATTTTAGACGAGAGTCTTTTCAAAATGAGGTTTAAGTTAGATACATGATAGCGACTTCATTTATATTGGTTAAAATTACACGTGAGTTTTTATTACTCCGTATTTTCTCTTACAAATAACTTAAAAAGCCATAACCTGTAGCTAAAAGTTGTAAGTCGAAATCAAAACCTCATCCTGCATTACGTGTGTATTCATCTACTCTTAATTTACACCTGCTAATGTGATTATGTAAGTTGTGTTATTCGTTTTCGTTAGTGGCACTCGGGGAGTTGGCGCGCCATCTGGCAATTCTAACTGTGCGTTAGACTGCACAAGTCCAGGTTCCGCTATTGCTGAGCTAGCCTCTGGTGCATATCACACACGGGTGTCTGTATGGCACATTCATTGCATCACTGCATGGAGAGGGTAACATAGTTCAGTATATTTTGGTATGTATGAAATCAACATACCTGGTATGTATGAAAAAGGCAACATAGATAAGACACACGAAGTATTGTAAAGAAGAGATACGACGAAGTATAGTAGTAGTATACTCAGTGACGAACACAGCAAAACTTCCCTGAGGCCGCAGCAGTTTGCTTCAGTCCGACGGCTCGGTTGTTGGGTGGGAGGCAAGGACGGATGCGGAGAGTCGGCGACGGACTCATTTTCGATTATGAAACTATGGATTTTGGCAACCATTAGGAAGGGGAACGGGAGTTGAGAGGTGGCAGTTTGTAGGATGATTGGATATGAGAGTTTGCTTTTGTCTCAAATCTCCTATTTCGCATACGAAGAATTAATTTGTAGCTGTTAAATCATCTAAAGATGAGTCGTGATGAAGGGTTAAGATATATCCACTTTCTATTAAGAAGCAGCTACCTCCTAATCCTCATCTATCTCTTTTTGGTTTAAAATGATGGGAGTTGGACTAGGGGTGACAATGAGCCGAACCCCACCCTCTCTAGCCGAACAGAGCCTAATCCTCTCTTATCTCCGCCTCCATGGGAGTCCCATTACTCAAGGGGCCGATAGAGATTAAAAAAAGGTTAAATATAAATATAAAAATTACATTGTGATTTTATTAATAAATCTATAAATATTTATCTATATTTTTATTAAATATACTTCAAATTTTATATCATAATATATATATATATATATTCAAGTTTTAATCTAAATATTAAAAAAACCAAATCATATTAAAAATCTATATTATATAAATAAAATAAAAGGCGACCTAAACTCCGTCGCCCAGCAACCAAAAAAGAGATTTTGTAACCCTGTCATCTAAATTCGCGTTCCCTCCCACCAATTTCCATCAAACCACAAATGATAAGGAATTAGGGAGGGAAAAAAAGCCTCGTCCAGTTGGCCTCTCTCCGATGTAGGTATGGGCTAGGGCGATTGAGGTTCGGAAGCACAGATTTTCCAGGAGGAGATTTTTGCTCTTTTAATTCGTCAGTCATATCATCTGCTCGCTATTCGGCGATTCGGGACGTCGCCGCCGAGGTGGCCGAAACGCCCCCGGACGCGGCGGGCCCGTTCCATGATTTCGTGCAGCGAAAAGAGCTGCCGCATCAAGCCCTGTGCCACCGTCGCCGCCGCTGCGGAAGTGCGGAAGCTGGCGAAAAAAAAACCATGGGCGTCGCTGAACCAAGATCTGGTACAGCTGATCGGGTGGCGGGTGCTGCCCGGCGACCTGCAGGACTACGTCCGCTTCCGCGCCGTCTGCTCCCACTGGTTCTCCAGCACCGTCTGCCCGCGCGGCCGCGGCATCGTCGACCCGCGCTTCCACCCGCGCCGCTGGATGCTGCTGCCCGAGGGCCAGCCACGGCCTCTACCCCGGTCACCCCGACCTCCGCGGGTACGTCCGCTTCCTCAACCTCACCACCGGCGCCTTCGCCCGCGTCCATCTCCCGCTCTTCGACGACCACATCGTCCTCGACTCGGTCGACGGCCTCCTCCTCCTGCACCGGGAGCACGGCACCGCCGTCCGCCGCCTCCACCCCTTCATCGGCGACGTCGACGAGCTCCCTCGCCTCGACACCATCGGGCCGCAGATGGACCAATACTCCGCTGAACCGTGGCGCTACTACGGGAACGAGGACCGCATGCTCGGGTTTCTCAGGAAAGTTTGTGCCGGGGTTACCGTCACGGCTTCACCCCCGCTGGGGTCATCACCGTCATGCTCGCGCTCGAACAGTTACACCGTGTAGCCTATGCCACCGCCGGCGGCCGGCAGTGGACTCTCAAACTGGAAGTTGGTGCCCATGCTGAAAACATTCTTTCCAAGGCAAGCTGTACACTACGAAGGTTCACCTTCACAGAGCAGAGATTTTCCAGATTGATCCACTGCAACCGGGGGAACCGCCGGTGATGATCGCCATGTGCCCGAATGCCAAAATCTCCTACCCTGTCTACCTGGTAGAATGTGATTCAGAGATCATGCTAGTGGGCTACGAGGGCACTTCTCGCGCACGCATGGTAGTCTACAGACTTGCCGACCTTATTGCAGGAAGTTTTATCCCGGCAACGAGCATCGGAGACCACACCCTCTTCCTTGAGGCACGGGGTCTATGTGTCTCCTCCATGGTGCTTCCTACCATCTTGGGCAACTCTTATCGTCTGCATCAATGGCTTGGGAGTACATGATTTACTTTTCACATATAGATATTTGCTAGTAATAATACTAGTAGCAATGGAGCTTGAATTATGTTGAGGGAGGGTCCAGCGCTAATTCAGACCCACGATAACTTTGGCATGATGTCACATATTGGAGAAAATACCTCGGATGAGGCTTGCAGGCCAACCCTGGACTTTGTCTAGGGGCCACCCCATATAGGGTTCCGGAGGCCATGACGAAGACCAGAGACCGACTACGGCCAAGATCCAGAGTCCACCCCGGACAAGGTCCGGGCCACCCCAGGCGAGGTTCAGAGGCCATTCCAAGATGAAGTCCAGAGGTCAACCCCGGACGGGGTCCGGAGGCCATACCAGGACGAAGGCTAGAGGCCGACCTGGCCTTGGACGGAGTCCGGAGGCCGTCCTGGCATCGGACAAGGTCTAGAGGCAACCCTGAGCGTGGTCTGGAAGTAACCCTGAGCGAAGTCCGCGGACCGACTCTGGAGTCCCCCGGACGCGGCATGATCCACATGGCATGAAGGACAAAAATACTCTAGGGAGTAAGTTAGACTCTAAGGGCAGACTTGTAACTTTACTTGCCTTCCCCTCTATAATTAGGATCCCTTATAAGTAGAGAGGAGGTTGTTTTGTAAACCTATACACCCATATGCAATACATCTATTCATCCATTCGTGTGTGATTCTCGTTGTGTCCTTTTATATCCTCGGCGGTCTTTGAATCTGAGCGGAGGTGTTTATAAGTGTATTGTTCGATTTCATATTGATGACAAATTATATATTCTAAACTTACCGAGCTGGTAATATGATATCCTGCTGTGCTTGTAGGAATACATGAATTATGTTTTGCTAGAAAACAACCGCTAGTTGGTCCATGAAGCCGCATTTGCCATGGGTGGTAAGTCTGTTCAGTTTATTTTTTGCTTATAATATAAAAATTCCTGGCTTGCCCTACTTTACCGATGGTCCGCTATTCAGGTATATAATACAATTAGTTCAAGCTAATCCTTGAAAAAAAAAGGCACAGAAAGATCTTGCATTTTATTACAGCTTTGTTTTTTTTTTCAATCGAGCTTGAAATTCACGTAAGTGGGTTCATTAGCTTGCTTGGATTTGTACATCACCTTTTGACTAGGTGTGGAACTTGGTCTGAATTGGATATCATCTTGGCCTTCAGTCATTTGACAATGATGAATTATATTAATTAATTTGTACACCCTATTATCTTGCTCGGATTTACTACTTCAGTAGTTAAAAAAAAAGAATACTTGGGAAGAATTTTTGTATGTGTCATGAATCACATGTACAGCTCCAAAAATTTAATCTCAAAAGGGCAGATACAATTCGTGGACATCCTCGCATCGTTGCCATCTAGTGCAGCTGATCTTTCCATTTTGTGCAATGCGTTGACCAGTTTTTCCCCATCAGACCGTTTCGGTTTCTATAAGCCACTTTTTTAATCCAAATTATAATGATATAGGTTTACCATGTTTTTTTAGAAATGTGCGGAACAAAATTAATGATGAAACTAGTCGCACAATTGCAACAGCAATCGGCTAGTTCTCATTGTTGAATTAATTGAAAAAAATGAAAAGTAAAGTCAGGTATAAATTGTGACTAGGAAGTTGTGAGCAATTGGTTACACACACTCTTCACATAGTGCATTCCAGAAGTGTAGTGCTCTTGTAATCTGGTATTGTTTAATGCTCTTGTAATCTTGTATTGTTTTCATCAAACATCAATCTATTCTCTAGATATGTTTGTTTTGACTTTTTACCATCTAGATATGCTTGTTTTCTGGGATTTTTTTCTCCTCTAATATTTTAATATATAGGTTTACTTAGTGTGTTACCTGATTGCTAACAACCTGTTTTCTTACCTCCTATTTGTAGAGTTGAAGAGCTCTTGTGCTACGGAGCAGTGGCGGAACCAGGATTTTGATGATGGAGTGCGAACTTAAGATACATCCGATCTAACACAAATTCAAATGACATAGTACAAAATTTTAAATGCAACAAATTACATGTTCGCACTACAACCAACATCACAAAATATTTTCAGAAAATTGCAATTTGATATGGCGTTCCTTCATACTTTGAAAGCGATTGATGATAGCATTATCACTAACTAATAAGAAAAAACTCACGCTCAATGTATATAACTAAATAATCATTCAAGTTGTGACACCCCGGCCCATGTTGGCCCATGTGTATGTACACATGAATTTCTGGGTTAGTCCCACCTTGCTAGCTTACCTTGAGAAGCACTTACATATAAGCCTAGGAGTTCCAATGGTAGAACCCCCGGTTAACCGTTTTGCGCGAAGCGAGGACGAAAGCGCAAGCGGGTTGCTACGTGTGCGTGGCCTATCCAAAATGTGGTTAGGTCTGAGCCGGTTTGGACCCTAGGGCGTTACAAATGGTATCAGAGCCGACTCTCGCGGTTACATGGGCGCGTGCGGGTCAGGGGCGTGGGCATATGGCGCATGGCGCGTGTGGGCCCGTAGCGGACACACGGCATGGCATATGTGCTGGCACTGAACGTACGGACATGTGCCAAGAGAGGAGATCCTTATCATTTGCCCCAGTGTGGGTATGTTTGTCCGACGAGGACGTCGGGTCCTTTGAGGGGGGGTGTATGTGACACCCCGGCCCATGTTGGCCCATGTGTATGTACACATGAATTTCTGGGTTAGTCCCACCTTGCTAGCTTACCTTGAGAAGCACTTACATATAAGCCTAGGAGTTCCAATTTAGAACCCCCGGTTAACCGTTTTGCGCGAAGCGAGGACGAAAGCGCAAGCGGGTTGCTACGTGTGCGTGGCCTATCCAAAATGTGGTTAGGTCTGAGCCGGTTTGGACCCTAGGGCGTTACACAAGTATTGTTCATCCATGCTATTTATTAGCTTGTTCTTCACATGATTCATTGTTGATAATACCCTCTTTACACTTGCAGTAGCCACAGGAAGGATCAATATCAATTTGAGCAACAAATAAATAAATTTATATTAATCATGCTTCTTTGTCGCAACAAGTTTAATAGAGAGCTCACCGAGATTCTTCACTTATCAAAACCTTGTATCTCGATGCATGTCATTAATAAACATATTAAGTTGCAAATAAAGTTGGATTAAATCTGTATTCGTGTAGGATCGAGTATGGTAACTTGAGGGGGTGAATAGGAACCTAAATTAATTCTGAAGCTTTCCAATCTTTTCCTTTGAGCGAAAGCAAAAAATTTCACTCAAGTAACTATGGAAGCAATGAAGATCAGATATTAATAATTACAAGGAAAAGATCTGATCAAAATCGAGCAAAACACAATTTAACAACCCCCGACATTCTGACCTTCATGAAGGAGACGGTCTGACCACTATGAATAGTAAAATCAGGAAAATCTACAGTAACCCTAGTCAGATCGCTGCTACAGTGCTAGTCAAGCTGTTGCTACAGTAATTTCAGGAACAAATAGTGTTTTTAGCTCGATTTTAAATCTGAAAATTGATAGAACTTTTGAGCTGTAGATCCAAATGATATAAAATTTTGCAGGGATCTTTTCTAGATTATCATGAACCCATTCCAATAAACGATCATGAAAATCATGGCCAAAGTTGAGATATTTTTTAGTTTGAAGAAAAGGTACACCGAAAATGAGCCAAAATCAAAATCGGTAAAAACAACTTGCTCGTGGATAGACAATGACCAAGATGGGTCTAGATATATTCCCACATGTCCCAGCAAGCAAGAACATGAAAGAAATCACATCAAAAACCCTCGAATCAAGAAATCACACTTTGAGGCCAAATCAAGCAAAACCGAGTTTTCTTGATAAACTTGCTATCAAAGTGCCTAGATAGGTGGAGATAAATTCTCAGAAGTTGTCTCCATCTCTTACACATCCTTGGTACAGCAAGATCAGGAAAAAGGAAGAAAAGAGATAAAAACCAACCAAATCAAGAGCAAATTAATCAAACCATGATGGATCCATGGAGCTGATCAAAATTGATGTATTGCTTGCTTGGAGATGTATGTTTTATAGCCAATCCCTCAGGATAGTAGAGCTCTAAGCCTAGAGAGCACATACACAAGGCTTTAATCCAAGGAACCCTAATCTCACATGGGAGAGCGGAGCTAGTCACAAAAAGGTTTAGCCAATCTTCTCAAACTCTAGCCCTTGCCTCTCCTCCTCTTATATAGCCTCACAACCTGAACCAAAACCTAATGGATCTACCCGTTAGGACAAATCGACGATAACCCATTAACCCTACCTAACATTGGGTTTTACTCTCTCATGCATACTTCTCAAAGCGGCTTACAACCATTAACCCATTAGTGAATCAACACTTGATCCACTTTACATTTTCAGCACATATAAGACTTAAACTATTAGGCCAACGTCGCGGTTTCACACACCGTCACTTTTTTGTATTGGGCAATTTACCAAAATGCCCCTCTAGTGTGTTCCATGAAGCTTCCCATTTCCTTTGCTACGAAGCATCGCTCATTCTTCACCATCTTTCGCGTGGCCCTAATGACTTGCTGCCAACCTCTCATGCGTCTGGATCCCACCAAACCATTCTCACTTGTAAACGACCAAAGTCACTTGGCGCACCACATGCTTCTCCTTGCGCATGACGACACCCGGCTTCCTTGACTACATAGGGCCTCGGTCATCTTCAGCGTCTCTCTGACTATTTTAGACCTCAGCACCACCCTGTGCCTAGTCCCGGTCTTCCTACGCCTCACCATGACCTAGCTCCGAAGTCGTACAACCAGCACAAACAAGCAAACCATCACGTAGCACCTCACAATACACAAAGTCATCAATTCATCAATTGACACAATTAATCTATATAATGCACCATGCAAAATGTATGTAATCAAAATACCGATTATAAACCTAGGACCAAACAATAAACCTACGTGCACACAAACAACGACACCCATATCGTGCCCACACTCAGACAACTTAGCTCAAACAAACGCATGTTCAAACAACTTCTCGGTTGATCAGATCGCCAACCAAAAGCCGGTCTGACCGCCTCTTCCCAAAGCCAGTATGACCGCCATCCCTAGGCCAGTCAGACCGCTGGCAACACAAAACAACTGAAAAATTGCAAATTCTTAAAAATCAAACTCAAACTCCACAAACTCTCTTTATTAAAAGTCAATTACTCATCACAACCATAGGGTGACCTCCACATGGTCTCACAATCTTCCTCTTGATGAATATATTGGCAAACACACAAAAAAGCAAGAAATTAAATTTGTTTTTGAAGACAAAAGCAAAAAAGTTGCAAAAACCATATATGGCCCATTTGAAAGAGAAAGAAGAAATCATGACTATGTTGGCAAAGTGTGGAATAGAGCAACACCAAGAAAAAACAAGTTTTCCACAAATACTCTAAATCACACCTAAAACCTCACAAAAGCTCAATCTTGCTCATGGTCCAAAGAAAAAAAGTAATTGCTCACCATGACCATTTTTATAGCAAGAAGAAGAACCAAAAAATGCAAAAGAAAGCAAATGATATGTAATAAAGCTCCCCCTCACTCATATTTCTCATTTTGGCATTTTTAGGTTTCAATTAGCAAGTTTTGCAACTAATACCACTTAAATCACTAAAAATATATATTCTTCTCCTTTATACAATTTTTCACCACTTAATGACTTTTGCTCAATCATTCTCCCCTTTTGGTAATATAGACATCAAGGGCTAAAGCTCCACCTTTAAAATATGCATGATACTATTTAAAGCATAAGAGAGAGCATGTATGCATGCATGAAAACGCAAAACCTAAAGAGTTTTGAAAATTATTCAAAGTGAGGTTCAAACCAAAAGGATACCACTTGAAGCCATAAAATGCATAGAAAGCTATCTAGATCATGATGAGCCATATATAATAAATCTAGGCAAGATAACATGATTTAAAGCATTCAAATTAATTTCAAGATAAGCAAAACTTCAAAATTGATAAGTTTATCTAAAGGTATCCAAATATGAGTTAAGCCATGTCAAGAAGGCTAAATGGAACAAACAAGCTCAAATTGAATCAATTAGAGTGCTATAAGTTCAATATTGAATCATTTTGTTCAAGCACTTGGAATTGAGCAAATTTAGCACATTTGGCATTTTTTCAAAAAATCATTTTTCACAATTTTTTTCTTAGCCATGTGCTAGATCTCAAGCCATATGGGACCAACCCAAGCAAGAGGCTTTAAGAGGTGGTCTTGGTCATCTAAAACTCCCCCTGTTCATACCTAGTGCAATGGAAAGTCGTCTTATAAGAAAGAATTGGTGAGATCAGTTTTTCGCACAAAATAGATTATTCATTTTTTTTAAACTTAGTTCAAGAACAAAGAGCTAACACTAACTCATGCTTCAATAAAGAACTATCATAGCTCAATCTAAAATTCAATTCAGATTTTAGATTAAAGAGAGTATTTTTGACATGGCATATATTATGAAGGGATCACTAGAGAGCAAACTAGTCAAAAGATTAAACATTGTAAATTTAAAGATACCAATTGCAATAATTGATATCACTTATGAATTTTAGTTCAAGTTTGCAAATTAAGCTAGCACGGTAAAAATTTAATCATACATATAAAAGCATGATAAAGCTAGCTAAGTAGGCATAACATAGCAATGAGCAATATCAAATTAGAATTACATCATAATTAAGTAACAGTCAACGCTCATATCTAAATATATATATCACAATGCAATGCCATAGATGCATGATGCAAAAGGAAGCTAGAAGATAAAACTTCCTAACTACAAGAAGAAACAAATTGCAAGATACCACTTGAGAAAAAAGAAGGATCGAGCTCTCCCTAAGAACAAGATGCAAGATAAAATAACTATAAGCATTTGAAAGGAAAGAAATAGCTCTCCAAACTCTCTCCTCACAAGAAATGGCTAGAATGGCTAAAGGAAGAAAGAGAGTTAGGCCCTATACTCCACATGGTCTGTAGGAGGGGGATGACTCATAGCTAAGAAGCGAATCTAAAACATTAGGAATCCCCACTATTGAATACTAGTGATTAAAGAAGCAAGCTTGACTTAGACTGCAGAAAAGCACAACTTAGAAGACCCAAAATGTGCATAAGAGAGACTCATGCAAGAGGTGATCCTATCCTCAGCCCAACCAACCCTCGAACTACAAATGGCCCCAGATGATATGCAAGGCATGAATCAAGGGCAAAAGTAAAGCGTAGGACACAAACTTGTGTCTCACCGCTTGCCAATGAGATGTACTTGAAGGAGTAGAAGTTGAGCCAAGTTGCATCCTAAGATTGATAGTCATCACCGGATACTACGATGAGGACGAAGGCTCAGAAGCTCTAGTACCTGGGGGTCTGACCACTCACCTAGTACCCAGCTACAATATTGCACACTTGGTTTTCTATCTCTCATGTAAAGCCTATACACCAGAAAAGAAGTCGTTTGTACCTTGGAACTAGGGTTAGTGAAGATGACATGCAAATCCACTTCTAAGACACATGACAAGTAAGAATACTATATTCCAAGTTGAGAGGTAGGCAATAACAATTCAATGCTCACATAAACATAAGTAAATAATTTTGAGCATGAACAATAATGTACATAGCATGACAATGAGCGAAATATGAACCCTACATGTTAGAGAGATAAATCAAGCTCTGTTTATATCCATGGTAGATAACAAACACATGAGCAATAAGACACATAGCATGACAAACATGCAAGGGCAAACTATGCAAGAAATGCTATGACAAAGCTCATCTATCTATGATTAGCAATACCACTTGTATTACCAACACCATGTAAGCATAAAACATAGCAAAGAATAAAACATGCTTAAATTATGCTAACAAGGATCTAGAGAAAGATATGCTAACATGGATATCGAATAGATACTGGATATTTAGAGTAGAATATCACAAAAACATGGTAGTGAATATATCAAAATAACACAAGCTCATGATGAAAAGCTAAGCTCAATTATACATGAAAATCATGATCAAAATTCTAGCATATGCATATATGAGTAAGCACAAAGCATGACAAATGATGAAATTATAATAACACATGCTAATGACAATAAAAAATTGCATATATCACAATACAAAGTATACAGAAAACATGATATGGAGCAAATCATGCAAATATATGGTATAATAACATCAAGAAAGGACATGAATATATGAAACACAAGCAAAAACATAATACATAATGAATACGTAAGAAATAAGCTCTCCCTGAAAAGCAGCTGTTAAAAATATAACAATGCATATTTGAAGCCTCATGAGCCATCAAGAGTCTTCTGGAGCTAGCTGCCTACATGTAGATTTGAATGCATGCTTCTTGTTAGCACTTGAATCTTCCAGCGTATGAGTTAAGCCTTGAGTTGTCTTTTTGGTCAATGCCAGATGAGGATATTTCCTATCTACTACATGAAGTCTCTGGAAAACTAAGTCGGCAACAGCTAGAAGTTTGAGAAATATAGTTTGCCAGCTATTAAGTCGGTTTGGTTTAGTTGGTTCAGTAGTTTATAAATAGGACTAGAACTCCTCTTGTAATGAGCAATGCTTTGAAGTAAGCTAGTTAGCCTCCTATGCGTGTGTGCTGCAGAGTGGAGTTGTTTGTGCGCATGTAACTAGTAGTAGTGTACTGTAATACATATGCAAGCTAAGAGCTTTTGTTAAGAAAGCTAGTTAGCTTTATATGTGTATTTGTGTGTATGCCACATGAAAATTGAGTGCCTTGCCATCTTGTGATTCTCAACAGCAGCCTTAAAAGAAGGAAACTCCAACCCCCCTTCTGTTACATCACTTGGTAATGTGGTGTAGTTGATGTGGTAGAAGCTGATTAAAGCTACATCGTAAGATCTATAGAAACCTCCACCAAAAGCTCAAAGGAGGTGATAGACCTAAAACATCCACACAGGCCACATAGTCTTCCCCTACATCCACAACTTGTAACTCAAACACAAGAACAACTGGTGTCCTAGTACTGGGATAAGTGATATACAAGTATGGATCTAGTACTGAGACATATGACAACAAAAGTAGCATGACAAACACAAATAACAAAGAATACATGAGAACACATCCCCTACACAAGCTTTATGTAGACCTCACCAAATCATCTAGGACAACAAAGACTAGTGCAAACCAAATCTAGAAGAAGCTTGTGGACTAACTAAAGTTCTCATGATATCTAGGCATAAACACAATCTAAAGCTACCAAAGATATCATACAAACTAATTTTCATGCCAAAGCAAAAATAAATAAGTTCATGATATACATGCATCTCAATGAATCACCAACCATATATACATAGCAAATGACAAATAAAAGCTATAAAAGCATATGCTAATATGGGTATAAGTATAAGCATGTACACATGAACCAAAAATGCTAAACATGCATGAACAAATGCAACATCATGACATAGAAGGCTATCTAAGATGTAAAACAAATTAGGACTTAGTCACTCACTAGACACTGCCACACAAGGGGCAAGGGGTATGGCCAGCGGCTATAGTGGCATGGCAACACAACACGGGGCTACCGGGCTAGCCAGCTGGGGTTGCCGAGTTCGCCGGTTCGGCAGTGACGCAACATGCGTAGGCGACCGGGAGGGAGCAAGCCAGCGAAGGCAACTGGGTGAGACGGCCGCGGCTGGGGAGAAGACGAGGGTGGTTCGTGGTCGATGGGTGGTTGGTGGCGGGTTGGCTAGCTGGACAGGCGGCGGCTACTACCTGGGGCACAAACCTGAAGAGTGAAGCCAGAAGATGGAGATTTGGCTGATTGGGGAATTTGGGCCATTGGGTGGTTGGTTGGGGATGAGGGATCGATAGATTCTCTGGCGCTGAGAGCTACTGGGATGTGCATTGATTGTTGTGTTGTTGGCCTGTTAGGCTTGACTTATTGGACCTAATAGGTATTGTATTAAGGAGTATGTTAGTATGTAGTGTATACTTTATGTATTAAGAGGTATATACCAAATTTTTGTGCAAAAATATTGGGGGTGTAGCTGTACCCCATGCATCTACCGTGGCTTCGTCACTGCTGCGAAGATGGTTCTTGGATTTCATTTGCATCTTTGCCACCACAAAAATGAGCAGTCTTAAATTATTGATGCAGATATTACCATTCTTTTGCATAATAAGATGCTCCAATCTCCGCGCTACTGCAGTCTTAAGATTGCTGGTTCAATAATTATTGTAACTTTTCGGTCTCCCATCTTTGTTAGTGTAACATTAGTCTTCACTTATTTGCCATGTATAGTATGAGACTGTAAATAAATTTTACATTATGAAAGCATTAGTACTTACAAAGTACTCCATTCCTGCAGCAAAGAAGAGCATCAACATGAGTTGTCTGAAAGAACTTGTGAAAACAAATCTGAGGATGTCTGCAATACCTATCTGTTAGTGTGAAATTAATGTTCACTTATTTGTCATGTATGTAGTATGAGCCCGTGGTTAAATTATACATCATGAAAACAGGTTCCGATTGTTGAAGTATAAGTGAATTGTCCATCTTCCCTCATAAACTTAAACTTTTGGGTGAACTGGTTGGTGCATGCAACTCAATATGGTATCAGAGCCAAGAGGTCTCGAGTTCAAGACCTGGCCGACGCAAATAAAAAAAATTAATTGCAGTCCACTTCTATTCCACGTATTAGGCCTAAGGGAGCCTACACGTGAGGGGAGTATTGAAGTATAAGTGAATTGCCTATCTTTCTTCATCAGCTTAAGCTTTTGGGTGAACTGGTTAGTGCATGCAACTCAATACCGATCGATATGAGTCGGTTTCCTCAAGGGAGATTGTCGAGCTGTGCTTTCTTCGGTAGTGTTTACAACTTGCAAAGTACTGTGCTTTTGTTTTAGCTGAATCTGCGATTATGTAGTGGTAGTGTGATATACAGCAAAGAGCAAGATCAGGTCGACTGAAAACGTCTCTCTCCCTCACCCACCGCGCGAATCAGAGTCATACGACTTCGTTGCATCCAAGAATAATTCTACGCGCTATCAAGTCAATGCTGCTTGATGTTACAGCTTCCTCATTTTAAACAAAAAACGCCTGCTAGTGATATGTGGCACTACTGTAAGTAACATGGCTACGCTACATGTCAATTGCGATCATAAAATATATCCCATTCAGTCAAAAATGCCGAATCGTACGAAAGGGAATCCTGAGTATTGTAGATGCCCGACTGCTGCAACCGTGTGTAGTTTCCACTCCCTCTCTTGACTCCTTGTGCATCAAGGACCACTTTTAATAAGAAGCTTACCACTACTAAGCGCCGCAGTTGACCCTGTAAACCGGAGAGGAGGAAGTTAGTAGTAACCTGCAGCCAAGGTAGAGGAGGAAGTAACGTATAGACGTACCGCGCGATGGCCGTGTCTCGCTCCGTCGTGGTGGCCGTGACCGATGATCCGGCCGATCCAGACCAAGTCCGGCTGCACCAGCTGGGCTACAAGCAGGAGCTCAAGCGCGGCCTCTCGTACGTGCTGTGGTTTCATCATCAGCCTTTGCATGCAGTTTCTTCGTTTTTTTTCTCTTTTGCTCTTTGGAGTGTTTTATGTGTGGATTCTTTTGGCCTGCAGTGTTGTTTCGAACTTTGCCTTCTCGTTCTCCATCATCTCCGTGCTGACGGGCGTGACGTCGACGTACAACACGGGGCTGCGGTACGGCGGCCCGGCGTCCATGACGCTCGGGTGGCTGGTGGTGGCGGCGCTCAACGGCTGCGTCGCCTTGTCCATGGCTGAGATCTGCTCGGCGTACCCGACCTCCGGCGGGCTCTACTACTGGAGCGCCAAGCTGGCCGGCAAAAAATGGGCTTCCCTTGCTTCCTGGGTCACTGGCTGGTATGCACTTGTAACCATATTCACTCTTGGCTATTGGCGTTCATGCCTAGTGTCATGTCATCAGATGAGTGATTTGGACATGTTGTTGTGTTCGGAATTTTCTGATCATTGATATGGATTATATATGATTTGTCATTTTTGGTAGTTTGCTCAACACTCTCTCCAAACGCGACCATTAATTATCTTTTCTAAAAAACAATACATAAGAACACGTACTTTCTGTACGTTACTTTCATACAGCAAAGGACGAGTTTGCCGGTCATCTTGCAGGTCTAAGTTCGTCTCTTTTGTTCTGTTTTACAGGTTCAACATCGTGGGACAGGTACGCTCGAACTTCATAGGATCCATGAGAATAGGCTATTTTGCTGCAGCTTCAAGTATGCTAGTAATTTTTAATATCGATCTATACTATCTATTACTAGCTAGTAGTCAATCTAGCAGCCCTGTGGCATGTTGAATTCTTTCCATAAGCCGGCCAGGCACTGTTCCCGGTCTTATTTATATTTACTTCTGTAAAATAATGGCGTGTTCAGAGCTCAGATCGCCCGTGACACTTCTGTAAAAATACAGTAAACTGCTTCACACATTTCTGACAGTCCAGTCTCTTGTTTGAACTGTCCTAGTGGGCTGGTACCACGAGCGTAGACTTCTCGTTGGCCCAGCTTATCCAAGCGATCATCTTGCTTAGCACGGGAGGAGCCAATGGCGGCGGCTACATGGCATCCAAGTATGTCGTCTTGGCCATCTACGGTTTCATCCTGATTCTGCATGGGCTAATCAATAGCCTCCCTATCCAGTGGCTGTCCTGGTTTATCCAACTTGGGGCTTTCTGGAATGCTGCAGGTGTGGTTTGATCATTTGTTCTTTAAACATCTGCAAAATTGTAGTGGTGATCGCTTGATTTTTCTTTAATTTGTCATGTCTGAACAATGGTAGGTGTGTTTGTGCTGGCAATCTTGATTCCGGCTGTTGCCAAGGAAAGGGCGAGCGTCGAGTTCATCTTTACCCACTTCAACACAGACAATGGTATGGGGATCCACGACAAGGCTTATATTCTGGCTGTGGGGTTGCTGATGAGCCAGTACTCTCTGATAGGCTATGATAGCTGTGCTCACATGGTAAATTAATCTGGTGCTCATGTTCCCACATTTCTTTGTTAGTAACTTATATTTGCATGACAGATACAATTTACACAACACAACCCAATTTTTGACGTCATTTTTGTTGATGTAAAGATTGACACTGGCAACTAATTAACCTGACGTCGTCCTTGCATATGCGTTATGCAGACTGAAGAAACAAAGAAGGCTGACCGGAGTGGCCCAATTGGGATAATCACTTCCGCTGCTCTTTCGACCATGTTCGGATGGATTTACCTGGTGGCCCTGACATCAGTAGTGACGAACATACCGTACCTCCTGAGCCGCGACAACGACGCCGGCGGATACGCCATTGCGCAAGCTCTGTACACCACCTTCCATCGGAGATACGGCAGCGGGGTTGGAGGGCTCGTCTGCTTGGGAGTCGTCGCAGTCGCCATCTTCCTCTGCGGCGCCGCGTGCGTCACCAGCAATTCAAGGTAAAACAATTTATATCAAGTCACATAGATTGTTTTTCCTCTAAGTTGATAAGGTAATCTCTAGGCTAAACCATCGTTTCTCTGCTACTGTACTACAGGATGGGGTATGCCTTCTCCCGGGACGGGGCGATGCCGTTTTCGCGCGTATGGTACCGGGTGAACAAGCACGAGGTGCCCTTGAACGTCGTCTGGCTCTCTGTGGTCGTGGCCTTCGTAATGTCTCTTACGGTACGTGTGTGTCGTTCCTCTAATACATCTCTGATCTCTCTAAACAGCAAGAGGTAACATGATCGTTTCGTGCTTCTTGCGTTGGCAGTCGCTGGGGAGCCAGGTGGCGTTCCAAGCAATGGTGTCGATCGCGACTCTAGGGCTGTACATCGCCTACGCGCTGCCAATCTTCTTCCGTGTGACGACAGCACGGACATCGTTCGTTCCTGGGCCGTTCCACCTCGGACGGTATGGGATTGTCGTCGGCTGGGTCGCCGTCCTCTGGGTGGCCATCGTCACCGTACTCTTCTCGCTGCCGGTGGCGTACCCGGTCGCAGAGGACAACTTCAACTACACGCCGGTCGCCGTCGGGGGCGTGCTGCTGCTCAGCGTCGGCACGTGGGTGTTCCATGCTCGGTTCTGGTTCAAAGGGCCCGTCACCAATGTCGACACCTAGAAATTTAGGTCGACCTTGTAAAGACATCTTTAATTAATAGGTGGTAACGATGCAGTTTCAATAAAATATCACCTAAGCATACATAGCACATAGCAGTTTTCTCCCCCATTGTATTTATTGAGTTGCATGCACGATCAATTCACCTAAAAATTTAAGTTGATAAGAAAAGACGAGCAATTCATTTATACTTAACACTCCCTCTTAAGTCAATTTGTTTATATTTGAACATTTCCCATCATGTGTAGGCTCCTATAAGTTTAAAATGTCGAATAGAAGTGAGCTGCAATTATTTTTTTTAATTGCGTCAACTAGGTCTTGAACTCAAGACCTCTTGGTTCTGATACCATATTGAGTTGCATATGCCAACCAGTTCACCAAAAAACTGATGAGAAAAGACAGACAATTCACTTATACTTCCACAGTATTGATCCGGCTCCTATTGAAGTGAGACCCATGCCTTAATAAAAAGTAGAAAGAAAATAAAAACACTCTCCCTCAACCTCTCTCTCTCTTTTGGATCCCACCACCGTCGCTCACCCATGCTGACAACACCACTCGCCCTACCGCCGTCCATGCCCCTATCATCGCCGCCACAAAGATCGAGGCGATGACAATGACTTCTACGGCTGGTGGTGGAGGGGATGGCTTCGACGATGGCGTGGGCTGCGTGGCGACGATAGAGATCGAGCGGATGCATGGGGACGGCTTCGACGATGACGCGAGGTGCAGGGATGGCGTAAGCAGTGAGGCCGGTGCAGGAAGTGGCAACAGCGGATGTCCAGCGGCAGCGCGTGGAGTGGAGATAGCGGAGGTCGAGTAGTGGTGTTGGCATCGACGACTGCAAAGTTGGTTGCATACTTTCAATAGGTGGGCCTAGCTCACCTAGTAGTGTGTTGTGGTATGCTTTCATCCGCTAGCATTCGAAATTTAGTTTCAATGCTTGTTTTCATCAAATAAATGGGTATACACGGATGTGCGCGTTCAGTGAAAAAGCACGTACTCGTACTCCATAAGGTTTTGATGCCTTCATAAAAATTTTAAGTGTGTGTTAGAATATATGCGCACGTGCGTACTTGTGGTGATGTGAGTGAGGTGTAAATCATGTGTGCACGTGTTTTGTACCCTTAAAAAGAGTAGCATGGGCGGGTGCAAGCAGCAACAATGCAGGATGGCTAAGGCTGTAAAAACAGTTCGAATCTCACGAGCTATTCGAGCTCGGTTTGTTCTAGACTCAATTCGAGCTCAGCTCGAACTTTAAATGAGCCGAACTCGAGTTTGATCTCGAGTTTGTGAGCTTCACCGAGTTAAACTCGAATAGCTAGTGAGTCTCGATTCGAGCTTAAATAGTGATACATATTAACTCTTACCGAGTTTACCCGAGCCGGTTCGAGCTTGAACTTTTCTTATTGTTAAAAATTAGTGTATATTTGAATTATTTTGACTATTCTTGAGTTTACTCGAGCCGAACTCAAACTTGAACTTTTTTATTGTTAAAAATTAGTGTATAATAAATTATTTTAATTGTTATTGAGTTTCAACGAGCCAAGCTCAAGCTTAGGCCGAGCTGAGCTCGAGCCCAAGTTCAGGCTCGGACTCTAACTCGAGCTTGGCTCGAGTTTCTACCGAGCTTAAGTTTGAAAGGTTAGGCTCGCTCGAGCTCAGCTTATTTACAGCCTAAGGGTAAGGATGGCATTGGCGAGAAACGCACGTGCAGCCCGGACTGCCCCGCTGCGTGGCCAAGTACAACCATTTCCTTTCATTTCTATTTTTACCTCCCCCTACATAAATGGCATTCAATCATATTTCATGAGCCAGGACTAGAACAATTCTCTAATTTTTAGAAAATAAGATGATACGTGTATTCAAAACGGCGTGTCTATCACGCCATTTGATGATATACAGCAAGAAATGAATCGAGATTGATAAGGAGTTAGTTAATGATGTTTGAGCATGTACTTTTTTTGAGTAGGGGAACGCATAAGAGGAGCGATCACTTGGTTCCTTGTCAGCACAAAAAGAAAAGGAACAACAATCAACTAAAAGCCGGAAGTCTGAATTTTGTTTACAGGTTCAATGTCTGAATTTTGTCTTATATATGTTTCTGTTCTACAGGTTCAACATCGTGGGACAGGTACGCTAGCTAGTCAACTTGGATGCTGGATCGTCGTTTTGGCAATTGGCATCATTGGACTATACTTCTCGAGCAATAAGTTACCTGACGTCATTGCATGCTGCGCGTCTCTTTAAATGTCGTAGAGGGCTGCTATCACGAGCGTGGACTTCTCGCCGGAAGTGATCACCTTGCTTAGCACAGGAGGAGCCAGTGGAGGCGGCTACGATGGCGCTCGATCCGGTTTTTGGCTTTGGCTTCGGGCTAGAGAGATCAGAAGCCGGATCAAATATAGTGCTTCAGCAAGTTCTTGTATAAGCCGCTTGTACAATCGCTCAGCCCCTCATTCTCCAATCCACCAAGTGCCCCCATCCCACATTCTCGCCCGCTGCCACCTACTACACGCGGTGCCTCGCTCACCCCCCCCCCCCCCCCCCGCGACGCCTTCATCGATCGATCTGCACCCGGCCCATCCCCCCACCGCATCCTCCCAACCTTGCAGCTCCCATCCCTCGCCGTCTCTCCGGCATCATCTACTGCTCCTTCTTGTTCCTTATCCAAACCCCACCTCCTCCCCCTAGATCTACCTTTGCATGGTCACTCCTCACAGCATCCCCCCAGTCGTGCCCCCATCTCCCGCCGCCGTCCACTGCCCCTTCTCGTCCCCCATCCACGTCCCACCTCCCCTAGATCTAGCGGGGCCTGGTCCCCCCTAACCGTGTCCCCCAGTGATGTTGTCCCCCATCCCCCTGGCATCTATCGGTCCTTCTCGTCCCCCATCCATGCTCTACCTCATTTCCCCAGATCTACCGGGACCCACTTCCTTTATTGCACTGACGCCTACTTCTTGGTCAGCATCGGCATCGGCATCTGAGCTGCCCTCCTCGCTAGACGCCCCTTACTCCTCCGCCTCCTCTTTGGACGCCTCATCTGTGCCGGCGTTGAAGTCGGCCTCCAATGTGCTCTCATCGTCCGAAGTAGCAAGCCACGGCAACGTGCCCCATCCAGCTCTTTCAACCTTGTCGGGCCACCTCGCAGTGGCCGTAGCGCCCGAGGGTGCCGTCACTCCCACCGGAGTTGAGAGCGAGGTGCCCGTCTTCTCCATGCCAGTTGCCGACATAGCCGAGGGTAACAGCTATCTAAACTTGTGATTACCTTCCCATTTCCATTATTTCATGTGACTTTGCCCCAATTCTGCTTGTGTCCGTTCCTTGTTGCGGTCTCATGGCCGCCGGTCTTTCCTTTTCACTTCAGCTGCTTTCAAATAGATAGACAAGGCACGCTCTCCTGCTGCCATTTGGGATGATGTCATCCAAATCGCCATGCTTGAAATATGCCGAGAGGAAGTGGAGGCCAACAACCGCCCCATGAGATGTCTAAATAGGCGCGGCTACATGAACCTTACAAGGAAATTTAAAGAGCACATTGGTAGGGAGTACACGAAAAAGCAATTTAAGAACCACTGGGACGCATTGAAACACGAGTACGTGCAGTGGAAAACCCAAAAACTAAATGCATCCGAGTTGGGAATAAACCCTTGTACCGGGTCAATCGCTGCCTACAATGACTGGTGGGAGAAACAAAACAAGGTAATGACACTTGAGAATTTTAATCTTGTCTTCATTTCATCATTCTCCTTTGGTTACAGTATTGGAAGTGTTTTCCACATTACAAGCAATGAGGGGTTGCATCAAGTTCAAAAATTCATCAATGCTTCATAAAAACTTGATTAAGGTGATATTCCACGATGCTCTTTGCATGAACGAGCATGTGGTGGTTCTTGGAGCGAGCATGTTGAATGTGAAGTCAAGCTCCAACGATGGTGTAGCACCACATCTCTTCAGTTCCACAAACTCCTTGCAAAAGCGGCCAACCAAGTAGGTCCCGTGACTAAAAGAAGTCCCACGACAGTATGACCGATGGGTGCATGAAGCGCATATGTGACATGTACAAGAAATCGATGACCGGTCATGCCACCGCTGCCATGGCTGACCAGGACAGGGCTCACACTAAAGTAACCCAGTTGCTTGATTTGGTTATTGCTGATGGATACCTCAAGGGCATGGATGATCACTTCTATGCCTGTACGTTGCTCACAGAAAGGAAGTATATGGATGTTTTTTTGATGCTACGCGCACCTGAGGGTCATGGCACATTTAGGGCACAGTGCGTGCAAACATGTGAGTCACCCTAGACCAACCCAGCCACGTGGTACAACCCGTCGCTCGAACTTTCCTTCAACATCCCCCGCGTTTCCCATACTTGAGCCCATCCATCTCACACAACATCCTTGTTCGTTCTAAGTCTTCGTTCATCCATGAACGTAGCCCTAATTCTCATTGTTGATCATGGTTGATTCTAGGCGACATTGAACATCTAACAATAAAGAAATCATTTTCGGGTATAAGTTATTCACAACTTAACCCACATTAACAATAACATATCTCATGCAACCTATAACCATTGACCTAGGTCACCAAATCATCTCATGACTTAAAATTTTCAGAATCATCCATTTCTACAAGCTGTCTAGAAAAATATGCAAAATTGTAAATTCTAAATTTTCACTCCTCTAAAACGACAATGGCTTTAAAATAACAATAGTTCACCACAACAAAACTATAGACCTTTTCATATGGTCCTTCTGACGACGAAAAAATTGTTGTTTATTTATCTAAGGGAAGCAATAAGGTTAATTGCATAAGTCATCCGAGAGAAGCCATAGGGCATAACCGCATAAGCCATAAGCTAAAAAGGTTATGCTTCAACTGACTTATAAGTTGTAACTTCTAGCTTTTTTATACTGTTGTGGCTGAAAAATGCACTGTAACAGATGTTAGTTTTTTTAATAATTAAATTAAAAAATATTATATCATCACAGACAATACAAATGAATAAGAATAAAAATGAAAGATAAAAATCTCAAAAAACTACAACGCTAAGAAAAAGATAAATTTAAGGGGGTGTTTGGGACTGCTCCACAAACTCTGCTCCACGAATTCTACCGTGGAGCAGCTCCACAAAAAACCTAGAGTTTGTGGAATACCCCTTTAGGTGCTCTCACAACTCCACCTTTTTTCCTCGAACAGAGTGCGTGGAGCTGAACCTGTTTGGCTAAAAAAACATAGAGCGGAGCTAAAAAACGTGGAGTGGAGCAGTCCCAAACACCCCTTAAGAAGTCAGAAGTTGAGACTGTGTGAAGCGGACCAAAGACTGGGGGGTAAAGCCGCCCTCCTACTCCTCGGCGCGCGGTTAACGGCGGTAGGTGCCTTGGGTAGAGTGGGCTAGAGAGCGGACAGCCAGGGCTCATGACTATATGTAGCTTCGGCCCAAAGGCCTCGCACGATAGAGCAGTCTTGAGACGACGCGCACGCGCCCCATCCTCGCTAACGTTTACCAGATGGAGCGGCCCACCGTAAAGTCATTCCTCCTCTCCTAACTCGGCTTGCTCCCTCCCAATCCCAAATCACCCTGCCGCCGCCATGGGCCTCCTCTCCTCGTCCTCCACTCTCCTCCGACGAGCTGCCGCCCTCCTGTCCGGCGCGGGCTGCCGTAACTCCACGCCATCCGTCTCCTCTCATCTCCACCGCTCGCTTCTTCAGGTGCTTGCTTACCCTCAACCGCTCTTTGCCTCTGCAGCGCTTGCGGCTTCTTGTGTAATTTTTAGCTAGCGAGTTTTTTTTTTCCTTTTCTTTTCTTTCACAGGGATCTGAAGCATCGTATGCTAGTTGACTAGTTGTGGTAGTGACAATGTCTGTATTGGAGTAGATTGGTCGAAACAGTGGGCATTAAATGGAGGGGATTTGCAAGCGTTAAAACATGAGTGTAGTAGCTAGTAAGTAGTAACTGCAAATTTCACTTTCGTGGATCCTGGCTATGTGCATAAGTAACAAAGAGAGTGAAACGCAGACAAAATAAGCTCTATGTACGTACCACATTTCTATTCCAATGCTCTTTTAAGCATTTTGAGGTAATCGCGGCTTCCAGTTTCTACGGTTTGTACATGAATGTGGAAACTAAGGTTGGTGTTTCAAATTCGAAGTATTTCATCTTGGTTACTGTGAATCCATTTTGTCCGATGGGTAGACGATAAGTTCCACTACGCTGTGAACAGTTCAATTCTATTGTTTCATAAATATCGTTCACATATTTCATTTGCTCATATATTATGATACGTATGGAAAATACTTTGATCTATTATAATACTGGTCACCTTTTCTTCCCTGTGATTTGCTAGAATGGGAAAAACGACTCTTTTTATTGGTTTTGGTCAAGGGGCTGTTCGATGTCAACCACAGGTATGCCCTATGTTTACTAAATTGTTTTTACTGTCTACTGTTTCTACCATAAGCATTTCCTGTTTTCCCTTCTTTTAAAGGGTGAATATGGCCTCCTGACTTTTCGACCATGTGTGGTACCGGTTTTAGACCCAAAAAAGGGGAGCAAAGATAAAAAAATTGTCCACATTGCATATCTATTTGTCATTCGCTTTGTGCAAGTGTCACTTTTTATTGTGTCTGCACAAAGCATTTGGTTGAAGTATAGCGGTATAAAACTGATAATCTCCAAAGTTACTACACCATAGTTATTCTCCGGCATTCCATAACCATATTAACTTTCTTTCTTACGAGTTATGACATTACTCAGAAATCTCTACAAAATTTTCAGTTGATATGCAGTTAGACTACGAATGCGATCCCCCACTCGATGACGCAAAATCTCTTGAAAAAGAGTTGACACTAAATGCTGCCGTCTCTCAACTTGCAAGTGATTTTGATAGAGACTCTAATTTATGTCTGGAGCGGTTCTCCCGTACAAGGCATGCATCTGTCATCTCCACCGGTTCTCTTAAGCTTGATCTTGCTCTTGGCATTGGAGGATTACCAAAGGTTATAACTAAATATTCAATAGATATAAGCATACTTCATTTTTATTTAATAATTACATATAGTATTCACTTGGTACTGCATCATTCTCCTCTGATATTACACCTAAGCAGCAAAGTTCAAATGACCCTTGTGTGTCCTGTATACTATACGGCAGTTTCCTACTTCTGTCAGCACTAGCAAGTCCAAAAGTTACTGAGTGTATTTAGTGACTCTTTTGTATCTTTTGATGCCCATCTTGATCCACCATATGTGTTGATCTAATCTTCAGCATGAGTTGAACTGATTAATTGGGTGTCGAAGGTCCTTTTGTTCATGCTTGGTAAGCATCCTGTTTTATTGATGCTTAGTATTTGTGTTTTGACTGTGCACCTAAGAATGACATTCTTTCTTGAGCATCTCTGATACCGGCACAGCTTCATGCTCATCTCGCTTAGATTTGCCATTTTGTCATTATGAGTTAAAATTGTTTTTGCTGCCCAATTTAACAAATTACTGATTAGAGTTGTTTGGCAGGGTAGAATGGTTGAAATATTTGGAAAAGAAGCATCTGGGAAGACAACACTTGCACTCCATATTGTCAAGGAAGCCCAAAAGAATGGAGGTCTATATTTCTTTTATTAGTAAAGATTGTTTGTTAGTATACTCGTGTTGTTACTATGTGTATGTGGACTTAAAAACATATGTAAACACTGCCAATCTTGTTTTAATGGAAACACTGTTCTAATTTGCTGAGTCTTTTTTTTTAACAAATTGTAGCAATATTGTACTTTCATCCAACTGGTTAAAATGTCATTCTTATGAAGTACTTTCAGAGAGCTATTCTACCCTAAGTGACTAGCTGTATTACTTCACTTCGTAATGCTTAATTATATGCATTTGCTTTCACTGTACTCTCCGTTTGGTTCATTGTACTTGATATTGTTTTTCTTACTACTAAGAAGAGTATCTTATTGGCATTTGTGATTGGGAATATTTGCAGGTTATTGTGCCTATATTGATGCAGAAAATGCTTTCAACCCTTCATTCGCAGAAGCCATCGGTGTAGACGCTGAAAAACTCCTAATAGCACAACCTGATTCTGCTGAAAATTCTTTAAGCATAGTGAACACACTTGTCGGTGGATCCATTGATGTTGTTGTTGTGGATAGTGTATGTCATTCCGCTATGCCATTTTCAGTAATCTTTCTTTTCTCTTTAAATTGTTTGCTATAAGTAGAAGATTACTTACAGTAGCATCAGTTATACAAATTGAATTATAAAGAGCATGCATTCCTAGTAATACAAAAGAAGAACATGAATAGGTAGTTATTTCATCTGACAGTTGGACTATCAATTCCCATGTTTTAAGAGCAGTGTATTCTAATTGGAAGAATTGTTAATCTGCATCTTAAGCATGCTGCATTTAGCACTGTCAGGACATGACATGTTCTTTCAGTTAAGGCATAAAGTTTCTATTTTTCAAATATGTGTGATGTTTGGTGAACTTTTTCTAAGTTTGCCAAATTTATGTACTTGGCATTTAAGCTATGTTATATTTGTTTACCTTGCTTTTACTGGATTTATGACAGGTGGCAGCACTTATTCCCAAATGTGAACTGGAAGGTGAAATACACATGAATTCTGAAGACATACAATCCCGTTTGATGACTCGGGCACTTCGAAAAATCCAATACACATTAAGTCGCTCTGAAACACTTATTATTTTTGTGAATCAGGTATGAAATTATTTGTGTTTCTTGATGTTGTTGTATAAGTCATAACCATCAAATGACGATTCAATTCCTTGAAACCCTTGTTCACAGTTGCCACACAGTTTGTCAGATACTGTTGACTGAGTAATCTGTTTAGCTTGTACTGTTTCGACCTCTTGTTCTAACAAGAAACCTATTATAATCAATCTCTTGCAATTGTGAAAGAGCATTTCCCTATGTGCTCACCAAGGTAAATATGCTATGTTATGTTCTTGTAAACCTGCATTTTCTATGTTATGCTTGACAATGAAATGGGTTTGAACTTTGATGTGCTTTTATTTGGGTCAGTGAAAATTCATCACTGACTTGCACCACTGTCAGAAAGATACACAATGGCAGTAGTAGCTGAAAGCCTCAAACTATGGCAGCATGTCTCCATATCAGAGCGAATTCCTGAAAAAAAAATTCCCTTTCTGCTAATGCCAATATGACATTTCATACTGGTACTTTTGTAGTTTTATTGTGACTTTGAGTCCTTATTCTTGTGCATATGACCCTAGTCAAAAGCGTTCAAGATCTATGCATTTCTCTTAGCAAAGGGGGGTACACTGCTACGGTGTTGCTGCTGTACTTCTTTGGCTCTCTTGATTGGTCATATTTGCAGGTTAGAACAAAGATGAGCTCAAATCAATTTCCTGGGCTCTACAAGGAGGTGGCATGTGGTGGCAACTCGTTAGGGTTCTATGCTGCAATCAGAATGAGGACTTCAAGAAGGGAACTGCGCTATAGTGAAGACCAGGTATTATGCATAGCTTTACATATTTCTTAGTTGCTGTTCACCCCTTACCCTTGAGTAATAGCACTAGACACGAATGGACATTGTTCTACTAAAGGTGAGCAGCGTTCATAACTTATGCATAAAAGACCATCAGGTACATGTCAAACTTACTCAAGTCACAAATTCTGCCTTTTCAGGCTACTGGCATTGGTATATCAGTGCAGATCATCAAGAACAAATTAGCTCCAGCAACTCTGAAGGAAGCTGGCATCGACATCAGATTTGGGAAGGGGATCTGCTACGAATCAGAGATCCTGGAGATGGCTTCTTCTCATTGTGTTATTGTGAAGGAAGGGTGTGGGTATTGGATCAACGGTGAGTTCCTGGCAGACAAGGCAGAAGCTGAGAAATTCCTACTTGAAAATGCTGCAGTGGCAGATGAGATCTGCAATACCATGAGAAGCCAATTCTTTGAAAGGTGACAAACGAAGGCCACTGGAAATTGGTTCTCTTAAGAAATTTTCTCCCCATTCAGTAGCAATACAAAGTAAATACGGAAACTCAGAAGAAGGTTGTGTGTACAGCCTGGGCATCATTCAAGTGGCTAATTTGTTACTTATTCCGTGAAATGCAGTTAAAGGGATCGATGATCAATTAGAGAGGCTAATCTTTTGTTAGCCTTCTTCTCTTGATCCCATCATCAGGCAGATAACTACCTACCTACTGTGATTCCATAAGGTGTGGAGTGGATTTCTGCCCTACGAACTTGTTCTGTGCTTTCGTAGTTGTTAAATTTTTGTATTTCTAGGATATTTCTTCTGCAAAACACCGTGTTTTCATTTTCTTTCGCCTGTTCTGTAACTTGTATGCTTGTCGCATAGTTAATCGACTTTACCGCGGGCCATTCCCTCAAATATTGAAAATTCAATACAACTCTTTTGATTAGCCTCATTTACTAATTTCACCATGTACGATATATTGTGGCGACCGTGGAATTCCAAATTTGCATGTCTACGTGTGTGGTGGAGAAGAACAGCCGTATAAGACCCGCTCTATGAAAGGTCCATTAATTGCTTCATGTGCCACGGTTACGGATCGTAGTGACAAGTCAAGGTTGGCATTGGAAAATCTCGTTCGAACGGTCTTCGAAGTTTGCGCCTTTTTTTTTTTTTTGACTTAGCTTAGTAGAGGCCAACATCCGCGCGTTCGCGACGAGGTTGGAAAAAAAGAAAGCGTGAAGCCTGTTTATGCGGTGATGACTTCAATCTCATTGTCTGTTCCTTCCGTGCAGGTGCAACGTGCAATGCACACGTACATAAAACGGCAAGGTTTCTGATCAGTTAACCGACCTTGTCTAGTCTTCTATCCATCTATCTTTTATGATTATATTAATTAGATGTGTTGAGGAACCGTTGCTGCTGAGTTTAGTCCGATCGATTTCTCTCCTATGCAAAAGAGATAATCAAATACAGATGATACAAATAGTAGATTGAAAACACAGAGATAGGGGAGAGAACTCCTGATCTTTTTTATTGCTTTCTCTTTCTTCATGTGTGTACAAAATAATCAATGGTCCTCCCTATATATAGTCTAGTGGTGAGTTGTCCATCATGTGCCAAGCCTTTAAGACCAGGCCCAGATTTCCTCACACTCTCACTTGAGCACTCATCCGACATGTTCATGCCTCATCAAAACTCCATAAAACCCAGTGAAATTTTTTTGAAGAAAGAGTACATGGTACATGTTATGCTGCGTTGCACGAATTGTCTCATTAAAAACCTTGGCTGAGAAACTTCAGGAAAACTTGTCAAGAGAAAAAGAGTACAATCCACAATTTTATTTAATCTTTAGGATTTATTCTTTGGGTACTCGATCTTCATGATCAAGTTTTAATAACAAGCTTGAGAAAAACCTCTCCATATTCTGCACTTCTCTAAGTCTCATTATTCCAATTCCTCGTATGCATCTTTCAAAACTAGATGCTGAGAGTGACTTAATGAATAAATTTACAAGATTTTCACATGACTTAGTATGTAATACATTAATTTCGTCCATCTTTTGCAATTAATGAGCATAGAAGAACTTGGGGTTGATATGCTTTGTGAGATGACTCTTTACGTAGTCCGTCTGCACTTGCGCAACATAAGCTGCATTATCTTCATAGATAATTATGGGAACTTACATGATATTCAACCCACATGACTGCTGGATGTGATTAATCATTCGTCGGAGCCAAGCACATTCTCGTGCGGTTTCGTACAGCGCTATGATTTTCAAGTGGTTCATTGAAGTTGTTACAAGACTTTGCTTAGACGATTTCCATGAAATTACAGTTCCACCACACAGGAATACATAGCCTATTTGTAACCTTGCGGTATGCGGGTCCGACAGGTACTCTGCATCTGCATAGCCAGTTATATTCAAGTCTTGGTTCTTTTTGTAGAATAACCCGAGGTCCTTACTTCCTTGGAGGTATCGAGAGATATCTTTTATTTCCTGCTAATGTCTTTTGGTAGATTCTGTACTATGCCTTGCTAATAGGTTTATGGCAAATGCAATGTTTGGTCTAGTGCTGTTCGCTAAATATATAAGTACTCCTACTACACTTAAGTTTGGGAATTCCGGTCCCAGGACTTCCTCCTCCTCTTCCCTAGGTCGGTACGGATCCTTATCTTGCTGTAAAGATCTCCCAATCATTGGTACTTTCGATGGGTATGCTTTCTCAAAGCCGAACCTTTCTAACACCTTCTGGGCGTAGGCTGACTAATGTACTAATATTCCTTCAGGGACATGCTTGAGCTGCAGGCCTAAGCAATATTTGGTTTTACCCAAATCTTTCATTTCAAATTCTGACTCCAGGTAAGAACTTGCTTCCTTTATGTCTTCCATGGTCCCGATGATATTCAAATCATCTACATATACTGAGATTATACAAAAATCCATTCTAGGACCGTCGTATAAATACACAGGGATAATCTTCATTGTTTGTGTAGCCATTCTTGTATAGAAAGTCGCTTAAGTGATTATACCACATTCAGTTTGATTGATTTAGTCCGTATAGTGATTTTCTGAGTTTCACACTGTACAGATTTCTATTTGCTCTGTCTTGGTTTGGGGCAGGAATACATTTAGGTACTTTCATATAAGTTTCTGAATCCAAGTTTTCATAAAGGTATGCAGTTACTATATCCATCAATTTTATTTCTAAGTTCACGTTTATTGCCATTGAGATTAAGTATCTAAAGGTGATTCCACTCATGACCGGGGAATAGGTTTCTTCATAATCAACTCCTAGATGTTGAGTGAAACCTTGTGCAACAAGCCTTGCTTTATATCTTACGACTTCATTTATTTCATTTCTCTTTCAAATAAATACACACTTATATCCTACAGGGTGCACATGAGTAGGAGTGCGGCTTATAGACCCAAACACCTCTCTTTTGTTCAGAGATAAATTTAATTATCTTGATTAATGCCTCTGCTAGTCCATTCCTATTGCCATGCAATAATCATCAAATGCCTTTGAAGTAAATTCTCCGGCGTTGTCCATTCTGATGGACTTTATGTGATGATCAGGAAAAATATTTCTAATGCGAATTATCTGTGAGATCAGCTTTGCAAAAGCATTGTTTCTTGTAGACAATAAACATACGTGCGACCATTTCGAGGAAGCATCGATGAGCACCATAAAATATTTAAATGGCCCTGATAGTGGCTGTATGGGACCGCAAATGTCTCTTTGGATGCGCTCTAGGAATGCAGTGACTTCATCCTTCACTTTCAGAGTAGAAAATCTAGTAATTAATTTACCAATAGCACATGCGGGGCACACAAAATCTTCATAATTCGGAAATTATATTTCTCATCATCCTAAGACCTGGGTGGCCTAATCATCATGCCAGAGACATCTAAATATTGTTTTCAGAGTAGTATAGGCTGCAGGTGCCTTGATATTACTGTAGTATAGCCCAGTTTCTAATGAAGTTTTTCTAATACCCTTTTTTCCATTTGCTTCATGCTTCGTAATGAGTAGGTATTACTTACCATACTCTTTTTCAGTCTCAACATAAAAACCATTAACGCGAATATCCTTGAAACTTAGGAAAGTTCTAGTTGATTCTGGGTACAATAAGGCTTCTTGAATGATCAAAGTTGTGCCCATTAGCAGTATAATTGTGGCTCTTCCTGAACCTATTATACAAGCATCACTACCAGCGATTGTTGTAAGGCTGTCAGTATTCTTACTAATCAACTGAAAGAATTTTCTCTCTTAAGATGCTATTCATTGTGCCACTATCGGCTAAGCACACTTCCTCCATAGGGCGCCGCACGTGTTCTAATATAAAATACTTTATTAATATGTGGTAGAAGGCAATCAACACATAAATAAAATATTTCAATATTAGAACATATCATGCCATTATAGACTGAATAAATGAATGAATTATTCAATATTATCCAACCATCATGAGAAAATAAAATTGTTTGGGTACCATCCATGCAAAAATCCAACTTATTCCTTCCACACATAAAATAAATGATAATTAAAGTCTAAATGCATTCTGTGCATTAGACTGAATCTGCTAAGAAGTCAGAGACTTCAGCTGCTATCTTCTCAAGGTGATATGCTCTTCCAGAAAAATCATGGCTGTGGCAGCTGTAATGTCAACAAGGGTACTGCTACTGGAATGGAGTCAACCTCCATCGGTGTAGGCAGCTGTTCAGAACTCTCCCCCTCAACAGAAGCAAAGTGGGTTTCATGTTGCCCTTTGTCATTCTTCTTCCTAGCTTAAAAGGCATGGATGACGTGTTGCGGCTCTTTATAGATCCGAGACCAGTGCCTCCACTTGCCACACTTGTAGCAAGTTTGGTCTTGTTGACAATAGGGCTTGCCATCCCACTTTGGCTTGCTTGCCTTATTTTCACGTGGAGTATCTGACTTGCTTTTCTGGGCTACGGCCTTACCCTTCCTTCCCCTTTTCTTCATTATGGGCTTTCGCACTTTGTAGCTTCTGGCGTTGGCTTCACGGCCAGCAGAGCTCCTAGGTGGTTGTGCGACAAAGTTCTTGTGGAGAACTTCATCCTGAGGTTTTGCAACTTGCATCATATCAATCAATTCATCATACTCCTTGTAGCCGTCTTGATGATAGTTGCGTGCAGACTGCACTGCATTGGGGTGGAAGGTGGATAGGGTCTTCTCAATCTTCTGCACATCTGTGATCTGTTTGCCACAAAGTTGAAGATTGGTACAAATTCTGTGTAGAGCACAATTGTACTCCCCAACCATTTTGAAATTAGTAAACCTCAGTCGAATCCACCCTTGCTCTGCCTGAAAAAGAATGGTGTACTTTAGCTTCTTGAACCGCTTCTTGAGTGTAGTCCATAATGCTAGCGTACTCATTCTCTACCATGTCCATAATGCTAGTAGTAAAGTCATATATATATATATATATATATATATATATATATATATATATATATATATATATATATATATATATATATATATATATATATATATATATATATATATATATATATATATATATATATAGGACGAGTGTTTCATGCACCCAGGTGCCTAGGCACCCATATCAATACCCGTTGATTTGCTTTGAGATTCGCAATGTTTGATGTGGGTATCTTCATATACCCATAAAAAAGTATATTTGAGATGTCAAACTCCGAAAAAAATTAAATTCAACTTCAGTTTAATTAGTTTGAACTATTTTTATGGTATATACTCACTGTAGTCGCATTGAACTCAAAAGTAGTTCAAACTAGTTTGAACTGAGTTCAAAAATTACTTACCATAAATATATCAAGGGTATAAAACATTTTCATACCCAAACTCAAAAAAATTATCAATCATACACGCGTATCGGATGTGGGTGCCTAGGCACCTAGGTGCCTTACGTAATTTTCCTATATATATATATATATATATATATATATATATATATATATATATATATATATATATATATATATATATATATATATATATATATATATATATATATATATATATATATATATATATATATATATATATATATATGCTAATGACTTTACTACTACTAGCGACATGGCGTGAAAATCGACTCAATCTCAAGTGCATTTGATCTTGACAAACTCGCCGAAGTTTGAGGAAAGTTCTCTGAATTCTTGATGGCGGAGGTCATTCAACCGATAGGAGAGTTCAACCCCCCAACGACGATGATTACATGTTCAAACATTTGATTCAATTGTAAGTCACTCAATTGTGCTTAATCAAGCAATTCATTCAATTGTATTTCATTCAGTTGTTTAATTCATTTGTGATATATATATATAATGATTATCGTGTGCTATATAGTTGCTTATTTTCAAAGGGTATGGTTAGCATTTTCTGAGGCTAATCGAAAACAGAAAATAATTTAGCTATTCAAATAGCTATCACAGACAGTTTATAATATAAAACTATCTATGATACCTGACATATCACAGACAGTTATTGGTATTAGTCGTCTGTGATATGTAAGATATCACAGACGGCTAATACCAAAAATTATCTGTGATATGTCATATATCACAGACAGCTATATTTAAGAATCGTCAGTGATATATAACATATCACATACAATTTTTGATATTAGTCATTTGTAATATATTAGATATCATAGACGTCTATTTTTAAGAACGAATAGATCTGATTTTTTTCTAATTTATGTTTAAGTTAATATTGGGTAGCACGCCTACCAGGGTATATATAGTAAGCCAAGTTTGGCTGCAAAGTTTGAAGTGGCATTTTACTTTCATGTTTGGCACTATGTAAAAAAAATGAAACATGTTGTCACAACTCACGAGCTTGGAAAGTTTGGAGAAACTTAGGACTAAATGTGCCAGGTGTATATCAGCGCCCTCACGGCAATGGTGGTACCTAGAGAAAAATGTTCCCTGATCGATCGAACAAACACGGTGACTTCTGGTCTTTTTGACTTATGACTTATGGATTTTAGCTATGGCTTGTGATTTTTAAACTATTTGTACGAGAAATTACAAAATAATAGAAACTTATGTACGATTTTTATCGATATAAATGAAATTGGTATAGTATATGTTACAATTAACTAGTAAATTTCATCTTTAAAAAATACTTCATTTAAAAGTTAGTTACTATAAAAAAACTAAAAATAGAAGTTAAAAAAAAACAAGCCCTAGAAAGCGTGTGATTGGCATAGAGGAATAGACTTGGAGTTAGGAGTCAGCATGAGGTCCATCGTTACAATTTACTAAGCTACCAATCTTTTTTAAAAAAAAAGAGTACACGGATGGAGTTGCATACCTGTCTCATCCACTCGCCACTAGAATTTTAACATTTTCTGACGGTTATTAGTATATTGCGACTGGTACTACCATATCAATGGTGGATGAATTTTCTACTTAATGCCTCAGTTGAAGAAGCTTGGTCTTCGCTGTTACTTTCTGACATACTTGGGAAGCTCGGAATGACATCAGAAATGGTGAGGTTATGAGTCATCCTCACAGGTTGTCCTAGGAATGACATACTCTTTGCCAAGGAGCAGAGTTTCAATCGCGTGATCATTGCTTCAGATTGTTTATCGGGTATTCAAAAGCTTAAGGACTTGAAGCCTGATAGATCACAGACGGGAGCCATCACCAGCGACATCAAATTGCAAAGTCTCTTTCCCTTTTTCTTACACTTTCTTACATGTTAAGAGAGGTTGTAACGAAGCAGCTCATACTTTAGCTAAAATGATTGAACTTAATTCGGGTTTATCCTGGCGACTTGAGGCTCCGGAGTTTTTCCCAGGCGTCCTTTGTAATGACCTGAATAAGTAATACAGAGCTGCTCATTCTCTCAAAATATCTGGTTGACAATCACTTCGTCGATATTTTTTGGGGTCAAATTTAAGAGACCATGTACTATAGATAAGATAGGTTTGCGATAAATAATTGATACTTTGATTAAGTTAAATTTGAATTTTGCAAGGGTTTTAGAAAATTCAGATTTGCTAGCAGTGTGACAGTTAGACCAGTCGGTGGGAGCAGTTCAACTGGCCTGAAACGGCGGTCTAACAGGTGGTCCAGTGTGACTGAAAATTGGGAGCTGTCAAACACAAGGACAGTATGACCGATTTCCAGTTGGCGCTTGCTATTTTTCAGAGAGCATGTTTTGGGGATTGGGCATGTGCAGTCAGACCGATGGTTGTGACCAAGGATCAAAGCGAGTTGAGCTGAGTTGGTTTGAGATCGGTTCATGACTTAGGAGGCATGAGGGTTTTGTGTTGTATTGTATTATATATGGTTTTGACTTTTGACTAACATGAGTCAAGTGCATGGAACTTGTACTCGATATGATTGCTTGGTCTTTGAATATGCAGGTGGCTTGGAGGACATAGTAGTCGACAGTAATGGACCAGGACTAGATGAGGGAGCTGAGGTCCGAGCAGTCGTGTAAGTCTGGGTGAAACTACATGACTCAAGCGGGAGCACAAAAAATACAAGGATCATGGAGAGCCGAGTTGGTGCATGTGGTGCGTCAAGTAATGAGACTAATACACGTAGAGACGATTCGGGGGAATTCGAATGCGTGAAGATATAATGGCTAGTCATTGGACACTACGGACTGCGTGTCAAAGCATGTGAAGATGTTTTGAGGTGAAGATGAAGATGGAGTCAAGGAAAGCTACCTGAAAGCTTCGTCAGCGCGTTTTGAAAAAAATACCCAAAATCAGATTTGAGGCCTACATCAAAACCACGGTGTAGGGAGGCGCAAAGGAGGTGGTTTCGGGTTTTTAGTAAATTGATCCTTATAAGCGCTTTGAGAAGTGTGCGTGAATATGTAAAACCTGTCTTAGTGGGGTTAACAGTTTTCTCCAGTAAGCTTAATGGGTTGGACCCATTAAGGGTTGTGCTAGTTATTTAGAGGAGAGGAGAGGATATGGTAGCTTCAAGGATTCTAGGGTTTGATTTTTTGCTTTACTACCTTGTCTCCTTCCAGTTGTGTGTGAGAGAGAAAGATCTTGAGAGAGGAAAGGATAGTGCTTTGGCTAAACTTGTAAACATCTCTGATCATGTAAACCACATCCTCCACTGCAATAGATCAAATATTTGTCTCAATCATGTTTCTGCTTGTGTTCTTTCTTGGCTTCCCTTGTTCTTGAGCTAAATTTATGATTTTGGGTTCGTGGGAGTTTGAGCCTAATCTCTTGCTTGGTTTATTTTTGTAGGACATGCGAGAATAGATCTGGAAGACCTTGTGTCTTAGATTCTCACGTACAAGAAGTAATTGGAGATTTATGATTTTTGGTGTTCTTGTAACCTAGATTCGATTCTCTTCAATTTGGTGAATTCGAGCCCAAGAATCTTGTGTTTCTTGATTGGATTAGGTTCTTGTTGCCTTGATCAAGTCTCATGCAAAATTTAGATGTGTTTTGAATGAGATTTGAGCAACCTCTTGAGATTTGAGCTTTTGTCCTAAGAGATTTTAGGACTGGGAATAGGAGACCGATTGGACTAGCCCCGAACCAGCAGTCTGACCGGCCAACTAGTGTAACCGGTTATAGGCCGATGGTCAGACCGTCTAGTGGTAGACTGGCTCATCAACATCAATCTAATTGGGCTTGTGAAGGAAGTTGATTTTAGTGACTCTTAGTTCTAGGTTTGGTTTACATAGCCGTATTGGTGTGATCTGAACTTGGTGACTATCATAGTCATTCGAGTAAAGATTTTAAATACCTTAAGAGGAAAAATTTCGAAATTCATTCATCCCCTCTGATTATCGTTATTAGTCCTACAAGTGGTATCAGAGTTTGGTTAAACTCTTCCTTATAGATCTTAATCAATTTTAAGAGCTATAACATCAGACAGGTATTTCACCGAGCCACTGTAACATCCTGATTTTCAGAGCCTTTTTGAAGTTTTTAAAATAAAATTCACCATTTGAATTTTTCTGGAATTAATTAAAGCTTAATGGGAATTTTATTAAATTAAAAGGATTTAATATGATTAATCTGAACATGAACATTTGCCAAATTTATTTTATTTGAGTTCTTTGTGTCTCAAGGAATTTATTGGAATTTTTATGGATTTTTCTGGATTTATTTGCTATTTTCTAGAGCTCAAATTAATTTATTTGAATTTCTGGAAAAAGAAAAAGAAAAGAAATTCCCAAACCGGCCAGTGGGCCGAAGCCCACCAGCCGGCCCGCTTCCCTCCGCGCGCGCCAGCCCGCCAGCCGGCCCGGCCTGCCCGCACCCCGCAGCCACACGTCGCCCATCGGCGTCGCGCCCGCTCGCCCGATGCCCGACAGCTGTCGGCCATCGGTGGCCTTTCCGCGCCCGCGCCCCGCATCGCCGCTGCTCGCTCACCCGGTGCCACTGACAGGTTGGGCCCACCTGTCAGGCGTCGTCTCCGAGCGGGACTCTTCCCCGAGTCCGGTTCGAACCCGCCGCCGCCGCCTCCCTTTTCCGCCGCCGTCTCCGCCCCGGACTCCACGCTTGCCGCGGATGCGTCCTCGCCGCCCGGGTATAAAAGGGGACCCTGCCCCCTCGGCTTCCTCATCCCGCAGCCGCCGCCTCCGCCGCCGCTGGTCTCCGTGCGCCGCCGCTTGCGCCGTCGCCTTCGCTGACGGGAGCTTCGCCTCCGCCGTCGCCGTTCTCGCGCCGTCCGTCTCCGCCGCCGTCCGCCGTTCACCACCGCCGGTGAGCCTCCGTCGCCGACCACCGTCGTCCCGCCGCCGACCCAGACCGCCGCCGCCCGCACCCTCGTCGGCCAGCCGCCGCCGTTACCCGCTCCGCGCCGCCAGCGGAACCACGTCCGCGCCCGCGACGCCTCGGTCTGCGCGCCCGCGTGCGTCAGCGCTGACGCCAGGCCGTCGCTTCGCCTCCCCGTGGACGCCGTCCACCATGCACCCCGCCGCCGCCAAGCCGGGCCCACCGGTCAGTCGGGGTCCGTAGACCCGTGAGCCGATCTGGCCACGTCAGCAGCCGAGTCAGCCGAGCCACGTCAGCCCTAGTCGGACGTGTCATGCCACGTCAGTGCCACGTGTGTGCCACGTCAGCATGCCACGTCACCGGCCACGCCAGCATGCCACGTCAGCCCTACCCGCACACGTGTCAGCCCAGTCAGCTGCTACGTCAGCCTGGCCGCTTGCGCCAGCAGCCCAGTCAGCCGCACTGTTCCGTGCGCCGAGCCTACCGTAGACTCAGCTTCCCGTGCGCCCGGTCCACAGCACAGTGCCTTTTCCGAATTTCAGCCTTTTTCCTAAAACCCGATTTTCCATGAGCCCGTTCTCCCTCGTCCTAGCTCCGATTGACCCGATTCTTCTTCCTAAATTCATCTAAAATTGAGCTCTGTCTTTTAGTTCTGGTTTTGCAGTTTTTGGAGTTTATTTGAATTTTATTTGATTTTATTTCTTCTGTTCGTCTCGTTCTCTCTCCCGTTAGATCGCGCGTTCGAAGGAGTTGAAACAAGATTTGAAGATCAAGAATTCCTAACTGAGCAAGGCCAAGGCAAGTCGTGTCCTTTGATCATGTTGAACCCAGTTTTCAAATCTATTATGTATTATGTTGCTTTAAATTATCATGCATTGCTAGTTTATTATAAAACCCTTGTATTGGTAGTTAATGACCTAATTGATTATTCCTCCTTGATAATTTGAATGCCCTGATTCCATTGTCACCATAGAATGGGAAATTACTTAGTGATGCAATATTAGCTGTCACATGGGTTGTGCGTTTAATTGCTTAGCCATGCTTATCACTAGTACGTTGGGTTTATCATCACATGTGATTAATTAATTTGACTTAATGAGATATTGAATCGTGGTTGGTACCACTGTTATAAAATTTGTGCCGTGACGTTGGTGCGTCATTGGCGGTGGTTATACAAAATTAGTTTTCACTTGGGCGATTGATCGTGCAGTAAAGGGGGTGCGAGAGGCACATGGGATGTGGATGTTTCGCCTGAGTAAATTTAAGGACTTAACTTTGTGCGCCATTGATCTGAGTCTTACCGTACTACCACATGTCTAGTATGGGATAGACCTAGCTGATTAACTTGCAAAGGTTTAGTTCAGATATCATCATTGGTAAGTGAGTACCAGGGGTACTGGTTTGCTCACAGTGAGGAACAGGGTTACTGTCCTCATACGGCGCAAGAGGGGGCTTCTGACTGTGGTGGTTAACCCTTCAGCAGTGAAACCTTAGCGGGTGATGTCTAACTAGATTGGAGTGAGGTAAAGGCTTTGTGATAATTTATCTGGGTCTCATGCCTAAGGAAGCATGCTGGCTATTAAGATGATTTATCTCTTGTGGGTAAAGTTGTGCAACCTCTGCAGAGTGTAAAACTATTCGAATAGCCGCGTCCTCGGTCATGGACAATGCTCGGTGATTTCACACGAGGTATAGTTATTTCTAAAAAGTTTCGGACAGTGGATGGTTAATTCATTGTTGGTGGGAGATCCATAAGTGGTTGGTTTAGCTTATGGATGGGAGATTCATAAGTGGTTACTTCAATTCCTTTGATTATTATCTATTATTGTTTTACTTCAAATGCGCCTTCAATCTATTTATTGTATTTTCAAATGTCGTTTTATGCAAATTAACCTTTCAGCCATCCATTGGTAAGCCTTGCATACTATATTGCATTCTTTGTTACAAACGACTTGCTGAGTACCAATGTACTCACGGCTTTATGCCCTGTTGCTCAGTTGAGGAGGAGGAGTATCACCAGCAGGAGGTTCCAGAAGGAGAATACTTCGACGTCTTCGCGGATTAGTCTTCGTTCTCCACTCGATAGCCTGTGGGTGTGTCGATTGGATGCTGCGCTTTCTTTTGGATTTCCGCTGCTAGTTTCTTTAAGCCTTTCAGGCTATTAAATTGTAAGCTTGGCCATAAGGTCGCACTCTGATGATTATTAATAATATTTGAGTCTTTTGTTAGTAAATCGTGATATGTTCGATATTTCATCTTTGTTTATACTGTGTGCACTAGCGTGATCCTGGACTAGTGCAGAATACACAGGAGAGTCCGGATTTGTATATTCGGGTCTCTACAGCCACCCATCTTCGATGGGGGTGACTTCCTATATTGGAAGGCGGGGATGGCTCGTATATTCAAGCTCAAGGCTATACCATCTGGGAAAACGTCAAAAGTTACTTGTTGTCCATGCTGATGATTAGAGCACTGTGGCAAATTTTCCAAATATGGAGGCAAATAGCAAGGTTAGAAATCTCCATATTTAAGGACTCAGCAGAAATGAGTTTGACCATGTGTCTCATCTCGCTTCAGCGCATGATATCTAGCAGACTCTCATTAATTACCATGAGAGCTCTATAGCTATCAAGGAGATGTGTTAAAACCAATTCAAGAAAGAATACCGAAAGTTTGAGATAAGACCTAGAGAGTCTTTGGATGAGTTTTTTTGCTTGCTTTCACAATATCCGTAATCACTTGCGTGCTATTGGTGTTGTCTATTCCGACTCTAAAAATGCATATCAACTCCTTAGAACTTTAGACATATTGGTTTAGGAGATGAAAATCAATTCTATCAATGGCACTACTGTCATGAGCGAGCTCGCCTTGGATAAAGTTTACTCAAGGTTAAAGACTCATGAGATCGACTTGCACTCCCACAAGAACAAGCTTGAGTCGAGGCACTTGTGACCAATCCCACGAAGAATTCTTCTTGTGGCCCAGTTGAGTCTACTTTTTTAATCTCTTTGTTTGCCTTGAAAGCTATGGGTGATGACCAGCTTAATCAAATTCTTGAGGATGACCTAGCCCTGCTATCCACCAAATTTACTAGAGTCTTAAACAATGTAACGATGAGAAAGAGAGGAGGAGGTCCTTTCTTGTCCTCTCTTGAGCAACTTGACTTGAGCGACATGGACTCAGGGACCAAGGAGGAGAACAAGTTGCGAGGCAAGAAGAAGGCAAATGACTTCATCAGTATATGTTTCATGGTGAGCACTGATGATATCTCTAGCGAGGATGATCTCTACAGCGACCCTAGTGAAGTAAAGCCCACATATGATGAGACATCTTGTGCTGAAGTTCACCTTTATCGTGAGCTTAAGAAATGCAAAAAAGAAAATGAAGAATCATGATTTCTTGATCGAGAGCTTAAGTGCTAAGATTGCTAGGCTTAGATAATTAATTTCTGATGATAATAATTATGAATATTGCCTAGTAATGCACTCTGAGTTAGACAAGCTAAGCACCATTCATTCTGGTGTTATTAGTTAGCTTAGAATAGCCTTGGATAAAATTGCGAAGATAGAAGCATGTTTTACTCACAGCACTATTGTACATACTTATGTTATTGATGAGTAGTAGTCACTAGGGATAACCTTATTAAAATAAAAGCTATTCTTCTTGCTAGTTCCTTAGTATATATTTTTCATGCTAAGCTACTCAAATGTGCTAATAATCAAATTGCTCAACTTAAGTCCAACCATTCTTCTATGTGCTTAGTAGCTAGGGACATGAATACTAGTATTTTACTTACTCTAAGTGTGTTTTATTAGATTCAAAGCTTAATAGTGCCATAGACAAAAAATTACTGAATTAACTAATGAAAAACTTCACTCTAAAACTCTCTCATGTTCAAATCATCCTAAGTAAACTGCTTACATTACATCTTCCGCATCTAAGAAGTCTGATCTTATTGTATCTATTAGATATGTATCCTGTGCTAAGATAGATCAGAATTTGGATGAGATACGTGAAACATTTAGAATAAGTTTGATCAGTGGGTTATGAGATGCTAATGGTTTCGTGGTACGTCCTTGCTGAGAAATTCGATTGGATGTGTGTGAAACTGATCTCTGCTTGGTTCTGAAAGGAATTAACCACGTATATGGTTTCATGTCTCCACCGATCGAATGATCAGGCTATTCTTTTTTGTTTCTGTTTGTAGGTTTTTATTGTGGTTTATAATTTTTATGCTATTTGTGAGAGAGTGTATAGAGTAATAGAAACTTACGTACGGTTTTGGCCAATATAAATGAAGTCATTACAGTATGTACTATAATTAACTTGTAGATTCTGTCTTAAAAAGATATTTCATTTAAATGTTAGATACTATAGAAAAATTGAAAAGAAAATATTAGAAATTGAAAAAAAAAAAGAGACCGGATGACGCAGATAATGTGACAAAAGAACAGTGGACGCAAGCTGGAAGCCACTACGGTGCAAGCCACCATTCCAAGCAGTTGTCACCCCAGACCTGAAATTCCACGTATTGGTCAAGATACAATATTGCATATCTGTATCCGTACACATACCCAAGAAATTAATGTGAAGTGGATATACGGTTGAAAAAACGAACCATTCGGTGCACTACTGAGAGAGAAGAATTTCCATGCAGGATATGCATAATTCTTTCCTATCTGCAGGAAAGGGCATGCACACCGCAAGTACACGGGGGAAAACAGAGGCAAGTTTCCACTACTCGTGGACTTCTTAGCTTCAAGCGACCGCTATTTTCTGTGGAAAATGGAAGGCAACGACGGGTTAGGCTGCACCGGAGAGTGACACACACCATGTCCTGCGTGCTTCTGAATTCAGTTACGTGGTTACGAGTCAAATTAGCTTGGCTAACGGTGCAACGTAGCACATGATGTATAGCTAGCTGGCTGTGAGCATGCACGTACCTGTGGACGTGGAGATGTACCAAACAAGCCACCGAAACTTGTATATAAGGGGGTGTGCGCTTGCATACTGGTACATAGCATCCAAAAGCAACACATAGATCAGATTTGGGGTAGCCAAAGGGTTCATATATAGCTGAGAGAACAATGGCTAGGCAACAAGTTGCTTCCATGTTTGCAGTTGCTCTCATCATTGGAACATTTGCTTCTGTTCCTACTGGTACTGATCATTCTGTGTTTCCTTTCTCAGTTTTGCATGCACGTGCTGTGTGTGTTTACTAGCTAGAGTAAATCAAAACATTGAAGAACTCATGTAGTTCTTGAACGAACCACTGCTTTCGTTTGTGCAATTTTATAGCTGGCATTTTGTAATGGATTATTAAAAAATAACTGTTGGCTGATTTTGAAAGAAAAAAATTAACCAGGCACTTAGTATTTTCTGGTGGTAGTACTAGTTAAGATGCCCCCATGTAGCTCGCACGCGTGCACGCCAGGAGGGGAATTTCAGGTCCTCGTCATTTTGCTTCTGCGTAAAGCACGTACATTTATGCCTTTAAATTCAGACACGTAAGATTTAGTAGCTCATTCCTTCCGTATTTCATGGGGAAAACTAAGCACTCACACATCGCTGTAAGCTATATATGCATGCATGTACCCCCAGTTCATAACACGTAGCACTTGCTTTTCTTGCGTTGATGCGTACTAGCTCACATAGTCACAGTCACATGTATACATCTCATCACGTAGTGAGCTGATAGCTAACGGCCGGATGCCACCCTTGGCTCTGCCTTATCCGCAGCTGTGCAATCCATCGGCGTCTGCTACGGCGTCCTGGGCAACAACCTCCCATCGCGGAGAGACGTCGTGCAGCTCTACAGGTCCAAGGGCATCAATGGGATGCGCATCTACTTCCCCGACAAGCAGGCCCTCGACGCCCTGCGCAACTCGGGCATCGGCCTCATCCTCGACGTCGGCAACGACAAGCTCGGCGAGCTCGCCGCGAGCCCCTCGAACGCGGCCTCCTGGGTCCAGAACAACGTCAGGCCCTACTACCCTGCCGTGAATATCAAGTACATCGCCGTCGGCAACGAGGTTGAAGGCGGCGCCACGCAGAGCATCCTTCCGGCCATGCGGAACCTCAACGGTGCCCTCGCTGCGGCCGGCCTCGGAAGCATCAAGGCGTCCACGTCGATAAAGTTCAACATGATCGCCAACTCTTTCCCGCCCTCCAAGGGCGTGTTCGCGCAGTCCTACATGAACGACATCGCGCGGTTCTTGGCGAGCACCGGGGCGCCGCTCCTGGCCAACGTGTACCCCTACTTCGCCTACAGAGACAACCCGCGGGACATCAAGCTTAACTACGCCACCTTCCAGCCGGGCACGACGGTGCAAGACCCGAACAACCGGCTGACCTACACGAACCTCTTCGACGCGATGGTCGACGCGGTGGTCGCCTCGTTGGAGAAGGCCGGGGCGCCGAACGTCAGGATTGTCGTGTCGGAGAGCGGGTGGCCGTCGGCCGGCGGGTTCGGGGCGACGGTGGATAACGCGCGGACGTACAACCAGGGCCTCATCAACCATGTGGGCCGGGGCACACCGAAGAGGCCCGGGGCGTTGGAGACGTACATATTCGCCATGTTCAACGAGAACCAGAAGACGGGGCCTGAGATCGAGAGGCACTTTGGGCTCTTCAACCCGGACAAGTCGCCGGCGTACGGGGTCCGGTTCTAATTAGCTACATATACGTACACACGCACACCTTCAACCTAAATAAGCTGCAAGCACTTCCGATAAATGTAACGTGCATGCACCCATGGAAGGCGGGCACGAACTTCCTGGAGATCATGAATAATAAAGAGGACTAGTTCTAAACTTCTGATGCATGCATATTTCCTACAGCGGGGTCGATGAACTGATGATTGACAGATCTCTTTCAGAATGTATCTAAATTTGAGATTGTCTTTCTATATAAGGAGACGACGTACAATCTCACATGCCACGTTACATGGGGAAAAAAAGACGTGCACTACACAAGTCAAAGCACCACTAGTTGATTCGGCTAATTTTTGCACCCCAAACGGAGAAAACCACTAGCTACGGCCGGAGCACGACGAGCATACATGAATTAATTGTACCACTAGCTACGGCCCGGAGCATGACGACCATACATGAATTAATTGTACCACTAACTTGCTAGTTTTTGTCTACTTTTGTTGACACTGCAGCGAATGTTGGAGATGTCGATGTAGACAATGCAAATATCTTTATTTTTAAGAAGTTATTTAAAAAATCTGTTTTAAAATATCACTTATTTCTAAATTTAGTTTTTGACTTCGGAATAATCAAAAACCAAAAGTAAAAAAGAAAACCGCAAATCCTTCGTTACGCCACTCTCCTAATCGAATCGGTCCAGGTCATAACTCATAATACCTATTTGCTCATAATGCATGCGCACTTATTCCCCACTTCTGTTTCGTGCGTGAGTACGTGTTGGCACGGATGATAACGTCAAATTCTAAAATTCGTACTTGAGGGAGAAAACCCACACCACACAGCAGCACGATGAGATGGGTGGAGGTAATGGTCCGCACCCTTCTTTCTAGGAACCCACACTAACCGTTTTTGGCGGAGACAAAGACGTGCAAAATGTTAGGAAACTTGGACTCTATCCAAGAGTCCTGATCTAATTGGGCACCCCACCGTAGGCTATAAATAGGGACCTAGACCCCCTCATTATGTACCCGATGCAATCTAAAGCAATAAAGAAAGACCAGGAGTTCTCTCTACCTCTCTGTGTTCAATCTATTCTCTCTGTGATTCTGTGATTGATTCGTTCTTGTTCTAAGCAGAGAAATCGTTCGGACTGGTCGCCAGCGACGGTTTCTCAACACGTTATCAGCACGACTTCGCTCCGCTGAACGAGGTAATCATCGAAGCACAGATTGAATTTTCTAGATCGCTTTTGAATCTGTATTTTCTTTTCGCGTTCTAGATTGAAATTCTACGGTGCAAATCCGCCCTAATCTACCGCGAGCAGACTTGAAGTCGCCGGCACAATGCCGATCGGTAGATTGTGAAACGGGGTAGATGTTGATTGCACTGTAGAACGATGCAAATCCGCCCTAATCTACCGCGAGCAGATCTGAAATCGCCGGCACAATGTCGATCGGTAGATTACGAAAAAAGGGGTAGATGTTGATTGCATCCTAGATTGAAAACGAAATTAGAAATTTTTGCATAATTCCGTTTGATCCTGCATGATCAATACACGAAGAAATTTTGCATGTTATCTATTTCGATTTTGCATTGGCATATGCATGGCATCACACAAGAAAATTTTGCTGTTGCACCTACGTGCGTCAGCCACTGGCCAGAAGCCAGCCACGCAGCACGAGGCACCATCGGCCAGAAGCCGCCTGGGAGCTGTCGGCCCCATCGTCGTCGACGCCCGCCGCCCGTATGCGGCCGGCATCTCGCCGCCACCTCCGCGCCCCGCATGGCGCCGTTCGGTTTGCATGGCCTCTGCACGTAAAAAAAAACCACAGAAACTACTGCTGGCCTGAAGCCGACGTACATCGACGGCCCGAAGTCGTCACTGGCCCCGCCGCCGGCTTGCGCGCCGGCCGTCGACCACCCAGGGAGGATGCACTTGAAGTTGCCCGGCCGCCACCGGACCTGCGCCCGAACGCGCGCACTGCCTCCCACGCCCGAACACGCGCGCCGGCCGCCGCCTCGCCTTCCGCGTGCCCGTACGTGCGCTGGCCACCGCCGCACCGGCGCTGCCGCAGCCGGCCTCCACCACGCGCCCGGTTGGAACCGGCGCCTCCCGACGCGCCCGCACACGCGCCACCTCCCCGTCGCCTCGGCTTCCCCGACGCGCCCGCACGCGCGCCGCCTCCCCGCCGCCTCGGCTTCCCCGACGCGTCCGCACGCGCGCCGCCTCCCCGCCGCCTCGGCTTCCCCGACGCGCCCGCACGCGCGCCGCCTCCCGTCGCACGGCCCTCCGGCCCCGCCGCCCCGAACGGCGCCGTCGACTCCCGGTCCCGCCGCGCTCCGCACGGCGCTGCCGCCGCCGCCGCCGGTCCCGCCGCGCCCCGCATGGCGCCGCTGCCGCCGGCCGGTACCTTCTGCCCGCCCCGCTTGGCCACCGGCCTACGCCTCACTCCGCCCGCACGAGCCCATGCTCGGATCTTGGCCGCCGCCATGAAAAAGATGAGTAGGGGAAACCCTACTCACCGTTGGGTGATGCCGGCCGGGTGGGCCAAGCGGACGATGGGCCGGAAGCGGGCCACATGGGCCAAGCGACCAGGCCGTATGGGCCAATGCCGAGGGGGCCGAAAGGGGGAAGGGAGGCCCAAACCGGGTGGGGGTAGATTTTGCAAGAAAACCCTCCGGATTCCATAAAATTACCGACCGCCCCCTCAACTTTTAATATAAGTCCCGAATTTTTGCATTAAAAGGCTTCGTAGTTCTGAAAATTATGTATAAGCCCTCAAATTTACGAGCGGGTCCAGAATTTTACAGAAAACCCCTCTGTAAATCAGAAAATTGCGCGAATTTTCTCTGAATTGAAAATTTGCGTAAAAACCCTCTGGAATTGCGGAATTTGCTGAAATTTCATATTTTAGCATAAAAGGGCCTCGGGAATCCGAATTTTGCATTTTTTTAGCATTTGAAGCTTATTTATTTCTGCCATTATTATTCTCTGTATTTTCTGTATTTATTTACTGTTTGGTTAATTGTAATTGCTGAAATTGCTTTTAATCACTGAAATTAGCAGTAAAATTATAGAAAATGCACAGAAAATTATGAAACATTACGAGAACCTTTTGTACCATTTATTTACCCGCAGTGAATTATTCCGTGCATGTCTACCAGCAGTAGACTTATACACATTTAGATGACTAGCATCACGAACTGGAAGTTCGAGGAGCTGGCCCAGCATGGCCAAAACTATCTGATGTAGGCATCCGATGTCGAGATTGTGCTTGGAGCCAGGAAGCTCCGCGCGACTATTGGGATTGGCGGACTGAATGACGCCTAACCCACGCCTAAAGAGAATGATCAGGCACTTAATTTTCTCAGGCACCGCTTCTGCCTCACTCTCAAGAATGAGTACATGGTAGAGAATAGTGCGCTAGCACTCTGGACCGCACCCAAGAAGCAGGTTTGAGAGACTAAAGTACACCATTCTTTCTCAAGCAGAAGAGGAGTGGATCAGACTAAGGTTTGCCGACTTTAAGACGGTCAGGGAATACAATTCTGTCTTGCACAGGATTTGTACCCCAATACATAAAATTGAGAAAATCCTTCCACCCAAATGAAGTACAATCCGCACATAATTATCGTCAAGATGGCTATGCGGAATACGCCGAATTGACCGATATGATGCAAGTTGCGGAGGCTCGGGACAAAGTTCTCTGTAAGAACTACGTCACTCAGCCACCTGGGAGCTCCGTTGGTCGTGAAGCCAACACCGGGAGCAACAAGGTGCGAAAGCCCTTGATAGAGAAAAGGGGAAAGAAGGGTAAGACCGCAGCCTAGAAAGGCAAATCAGATGCTCCACGTGAGAATAAGGCTAGCAAGCCAAAACGGGATGGCAAAGGGCACATGAAGCCCACTCTGCATCGGTTGAGGGGGAGCGTTCTGAGCAGCTGCCTGCGATGATGGCGTTTGAGACCATTACGACAGCAGCACCTCCCTCGACCTAGAAGCAGCCATCGTAATGATTTCTCTTGAAGAGAATGTCAACCCCGAGAAAATAGCAGAAGAAGTCTTGTGCACTGAATGCATTTAGACTTTAATTGTCATTTATTTTGTGTGGAAGAATATGTTCGAATTTGCATGGATGGTACTTAAGAATTGTTATTTTCTCGTGATGGTTGGATGATATTTGAAGAATTCATTCATTTATTCAGTTTATGATGGCATGATATGTTCTGATATTGGAGTATTTTATTTATATGTTAATTGCCTTCTCATACATGTTAATAAATACCCTATATTAGAACACGTGTAGCGCTCTATGAAGGAAGTGTGTTTAGCTAGCAGCGGCACAATGCATACCATCTTAAGAGAGACTATTATTTCCAGTCGATCCGTAAGAGCACTAGTAGCCTTACGACAATCGCCAGAAGCGATGTATGTATAATTGGTTCGGAAAGAGCCACAATGGGCACAACTTTGGTCATTGAAGAAGCCTTATTGTACCCAGAATCGACTTGAACTCTCCTAAATTTTATGAATATCCGCGCAAATGGTTTCCACGTTGAGACTGAAGAAGAGTACGGTAAGGAATACCTGCTCATTACGAAGCGCGAAACGAATAGAAAAGGGTATTACAAAATCTTCCTGGGCTATATTATACCATCATTAAGGCGCCTGCAGCGTACACTGTTCTCAAAACAGTATTTAGAAGCTCTGAATTTTTTCTGTCTCTGGCATGACAGATTAGGCCACCCAATTCTTAGGATGATGAGAAACATAACAAACAACTCGTATGGGCATAATATTAATGTGAAGAATTTCCCGAATCATGAAGATTTTGTGTGCCCCGCATGTGCCACCGGGAAACTAATAACTAGACCCTCCACTCTGAAAGTGAAGGATGAAGTCCCTGCATTTCTGGAACGCATCCAGGGAGACATTTGCGGTCCCATTCAACCCGTCTCAGGGCCATTTAAGTATTTCATGGTGCTCATTGACGCTTCTTCGAAGTGGTCATATGTGGGTTTGTTGTCCACAAGAAACCACGTCTTTGCAAAATTGATCTCGCAGATCATTCGCATCAGAAATGTGTTTCCTGATCATCATATCAAGTCCATCAGAATGGACAACGCCGGAGAATTGACTTCGAAGGCATTTGATGATTATTGCATGGCGATGGGAATTGCAGTTGAGCACTCGGTACCGCATGTCCATACTCACAATGGTTTGGCAGAGGCTTTAATTAAGAGAATTAAAATTATTGTCCGACCCCTCTTGCATAAAAGTAATTTGCCAGCTACATGTTGGGGACACGCAGTCCTTCATGCAGCGAATCTCATCAACCTTAGACCTTCGGCCTACAACATCCACTCACCTATGCAACTAGTGCAAGTGTCACCACCGAAAATTTCCCAACATTAGGGGGAGGAAATCAACCCCTTGATGATGAATGTCGGGAAATTACGTGGCAAGCCTGGGGAATCCATGCAGATGACCCGCGCACTAGAGAAGTCCAGAAGACAAGAGAAGTCTAGAAGACAATAGAAGTCCAGAAGACAAAATAGATTTGCAAGCATTAGCAAATCAGCTGCCTGATCACTTTAGTGATTTGAAGAGCGTGACTAAGTCGCATGTGCTTGCACGCACTGCACCGGAGAGGGTTGAAATACCAAATAAAGCAGAAGGTATCTCTAATCTCGTCCAGAGGCCTCAGAAAAAATAATAAAGGACGAGAACTCCGGTTTCTCGAATCCAAAGTAACCGGGGACGCCTGGTGAAGAAGGATAAGAGGGATTTATCACAGCCGATCATTGAAGTCCCCCAGAATGAGAAGGGGAGCCAGTTGAGACCTGGCACAAGTATGACACCTTCCGAAAAGGACATACCGGATCTGAATATCCCCATCGGCATGGATGTGTGCGCACACATCGGAGCCGAAAAACTAAAGGGACTTGCCACCGCAATTGAAAGAAGCGATGCGCAAGGTGAAGCTCCAGAAGAAGCAACTCATGAAGAAATAGCTATAAATTATGTGCACACGGGAGAGTCCCTGAATAGGACAACAGCTAATATCGATATCTACTTCGCAAAGAAAATTGCCACCATCATCGATCTTGATCCCGAGCCTGCATCGCTCGCTGAATGTAAGAAAAGATCAGATTGGGAAGATTGGAAGAAGGCAATAGCAACTGAATTGCTATCTCTGAATAAAAGAGAGGTGTTTGGGCCCGTATGCCGCACACCTCCCCACATACACCCCGTTGGGCACAAGTGGGTATTTGTTCGAAAGAGAAATGAAAGAAATGAAGTAGTGAGATACAAAGCAAGGCTGGTAGCCCAAGGTTTCACTCAACGTCCTGGTGTTGATTACGAAGAAACCTACTCCCCAGTCATGAGTGGAATCACCTTTAGATATTTGATCTCAATGGCAGTGAACTTGAATTTGGAAATGAAATTGATGGATGTTGTGACTGCATACCTTTACGGTAACTTGGATTCGGAGATTTACATGAGAGTCCCTGAAGGAATTCCTCTCCCGAACCAAGACAGAGCAAATAGAAATCTGTACAGTGTGAAACTCAGAAAGTCACTGTATGGACTGAAACAATCTGGAAGAATGTGGTATAATCGCTTGAGCTACTTTCTCTGCAAGAAAGGCTACACGAACAATGAAGACTGTCCTTGTGTATTTATACGGCGATCCCAGAATGGATTCTGTATAATCTCTGTGTATGTAGATGATCTGAATATCATCGGGACAGCCGAAGACATAAAAGAAGCAAGCTCCTACTTGGAGTCAGAATTTGAAATGAAAGATTTGGGCAAGACCAAGTTTTGCTTAGGCTTGCAGCTTGAGCATGTCCCCGAAGGAGTCTTGGTACATCAGTCGACCTACACCCAGAAGGTGCTTGAGAGGTTTGGCTTCGAGAAGGCATTTCCCTCGAAAGTACCGATGATCGGTAGGTCTTTACAGCAAGAAAAAGATCCTTTCCGACCTAGGGAAGAGGGGGAGGAAGTCCTGGGACCGGAATTCCCATACTTGAGTGCAGTGGGAGCACTCTTGTATTTAGCAAACTGCACTAGACCGGACATTGCATTTGCCGTGAACCTTTTAGCAAGGTACAGTGCAGAGCCCACCAAAAGGCATTGGCAGGGCATAAAGGACATTTTTCGATACCTCCAAGGTAGCAAGGACCTCGGATTGTTTTACAGAAAGAATCAAGATCTGAACTTGATTGGCTATGCAGATGCTGGGTATCTGTCAGACCCGCATACCGCTAAGTCACAAACAGGCTATGTATTCCTGTGTGGTGGAACTGCAATTTCATGGAAATCGTCTAAGCAAAGCCTGGTAGCTACTTCGACGAACCACTCAGAAATTATAGCACTGTATGAAGCCGCACGAGAGTGCGCTTGGCTCCGCCGAATGGTTCACCACATCCAGCAGTCATGTGGGATGAACATTGTACAGAACCCCACAATTATCTATGAAGATAATGCCGCTTGCGTTGCACAAGTGCAAACGGGCTATGTGAAGAGTCATCTCACAAAGCATATCAACCCCAAGTTCTTCTATGCACATGAATTGCAAAGGATGGACGAAATTAAAGTACTGCATACTAAGTCATGTGAAAATCTCGCAGATTTATTCACTAAGTCACTCCCCGCATCTAGCTTTGAAAGGTGCGTGCGTGGAATAGGAATGATAAGACTTAGAGAAGTGCAGAATTCAGGGGGAGAATTCTCACAAGCCCGCTAATAAATCTTGATCATGAAGATTAAGTACCCAAAATAAAGTCTTGCAGACTAAATGAATTTGGGTGAATTGTACTCTTTTTCCCTTGACGAGTTTTCCATGAAGTTTCTCGACCAAGGTTTTTAATGAGGCAATTCGTGCATCGCAGCATCACATGTATCATGTACTCTTTCTCCAAATTTTTCCCACTGGGTTTTTATGGAGTTTTGATGAGGCATGAGCATGTTGGGTGAGTGCCCAAGGGGGAGTGTTAGGAAACTTGGACTCTATCCAAGAGTCCTGATCTAATTGGGCACCCCACCGTAGGCTATAAATAGGGACCTAGACCCCCCTCATTATGTACCCGATGCAATCTAAAGCAATAAAGAAAGACCAGGAGTTCTCTCTACCTCTCTGTGTTCAATCTATTCTCTCTGTGATTCTGTGATTGATTCGTTCTTGTTCTAAGCAGAGAAATCGTTCGGACTGGTCGCCAGCGACGGTTTCTCAACACAAAATACAACACGCCACCTAGCCGTGGGCCGCATCGGCGATCGAGGCCTTGTTCCGAGATGGGTGGAGGACGAGCATTCTCATCCGCCCAAAGGCCAATTTCTAGGCCCAGAAGTGGGCTGAGCCGGCGCAATCTAGGCCTTGTCAATTTACAATCTAGGTCGCGGTATCGACAGCTTACGATGGGGCCGGCTTGTACTAATTGCCGTTTTCTCGGCAGAACCGTTGTGCGCTTCCACTCTTCTTAATAAAACGGGCCCGCATTTGCCCAGGGCTGCCTGGGCTCGTCAGCGACGAGCCACGGAGGATGCAGAGTATCATGGCTGAGCCGATGTACCTCTATCTATGGCCGAGTTTCCGAGCACTCGTTATCGTTCAAGCTCCTAAATTTTTCTGGCTTCGCCACTGCATTTGCCCTTCGAAGATCTCGACCGCTCCATTGTCAAACCTAGCGGACAGAACGTGCATCTCGTTTTTGATTTACATCCCTCTGTTCACAAACCCATCGCTCTGCTTGGCCCGACGTCCGGTCCAACAGTCTACAAGTTCATCAATTTCTGTGCAGATATTTTGCATACACTTGTAAAACAGTTGGGTTGTACAGCACGTCTGTAGCCTGTAGGACGAACTCTAAAGTTCAGAATCTTCAGATATAAGCCTATTCTCCCTTCTCTTCTCTTTCCTGAACAACTGGTAGCTTCGGTCTCACAGACATAGTTCATACGATACGGATAAGGTAAACTTGTTTCTTCTGGCCGGCCGAATTTATCGCTCAGCTGATAAGAAAAAACACATGCTGTTTTTGGTACAGAGATGACTCGTGACACGGTTAGCCACACAGTTACCTCGGGTATTCATGGTTGTGTATCCTAATTTAGCATGTAGATATGACTATATCTTCAAATGGAGGCACCTCCTCCCTGCATTCAGAAACAAACAGGGGAGATTAAGGTCAGAGATTAAATGGGTTCTGCTGCTGCAGCCGTCTTCTTCTTTCTCGTCGCCTCATCCATTGCCATTCCTCTCACCCGTAAGTATACTGCTGTTCTCGTACTGATTTTCATTGCTTTTAGCTTTTTGTCATCATTGCTTCTGCCTCCTAAATTCCAACTCTCCCTTTAAGCATGATAGATATATTAACAAACAGCACAAAGAAAACAATTGACAAGATGCTTCTCTGAGCCCACGTAATTAAAGGTTAGATGGAGATAAAATGACCTTAACTACTCCTCATCCGAACAAAGAAGAAAATGAACGATTCGGAAATGTATAATTAATTAATGATACATCAAGAAAGTTAGTTCAGGCCATGATGGGTGATTAATTGATAAAATGAAAAAGAAAGAAAATGAAATCTCCCCAATACGTAAAATGAAATCGATTCTTCGGGAAAAGACTAGAAAATTAGCAATTCCAAGTCTTTTTTCATGGGTAAGAGGGAACACGGCTGCAAGCTAGGTAGTAGCTAATTCAAGTCAAGTCATCAAAAAGGAATTATGTGAGAGTACGTAGTTTGGTGATCAATGCTTGTTATTATCATTTGGTAGAGTACATGTATATTCACCGGATCACATGCGTTTAGAGTTCGATTTACTGGATAAAGTTGTTTGGGTTGTTCTAATGTCTGGTTCAAAAAGTGTTTATAAGAAAGGGGAAATTGACAGTTCTAGATAGCCCTTTAATTTAGCCGCTGGCGAAGGGTTAACCAGATAGCGGGTGCCAAAGCATTTGGTGCACCTAATATGTCTTCATCGGTAGCTATGGCTCTTTTTCAAAGTGTTGTGGTTATTCTTATTCTTTTCAGCTTTTTAGTCAGTTTTTGGCTTCAACTTTTTTTCAATAATTACTACTTATTTGAATAATAAGTCGTAGCATAAAAAATAGCCCCTTTAGCTTTTGATTGAAATGGCACTATAATAACTATTAGCTTTTTTGAGGTATTCAATTAAAGTACAATGAAAAGAAAATAGAGAAAATAAAAAAATATTGTTATATCTTTACGAATAATACAAAAAAGAAAAAGGGAAAATGCATTAAAAAACCAACACATTCCAAACAGTTTTTAGCTTCTAGAAGCCAGTGTTTGAAATATGGCCTCAAGCATGCGGTACATTATACATAAGGGTTTTTGCATAAGAGCAACTCCTAGATAGCCTTTTTTCTGCAACCACTGAAAGATGGCTAAGCAAGATAACAGTCAACTGATTACCCATGGATGGATATGCATGTCCAATTTTCCAAGCATGTTGGTTGGAAATTGGAAGCAGAGTCCTAGAAAAAAATATATTAGACAGACAAAAAAAACACTTGAACAGTTAGGTTCAGATGAATAGCTGATGAAGCATGCATGTCCATCATAGCTTGATGCCGCTGGTATCATGGTATGTGTAACATGTATTAAGAACGATGTGTCAAATGTAAGTGGAGCAAGTGCTGCTCTACATTGAAAATTGTTAGGTGGTATATATAACTTAGCAAGTCAATGTAGTGCATAACTCAGCTCCGTTTTTTTTTCCTACTTTCAGAACTCAACTTTTTTGAGAATGTCACTAGTAGTTAGTGGCAGTTCCACTTTTGAGTAGGCACTAATTAGTAGCAATCATGTCATGTTCTAAATCCAACGAATATATTTTTCATGAGATTTCATATATAACATCTTACCAACGTGCATTGCAATCCCACTAGAGGGCATCCCAATAGATGGACTAGGATTTTGAACTATCCATAAGAATAGATTAAAAATTTTAGACTTTCAAACAAAGCCTTAGTATGTGAAGCCCTCTCTTTCTGGACTCCTGGTCCCTACAACGAAGTACCGGTCGCGCAAGTGCAACACCTTCTACCAGTTCAGTACCGGACAGTGTGACCTATGACGCAATCGATCGAGTCGTTGTCGGAGTCGTCCTTACATTGATTGACACGGGCAAACTCTGACCGGGAAAGACCATATGTTGGTCTGGGCCAAACACCTCTCTCTCTCTCTCTCTCTCTCTCTCTCTCTCTCTCTCTGTTCGGCACCTCTTCTATATAAGCGGAGTACATCAGGATGTTGTTAGCCTGAAGAAGCAACAGCTTAGAGATCATCAGTTCTAGAGCTTTCAGTATTGATCGATTTGGGAGATCGATCTAGCCAGAGAATGGCAACGCAAGGCCTAGATGCAGCTGCTCCCATGCTCAACATGGCATTGCTTCTCGGGATTCTTTGCCTCCATCCTTGCAAGCTCTCTCTCTCTCTCCCTCTCTCTCTCTCTCTCTCTCTCTCTCTCTCTCTCTCTCTCTCTCTCTCTCTCTCTCCCTCTCCCTCTCTCTCCCGACACAAATGAACGCTTGGCTACCCTGTTTTTTTTTGGATACTCTGCTTTGGTTTCATTTTTGCGTTTTGCAGAATTGCAGGAACCTCTAATGAATGGCATAGTTCGTGCTCTAGGTCCCTCTATGTATGCGAAGAGTGTTGCCTAGAAAATAATGTGCCATCGCCTATGAATTAATTTGTTGATTACTAGTTTGTATATAGCACGCGTTACGCGAGAAACTTATTTAAAGACACAACTGTCAAATCGATCAAATCCCAGACGAAACCACACAGTGATAATTGAACATAAGTGCATTGCATACCTATCGTCGACGTAAACACATCTGCAAATACAAGCAAACATTTTCTTACCCGTTCTTGCGAGCCATTCTTAAGTATTTTCCTCAATTTCCACTCCTTGGTTGATTTTCTGTTCTTTCCGTTGGTGAAATGACCTCGAGTATTAAAGCCTAAACCACCGTCTTATTGGGTTCAAAGCTAGCTTATAAGTACCACCTGCTAGACTCTGTTAGGATTAATTAATTGCATGATGTGTTATAGTGTACCAGCACTAGCTTCTGGCTGGGTACGTACCATCGCTTTGGCTGCTGAAATGTATATGCATGAGTGCATGACCGGGCGGCCGTGTTTTGTCACTCACATTTCGAGTACCTTCAGAAAGGGGGTGAACTGATCAGTACATTCATATATACCAGCTAGTTAAATGATTGATTAATTCAGTGATAAGACCAGAATTAGAGGTTTGTTTGCATGCAAGGTATCTTAATTTGGCTCTTGTTTGCACTGATCGATCAATGTTTGCTTGTGACGCACGCGAGCCCGGAGGTCGCTATGCGGACCTTGCATGCTGTCGATCGAGATGGTCATTGCCGAAGGAAGTGGACTATCTAACGGTCGTGCTGCAGACGTTGGGACAGAAGCTTTGCCCCTCCTCGTTTCGGCTTCAGCTTCTAGCTTATTTTTCACTATCCATAAATTTCATCTTTTTCTGAACTTTTGTTTTTTTTTTGGAGCTTTTTTGTCTGTTCTTTTTTCCCGTATTCGTTTGCGTTATCCGTAATAAGCTAGCATATTTTTTATTTTTAAAATTTTTTAAATTCAATTACGCCAAATAAGCCACCTTTCAGCTACAGTGCAATTTTGGCCGTTACAGTGCAATTTCAACCATAAGCCACAGCTTTTCAGCCCAACCGAGCGAGGTTAATTAATTAATTTTATTCTAGCAACGCCCGACCCTTTTAATTCATTAATTTTATCGTCGTCCTTTAATTTCTATCTACCACCTTAATATATTTTAAAAAACAAAATACAGCTAATATATTTGTTCCTGGACAAATTATATGACATATCGCAATATTTGACCTAGAACGGATTTATAAGGATGTTACGTACTGTGACAACGTACTCAATTAGTCAAGAACAGCATGCTGTGCTAATTAACATTTTCTTCGGCGAAGTGCTCCGCTACCAAAGACGGGCTTACGGCCTGCTTATTTCCACTGAAAAAAAGCAACTTATGACTAAAATTATATTATACTGATGGTGGCTTATTTTGTGTAATTAAATTTAAAAAATTAAAAATAGAAAAAATAAGTTAGCCAATCACGGACAATGCAAACGAATATGAAAAAAAGAATCGGCAAAAAACTCAGAAAAAACCAAAAAGTCATAAAAAAGATAAAAATTAGAAATAGTAAAAAAATAAGTCAGAAACTCAAATCGAAATAAACGGAGCATTAGTCTGAAGTATGAATGTACGTAAAAGACTACTCCAGTCAAACTCCTTATGTGCGTTTTTTTAACAATGTAGTGAACATTAGTTAGCTACAATGCTACATGTACCATCAAACGAGCACTATCGAAAGAAAAAGAACAGTGCAAATTAGGAAGTTTCAGGTATACATCTACATTTCAGTGAAATGTCTATTTCCAAAAGACCAAATTATTCCTCCAAAATAAACAAGAGGGCAAAAGGAAGTTTGAACCGTCTCTTTGCCCGCCCATTCAGATCTCCCCTTGTGGATGCTTCTTCCTTTTTATTTTCCCCCTCTTTATAGGACGTCCTCTAGTTACAAAAGAGTGACACCTAGAATGCGAACAATTAAACTCTATTAATTTTGATTAAAATATTATTTAAAATATATAGTTTAGATGTGCAAAAATGATACGAGTGAATTTTTCATGAAAACACTTTTATAATATTGTACTTTTACAACTTTTTGAATATATGGTAAGAGAATTTAGTGGTCAACATAGTATACTGTTAACTTTTAAAAATTCAAAAATGTCACTCTTCTGTGATTGAAAAGATTAGTACATTCATGCATGCATAGCGACTATATATATACCGCACCGTAGCATTATAATTGTTGACAACAAAATGATAACTAAGAATCAAAATCGATTGATCCTTCCACGCATGCTGATGTACGTACGGAGTATATATGATGATTAATTGTTTCTTCCTTGATTTTATTTTTTGTTGTTCAATCTCTACAAGCTACACACGTACGTTTTTGTGTACATGCTGAAGGTTTGGGTTAGTATAAATGGAGGAACGGTTAATCTATATACATGCTGCAGAAAACCACAAGTGTGTATTGATCTTAATTTTTTTAGAGATCTTAAATTTAATTTGACAAGTATCATACCCTCTCTATTCTTTTTTACTTGACATTTTTTTATTTTTTACGGTTTTGAGATACGACTTTGATCACTATTTTTTATAATTTTATACTAAAATATATTAATAAAATTATAATATTATGAAAGTATTTTTAACAATAAACATAATGATATAATTTTTGTATGATCAATCTAAATGGTTTTAAATTTATTATTGATTAAAATTTAGAAAGTTTGATGAAATTAATTCTAAGTCAAATAAAAAGAAGGGAGGAATCAGTACCACGTCCTTGCGCACTTGTGCTCACTAACTTTTGCATATCTGGGTCGATGGAATTTACTTCAGGAGCGGCGTCTGTTGGCGTGTGCTATGGCATGAGCGCCAACAACCTGCCGTCCCCGAGCACCGTCGTCGGCATGCTCCGCGCCAACGGCTTCACCTCGGTGCGCCTATACTATCCGGACAGCGCCGCGCTCGGTGCCCTCGCGGGCAGCGGCATCAACGTCGTCGTCGGCGCGCCCAACGACGTCCTTCCCACCCTGGCCTCCAGTGAGTCCGCCGCAGCCGCGTGGGTCCGCCAGAACATCCAGGCCCACCCGAGGGTCGCCTTCCGGTACCTCGTCGTCGGCAACGAGGTCGCCGGAAGCGAGACGCAGGTCCTCGTCCCCGCCATGGAGAACGTCCACAACGCGCTCGCCGCGGCCAGCCTGGGCCACATCAAGGTGACGACGTCCATATCGCAGGGCACCATCGGCGTCCACACCCCGCCGTCAGCCGGCAATTTCACCGCCGAGGCGGAGTCGTTCATGCGCTTCGTGGTGCCGTTCCTGCAACGAACCGGCGCCCCTCTCCTCGCCAACCTGTACCCTTACTTCGACTACACCTTCAACACCCGCTCCATGGACATCCGCTTCCCGCTGTTCACGGCGCCGGGGACCGTGGTGCAGGACGGGAGGTACGGGTACCAGAACCTATTCGACGTGATAGTGGACGCGCTGTACACGGCGGTGGAGAAGCTCGGGGGGCCTAACGTAGCGGTGGTGGTGTCGGAGACCGGGTGGCCGTCGGTGGGCGGCGCGGTGGCGTCGGTGGAGAATGCGAGGACGTTCAACCAGAACCTGGTGCACCACGTGTCGAAGGGCACGCCGCGGCGGCCGAGGACGATCGAGACGTACGTGTTCGCCTTGTTCAACGAGAACCTCAAGGTGTCCGGCGTGGAGCAGCACTGGGGGCTCTTCTACCCCAGCACCGCCAAGGTCTACCCCATAAGCTTCGGCGCCTGAATTTTTTCTCATCGATCGATCCATGCATGATGATACCTAGCTAGCTAGTACTGTCACTACTACAGAAAACCATTTTACAGACGGTTCATAAACGTCATCACAGACGATTTTGTGAGCAGTCTGAATTTATGGGTCTGTGCTGAAATGTTAGCCATGCCCTCTGAAACAAGCAGATCAACATGTACATGTATACATCTAATTTACATTTCAATTCATTTCACAAACATAAAACATCCATTTCGCAAATCAATTAATTGAAATGAAATAAGATTAGAGTATATCATTACAATATCCCAAAACAAGGAGCGGGTTACCCATCTAGCTAACACAACAAGAATAGAGAAAAAACAAAGATTCTATGCCTAGGCCTTCTCGCCCCTGATGCAACGCACGAACTAGATGTTTTTGACGCCCACCATCATCGGCGTTGATTGAGCGTCTGCATGATCCATGGTGACGTCCTGTGTGCATACCATATATATAGGCGTATATTTAGTTATTGCGTGCGAATTTGTACACGAATTGGTTGCTGCGACCGTGCGCTGGGTGTTTGTTTACTCAGACGCGTACGCGCGCGGGGAGAGGTCGATCTGCATAGCACGAGCCAGATAGGTCCACGATGTGCAACAGGTATACATCGTGTGAGTTGTACTGCGATGTCACACACGCCCCTATTTATCATTTTCTATATTTAATGTTCCTCGAAATTCTTTCTGATTGTTTAATTGACTCGTACCAAAATCAAAATATGCACTTCCCATATTCTTTTTTTTTAGAATCTTCCAAAATCAAAATTAGCAGTGTCATTCTAAAGTCCCCTTGTTTCCGTTTACCAAAGCTACCAAATATTTCATCCGCTACGTTTTCGTTTCCAACCTGGCGATATTAACCGTGTACAGAAGGTACACGAGCACTGCTGCAATGCAGCGCTCAACTCGAGATAGACGCGCGATTATGGCGTCCGGCCTCCCTCGCAAACGCCAAGAGATCCCAGAGGGCATTGCCCGGCGAGGCCGATATAAACAGTAATTTCAGGCAAGTAAACAGTAATTTCAGCACTACTTTGAATTCTAAAATCAATGTAACTTTTGATCCATAAATCCAAATGACACGAAGTTTGGCTTTTACCTTCTTAGTATATCATGAACTTATTCCAACTAACAATCAAGAAAATCATTGTTAAAATTGTGACATTTCTAATTTGAACTAAGATTGCATCAAAAACGGGCAAAAATCTAAAACAATGAATATGATTTGCTCATGGGTGTATGTTAGTCAAAATGACTTTAGATATGTTCCCACATGTCACACAAGTAAGAACACCAAAAAAATCAAGGTAGAAACAGCTGGATTGAGAAATCACTCAAAGAGACCAACAAGAGTAAAAATCAGGTAACTTCAGAAACTTGCTAAACAGGTGTCTAGACGATGGAGATTGATTTTCTAGCGTCATCTCTATCTCTTATACGTCTTTGACACAACAAGATCAAGAAGGAAAGAGAGAAGCACAAAAAATCAAGCCAAATCAAGATTTTACCACTTAAGCATAAGAGGGAAATACTTGAACGAATTTTGATCTTTATTGATACTTAGAGATAAATATTTATATCCACTCTCTAGTCACACACAAAGCCTAAGGATAACAAAAGCTCAGCCGCAAGAGCCTCTCACATCTCCCACTTGGTTTTCTCCATAAATCCTAACTCTCATCTCAAAGACTTGGACTAAACTCTCAAAAGCTTAACCTAGCCACATTTCTCCCTCCTTATATATGGAGGCTCACAAGAGAAACCGTAACAGTACCTCTAGGTAGGTTTCACCTACTCACATGGGCTAACCCGTTAACCCAACACTATATCGGATTTTATATTTACACATGCATGCTTCTCAAAACGCTCACACTCATTAACTTATTAGTGAATCAACACGTGATCTACTTCACATTTTCAGCATATACAAGATCTAAACCACTTAGGCCAACACTGTGGTTTCGTACACCGCCACTTTTTGGGTATTGAGTAAATTATCAAAATGCTCCTCTACCATCTTTAACGAAGTTTTTCGCTTCTTTGGCCACAAAGTATCGCGCATGCTTCGCCATCTTTCATGTGGCCCCAATGACTTGCTGCCAAGCTTCTCAAACATCTAGATCTCACCGAGCCATTCTCGCTTGCAAACAACCCAAGTCACTTGACGCGCCACATTCTTCTCCTCGCACATGACGCCACCCCGCTTCCTTGATCGCTTTGGATCTAAACTCTTCCCTGAGCTTAGTTCTGATTCAACTTGCCGTTGCCCATCATATCCACTACCGATAGCTCCCATTTTGGTTCCTGATCGTCCTGACTTGTAACCACCCCGCAAGTCTTGCTCATCTTCGATGGCTCCTTGATTGTCTGGACCTTGGCTCCTCCTAAGTGCAGTCCCGGTTCCTTAATCATTTTGGACGCAATATCTCCAAGTTTAGTCCCGGTTCTGTCCATCTCACCATGATGTAGCTCTGAAGTTCTACAACCAATAACAGCAAGCAAACAATCATATAACACCGTAAATACACAAAGTTATCAATTTACACAATTAATCCATACAATGCACAATGCAAGATTTATGCAACCAAACCACTTATCCTAAAAAACATTAAACCCCTGTGTACACAAGCAATGACCTAGATCAACCAAACTCATCTCAAAACCCAAATTCCCCACAAACCAAAAATTTCTTGAGAGCCACTGCATAATTGGTCTAATCGGTGTTGGCTACCGGTTGGACAGCTGGGACATCAAGTCTAACCGACCCTCTTTGGTCGATCAGACCGACTTGACTTCCAAAAAATTACATATTCAAATTTCTAACATTTCAAAAATCAAATTCAAACTCTGCAAACTCTCTGAACTAAAAATTAATTACTCATCATAACCTCTGAGATGACCTCCGTATGGTCTAACACCAAGGTTCGTCACGGGTCCGATTATCACGAGGGAGTACAAGCGGCGCGTGGAGTTCTACACTGCGAACACGGTGGTTCAAGGTGTTCAATGTCGACGAGCGCGATGGCGAGTGGCACGAGCTGGGGGACGTCGGCGAGGCAGCCTTGCTGGTGGGCATCAACCACGACAGGTGCGTCTCTATGCGGGAGTGCCCATGCTTGAGATGGTGCTCATTTGGGCTTTTTTTGAGTGACTTATGGCTGAAAAGCACTGTAACTAGCTGAAAAGATACTGTAGCTGACAAAGGCTTATTTAGCATAATTAAATTTAAAAAATTATAAAATATAAAAAAATATGTTAGCCCAATACGTATAATACAAACAAATACGGGAAAAAAGAACCGGCAAAAAAGCTCAATAAAAAACCAAAAGTTTAGGAAAAGATGAAATTTATGAATAGTGAAAAATAAACCAGAAGCCAGAAGTTGAAGTCCAAATGAGCACAGCCTGAAGCCCAACTGTGTATACTACGTTCTGAAATTGTTTGCACTTGAGTTCGATGCCATGGATGAGCAGCACAAGCTGGAATGCTCGAGGTACGAGAGCGGGGCGTACAAAATCTCGAGACGGGAGTTGCGTCCAGGAAATCGGTGTTTAGCTGTGCCGGTGGCGGCCATCCTGTTTGGTTTGTGCCTCCCATTGCCTCTCGTAGTTGACGACTGACAAGTAGTGCATGCACAGTGCTCGTACGTATGTAATTCCGATTGATCTTACTCTGTAATACTCTTGAGTTAATAAAATCGTTTGGCAATTCTGTGCGTCGATCCCCTGTAGCCTCATAAGGTTATTGGAATTAAAGAAAAGAATGTTTGCTTAGCGCTACATCAACGGAGAATATTTGATCCTTTTCGCCCTTACAAGTCGCACAGTGCCACCTAAAAATGTAATTTACATAATCCAAACTTCAATCAAAAATTTATGTGATGTTTTTTAGAGGTCGCGTTGGACTATTGGGTAGGATACCAACGAAGGAACGGAGTAGACTCGAATAACGGCTTCTAAAAACAGTTTTTGTTTTTTGTTATAGTACCTAACTTTCAAACGGAGTATTTTCTCAAGACGGAGTCTACAAGTTAATTGTAGTACACGTTAAAAGCCCAATATATGTATCAACCAAAATCGCAAGCAAATATCTCTCTTTCCGTAATCTTCTTGTCTCACGTGTAGGGGTGTAAACGGAGCAAATAATTTTCATCTGACAGACTGACCGACGGCTCACGGAGCGAATATAGAAGGGGTAAATAGGTATCTAGTCCTATTTGTGTTTGACTCCGACTCTAAGAAAAAATACAGAATAGGACATGATATGAATGATATTCTTGGTATATATCCATATGTCAAGTGATTTCCATCATCGTCGGTCTTAAACTTCTTCTCGAAATTATTTCAGACTCGTGATGTAGTAGCTCTTGTTCTTTTTACACCCATGCTATAGGTTGTGAATGCACTTGTTAAGCCAGTAGAAGATGGATCGATTGGACCCGACGCCACTAAGGGCCGTCGCTTCTTCTAGCTCTCCAGTTTGTTGTGGATATGGATTTTCCGTGGATGGATATTCTTTTTGAAAGAATTGCATATCCTCCGCTGAGAGGCCGAATTCGGAGAGTTGAAAATCGTAGTTCTCCATTGAATCAATTACAAATTGAAATAGTAAAGAACAATTAACTTATTATTGAATCAACAAATAATAGAAAAAAATTAAAATAAGACAGCACTATTACCTCTTTTGCAGCTCTCAGAAAATTCTTTGAAGATTTTTGAATTTTCTGAATTTCGCACAAATTTTGCCAAATTTGCGCAAACACTACCAGATTTTTCATAGCTGAACAGAGAGATGAGAGTCAGGTTTCAGGTATGGAAAATGGAGGCCAGATGCCCCCTATTTATAGAAAAACTTTCATAAATTTTTTAATTTTTTGCTATTTTTTGAAAAAAAAATTCACCCAACGGTAAACAAAATGGATATATTCAATGGGCCAGGCCATGCCGTGCCATGCCGACACGGCCCGTTTACACCCGTTGCCAACTGTGCCGTGCCGTGTCGTGCCAGCACTGCCCATGACCGTAAACAGGCCATGCCGTACCGGCCCAGCGTGCCATTGGCTCGACCGAGCACGGCAAGCCGACATGGCTCGTTAGCTAAACGGGCCATGTCGTGCTCGGGTCGGGCCAACAATAGCGGGCCACGGGTCAGCACGGTTAAGCCCGGCCCAATGATAACTTCTAATCGATACGAAATGGAGAAAATATGTATCTAACACTATTCGTATCCTACTCCGACTCCAAAAAAACAATATAAAATAGGATACATGATAAGCGATATACATTTATATTCATTCCGATTGCATATCTAGGTGCTGCTCGGTTGGGCTGAAATAAGTTGGCTTATAGTTGGAATTGTACTATAACTGACTGAAATTACACTGTAGCTAATGGTGGCTTATCTAACATACCTAAATTTTTTAAAAAATTAAATATAGAAAAAAACAAGTTAGCCTATCATGGACGACGCAAACAAATACGCGAAAAAAAGAACCAGCAAAAAATGAAAAAGATAAAAACGATGAAATTTTAAAATAGTATAAAATAAATTAAAATTTAAAAACTTAAGCCAAAATAAATGTGGCCATAGTCGTGTGAATTAGACACCGCGAATACGTACATCGAAAGTTGTGGTTTGTAAGGCTCGTGGAATTCCAGTATGTACGACTTGCTTTCCGGGCTAATAATACTCTGTTGTGTACTGCAAGTTGTACGTACAGTAGAGAACGTCACAGATAGTCCGCATCAGGGGTGGAAACGGGTTGGATACGGTCGAATAGTCTCAAATACGAATACGAATCTATATTTTTAAAACGAATACGAATACGAATTCGAATATTTCCAAATACAGATACGAATATTCTCGAATACGAATACGGATATTTTCGAATACGGATTTTCTCGGATACGAATATCGGATAAAACGGATTCCTAACGGTTTTGCCGATTTTTCATCGGTTTTTGACCGGTTACCAGTTTTAAACCGCCTAAATTCAAGTTTTGAATCACAAAATTTGTACGGATTTTTCATGGGTTCTAAAAACGGATCGAATACGAATCGAATAGTCTCGAATACGGATACGGATACGAATATTCTCGAATACGAATGCGAATACGAATACTCTCAAATACGGATACGAATATTCTCGAATACGAATACGAATATTTTCGAATACGGATTTTGCTTACCAAATTCGGATTTCTCTCGGATACGAATATCGGATAAAACGAATTATCCATTACCGTTTTCCACCCCTAGTCCGCATGCGTGCGTACCTGCTAGCTTCCAGTTCCAGTTCCATCACCAAGAGGGAAGCAAGAAAAGTCGCAGCTCGATTTAAAGAGGAGGACTAACATGGTGCCGCTGGATTGAACTGAAATAAATTAATTTATAGTTAAAATTATATTATAATAAATTAAAATTATACTGTAGCTGATAATATCTTATTTAGCATAATAAATTTAAAAAAATCTAAAAATAAAAAATATGTTAACCCATCACAAACAATGCAAACGAATACAAAAAACCGGCAAAAAAACTAAAAAAGATAAAAAAAAAGAATAAAATCTAAAAATAATAAACTAAAAGTCAGAAGTTTAAAGCGAAATAAACGGAGCTAAAAAAGGACATAGACGATGGATGTGTGAATGGCCCCTGGCCCCTGTCACCTGTGTGCACGGGCAAGGAGGAGGAGCCCACGCCCGATAAATAACGAAGGATCACAAATCCGCACAGCCCACCCACGGTCACAGTGCATGCCCGTCGCACATCCCATCGTGCGCTCGCGCTGCGCCCTTGATGTGTACGGGCAACTACGCAAGCGTGAAACCAGCGATCAAGATTGTTCCAAGAAAAAATCTAGCGTGTTCATCTTTGCTATTAAGATGTTAGGAAGGGCTTCAAAAGAAGATGCTAGGACGTAGGCACTCGGCCCTACCTGAAACAAAGGAGATTTTTTTTCGGTTCCTATTGAAATTGAAGTATTTTTCGGTGAAATCCCTACGTTACAACTGGCCCTTGAAGTAGCAAGCGTGATCAACTTCGTAGTACCGGACTCCACACACGTACCCAACTATACAGCCCAACAGAGTACACAAATTTGTGTCGATGTACCCACGAGCCTGCATGACGAGACCAAAAGGGCTAGGCCAACCATGCCAACAGAGGCCTAGGTACACAGCCATCTGCGCCCGCCGTCGTCAGCCCCTAGCCCCCAACTAGATCAAGCCCAGGTGGCTCGTCCGTTTCGCATCATTGGTTGGATTTTCATCTCCACTCCATTGTGCAATCTCGTTGTTTTCTGCTTTTCCTGTTAGTTTTTTACTTGAATTTCTTTTAACAATAACTATTTATTAGATTAAAAAGTCATAATCAAAAACTATAAATCGTAATCTAAAAAAGAGGACCAATAAATAGCAGCTTTGTTGCTTTATAATTCAAGATCTCCGATCACACGAGAGAAAAAAAATCCAAAATCTCCATTACATGAGGGAAACTTTGGAACATTATCCAACTCATCTTGGCACGGCCCCCCTTATTCGTCTCTTGACATAATTATAAGTGCGCCTTGCATGCATTTTACAGGGCAGCTTATTCGAACCCAACATATCGATCTGCTACCCTCAGTAACTGATGGAGTACGCCGGCGACTTGTCCGGGTTGAAGAGCCCAAAGTGCCTCTCGATCTCATCCCCTGTCTTCTGGTTCTCGTTGAACATGGCGAATATGTACGTCTCCAACGCCCCGGGCCTCTTCGGTGTGCCCCGGCCCACCTGGTTGATGAGGCCCTGGTTGTACGTCCGCGCGTTATCCACCGTCGCCCCGAACCCGCCGGCCGACGGCCACCCGCTCTCCGACACGACAATCCTGACGTTCGGCGCCCCGGCCTTCTCCAACGAGGCGACCACCGCGTCGACCATCGCGCCGAAGAGGTTCGTGTAGGTCAGCCCGTTGTTCTGGTCTTGCACCGTCGTGCCCGGCTGGAAGGTGGCGTAGTTAAGCTTGATGTCCCGCGGGTTGTCTCTGTAGGCGAAGTAGGGGTACACGTTGGCCAGCAGCGGTGCGCCGGTGCTCGCCAGGAACTGAACGATGGGCGTCATGTAGGAGTATCTGAACACGCCGTCGGAGGGCGGGAAGGAGTTGGTGATCACGTCGAACCTCACCGCCGTGGACACCTTGATGCTTCCGAGGCCGGCCGCGGAGAGCGCGTCGTTGAGGTTCCGCATGGCCGGGAGGATGCTCTGCGTGGCGCCGCCGCCAACCTCGTTGCCGACGGCGATGTACTTGATACTCACGGCAGGGTAGTAGGGCCTGACGTTGTTCTGGACCCAGGTGGCCGCGGCGGAGGGGTCAGAGGCGAGGGTGCCGATGTTTTCGTTGGCCACGTCCATGATGAGGCCGATGTTTGTGCCGCTGAGAGCTTGGAGGGCTTTGCTGTCCGGGAAGTAGATGCGCATCGCGCTGATGCCGTTGGATTTGTAGAGCTGCACGACGTCGCTCGCCGAGGGCAGGTTGTTGCCAATCACGCCGTAGCACACGCCAATGGATTGAACTACGTTGATTAATTTGTGAGCAATATATGCATGCAAGCGTGCAACTGGATCGAGTTAGTTCTCTTCAATTTAATTTCCCAGCGGAATGAAAAATTGGAGCATGTAAATAAATGGTATATCAGAATTCTCATTATCAACCTTGTCCATAAGGCTTAACTGGTGAGTATTGTATACTCTGTATGCAAGGCATGTATATATACTATTACTCCATATCACACTACCGACGAGACGTCTTGTTTGTATTACCTGTAGGAATTGCTGCAAAGGCTGCAAGGACCAGTGCCATTGCAAGCATGGAAGGAGCGTCTTGCTTTGCCATCTTCGCTTATTCGCAAGTACAAGTATCTCTAGCTAAATCTACTTGAACTCGCTCTATATATATATTTGCTACGGTTCCCTTGATCTGCATGCCATGTACCAAGCATCCACCCTCTATATATACAAGTTCCCAGCGTCATCCAGTGTGGCACGTTACACGTTCCCAAGTCCACTTCTGAACAGTTTCCAATTTCCACACTAGCTACATAGCCAAGTGGGCCAGCTTGACCAACCGGCTCAAGGACGCATGCAACTTGTTCACGGGCCCGTGGAACCTAATTGAATGCGGGTCGCAATCCGGCCCGGCCTAATTAGCCAGACGCGCGCGACTACGCGAGTGAGGCCGTCGACCAGTTGCGCGCAAGCATGCATGTACAAAGCTGCGCCTTGTCCGGCTCGTGGAATTCCAGTGTGTGCTGACTGCTGACTTGTCCAGCTGTGACCATGAAAGAAACTAGAACGAAAGGGACTAGAATTCACCCTTTCACGCATACATGTAACAGTATATATAATTTTAAAGTAACGTTGTACTAAATAGTTATATATTCGATAATTTTTAGCATTAATAAGTTAACATAACCGATGGCAATGTAAAATGATTAAAAAAAGTAGCGATTAGAATGCTTACCAAAATGAAGAAATTAACTAATATTATTGGTTAGTTACACTACTAATATCAAAGCACATGTTAAAGATACAGTTCTACAAATCCAACTGACATATCTTATCTCACATAAATAACGGATATCTTCACTCAAATATCAAAGCACAAGTTGCTCATAAAATAGCTTCAGAATTACACTACTGCTGCTGCTGCTACATGCTGCCCAACAAATCACGTCGCTAAAGTAAACTTTTCGTGAACCTCACATTACTCTACTGACAAGAACAAATACTACAACTTATTTGTTATCAGAAATGGCAAGCAGGACATGACACCATCAGCCCTCAATGGCAACACCAGGCGCCACGACCTTGATCTTCCTCGGCTTCTTGCTGGCTCCGGCAGTAATGGTGGCTGGGATGCTCTCCCTGAGGGGTCCAGATTCCCTGACCACTGAGCATCCCACTTTATCGCCTTCGCCGTGCTGCATGCCACGCTTGGCCTGCCCAGCACAGTCAGGATGGCAAGTTCTGGTACAAGATCAGCTAACATGTTCGCATCAACCAAACGGCTCCAATGGCAATGTAAGCTGCAATTTATTCCACGTTTATGCAGTTTTGTGTACTCACCTGGAGGAAGAACCTCTCAAAGATCATCCTTAGTAGTAGGCCTCTCTGATGAAGGTGAACAGAAGTCAAAAATCATCGAGGGGGAAGACAGATTGTTATATCAGCTGGAAACTTCATAAAACAGTGTCCATTCTGTTACTTGTGTAATGTCACTAAAGCAGACCAAAAAACAGCATACTCCATCGTACTTTGAATGTAGAAGGCTGCACTACCGTCTCAACCAAATTTACTTCACAAAAGTGGGTGATTTATTATAAATTCCATCTGAATTTCACATAATTTTTCCATAGTCACTTTGCTTGCAGAATATTTGTTTCGTAAAAGGGGTATTTTAACTCACTGATTCTAGTGAGATTCATCAAAAATATGTCATCGAACCCAGCCAGAACAGGCTGCCGTCTAACTGATTCAGAGGTGAGCCAGCACTACCATTGTTTGTGTAGCGCCCCAAGGTCTAATCCACAGCCACCCTTAAGTTTATGTCTGCACTTTGCCTAGAAGGCTTACCCAATCAGCATGGCTTGGTCCTACAGGTTTATATAGTGGCCCAGCTCAATTATAACTAGCTATACGGTACTAATCGCTAGGCTAGGCTGGTTCAGGGTATCGCACATGTTATCGCACATTGTATCTGTTGTAAATGTTTGATACTTCTACTCCAAAGTGCATTACATGATTGAGAAAACAGTACATGATAAATCCCTGATGTATCATAATTGATTGTAATACTAATAAAATACTGGTCAAGTGATATGGCACACAGGGCACAGTTCCACTAGGAGAGTATAATGAATTAGATGCTCGGAACAGCACCATAATATGTACCATATCTAAACTAATAAACCACCAGTTAAAATTATCCTACATCCACCCAACAATTACCTGCTCCACAGTCATAACCTTAACTACGTCCACACCACAATATGCACCCAGAAATACACCATCCTAAAAACGTGTGCACCAGATTAACTCTCCTCCATTCTCTCTCCTTACTCAACCATATTCGACGGTCATCCTTCAATGTATCTGCAGTACCCCTCCCCCATCCCGCACCGCCTCCCCCTGGTGAACCCGTGCGCCTCCCCTCTAATTTCTCCGCCGCCTCATCCCCTCCCTCATTCTCCGCCGCCGCCTGCCTCCTCCTCCGATCTCTCTCTCCCCCGGTGTCTCCAAACCCTAACAATCCAATCGCACAGTCGCCTGCCTCCTCTCGCTCTCGATTTCGATTCCGATTTGCCCTCCTCATCTCATGCCCGCCTCCTCTGCCGGCGGCTCATCTCCGGCGCCCCGGGCCATGAAGCGCGGCTCGCCTTCGCTCTCCAGTCGCTCTCCGAGATCACCGCCTCCCCCGGACGCACCCGCTCCGGCCGCCCCATCTCCTCCTCAGGTGCAGGCGGCGCCAAGAGGCGGAGGACTAGATCGGAGGAGGAGCCTCTCAAGGATGACGACCAGGACAAGCACCACCCCGCATATCCTTCTCCCCATCCCGCACCGCCTCCTCTTCCGCCCCTCACGCGTCGGCGCCTCCTCCTTCCCTCCCCACCCGCCGCCGTCTCCTTCCCTCCCCACCCCGCATCTCCCTCTCCCCATCCAGCACCGCCTCCTCTTCCGCCCCCACGCGCCGGCGCCTCCTCCTCCCCGCGCCAGAGTCAGCCGTCAGCTCCGCCCCTTCGCCCCGCCGCTGCTTTCTCTCCTCTTCCCAAATCCCAACCCTAACCCTAACTCCGGTGCTGACCCTGTTGGCGTATGCAGCTGCAGGAGCTCGACGAGATGAAGCGTCGGCTCAAGGAGATGGAGGAGGAGGCCGCCGCCCTCCGCGAGATGCAGGCCAAGGTCGCCAAGGAGATGCAAGGTTAGTGCCATCCCCGTGTACGCTACCGTTCGTGACGATGATAAGATCCTCTTCTAGGGTATGGTGGTTGGGAAATTTGAGGTCCGGTGTGGTAGGTTTGCCAGTTTTTGTTGCCCATCGGTTTGGGTAGATTAACGGGGCGTATTGGATGTAACGTGCATCTGCTCATCAGTAGTTTGAATGTAGCTGATTGTGTTAAGCTATATGTTGCGGTCTAATTGCTGTTTAGATTAGTTATTTGAGTGCCGCATATATGCGACTTTGGAAATTCATATGCCTTGAGATGAATATTTCGCATACTAATGCTTCACGATTGACAATTGTTCTCTTAATTTAACAGGTTGGAGTAGTTTTGTTGTGTTAGGCATAGTATGAGATGGGGGACGGGGACTAGAGCACAAACCCAATATCTGTTATTCTATGTTATTAGTTTTCCTCAAGTGTTCAAGTATTGATGTATTAAGGAACACCAAATCCACTCCGTTATCATCTCTCTCTCTCTCTCTCAATTATTCCAGTATTATGAAACCTTGCATAAATAAAGTTTAATATCTTCCCCTTTGCTTGGGAAAACATATTCAAATGTGATAGTGTCAAATTTCTATGTTGGATAAACCTTGGAGCTACTATGTTTACGCTTTGTTACGCTTGTAATTTCTATATGACTATTTCTTTATAATTTCTTGAACACATTGGATTATTTTACCCCTGTAGGTGTAGATCCTAATGCAACCACATCTGAAACAAAAGAGGAGATGGATGCTCGGTCAGTGTTCATTGGAAATGTAAGATTTTCATATCTTTTGTCTTGTAAATTTATGTTACTGGCCTACAGTTTATAGTAGTTATGATATTACCTAGGTATTTACAGTAACTGTGATTCATACGTTTCTTCTTTCTTGCATGATAATGGGGTTATGCTTTTTAAACTATAGATAGATGCATAGTTGTTGTCCAAGTTAGATACTTTACTTCCTTTACTAGCTCAAGATGTCTTACTTAGATTAGATATTTAATGTTTTCACAGAACGATATCTTGATTCTATTTTTTTTCATTTTCAATAGATAACGTGTCTTGGCACTTGAAATTGGTCTAACGATGCCATAGTTTTGAACAGGCATCATAACAATCTTGTTTCTTTATGAGAACTGCCAGCAGGACTTTATTTTTGGTTAATAATGACTTGAAAACACAAGTTCTCTTGTTTATATTTACCTATGTATTTTTTTTGTTTTACTTTCTGGTGCATTGATTGAGCAATGGCAGTGGTCACAGGGTAGTCTGCTATCATCAAGTCTTTGAAATCAAAATTTTGGCATCTTGCACGACTCTCACTCAGAACAGAAAAGGCTCGGTTTTTCCCTGGTCCAAGCTTTCCTTTTCCAGAAAGTAGTCCCAAACCAAATGCTACTGCACTAGCTGATGCTCGAGGAACCTGCATTTCAAACATATATCAATAGTCTGTGAGCTTCTTGTTACAAAATTTGTGAAATCTGCTGACTGGTCATGATTGTGCCATTCTTGATTCAATGTTTGGTTTCTGCTCCTTTTTCTGCATGATGATGGTAGGGATGTTAGCTTTAACAACATTGCTGGTGAAATCCCTCGCACTTTGCCCCCAAGTGTGGAATACTTGTACATTCACTTTTCCCTTTTTGGCTATCCCCTTTGAATTGGGTTAAATACTTAACTATGAACTATGAATGATGTGACCATGGTATGGTGTTCTCTTGCAGAAATTTAGCAGCCAACAAGTTCGAGGGGAGTATACCACCGTCATTGCCATGGTTGCACTCCCTGAAATATCTGTGAGTGCATTTTTGTCTATTGGAACACCTCCTACTAAAAATTTTGGTTGCAGAATCAACTGATTGATCTGAAATCTTTGTTGCAGGAACTTCAGCTATAATAGATTCTCTGGAATAATCGGTGATGTTTTCATTAACATGGAAAGCTTAATAGCAATATAAGTTTCCCACATCTTGATTACTTGATTGCTTTTCAAAGCTATCCGGCTCTGCAAAATAAATGAGTTATTTTATTGCACGTTGAGCTGCAACTATATGCCATGTGCAGCATGACACGCAAATTTTTGTAGCCCAGAACATCTGCATTTAGTATATGCATCTACAATAGAAGCTTCAGCTGTACATGAGTACATATCTATTTATGCTCCCTAGCTTGTATCCCTCTACTAATTTGTGGATATGGGCCATTGCAGGTTACTTGTGCATTTGTGCCCATCCATGTTTTCTTGCAGTCACATGCATCAAATGGATCATCTGATGTAGTTTGCGGCCATCATGTCGAAAATGTTCTGCGTGTGCATGCAGTTTGTTTGTTTTTTATTTTATGAAACAATTTGTTCTACATTTCCTCAACAAAAATCTTCCAGCTTATTTTGTTTGTTAATACAAGCACACATTTTGATGCTAGAGCAGTTCCTTTGCAACCTTCTTGTCGTTCTCGTATAAATTTTCAAAATTAATTTTAGTCATAGATCTTTCAGTATTCTGATCTTTCGCTCACTTTATCCCTTTTGTTAACCAACAACAACAAGAACAACCCAAAAAAAATCTGAACAGAAACCGAGTAGTTGAATGGGGACCGTTCATTTGTAAAAACATGAACACAAAAGGAATGTGTTGTATAATATTTGTGTTGTTACCAAAGTATCCTTTGTGGCATGTGGTTGCTTATGGTCGTGTTTCATATCGACGATTGATTATAGTGAGTAGTGACTAATACCAATATCCATGTTGGTAAGATTATGGACTTCCTCAGTGAATGTAAATATGTCATGTGCTAGGGTTCACCTAAAGAATGCTTGTATTCAGTAATAGAGGAATTTTGTTGGTATGTTACAGGCCTATTATATACTGGTACAGAATAGACACTGTTTATACACTGTAAATTTGTCTAGGAGTGTTTTTTATTTCTCTGTTGTTTTGTTTACTGATAATCTTACCTTACGAATTGTCAGCCAATGATGGGGCGACGATCCTGGAGCAAATGGATGTTGACAACCAGATTGCGAAGCTGATGGTGGAGCTGTCCCGCAGTCAAGACTATGAAATTGGGGACGGTACTACCGGGGTGGTGGTCATGGCCGGGTCGCGTTATAACCCTTGGATTGAACCTTTAATGATCATTAATCTTCCAATACAGCAATCATTTTAACATTACTAACGGACGCAACATATTCAGACTATATGGGCTGGGCTTACACCACTTATTCAGAATTTTCCTTTTTTTCTACAAACACTTGCTGCTTTCCGTTATTTTTTCCTTAATATACCAAAATAGGAAGGGGGTTAAATGCAGAAATATTCCAATTTACCGCTAGGCTCATATCATCTCTCAATTTTGTACTTCTGCATAGTACAGTCAGGTCAGTTTTTTAGTCAATTTTTTTTAATTACACAAGGCAGTACCATGTGTGCATATGACTGAAATGCATAACTCAAGAAGTTGCTGTTTTTTTAGAAAGAAAACCCTTTTCTTGCTCGGAAATAGTGAATTGTTGTAGTCATGACATGTTGACATATTTGGATTGGTGACACCATGAAAATACACATCATGAGGTACATGTTAGTATGTCACTGTGTGCAAGAAAGATCAAGCTCTGAAAAATGCATTAAAAAACTATACTATATATATGACTGGATATGGAGCATGTAAATTTGAAGACCCTCTAGCCTTCCTCCCAATCAGAAATGTTTATCTACCAGAAGATTGCAAACCTTTGGCAAAGGTTGAAGCACGTAGAGACATATAGTTTGGCATGTAGTTTTCTGTAGTATGTGGAGACATTGAGGTCAATTTGAGCGCACTTGTTTGTAGTCAATCCATTCTGGCTTTTCTACTTTCTGCTGAGCAATCTGCTTATGAAGTGGTAGATTAATCTCTTGTAGGCCTGAGTTGGTTGGAGTATGCATCTGGGTGCCACAGAGGTTGCACTTTTTAATATGTTGTTGTGGCCTGGAACAAGGATTTTAAGCATATTAGCCAGTTCTTGCTATAGCTAACTGGTTTTTGAGCATATTAGCGTGTTGGAAAGAGCATATGCTGAATGACCCATTGGTTAGTTAAATTAATATGTTGCCTAGGGAGCAATAGCAAGTAATGGTGTCAATGGTAGCCGCAAAAGTTAGCACATGCACATCAGGTTCTGGAATTCAGTAAGTTCCATCTAAAACTTTTCTACAAAATGTGACAATGTTTTATCTTAATATACTTGCTTCATGTCTTGGCTATTTTATCTCATGAAATGAGAGACCAAATCAGAGTAAAGGCTCTTATTCTTTGCAAATTTGCAAGCTGTTATATACACAGTAAATTTATGTGCAATTTCTTTTGCAAGATCTTCTTCTCCTTTTGTGTTTGCTTTCCTGCCTGTTGGCCTTACCATTCCATGTTCTCTACAGGGGTGACTTCAATCTAAACAATTTTGAAGATGGCGTATTATCCTCAACATTATGGTTGGGTTGTTAGTGGCTTCGCCGATATTTGCATCATTGGCAGAAATGTTAGTTTCCTGTGGGTTCTTTTATTTAATTCTTATTTCAATATTGCTCATTCCAGTAGAAAAAAATACTATAGGTGGACAAACATTTTTCAAAGAACAATACATACTGCAGATTAACAATATTTTTTTATGGTGTGATGGAGGCTAACACATGTTTCAATACTTTAAAGCCTTTCAGGGTATTTTTTTGGTCATGTGACAGATTGTCTCTCCTTGCAGACACAATCCTTTCAGGCTTATTGGTGTTGGATTGTTAGTCTGGACTATTGCAACAGCTGGTTGTGGGTGCTCATTTGATTTCTGGTCGATTACTATATGTCGCATTGCGGCGTCGATACTTTAAGATGATAATATGCATGATGGAATTTTATCTAAAACAATAATATGTATGATGGAAAGACATCAAAGGCATCAACTACTATTGCGAGCTTAACAAACTGGAACAGCTTCCATTGTAATTGTTTGAATGCTGATTATCTCACCGAGTTTTACCTCTGGATACCAATAGGCGTACTGGCCATATGAGCTTTCTTGCGATATTTTGGTACTGTACTACCACATGTGCTTGTATTTGTTCATTATAATTATTGCCTTGTTATGCATTATAATTGGCCTAGACTTGTAATTTCATGACCTAAACTTGCTGGTGATATACATGAGTGTTTTCCAGATTATATACATGGTGATATACAATTGCGTGAAACTTAAACTATGAAAAAAATATCGTCATTTGGTTGTTTTCATGTGCATCCCTGAAATGCCGCCGTGGCGTTAGCACGGGAACTATACTAGTGCATGATTAGTAAGCCAGACTTATAAAAGAAATAAAATGTCTGAAACCGATCTTTCCACATTTGTATCATTTGTTGGCGTCATTGCAATTTGCAAATATGTGAAGGTCTGAAGTAGAAATGAATGAGATAAAACAAATCACATTTAGTGCCTAGCACAAGTTACCGATGTTCCCATCAGAAATGAATGGAATAAATGTTGAAATACAATTTGACAAGAATGGTGCTGGTTTCATACTCTTGAGGTCATTCATCTTGAAGGAAACCATCTCGTCGAGCAAAGGGTAGCAATGACACCGGTGAAGAACAGTACAAAAACCTGCAACTGCAAAAGCGTACAAATTAGGCGCGATTCTATGCAAAAAGATACAGGACCAATTGTAAATCTTAACAGAGCTCCTGAAGAGCTCAGGGCCCTGAGTCAAATGGAAGACGAGAGATCACATAGTTTTAGATGAAATACATCTATAACCAATCACCATTTCTCCCTTCAAGCATCAGAGTGCCCTAAATCTACTGACGACATGGTGTCCGTGGCATCATAGTGATAGTATCGATAAGCACGATGGCACGGACAGGTTAAGAAGATACATGGAACATCAAGACATTTTGCACGGAAGATTGCATATGAAAACATAGGAGATGTTTGGTGGAAATGATGGTTAAGAACTTCTAGTCGTCTCCAACAAAAGAAAACAAACATAAGCCTAAATCAAGTGGAGCATGCGACATCCAGAAATTCCACCCAAAAGTCTAGCCCTAGATGTTGCACACGCACAATTGGTCCCATCGTGCGCTGAATCACGAATACCACCACCCCCACAGATCGGGCGCGGACACAACCACCGAGGAGGAGACGAGGGGACGAACCATACTACGGCGGTTGCAAGGGATCCAACGACTCCGTGCAGGGGTGGAGCCATACCCCAGGCAGAATAGACTTCAACTCGGAGTATAAAAAAAATATCTAATGTACAACTCAGATAAATTCAATTCAATTTAGATAATATTTTCATGGTCCAACCTAGATAGTCTAGATCATTCCACCATTAAGCCCGAAGCGTAATCAAATTCTGACTCCGCCACTGACTCCGCGACAATTGCGCCAAGGAGGGGGAGAAGGGATGGCGGCGGCGACATGAGCGAGCGCGAGAGGAGATCGAGCAGCTAGTGCGTGTGAGGAGGTCGAGCAGCCAGAGCGTTTAGGGTATACCAGTGGCATTTTGTAGGTAAAATATATGAACTTCAAAGGGTATTTTTATTATGAGGGTACTGGTTTTCACCAGAATCCATCCGAGGCTACTTCTATCTAATTTATTTTAGATTCTGCTTTTCGTAACCAGAATCCACCCAAGGCCACTTCTATCTAATTTATTTTAGACTCTGTTTCTTACGAAAAGTAGAATCTGATCATTTTAAAAGCTAGGTATTTAGCATAACTCTACAAGATCTAATGAAGAAGCTAAACAGCGCAAACGCCAGGATGAGCGAGTTGGTGTTCGGCGGCCCACCGGCCCGCACGACCATGGAGCGGCACCGGCGGCCGCTCCCTACCAGCCTGGCGGTGACACGCATAGGTCGGCCGCCCGATGCCGGTGTGGCGCTCGCGCCGAGACGCGGCGGAACGGATAGAGCAGCAAGACCTCGCGCCATGGATGGAAAGGCTCACATCACATGGGAGAGGTTTTGCCGAGCAGAGCAGTGCGAGCGAGCGAGCGACAGAGAGGGCACGGCGACACGATGCTCTTTGTAATACAACCGTACGATCTTCTTGGTGGGATGGCGAACTGTTGGATCCAACGATCGACCCACACCTAGCTGCCATCTTGCGTCGAAAATACTCAAAAAGATTTTTAAGTGGATCCAAGAGGCCACAGGCCAACAGGTGTGCACAACAGCTTTTAGTCTTTGGGCCTATTTAGGGCTTTTTTTAGAGGTTTAATTTCGGTCGGAATCCACATAAGTAGGCTGAGAATTTGAACTAAAAAACCTCATCCATCGATGGGTCAAAATTATGGCCTAACTAAACAAGGCCTTAACCGGAATGACAGCCCAAGTACTGTCCATTTCCGCATTGGCCATGGGCCGAAACCAACTAAACATTTTCGCCATTTCCGCCATTCCATTTTTCTATATCGCGTTCATTTCACGCGACCAGCATCACGTCTGCGCAGAAAATGGCAAAATGCGACGTTTCACATGCCCACATGTCAATAAGGCGTCTATGCTTGGTTGCCAAAGCGTTTTTTCACTTTTCTTTGCAAAGCATCGGGCGCTCGAGCCATTCAACCAACATTAGGCGATTTCCGACTCACTGCGTGCGTGGCACCGTTTGCGTTTTCAGATACTACACTAGAACAGATCACACTAAATCCAACAGTAAGGAACTGTCGGGGATGTGCTTTGCCGACAGCGGCCTTTTGGAGATTCCCTATCAGCAATAATCTGTCGGGGATGGAGATTCTTTGCCGGCAGCCATGTTTGTATCTTGTTTTGCTGATAGTTTAACACTGTCGGAGAATAGTAGTGTCGGATTGACATTTGAATATATCTGGGCCTATGTTTCGCTGTAGCACAGATGCACTGTTGGCAATGGTGCTACCATGTTGTCGACAAATCACTATCGATCTTACAAAATAAATATGGGAGACTCAACGTATAGGATCACATAGAGGAGACAGGTTTAGACAAGTTTAGACCTTCTCATGGGAGAACAATAACTATGCTCATGTGTTTTTGTATTCGGTTTCAATGGAATGTCTAAAATTACAAACATGCAATGTGTTGCAATCTCTCTCTTTCAATCGTCTGATACCCTCCTTAAATAGCATAAAAGGGGTGCCAGTTGATGCCTACAGAGAGACGCCTCATCGGTGCCAGCCAACTGCACATGAGTGATTATTGTTTGTGGGGTGTTCTTCTGGTGCAGTTATCATGCTATTATTGTTGGAGGAGAAAAATATGTTGATGCACATTTCTCTTATCTATCACGTATCTAGTCATAGATATCTTCGACAAAGAGGTGGTTGATGCTCAAAACAATCTAAAAGTATTCTCACCAACCAGGGGGTATCCATGGATGTTGTTTGACTAAGACTTGCCCCAAACAGCTATTGTGGACAATTAATCATTTAATATGGATAAGCTTAAAGTTTGTTCGTATGCAATCTCTTATGTTGTTTGTTTCTAATTAATGGTTTCTCCTAAATTTTGGGATAAGATTTGTTAGGAGTTAGTTTGTGGGAAGCGGTTTCTCTATTTTCCTTTTTTTGTTTTAAACAGTGAATTAGTGATTGTTTGTTTCTTCACGAGTACAAGAAGCATGGATGTCCAACTGGCGAGAAGATGGTGCCCGCGACACACAACAAGCAAGTTGCCTAAACACATTGATTTTTGTAAATTTTTTGTTTTATCGTTGCTAAAGGAAACTAATCTTATTGAACTAATTAACCTGCCTTGGAAATGGGATGCTTTATCGGAGGTATGCTCGTGTAAGCCAATATATTTTTTATTTGTGGTGCATGAATTAGTTTTTCAAATACTTCAAAATATATTTTGGATTTACAATGCATGAATTAGTTTATCAAATCTCCACGTGCTTTAAAGACTCATCTACTTATTTAATATTTAAACTTTTTGTCAGAATTAAAAGTATTACACTTTTTTGCAAGGATAATTAAAGCATCACAGTAGCATAGCCAGGTCTTGAAACATGTAGAGTCAACATGTAGCATCTGTATTAATACTAATCAAGCATTTCTGCAAAAAAAAAAACGGTCAGTTGACTCCACAAACATAGGTTGGTTGTGCCAATGAAGTGTCATACTTGAGACAAGTATACTAGAACCTTTATTTCACACTATCTATCTAGTGTTAGATTAGTTTCTTTAGGACCTCCTAGGGTAGATCTAGCGGGGTGATTCTTTACTCTAGGGTTCTTGAGGTAATCCGAGAGGGAGAGAGAGAGAGGTACCAACCTTCCGGTGTAGAGGATGAAGAGCCGGCCATTGTGGTTCGTCGGCGAAGCTCTGCGCACGGGCAGCGACGGTCGGGGAAGAGGAGCGGCGGTGGCGTCTCCCGGTGGCGACGATCTCCCTGGCCGGTGGTGGCTTCCCGTCGCTTCAGCGCTCCCCTCTAACAGATCGGTCTAGGGTTTGTCGGTGGGGTGACGGCGGCGCGGTCAACCTTGTGATACGTGCCGCCCGGCCCCCACCTCTGTATTTATAGCGCTGGCGACAGGGGCCCACCAGCCAAACGGGCTGGGCGCCCCCGATCAGGGCGCGGTCAAGGGATGGGCTTTGGCCGTTGGGCCAAAGCCCTGAGATCACTCTAACATTCTCCCCCTTGATCTCAATCTATACTTTATCTTTAATTACTTTTGACTTTACACATTCCATCACAGATTAGTGCATAGAACATGTCTCATCGTCACGGTCAATCGCCGATAGATTCAACAGTTACAATACACCTCTCTGTTCTGAAATAGTTACTTTAATCTTTGGGCCATCTTTTAGTCCAGGAATCATAGGCTTTCCCTTAAACCCATGCCGGCTACATGTTCTCTGAACACGTTGGGTGGTAAGCCTTTAGTGAGCGGATCCGCTAGCATCTTTGCGGTACTTATATGCTCAAGACTTATAATTTGATCCCGAACTTTATCTTTCACAACATAATACTTTATGTCAATGTGTTTGGCAGCACCACTTGACTTATTGTTGTGGGCATACGTTACTGCGGGTTCATTATCGCAGTACAACTCAAGTGATCTATTGATGTCGTCAACCACTTTTAGACCGGGTATGAACTTCTTTAGCCAGTTCACCTGCCCCGTAGCCTCATAACATGCTACAAACTCGGCATACATTGTGGACGATGTAGTGACGGTTTGTTTTGAGCTTTTCCACGATATAGCTCCTTTAGCGAGAGTGAACACATATCCGGATGTAGACTTTCTATCATCTCCCGCAAAATCAGAATCTGTATACCCCATTATATGGAGTGAATCTGATCTTCTGTATGTCATCATGAGGCCTTTTGTTCCTTGCAAATAACGCAAGACTTTCTTTATCAATTTCCAATGTTCTATTCCAGGATTGCTCTGGAATCTGCCAAGTAACCCGGTAACAAGTGCTAAGTCAGGGTGTGTGCACACTTGAGCATACTGTAAGCTTCCGACAGCTGAAGCATATGGAACCGCTTTCATTTGATCGATCTCATACTGGTTCCTGGGGCATTGAAAATCCCCATATCTGTCGCCCTTGACTATAGGTGCAGGTGATGGACTACATTTATGCATACCAAATTTCTTTAAGACTTTCTCTATGTATTCCTTTTGTGACAGTCCCAATACCCCTTTGTTTCTATCTCGGTGAATTTCGATCCCTAGAACGAATGAAGCTTCACCAAGGTCTTTCATATCGAAGTTTGAGGACAGAAACTTCTTTGTCTCCAGTAGCAGACTGACATCACTACTAACCAGTAGGATATCATCCACATACAGGATTAGGAAGATAAACTTCCCATCTTTAAACTTTGCATAAACACAGTTGTCCTCTACATTCTCTTTAAACCCAAATTTTCTTATTGTACTGTCAAACTTCAAGTACCACTGTCTTGAAGCTTGCTTTAATCCATAAATCGATTTCTTTAGGCGGCATCCCATTCTTTCATTTCCTTCCACGACAAAACCTTTCGGTTGTGCCATGTAAACATTTTCCTCCAAATCCCCATTAAGAAATGCCGTCTTTACATCCATCTGATGTAATTCTAAATCATAATGTGCTACTAATGCCATTATGATTCTGAAGGAATCTTTACATGAGACTGGAGAAAATGTCTCATTGTAATCAATCCCTTCTCTTTGCGTAAAGCCTTTCGCCACAAGTCGCGCTTTGTATCTTTCTATATTCCCTTGGGAGTCAAGCTTTGTCTTGTAGACCCATTTACAGCCTACTGTTTTGGCTCCTTTAGGAATAATTTTCAAGTCCCAGACTTTATTAGTCTTCATGGACCTCATTTCCTCTTCCATGGCATCAAGCCATTTTGAGGAATTTTCGCTTCTCATGGCTTCTTCAAATGAGGTGGGATCATCCTCCATTTGAAATTCCTCTGTATGATAAATCTGATAATCATTAGAAATAGCTGATCTTCTTACTCTAAGAAGACAGCGTGTCTCGTTTCTACAAACTTTGTATATCTGTCTGGACAGTAGAAACGATAACCTTTTGACTTTTCAGGGTAGCCAATGAAATGACAACTTACTGTTTTGGGATCAAGTTTCCCAAGGTTTGGGTTAAATACTTTAGCCTCAGCAGGACTCCCCCACACACGTAAGTGGTTTAGTGAGGGAACTCTTCCTGTCCACAACTCGTACGGTGTTTTGGGCACCGACTTACTAGGCACTCTGTTGAGAATATGAATGGCGGTTTTCAACGCCTCCATCCATAAACTCAATGGGAGTGTGGAGTAGCTCATCATACTTCGCACCATATCCATCAAGGTACGGTTGCGTCTTTCAGCTACTCCATTTTGCTGAGTTCGCCCGGCATAGAATACTGGGCCACTATTCCATTTTCCTGTAAAAACCTCGCAAAAGGTCCAGGAACTTGTCCATATGGGGTATGTCGACCGTAGTACTCCCCCCCACGATCTGATCGGACTATCTTAATCTTTAAATCGTGTTGGTTTTCAATTTCAGCCTTAAATATCTTGAATTTATCCAAGACTTCATTTCTTTCTTTAATTGGATAAATATATCCATAACGGGAGTAATCATCTGTGAATGTTATGAACGAGTCATATTCATCCACACTTTTCACAGGAAAAGGACCACAAATATCTGTGTGAATAATTTGTAGAACTTCTGTGCTTCTTTTAGCGTCTTTCTTTATTTTCTTTACATATTTTCCTTTAATGCATTCTCTGCATTGTTCTAAGTCTGAGAACTCTAATGGAGGAAGAATATCATTCTTTACTAGTCTTTCTATTCTCCCCCTCGAAATATGGCCTAAACGACAGTGCCATAATTTCGACGACTCATTTAGAGTTCTCTTTCGTTTTCTGTTTACATTCGTAGACGAGGATTCAATCACTTTCTCGCACGCAACGTTCTCATTATCGCATACGACATTCACATCATCACATAATGATAACAAATAAAGCTCATTCTGTAAGATGGCAAGACCAACACATTCTTTATTAAACATTATTTCACACTTGCCATTTCCAAAATTACAATCATAACCATCTTTGTCCAAATTTGAAACACTAATCAAATTCCTCTGTAAAGAGGGAACATAAAGGACATCTCTAAGTAAAAGATTGGAGCCATTAGCTAACTCTAATGAAAGATCGCCAACGGCTTCAACTTCAGCTTGGACTCCATTTGCAACTTTAATGCATCTTTCGTTTCTTTGCGTAGTCCTCGTCGAACGGAATCCCTGTAAGGAATTAGCAACATGAACAGTTGCTCCTGAGTCAATCCACCAAGTGGATTTTGAATATTGCACATACAGGGATTCATTTATAAAGGTAATAATGTTCTCACCTTTCTTTGCCATTATCATCTTTAAATAATCAGGACAGTTCTTCTTGTAGTGTCCCGTCTTCTTGCAGTGAAGACACTGATCTTTGTCTACAGCAAATTTATTCTGTTGAGGCTGATGGACAGAGGCTTTTCCCTTGTTCTTTGAGAAGGAGGTACTGTTGAAGTTCTTTTTCTTGTTATCCTTCACATAGTTGATAGAACCACCATGTGAGGACTTGATTCTTTCCTCCTCTTGCACACACATAGCAATGCACTTTTCCAAGTCCCATTTCTCGGGCTGCATATTGTAGTTAACAACAAAAGTGTCAAACTCTTTGGGCAAGGAAGCAAAAACCAAGTGAATAAGGAACTCATCCTTGAGAGCCAAATCCATTGGTTTAAGTTTAGATGCCAAGTTGCTCATCCTAAGAATGTGCTCTCTTATGCCATTGCCACTGCCAGAATACCTTTCTGTTACCAGCTGCCTAATCAGCTGTGTAGCATAAGTCTTTGAAGAGCCAGTGAACTGACTCTTTATTTTATCAAGGTATTCTGTGACAGTTTCACACTCTGCAATTGAGCCCACAATCGCAGGCTCAATTGTGTTCTTTATCACAGCCATACATTTCTTGTTGGCTGTGGTCCATTTCTTATGATCAAGGTCATAAGACATCTGTAAGGGAGCATGATCACTGTGTCGTTTCTGCCATGCAGTATCATTCTCATTTTGTTCCCTTACTGGTGCCAAAGGCTCAGTGGGACGTGCTGTAGTGAGGACTCAGTCCACCTCAGCCAAGATAAACGCTAAGTCTATCTTTTTCTTCCACTCTCCATAATTATCTCCTTTTAGAGTGGGGATCTCTCTGATACAACTCATCAAGTTGTATCCTCCTGAAAAATATTTCAAATAAAGTGAGAACATAACAGGAAAATTATATGTCTTATTTCCAACATTGGTCAAAAATACGACATACAATTTAAATCAATTTTATCTATACATTAAATCTACATCACCGTTGGGCAGAAATAGAAATAATGCATAAAATCATCAATTAAAAATTATAATATTGTTATTATCAACGTTGGTCAGAAAATAACAATATCATAATTATCTGGGATTTATCTCTATTTTTCCAAAATTAAATTCTCCCGTTGGTTCGAATTTAATAATGAAAAATCAATCAACATTAACTTTTGCAGCGGAAACTGTAATTATTCTAAAAATAATTCAATATTCAGAAGCATTATACAATACACATTTAATCTCTGAAAAATTAACACGTTGGTGCAAAAATTTACAGAGAATTTGGATCAAATTTCATTGAAATTCATTAAAAATTGCTTCTGAAAATCATTAAAATCAATAAAAAATCCAATTTTGGATTTACTGTTCAATTCGGCCTTTTGGCCCATTCTTTCGGCCTGCTCCGGCCACCGCGTGCGAGCGGCCCAATCAGCCCAGTTTCACGCGCGCGCGCGGCGCCTCTTTCTCCCCCGACCGTCGCTGCCCGTGCGCAGAGCTTCGCCGACGAACCACAATGGCCGGCTCTTCATCCTCTACACCGGAAGGTTGGTACCTCTCTCTCTCTCCCTCTCGGATTACCTCAAGAACCCTAGAGTAAAGAATCACCCCGCTAGATCTACCCTAGGAGGTCCTAAAGAAACTAATCTAACATCTAGCTATTCCTTAAAAAAAAGAGCTTGGCAATAATTTATAGTCTAAATTTGTATAAACCGATCAAATTTAATATTTACTTGAACTAAATCTTACCGTTATTTAATTTATTTTTATCTAAAGAATGTGCTTAACTTCTTCTTTTTTTTGCTTTGAGTGTATTATATTAATAAATTCAGTCATGCTGATGTAACATAAATTTGATTACATATTGAATAAATGGAGATACATCTTCAATATTCCATCGTGATTATTCCTAGTTAATGCCGACAAGCCTCCTGACATTGGATTAAATATGTCCGATATTATGGGCACCAGCTGCACCTACCCAATATTAAGGGCATCTCCAACAGTATGAGCTAGTTACTAGCTCTAAGACAACTTCTCCAATAGTACTAACTTTAGCACATAGCTCATAACATAAATAGCCTCACATGACACTCTCACATAATCTTGGAATGTGTGTATGAGACTAGCTCTTGATCAAGAGATAGCTTTTCTCTCTCTTCTATTAAAATATGAAATAATATGCTTAGAGCTAGCTCATAAGTCACTGTTGGAGATGCTCTAAGAGCATCTTCAATAGTAACTTATGAGCTAGCTCTAAGCATATTATTTCATATTTTAATAGAAGAGAGAGAAAAGATATCTCTTGATCAAGAGCTAGTCTCATACACACATTCTAAGATTATATGAGAGTGTCATGTGAGGCTATTTATGTTATAAGCTATGTGCTAAAAGTTAGTACTATTAGAGAAGTTATCTTAGAGTTAGTAACTAGCTCATACTGTTGAAGATGCTCTAAGCGACAGTGCTGTCGGCAATACCAATCTGTGATAGCACCGTTGGCAATTTATTTGTACCCGTACTGTCACGTACCCAATCTGTGAGAGCTAGTAGGCTTGACGCTCCAGCGTGGCGGCCGTCGCTATCGATCACAGATTCAGCATCGGATCGCATATCTAGATTTACATCGACGTCGATCGATCAAGTTGCGTGAGCTGGCTAGCTATCTACATGTCGAAGGGCCAAAAAAGCTGCATGAGCTAGTTAGCTAGCTAGAGAAAAATTAAAGCTTCTCATTTAGCCGTCCCGATCGGTAGCGTCGGTCCATGGACAGTAAGCAACAAAGCATTAGGAGCCAGCCAATAACATACTGACGTGAGTATAATTAATTAAAACGTGGCCTCAGATATATCATGCGTACTAGCTAGAACTCATCTCGGTCAAAAAGAAGGTTATTTTATATATTGATATAGTATCTACAATAAAATCTCTTATTTCTATTACAAAATTCAACAAACTATATTTTTCAAAGTAAACCTACGTATACTATTTTCACGATTAATTTTATATATTTAAAAAAGATGTTAATAGCTAAAGGTTATAACGCTTCACACAAAACGACTCCTTTTCCCTTGACGGCGACGTGGCTGCTAGCTACGTGTTCGACCGTAACACGTCGCAAACTGACCGATCGACGTCGCCCTCCTTTGGATCATCGCCTGGCCTGCCCAGGTCGCTTCGGTCGGTCGATACGTGTTGCGATCGACTGATGTGACGCGTGGTAGCCATGTTGTAATAATTCTATATTTCCCTGTGCAGCACCGATCGCTTTCCTTCCCTACGTACCTTGCGCAGAAATAGTAGCTGCGATTAAATGAGCGGCCTCCCGCTGGCTGCCTCCTTTTTCCTCGCGCCGTCGTCACGGCAGTGCCCATGCATGGTGTAACCGCTGGCGTCACGAGGTCGTACTCCGTGACGTCTACATGTCGGAGGAGGGCAACGGGTAGCACAGGCATGTGTAGAGAAATTTAATCCGGTCCGTACACGTAACTGAGATAACCGAGATCGAGCGCTTGTTTCTTATTGGAAGGCGTCTTAATTAGCCTTACACTGTGTGTTAACTTTAAATGGTTAATAATAGCAGTGGTACATGCAGCCGATCAAGCTGTGGTTGCGTCATTGCGTGCTTTGCCCTTGTATCTCTATTAGCTGTGTGGGCTAGCGGATAACTACGTGAGGTGCTGAAGAGTGAAGACCCTAAAAAAACCTTCAGATGAGTCTGCTCTGCTGGATAATTTTTGGGCAGACACCCTCGTAAACTAGGAAATTATTATGGAAGTTCCGCCCTACTTAAACCCAAAATGGCATGAACCTGGGCATGGCCAACTGGGCGGGCTTGCGTCGCTAGCTAGCCATGGCAGCTATGTCCATTACTATAAAAAAGTTATACTAGACAGTTACATCATAGTATAAATCGTTTGTGCTACAACTATCACAGAAAGTTTATACTGACAACCGTCTATAATATTTTCACAGACAGTTATTTATACGAACCGTTTGCGATATAGTAAGACATTACAGACGGTTCTTATTAATAACCGTCTGTGAAAATATCACAGATGGTTGTTAGTATAAACTGTCTGTGATAATTCAAGACATCACAAATGATTTGTATTAATCACCGTCTATGATAATTCACAAACTTTAATTTATAAGAACCGTCTGTGATATGTGGATTATCACAGATGGTTTGTATAACAAACTGCTTTTGATAATGCCACGATACCGATCCGTGGCATCTCCCCTAGGATTCTGATCTCACCCGTCCATTCTCTCCGCATCAAACGGCAGGCACCGGTTCCTCCCACCTCTCGTCTGTTATTAGGCCAGTCTCAGTGGGGGTTTCATGGAGTTTCATGGGCATTAAATACGCTGACATGACACTGTATTGATGAAGAGAGAGATGATAAAAGTTTCATGGGAGTAGAGAGAGTTTCATGGGGATGAAACTCTTCTGCACTGTTTCCAAAATATGGGTGTGTTGGAAACTGGGATATGAAACCTCCACTGAGACTGGCCTTAATTACTCTACTCACCCTTTTACTCCGAAATACGTGAGTTCTACCTGCTGCTCCTAACTAGTTCATCCACTCCTAACTTGTTCCTCGACGACGCCGACTACCGCCATGAGCTAGCATCTTCGTTGTGACACTACAGTGACTGCACAACACACTCTTGTCGTAAGTGTCGTAAGAGTATCTTGTGTAGTCTCACCGTTGTGACACAAAGGTGACGCTACCGTCGTCTCTCCTTCATTGCAAGGCACCGCGAAAGCAGTTAGCTACTAAGACGGTGCTCAAGTCGGCGTCAAGGACATCCAACTCGCTCGCTGCTAGGATCTCTCATTCTTCTATGTTTTTGCTATGATTTCGTAGAATTAGGAGATATGTTCTTCCCATATTTAAGAGTTGAGTTCGTAGAATTAGGAGAGGTATTTTTGCCATGCTTAAGAGTTGAGTTCGCAGGATCAGGAGATATGTTCTTGTCATATTAGAGTTGAGTTCGTAGGATTAGGATGTGTTCTTGCCCTCTTCTTGCTGTATTAGATGGGTAACCTGCTCATTATCTTACAATGCTATAATGATGGATTTTAATAGAATGTGCTGCTATATTTACTTGTTTTCAAAGAGCATGGTTAATATTTTTTGAGGCTAGCCAAAAAAAGAAAAATTTAGGTATAATATGAACTATCACAAACAGTTTTGTGGTATAAACTATCTATGAAGGACTATCACAGACGGTTTTTATATTGCAACCGTCTGTGTTACTTGTCCATCACAGACGGTTGCTAGTTAGAATTATCTATGATGTTAGCGTATCACGGACGGTTTTTACTTCGAGCCGTATGTGATGTTAGAGTATCACAGACGGTTCTAGTTATAAACTATCTGTGTTGTATTTATCACAGACAACTTATAAATCGTCTGTGATAGCCTCTAATTATTATTGACCCATAAATTTATACGGTTTAGAAAACCGTCTGTGATGATCCTTTTTGTAGTAGTGTATGATCCAAACTTTTCTTCATTATCACCATATATTTCGCATTTTCCATATCTTAATTTTGAGAATTTTTAACCCCTGAATTGATTAACTTCAAGTACAGGATAAGGATTGAATATATATTGCATGGACAGAAATCCAATGTCTCAGATTAAGAGCACCCATATTTTCTTTGGAGGGGTGGTATGGAGAATTCGTTGGATAAAGATCCAACGACTCAGATTCGTTTTTTTATAGAGTACAGATGATCCATTGGATAGATATTCAACGCTTCAAAATTTGAATGCTCTTAATTCTAGAAAACATTTAAGTGCTCTTAGCACTTCCTAGGAAACAATACAAGCTACCTATAATTGCATGAGACGCGAAGGAGCAACGCATCCATGTCAGAGAATCCGCAGAACAACTGCAATGTACACACGCTCCCACTCGATCTGCAATATAATCAGTGTAGTATGAGCCGGATCCTTCTATGGATGTTTGATCCTGCACGACAAAACAAATACATATGAGCTAAGGAACATGTACATCATATCACCGGCCGCGTGCATCACGGCCCCATCCCATTACACTAGCTTAGAGAGAGAACGTAGCGTGAGAGAGCGATATGATATATGTAGACGACACGCTTGTAGTTTGGCGCGCGCGCGCACGTATGTATGTACGCATACATACATGCATGTACGCATACTACTACTCCATATCGGTATATGTATGTACGTACAAATCTCCTCGACACATCACATGTACATATATGTTTTGTACGTACCCGAGGCGTAGCTGGCCGGACACCGGAGTGGTTGGTGAGGCTTGTTCGTTCTGGATAGTTCGAAGAGCAGTGACCGGCTGACCGCTACTACAGTGCAAAGCTCCAAACGTCACAAATAGTAGCAGCGGCATGTGGACAAGGTAAAGGTGGTGATCGGTTCGGCTAAAAAGCTCATGGCTTATGGCTGAAAAAAACACTGTAGGTGACAGAGACTTATTTAGCATAATTAAATTTAAAAAATTTAAAAATATAAAAAATATGTTAGCACATTACGTATAATACAAACAAATACGGAAAAAAAACCGGCAAAAAAGCTCAACAAAAAGCCAAAAGTTTAGAAAAAGATGAAACTTATGAATAGTGAAAAATAAGCCAGAAGCCGAAGCCGAGTTGATCAGGGCCAAAGGCTACGGTACCAAAGCGATGGACGCTTTAGGCCTGGTTCTTTTAGCTACAGCTGATAGTTGCTATTAATGATTTATGATCATAACGATTAGCTTTTAGTTTTAATATAAATATTTATGTGGACAAATTGAATGAATAGTTTTAAAATATTAGTCTGATAAAAATGTTTTAAAACGATGATAAAAAATTATATTATTTATTTATCCGATGAAAACTATAAGGACTAACCTTCACGCATAATCGGAACCGAAGTAAACCCGGGGGGGTTGCGGCCCGCGCGCCCCCTCCACGTCGCCTCCCCACGCGCGGCCGGGCGACGGGTGTCCCCCGGTTTTTGGTACGGCCAGGGGAGGCAAATCCCTCCACTTTTTTCGAAATTACGTAAAGGTCCTTTTTCCTCGCGAAAAGGTCCCTGCGCCCAGTTTTTTTCGAAAAATTTTTTGGATGGCGACCCGCGGGTTTCCAAAATTACGCACAGGTCCTTATTTACTTACGTACAGGTCCTTGCAGGTCCTCGATTTTTTACGGAAAAGTCCTTTTATTTTTCCGAAATTACGCGCGTGTCCTCGATTTTTTTTTGAAGCTCCCTGCGAATTGCCGTCTCTTTTGCTTCGGTCCACACGGTGGCTGGCGTGGCGTGGCGCCACGCCTACGTGGCTAGTATATATGGCCTGTCGAGGCTCCAGACCGACCGGCCTATTGTAGCTTAGGGGCCAGATTTTTAAGCAGACGCATGGGCAAGAATGCAAGATAGACATGTCGATCGATATGCATGCATGCAGGCAGGCTTTCTTTCACTGGTGTGCTGAGATGTTCCAACTACAGGACTAGTAGTACAAGGCATGCAGGTTAATCATAGATCAACAGATTGTCATTCATCTTGATCTTGTTCATATATATGGATCTTTGTCGGATCGATCATGGCTCTCGATCGATTTGATCGAACCAATCAATCAGAATGGCCAATAATGGTACAGTAATGTCCCACTAAGCCAACATATATTCATGGACAAGACTAGCTAGCTAGCTAGCTCTGACCTTAGCCCCAAAGGTTACTTAAAGAAAATAATAATTGACCACGGCACGCCTTTTTCCAGTGGCATGCATGCATCGATGTCCTGCGTCGTGCCGGTAGCTAGGGCCAGTCGCCTAGCAAATCAGGCGGCAAGACATGCTGAATTGCGCCAATCTAGCTAGGGCCGTCCATGCATGAACAGTCAGAAGTTAGCTAGCTATATTATATATATGCACGGATCATAGCTGCTAGATCAGCTCGCCTAGCTTATTGGTCCAACCTTCGCCAGAAGCTGCCCACCGGCCGGCAGGGCAGTCGATCGACGAGGAGTCCACGACGCCATGAATGAAATCGGCAACGCAACGTGCTTTCCTGCAGCCAGGCTGAGGCAGCATGGGCAGCGTGCATGCATGCAAAGCTAGCACATGAACAGCGCCCGCCCCCGTGCACCAACGGTTTGGAGCTTCTCCTCTGCGTTCTTCTGGAATGGCATTTATCTAGATATAGCTAGCTACCGCTAGGATCAGCTATTAACAGCAAAACGCCCGGCTAATCAAAGATATGGGCCGTAGAATTTAGGTATCTTCACATTGAATTTTGCTGATGTCTTTTAACCGTGACTAATAAATAGTAGTGACCAATAGAAACGACTGATAAATAGTAGTATATTATGTAGAAAAGATGGTGTACCGAAAGACACTATAATATTCGAACCGTCATATGGCTTACGAAATTATGCTAAAATAAAATACAAATTACATTACAATATGTAAAGCGTAAAACAATGGCTAATGAATAATAATAGTTAATAGAAACAACTTAGTTAAATACTAGATGTAGCACGAAAGCTAATGTGATCGGACCCTTATTTGGTTGTTGCAGGTTGTCGTAGATACATGAGAATCAATGGGTTATTATTCACCTTGGATTCGATTGGCCGGATCGACCGAGCACCAACGAGCAACCACATTTCAGCCGGTACTAACCGTACATCGCATGGTTAGCTATAGCTAGTATCCACTAGAAATAGTACGGCTTAGATCTAGTTAAAAAAAAAGCGAGATGCGTGAGCAGTTGAGCACGTTTACACGTACAACGTACGGAACTGTGTACGACGCGATCAACTCGATCGAGGAAAACTCTGCGTCCATTTACTGCATTTGCATGCCTCCCATCGACCTCGTGCATTATAGCCTTCACGCCACAAAAATATGTTATTTTAAATATTTATAATTAATTTTTAAAATTTTGATTATTGATATGTTTTTAATATTCCGGTTGAACACATGAAAATGATATGCATGGATTTTTAGAAAGAACTTTTATAATAGCACGAGTTTATTATATTTTATAAATATATCATAATAAAAATCAATTATTCAAATTATATTTTAGAGATCGTATTAATATCTAAAATGGTATTTTTTTATGCCTGCAGGGAGTAGCAGTAACTACTCTGAGCAGCAGCTGCCGTTCGATCGATCGAAGCGATCGACCAACTGCTCTCTTCATGACTCGATTTGATGGCTTCAATTGATTTGATGCGGTGTACATACGGCAGTAGGGTAGGGCGTTACTAGCTCATGCGAACGAGACGTCAATAATGATCGATCATACGCCCATTTTAAATGGACCGTCCTTGCGAGAAGATTTCCCATCTACAAATTTGCCGACCAAAACAACGGCTCGATGGGTCATTTGCTTTATAGGTAGCCTCCACACCTCTTTTGCTACTGGGAATGTAGAGAGAGAAAAAAATCAAAGGGAAATCGAAGCAGTGGAATTATGATTTGTCCACTGTGTACACGTTTAATTTCATGTGCCAATCGATTCATCGAAATGCAATAGATGTGTGCAACAGACTTCAGAGTGGCCTCTAACTCAGGACATCCTGTATGGAGTATTTGGAATGCAGAAATTCTAAAAAAATGATTTTTATGTGAAAATTTTTGTTTCAAACGGGCCTTGGTTTACCGAGAATTTATGCGTGCGTGCGCATGTGTGAGGATTGTGCGGGCATGGGTGTGATCGATGTGTCTGCCCATGATACGGTTGTAAAGCCGACAAAGCCTCTTATTTGCCAGAGGACACAGAGCTGGCGTGTACTTGTTGGCCTAAACCCAAATGATAAAAAAAAAAGTAAAAAAATCCATCCATCCATGCATTTTAACCCTGTCCAAAGTCCAACTGCGAGCCAGCTCACCTGCAGTCCAGTCCAGTCCAGTGCAAGCTGCTTTTACTTTCACCGCTGCTTTGTGTTTTGTAATTTACCACCGGTTTTGTCGCTGGAAACAATGCTGGCTAGCAGCAGCACTTGAATGTGTTGCTGCTGTTTAAACAAAAAAAACGATGGAAGATTAAAGATGGTTTTTGTCACCGTCAATACATATAGTACATTTTTTTAAGAAACTGGAATAGAATATACTAATTACTAGTACTAAATGAGTACGTAATAGCTCCGCTCTACAAAGCCGGGGGGATTCCGGCTCCCCCGCGCGGCCACGTCACCCCCGCCCGCGCGTCCGGCCGGCGCGTGGCGGGGTTTTTCCCGTACGGCCAGGGGAGGCGTTTTCCTCCGGTTTTGCGAAAATTACGTACAGATCCTTTTTTCTCGCGAAAAGGTCCCTGCAAGTTTTTTTTCCCAAAAAAATTTTTTGGATAGCGCCCCGCAGGTTCCCGAAATTACGTATAGGCCCTTATTTACTTACGTACATGTCCTTACAAGTCCTCGATTTTTCCCGAAAAACCCCTTTAGCTTTCTCGAAATTACGTACGTGCCCTCGATTTTTAAAAAAAAAACTCCTCACGAATTATCGCCTCTTTTACTTCGGTACACACGGTGGCTGGCGCGCGCCTATGAGGCTAGTAATAATGGTAACAACTCTTCTTATTCGTGTAGATATATAGCCAGCCACTTTTGTACTGTCAGTTGATGTACTGTGCTCCAGTTTTTTCTTCTGTTCTACTATACTACCTTTCACTCGATCGATATGAATGAGGCTGTCTTTCTTCTGATCTGATCAGCTCTTCTGTTTCCAGCAAGGATTGGTCAGGCTCCAAATTTACCAGTAGCTAGGAGTATCTGCTTCGAGAAGTTCGAAGTTCCCTCAAAATGTGCAACACATTTGACAACTTTTAGAACACCTGCACGCTCCAAAACAGGCACAAACGCACAGCTCACAAAAATGGCAATTTTTTCCTACTCCATAATATTCCTGCTCGTTCATGCCTATTTTTGAGCAAGGGATGCGGTTTTTTTTTGTGAAATCTTTTTTGGAAGTGCTAAACAGCACTTAAGTATTTTTTTTACTCGGATTTTTCTCCAACGTATGCACCCCTTAAAAAAATATGAGTACTCTGAACTACAAAAACACTAAAATCCTCTTCTCCTATATATGCATCTCTCCAAAAAGAATGTGTGCTTCGAACCACAAAAAACACATGCATCCCCTTTCTCCTATGTATACACGCTCTCTAAAAAATCTAAATGCTCTAAATCATAAAAAACACTCTAGTAGCCCCTAGACACCACCATCTTTTTCCCCCTTGACTGAAATCTGCATTTTGAACAGAAAGTAAGTACACCGTTGCCCAGAGGAAAAAGGCAGACCTATGCTATGCCAGACACTGATGTTTGAAGTCTTGGTGTAAATGGATTCTTGTCGAGTGGTTACTCCTTGCTTAGTAAAATGTAGCAGAATGATTCAGCAGTTCACCACAAATGCTTAAACACGGGGCTAAATGTAAAACGACAGCGGCAATAGTACGTCGCGTAAAACCAGACGCGGATCCTCTAACGTTACGAAGCGAAGTCACGGTGTGACGTTCGCCCTCACATCCACCGTTCGCGAGCATCTAACATCTTGTTTCCTTACCCAACCCCCGACGCCTCTTTCCCATCTTCCAGTTCCATTATTTTGGAGGAGTTTTTTCGGTTACAAAGAATGACTTCTAATTTTAGTATAAATATTTATATGAATGAATCAAATATCGATAAACTATTTCGAAAAGATTTAAAGGTATTGGCTTCTACTTGCTAATATAAATACATGGCTTCTTAGAGCGGCTTTTCACTCCTATTACTCCCATTTCGTTCCGAAGATAAGGCTAGGGACACGCACGTATTACATATCTTACTCTTGTCTCGTGCATATATCTTTTCCTTATTTTGTATAATGCTGGTTCTATTTTTTTAAAGCCATTTCTTTAAATACTACTATTTATTTTTAATAAACAACTATTAATTATAGTCAAAAGCAACGAGACACATGCAATACAACACCCCCTCATATGGCTGCTCTCGATGATCTGTCTTCGGCGACGAAGACGATGGAGCTGGAAGAACGGGGAAGAGGGGTCAGGGGTGGGGGTCAGGAAACATGGATCATTGGATGCTTCCGAACGGTGGATGTTAGGGCATCACTTGCCGTGACCGCGAGGCCTCATGCAACATCGGCAATTTGGCACGGGTCCGTCTCCTCGATCGGCCCCAGCTCAGCGAGCCCCAAAGAAATCTGTGTTGCCTGCCTACCACGCTCCACTACCCCACGACCCCCGTCACGTGCGCCAGCTCACCGCCTGACGTGCCCGTAACGGCCACCGCCCTCCGCACGCCAAGCCTTTCTATGCGTCCAGTAACCTCTCCGTTGGATCGTGATCGCACGGTTGATCCGAGGTGGTTCCGAGGAGAACGGTTGCACGGAGGGAAGAGGCAGCGTGGTACGGGCGCGGGCGCGGGGAGTGGGCCGTGGGCTTCCGCGCGATCACGAGGGGTTTTTTCCACCCGCCTGACTCCGTCCACCCGGAACTGTCCCCCGGAAAAGGCTTGCTCCTCTTTTACGGTGCCTGCCTGCTGCCTAAAAAAAACTCCCTTTTTTCTTGCTTGTGATGTGACCAGCAATTGCCTTTCTTTTGTTTGCCTATCTTCCGTGCCAGATCAAAACTTGTTTGGTTCATGCCTGTGAAGGAAGTGCTTGTACCTACTGTGCATAATTAGGTTGGACGTGGCTTACATTTGCGTATAACACGGTGGACACACTATAAAATTCCATCAAAATGTTAGGTTTAGGCCCATCTGCTTATAAGAAAATCATTCTGCTGGGGAAATATAATCACCATGGACCACCAGATTATTACCCTTTATTTGTCTGAAATCATGATAGGCAGGCACTTTAGCACTATTATGTTAGATTTGATAGTTTTTGATATCAAGCTCATGATTAAGCACAGCTTGTAAAATTCTTGTATGGATGTCTAGCGATCGCCTTTTATATGCTACAGCCTACAAATGGTATACTTACACAGATGTCTAACCACAATGATTAGCCGCAATTTTGTATGCACACTAACTTTTTTTTTTTGCGTTTATAGATGGTTGAGTGTGGCTTATAAGATTACTCGTTTGGTCACTCTGAGCTAGTAGTATGTGCTAGATAACGTCCTACCTCAACAATTGAAAATAAATATTTTTGAAGCCCTTTACAAACATTCACACGAATGTGTTTACGTAAGTGTCATGTTTCTTTATTTAAGGCATGTGTTGTCCAACTCCTTAAATGACATAGCACACACACTTTAACCTTAAAAGCAAGCTCATGAAAAGCGAAATATTCCTAATTGTCACCTAACCCATTTCCGAAAATTGTTGATGAGATTACGCTACTTTGGGTGAGGAATCAGATTATGTGAATATGCAAAGCAGCAATGGTGGGTGTGGGCATGGCTCGTGAGCACGATCTTGGGTGGTTGATGGTGGGGAGGCGTGGCAAGTGGGGCTTTGCTTATGTGGAAGGAAGCGGCATCTCGAGGAGCGCGTGGGTGGTGAGATTTCGGGGCGTGTTTTCGAGCACAAGAAAAAAAAAGAACGCAAAACAAAAGGCGCAGCGCAGAGCCGCAGAGGGAGACAGGAGAGGTGAGCTGGGAATGAGCGGAAGACAGCTGGAATTTTGGTACGGCCGGGCAGCCGAGACGCAGCTCCCGTCGCCGTTCGCTCCCCTCCACCCGCGGCCGCCCTGGGCCCGGTCCATGGACCCCCGACGCCTGAAAAGTCCACCCGATTTTTCCAACCGCTGTACCAACTGCATTATTTCTTGAGCTCGTTACGTGCTTACTGATTAGTGTTTTGCAGTAAATTTTGTTATCTTGAGAAAAAATTTGCAAGTGCTTTACGTTCCGCTCAGTTGGGCTTTCAGCTGAAGCCACTTGGAGCTGGAGCACCGTATCGGTAGATGTGGCTTCTTCCGGAGCCCCGAATCGGCATTTACGCGACGCCACCCACCCCCACAAGTAGCTACATTTTCCCCACCCACGGATGCTCCCCTCATCCATCATCCAACGACTGCGCCATCTCCACCCCCCCCCGCCACCAACCGTGGCGACCCCCTCCGCGGCGGCCACTTGGGCCCTTCCACCCCGTCAGCGGGTCTTCGTCCCTGTGCCCATCCGCGGTAGCCTCACCGTGGAGCAGTCGCAGATCAAGGGCCGCGGAGTCCCGTGACGGATCCGCAATCTTTGGTTGGGTCGACTCCACCATCCACGACCTGCGGTGCCTCTGGTCGCGTACACGCGACCCCTCCATCGCTACCACTCACAAGCTCGGGCGAGGTCCCTGTCAGGTTGGCCTAGCACCTTGCGCAACACACATCCTCCTGGTGACGACTTCGCCCTTATTAAGGTTTGACCCTTTCCCTTGCCCGTATTTTCGTCTATCTGTTACTCCCCCCTGTGTGGGAGAGACGGGTGTAGCCGACATGTCCACCACATTTCCTATCGCACTTGGGCGCCATGGCTGCAGATGGCCCCGGCTACCTAGAGCGATGAGAGTATGCATGTATTCCTGCAAGTATACGCCGAGGAGGTAGAGGCATAGAACCGGCCGTATTCACGGTTGAACACACAAGGCAAGCAAAACTTTCTCTGTAAGTTCACAGAGCAAACCAGCTTGCCGTACACCAGCTGGCAAATGAAGAACAGGTGGGACCAATTGAATGTGTGTTTATGCTATTTCCATGAAAATTGTGTGGTATTCTAGCTGAAAACGTTAGGACTTTTAGTTGCAACAAGTCTACTGGAAAACACTTGAGATATATTTAGCGCAAACCTTTTGAACTTCCAATATAACTTGCCAAGAACATTATGTGATTGAAGAATATAAATCCCCATTTAGAATACTAGAATCTCTCAACATTTCTATAGGAACTGAACGATTCTAAGCTGTTTCGTGCGTGAAATCGATGCGTTCAAAATAGTCCCGAAGTTTGCTTGGCAACAATTTGTACTGTGTTTCACGTGATTTTCCCACTGATTCGCAGCTGAGGTTTTGCACACAAGACTGTCAAGCCGCTGGATTTTGTCGCACGTGTTTGTCTGGCCTATAGACCGGGTTCACGCAGTGTTGGACCGTTACTACCTTGCCTTTTGTTTCCTGTCTAGAACTGTATCCGCGCTGTCCCCCTCCCCATGTGTCCCACACACTTAACTATGCGCGGGCCCACCCGCTCATTCTATTTCGCTCCCCCCTCCCTCGAAAGCCCCATTTCCCCGTTATGCCCCCCTCACCCCGCCAAATATCCATTTTGCCCCTCGGCCAACCCTAACAGCCTAGAAAATGATTTCGGGATTGGTCCCCCCAAATCTCCGAGCTGGAATCAAATTGGGATCTCCTGAAAAATACATGCAACACAGCGTGATGCTATGGTCTTTCTTGGCTGTGAAAGCTGACCGGGGAATTCGTTGAATAGTCAACATGTTAATCCTGACATGATCCACATGCTTTTTGGCTACATTTCCTGTCCTAAGTAGATTTCAGTTACAGCGTTAAGCTCTCTCCCTAAAAAAAAGTTACAACATTAAGCTATCAGCTGGTCAATAGAAAAGCAAAGATGAATCGTAAATGTCATCGCAGAATATGAGTTGTAGCTTGATTTACTGATTTATGGTGAAGTACGGAGGTACCTACATAGGATTCCTAACCTCTACTGCCCTATATTCATTTGCGACAACCATAATATTCACCGAACTATACGGTTTCTACTACTTTTTTTATACATATTTCAGTCATGTGTCACAGCATGTAAAGAACGTAGCTGCGTATTGTTTTACATATTTTTACCTTGTGCGAATCATCCCAACTTTGGGTTTGGTAATCTTGGCGAAGCGAGGATAAAAGCCCCTATACCCTATAGGCTATAGCTGATAGTTATGTTGTTTTTATCTGTGATTATGATTTTTGTCTGTTGTTTTTTTAAGACAATGGTAAAAACATTGACACAAATAATCCACATGGTTTTAGACTCTGAAATCTGTTTGTAGAAGTGACTTCGAAAAACCATTTGAAGAAGCTGTTTTCGGTTTCCGGAGAAGTTGAAACCGAAAGCTAAAAAAAATAAAAACCCCCCTCAATTATCACCGTACCTTTTCATTCTCGCTGCAAGTTATTAGCTGAAATTTTTTTGTTAAGAAAAAAATCTGGGTCGATATTTCAAGGGGGAAATCTCCATAGGAAAAAAATCCCCAAACAGGTGGACATTGCCAGTAACCTCGTCAGGGTACAAGAAAACGCCAGCATCCATTCTCCACGGGGTGCTTATTTGGGATTTTAAAACTCAAGTTTTTAGCTTTTTTAGTATTGTAACAGTTTTTTACTATACTTGCTGATAGTTTTTTATTATAATTAATTTTAAAAATAAAAAGGTTATATCATCATGTACAATGCAAAAGAATAAAAGAAAAAATAAAAACAAAAAACTATAAAAAAATAAAATTATGAAGTTGAAAGCTAAAAGATTAAGCCTAAATAAGCATCCCGCAAGGCTTGACTGGTCTCGGAGCTTCACCAACACAACAATACGAGCTAATAATTGCTTCCCATTCCAACACTCCACATCTGCACGCATGCAGGGCTCCTCTCATGTGCCTCCGATGGAAAACGGCAAAGATGGTGGTGATCGGTTCGGCTGAAAAGCTCGTGGTTTATGGCTGAAAAAAGCACTGTAGCTGACAGAGGCTTATTTAGCATAATTAAATTTAAAAAAATTAAAAATAAAAAATATGTTAGCCCATCACGTATAATACAAACAAATACGGGAAAAAAAGAACCAGCAAAAAAGCTCAACAAAAAGTCAAAAGTTCAGAAAAAGACGAAACTTATAAATAGTGAAAAATAAGCCAAAAGCCAGAAGTAACAGACGAAAAACTTCTACTATTCCATCATATGTATACGCGTGCAATTTCTTTAGTAAGCTTGCAATAGTTTTCGTTATCCCTTAATCATACTCTGCTTAATGTAATGAGCAATTCCCTGCTCAAAAGGATTTTTTGAGTGGCTTATGGCTAAAAAGTATTGTAGCTGGCTGAAAAAATGTTGTAACTGACGGAGGCTTATTTATCATAATTAAATTTAAAAAAAATTAAAAATAGAAAAAATATATTAGCACATCGCGTATAATGCAAACAAATATGAGAAAAAAGAACCGACAAAAAAGTTCAAAAAAGCCAAAAGTATAGAAAAAGATGAAATTTATGAATAATGCAAAATAAGCCAGAAGCCAAAAGATCAAGCCGAAACGAGCGGGGCAATGTCTGCTCCCACTTCATGTCTTAGTGTAAATATCGCGGCATCATGCTTGCATGGAGTTTCAGAAGATAGGGGCGTGATTTAGGGCCTGTTTGGTTCATGACCAGAAGTTGTCTAGCCACAAGTTAGGCGTGCCACAGTTTTTAGGTAGCTGTTTGGTTCACTGACGTAACTGTGGCATGCCACACTTTTTTAGCACCCGGCCCCACACGTCATAGACTCAGTTTCTTGCCAAACTTTGCCACAAGTGTGGCTTCGATTTTGTTAGCCACACTTTCTGTGGCAGCCACATATTACCTAAGTTTAGGCATAGCAAACTTAGGCACCAACCAAACAGGCCCTTAGGCTTCGTTTCTAATAGCTTTCGTCTTATATTTTCTAGTTTTTAGAAATCAAAAATCATTTTAAATGCATTGATTTTTTAACGTGACTTTCTTTTTTCTCTTTTCTTTTGTAGTGTCCATTGAGATATATCGTTTCTCTTTTATTAAATGTTTTAATCAAAAGTTAATAACAGATATAATATTATTTTAACCTAAAACTAAAAATCATCTGCCGCTATCGAATTTAAGCAATTATGCCATTCATGTGATTGGCAGCATGGCCGCTTCTAAGAACACGTTAGAAAAGTGTAGAAATGTATTTAACTGATTGCGTTGTACTTGTGGTCGTCAAGTGACTACGAAGGCGACTCCTCAGAAAGTGACCTGAAGGAGAAAAACACAAGGAAGAGTGGTATTTTTTGGGCTATAGTGAAGAGCTTTTGATTTAAAATTTAAAATTTATCTTTTTTAGAGAAAGATACTTACATACGATTTTAGTAGATATAAATAAAGTTAGAACAATATCTACTACAATTAATTTGTAGACTCTGTCTTAAAAAACTTTCCGTTTAAAAGCTAGGTACCGTAGAAATTCAAGTCGTAAGCTAAAGGAAACAGACTTATCTTGCACAAAGGCCCCTACACTTGTAGCTTTTTTCGTTGTCATTCAGATCCATGTACTGTGAAAAAAGGAACACACGAAAGCTCTGTATTTGAAAATGCTGTAGAGGCTACAGTAGTCGATAACAACATGTGTGAATGAAATGGCAAGCACATGTCAATATTTTTTTTGGCCAGGATCATTTTCTGGTTTGTTAATCTTATATGATTACTATTCGTCGATTTCACACTGGTTCCCATGTCAGGTGAAAAAAGGCCAAGGCTTTTGCTAAAATTACAGGCATGCTTAGAGCGTAGCAATTTCATATGAATCAGTATAATTCCGGTAGAATTTCTTTCAAATCCCTAAGTTGCAAATTGGGCTTTAAGTTATTGGCTCTGTTTAAGATAAGAAAATTCTGCTAGCCTTTCAGTCAATATTTCTCCCGCTCTAGCATTTTATCTCTGCAGAAGCCATGTGTTTGAAACATGCAGGTTACAATTTCTTAATCTATAAGTATATTGGTCTATATACTTATATTACGGAACGAAGAAAATACCATGTAAAAGCGGTTGCTTGCCATGCGCAGGGTCTAGCCACGCAGTACCTGTCCCAATTAATAACATAACTAACACTCTGCTAAAACTGTTCCTTAAATCACAACAGGGGCGCAGCGGCCGATCCTGAGTTTGTGCTCAGGCTATGGGGTGATCGGTTCGGCTGAAAAGCTCGTGGCTTATGGTTGAAAATATTGTAGCTGGCTGAAAAAAGCATTGTAGCTAACAGAGGCTTATTTAGCATAATTAAATTTAAAAAAAATAAAAATAAAAAATATATTAGCCCATTACGTATAATACAAATAAATACGGGGAAAAAGAACCGGCAAAAAAGCTCAACAAAAAGCCAAAAATTCAGAAAAAGACGAAACTTATAAATAGTGCCAAATAAGCCTCCAGCACTGTAGCGAAGCCACAATGATCGCAGCCTATATCGTTGAGCTAGATCGTACGTCGCGGAAGCTCAAATTAAGCAGCAACTGACCTACCTCACAGGGCTAGGAGAGGGGGAAACGGCGGCATATGAGATTAAGATTTTAGACAGACTTTTTGACTCATAATCTCTTATTATTTATGTTGATTTATATGTTTAAATTGTTTCTTGCACAACAGACAGTATTATTTCTCCTCATATCTATATGAAATCTTATTTATTTAATATAGTTAAGAAATAGCTAAAATGATATTGTTAGATATGTCTTCGCAAACTATCTGATAAAGCAAAACTCGAAAGGCAAAGTCCAGAACCAAGAGAAGGGGGCCATAATTTTATGCCGCGCGCGGGTTTGGCAGTGCACGCTGATGGGCGCTGCGAGCGAGCAGGCAGGCAGGCGATTCATTTCCACCATCTAGCGCACCGGCCTGGTCCCGGTCAAAGGTGGCGCCGCTGACCGTGCCGAGCCACCCGTCAGGGGCAGCGAGCAGAGTGTCAGCACCGTAAATAAGCGCCAACTCCCGGGGCCGCCCAAAACGGCCGGGCCGTCGCGATCGCCGCCTCCCCCGACACAAGTCAAACCCCCTCGCTTTTGCCTCGCACCGCACCGCCCCCACCCCCTCTCCACTCCACCACCGCGCCCATGCCAGCAATTTCGCCGCGCGCACGGGGGCGCTCCCGTCTTTTCCCCGCGCCCGCCCCAACCCCCGAAGTACGCCCACCACTTTCGCTCGCTCGCTGGCCTGGCCGCCCGCGCGCGGTCCACCGCTGCCGCCTGTCTGCCTGCTCACGTGGAGGAGTGGACTGGAAATGAACGTGCCTGCCGCTCATGTTGCCCGCGCGCGGATTTGTGGGTTGCGCGGGGGCGTTTCTGCATGCTCCGCCGCGCAATCGGCACATGCCAAGGTTTTCGTTTTTGTAATCTGAGATGGTACTTGATGACCACGGCATCAGTAGGGCATATGTATTTTCGAGTTTTTGACATAGTTAGCGCGTTTTTAACTCATATTTTCAAAAATATTAGTAACGTGTGAGAATGGCAGAAATAGCACATCTAGCACGTTTTGAATCTGTATCTATAAAAATATCAGTATACGTGTGAGAATGGCAGAAATGTTCTTCTGCCATCCGGTCACCTGCCGCCGCAGCATGGAGCTGACATGTGGGCAGCGGAGCCCCGTGGTCGTGCGGTAGGCGCCTAACGCCTGGCCACCATGTGGCTCCCGCCTGCCGCTCTGCTATTAAACGGCAGCCAACTTAATTACCTACATTAATTCGTATTTGTATTAGTATTTGTTTGAATTTTTAAATATAGCGAATGAGCTCAGAATATTACAACATTTTATGTGCAGCCTCCTGACATAATGTGCTTCATTGTATAATTTTTTGACAATTTTATCCACTCTTAATATTGCTCAAAAATTCATACAATTAAAATATTTATAGGAGCTGTTACATATAGCAAATGAGTTCTAAAAATTATGATATTTTATGTGCAGTCTTCTGACACAGACATCCTAATTGTCTATTTTTTGGGAATTTTATGCAATATAAATTTTGCTCAACTGATGCTGGCGTGCCCGAGTCCCACGCGGGTGGAGCGCTGTAACATGATTTTTTGAAATAATATTATTTTTGTTTAAAATTATAGTAATATACCTTTGTTAACTGGTGGATGACACATCGACAGGTCACGCAGGTTTTGTTTGCAGCTTTTTTTGGAAATAAAAGGGCAAACATGGTAGGTTGGTCATTTTGTGATTTTCGTAAATTCTCGAGGGTATGAAATTTGTTAGACTCACAATAACATTTTATGATCATCGTATATTATTGTAGTGCGATAAATTTTGGAAGAATTTTGTAGGTACGATTGAGGTGGCAATAATTCATAAGTACAAAGATAAGTGATATTGTGATGCAACAGGGAGTTCATACACGAAGGAGAATTTTGGATAAATGGCGTAACGATAACAAAAAAATGACAGTTGGTCCGACAAGGGGGTCACATAGCATGCATGCTAAGGAACTAAGGATGGTACACATACGGACGAAGAGGGTCAAACTACTACAATGACCGCGGCCATTTGTCCTTCCTTGCGAATTCGACATTGTAGTCCTCACCGGCCACGCCAACCTTGGCCGCCAGTTTGTGCTTTCTCTTGCGCTCCTCCTCATGAGTCTCGCACTCCCTATGTCTGCACACTTCCATGTGAGCTTCCATCTCCCTCGGATACGCTCGCTTCGATTTTCAGCGCGCCACCGCTCCTCCATCCTCTCACGTGCCGTCTGTGCATCCAACTCCTTGCAGTCCAGCTGACACTAGTCATGCAGGTTGATCTCCCAGTTGATCCATTTAGGGTACCCGCATAGCTAGTCCGAAGACTGCGGAAAGAGTGGATAGCTTGTTAGTGCATACCGTATAAGAGAAATGGTAGGAGAATACACTGTAACCCGTCCTTACCAGCTGCTGGTAACAGGTTGTGTCCCAACGCTTGTTAGGATAGTCCCAGGCGTAGTTACCGCAACCCCAGTAATACATGCCTAAGCTCAATCGTTTCTTGGACTTAACGAACTTGCATATGTCCCTACACCAGCAGAGAGGAGGTATCTCCCCCATAGGCGGGTCCTACAGCGAATGCTTGGTTTGAATGCTCAGGTATAGGTTGGGGTTGGAGGTATGGGGGGCATCGTTTATGCGGGGTGGCCTCCTAGTACGGACCGCTTGTTCATCCCGGGCTGTCGCAACCCTTGCTAGTTAGGTGATCTCCTGCCATTGGTTTTCTATGGTAGCGAAGTTGTGTTTTAGCCATTGTGTAGGAAACATGGTGTCAAAGGGGTAGTACTTATAGGCTAAGCCACGTAGCGTACACTTTATAAGTCCAATTTGGTTTGGGCAAATTCGCATCCATGAGACAAGGGCACGCCGGATAATTTGTGGACCAGCGTACCATCACTCCACTGCACAAAGCTGCCCCGTTTGGTCTTGTCAATGTGTAAGGTCGTCTGGTTTAGTATTGGCCCCCTTGCCCACTCTCTCGTCTGTATTAATGTCACTTTGTCCATACCTCCCTCCTCGACTGCTCTCTCGTTCGCACATGTGCCACTCTGTCCGTGCCGTCCCCCCTCGCTCGCTCCCTCGTCCACACATATGTCACTCTGTCCGTGCCATCCCCCCTCGCCAGCTCCCTTATGTGCACATTTGTCACTCTGTCTGTGCCGCCCCCTTGCCTGCTCCCTCGTCCGCATATATGTCAGTATTACCATGCCTTCGTCTATTTGTCGCTTGTCTACAGTGACTCTATTAACGAAATAACGAACAATGTGAGTCCACCGCACGCACGCCTTTGAGGACACTGTTGTACACTTTGGACATGTTGGTCATGATAATCTCATAGCTCACACCATCTGTGTCATACAGAAGGGACCATTTCTCTAATTCAGGAGCATGCCGACGAATCCACTCCGAGAAACTTATGGCACTACGGGGTTGCTCTCCCTCCCAATAGATTGAGCTCGTCTAGTCATCATTCGGTGTCATGATTTTACGTATCTTTTTCTTTATTGAATTAATTCATATTTGTAGCAATTCAAGATGTACTATTTTATGTGATGATAATTGGCAATTAATCAATTGATTACTTAAATGATTAACTCCGTAATCTATCTTAAACTCGATCTTTTCATCCAAACCCCGAGATCGGTAAAAGGCTGTAAAAAGGTCCTTGTACTACAATTTACCTTTGCCTTGAGGTTTGTCTTAGATCCATGTCACTCTTTGACTACTTTTGCATGTCTTTTCCATGACATCATCAATCTACGGGACTCAACTTTTAAACATCTCAATAAACAAGTTAGTCATTTTAATTATTATTGTCATTAATTACTAAAATTATTTTTAGGAGCCTAGATGCTTTAACCATTGTAGCAGTCATAAATGGAATTTATTAGTACAAAAAGCACACGTTTTTTAGCAATCTCAAATCAAAGCACATGTTTTTTCTGCCTTCCATGGGAATTCACCTAATTACTCCCACACATGTTTTTCACTGGCCTCCTGCCCACGCGCTACTGCTTGCTTGCTGCCCAGTCGCGGTAGCTCGTCCTCCTACGCTCGCTTGGCTTGCTGCTCGGCTCGCATCCTACCAAGCTAGGGGGCGCGACAGATGACACGTGTCACTTGCCGTGCCTTCTGAGCTTGGAGAGAGAGCTAGTTTTGCAAAAATGGGTGTTAGGGGTCCAAAAAATATTGCAATAGTGCTAGATTGATTAGTTCAATATATTCTATTGCCTTAAGCTTGATGGTTGCGAGAGTTAGCTTGGTGGTTTCGTGAAGGATATGTATGCCTAGCTTGTATTTAACTTAGGGGTTTACAGTTGTATGAATTATGTTATCCATAGCTTGTGTTAGCCTGAAATTCTTGTTATTATAAGAATCATTCTGAAGTTGTAACTGGGAAGCATATTTTTAAAAATTGTAAGTAAATCGAAGCAGTGTCCCCTTGTGAGAAACTGTAGTGATATGGTATGCCATAACAATGCTCAATGTGAAGTTCATTGCTTTACAGTCTGAAGTCTTCTGATATAAGCAGTACCTAACAGCAGCATATTGCAGGCATTTGATGCTTGCAGCAGCCTAATAAATGTGAACTGAACCAAATATTGCAAGGACATGAACAATATTAGGCTCATACAAATGATTATCAGCTTGTAAATGCTTGAATCTAAAAGCAAAATGTTGGGTGTTGTGAGTGCAGCTAATCTTGTTGCACTTGTCAAATTTTTCGTACGATTCATGTTGACACGGTATGAGAAAGGTTAATATTTGGGCCAGTTGCAGCCTTAACATCATGTATCAAATGCTTTGAACATTCATGGCACGTGACAATTTGCTGATAATTTTTAGAAAGTTGTGTACAAACAAAAAGGAGTAAGAAACAAGTAGAATTGAAGTATTAAAACCAGGGTTAGTATAGCCTTTTTGCCTCCAATCTTTTCTTTTTTGGTTTTGGAAGCCAACTTCCTGCCAAATGCCTCGTTTAGCAAGCTCCAAATTCTCAGAGGAGTGGATTATTGAAGAATCAAGAGCAAAAACTGAAAAAAAAATCAGAATTTGGAACTCTACCAAACAAGCCCTATATGTGTTTTTGCAGAAAAACGAGTATACAGATATGCACTTGGGTGTTTTCGCGAAAAAGGAATATACAGATACGAAACGATAAACTTGTATGCTCTAAATCCTTTCCTTCCGAACACCACACATATAAAAGAAAAAACCCGGATTTCTATCATTCAAAGATCTTAAAAATCACATTCCCAACACAACTTTCATGCATAACATATCATCACTAACATCAACAAAGCTAGAATGGCAAACTGATAATATACCAAACACAAAGCCATAGACATCCATGAGTTGCCTGTGCCTTGCCCTGCAACTTTATTTTAAACATCAGGAGTCAGGATACAAGAGACCGTTGCATATATGGCATTATAGTGATTTTTTTAATTTTAGTATTCGGATGTTTGTTTTTGCAAATCTAACCTTCTCCCTGAGCTTAGGAGCTACGGGAGGCGATATGTGTATCCTGCCATGCTACCGTAGCTTGACAAGAGGGTGGCAGCGGGGGAGGGCAGCTGAGTGTGGTGGGGCAGGATGGCATGTGATAGCTGACGGGCCCCATTAGCCTACCGAGCTGCCCTGGCTCAATAGGGGAGCTATCGAGCTTCCCAGACTCAGTCAATGGCCTCCTGTGCTGCATGCAGGCGTGCACGGACGCTTGTATTTCCCACAGTACAATGCACGCTTGTTCAATTCATATAAAAAAAATCTTCTAGAGAAAGCATAGAAAAATATCGATGTCAAGTAGCTAACATGATATATTGATCGGTAGGGAAATCAACTAAAAACATACTGAGTAGCGTCTCTTTCCATGAGAAAATAACAAACCTAGACATGATGCTTGGCAGGGTGGCCACCTACCGAGCCCCGGGAAGCTTGGTAGCTCCCCTACTAAGGCCCTGTTTGTTTCCACTTAAGATTATTATAATCTAGCTTATAGGTGGGGATTATATAAGCTAGCTTATAATAAGCTGGTGGGAAATAAGCTGTCAGGTGTTTGGCAGTCTGAATTATCAGAGTTATGGATTGTTGTATTCGAATGTTTAAAGACTACAATGCCCTGGGAGAGAGAGGCACGGGAGTTGGGGGTTGGATGAATGGCAAAGGTGGGTAATATTCCTAAAGTTTTATGGTCATTAAGATAAAAAGGTGGATCTATAAGCTGAAATAAGCTCCTTTTTTGAGCTTATTAGATTACAATAATCTGGGCTATTAGATTATAATAAGTTACCTTATAATCTGGACTGTTTGTTTCCACTTATGATTTATAAGCTAGATTATAATAATCTTAAGTGGAAACAAACAGAGCCTAAGCTTAGTGAGGCCCGCCAGCTACCACGCATCTGCCTGCCCTGCTACGGTCGGCAGGTCTCCTAAGTTGGTGCCCTCCTGGTGAGGTACGGTAGTGCGAGATGAGACACATGTCGCCTGTCATGGTTGTTGAGCTCAGTGAGGAGGCTAGATTTACAAAAATGAGCATCCAAAGGCCAAAAATAAAAATAAATTGCTGCAATATCTTATGCAACGTACTCAGGATACAACACATTGATCAACAAGTCAAAGTTCTGGGGGAGGAGAAATTTCGATATTTGACACTGAATACGTGCGCCTCTCAACTTTTAACCCCCAATTCGCACGCCTTTGGAAATTTAACCCTGTCGCTGCGAATTCTTTTGATTCAAGGGATTCTCTTCATTTTCGCAGTGACAAGTGTCAAAATATAAAAGGAGAGAAAATGAGGAGAATCCCTTGAATCAAAAGAATTCGCAGCGACATGGTTAAATTTCTAAAGACGTGCAAATTGGGGGTTAAAAGTTGAGAGGCGCACGTATTCAGTGTCAAATATCGAAATTTCTCCTGGGGGAGGGGATGGGGGGAGCATTTGTTGAACAAGGAAAATGAATTCGGGTGGGTTATTTTGGGTTGATGGTTTAAATATTTGAATTTTTGCTATTCGTGAGAGGCAGTACGTAAAGGAAAATAGTCGCATACGATTTTAGTCAGTACAATTAAACTCAGTGCATTTTTGCTATAATTTTTTTATTTACCATGTTTTGAAAAATCACACTATTTAAAAGCTAGTTAATATACTTTTAAGCTCAGAAGGACCCAACCAAAACAGCAGATGGAGCTGGAAAAGCAATAACAGCCTAATAGGGGGAAACTGAGAGGGTGAAAGCGAAAGAAATCCCTGCATCAATAAAAAGCACAGGCACGCTCTTCCCTTCTCTCCCTATTTCTATTTCTGCCCCTCCCTTCTCTCTCCCCTCCCCTTCCCTTCCCTCCTCGTCTTCTCCTTTCGACCTTTCCCCTCGCTCCCCAGCCCAACCCCACTACTAGTCCCCTCCACTCCCCGCTGCTCTGTTCCATCCCATTAGCCATTCCTTCGAGCACCCTGCGCGCGCCGCCGACCGCCGCGTCCTGGGCGCGCGGGGTGGGGAGTGGATTTGTGGTTTTAGAGAGAGAAGGAGGCGCCTGGGATGGCGTGATCGGCTCGCGCCGGAGGGGCGGGGATGGGGAGGGTGGGGTTCGGGGTGGCGGTGGGGTGCGCGGCGGCCACGTGCGCGATCGCCGCGGCGCTGGTGGCTCGCCGGGCGTCGGCACGGGCGCGGTGGCGGCGGGCGGTCGCGCTGCTGCGCGAGTTCGAGGAGGGCTGCGCCACGTCGCCTGCGCGCCTGCGGCAGGTCGTCGACGCCATGGTCGTTGAGATGCACGCCGGCCTCGCGTCCGACGGCGGGAGCAAGCTCAAGATGCTGCTCACCTTCGTCGACGCGCTTCCCAACGGGTACGGCCCTGCGGTTCCTTACTGCTGCCTTAGCCTCACTGGTTCGTGGCCTCGCGATTCCTTGATGATTCGTAGCGCTTCTTTCTTCCGGTTCCTCTTTTCTGTGATTCGTAATTAGAACAAAAAATAGCTTTATTTTTTCTGTTCTTTAATTGACATGTTGGTAGTTGGATCATACCCTTGCATCTCGCCTTCTTGCTTGGTTGCCATGTTCATCTGGTGTGCATATGCAAATGTGGTTTCTTTATTGGATTCCTGCTTCCTCGCCTTCCGAATGATGTCCAGCGATGCGCATTTCACGCTTTTCTTTTGGGTGTCCGTGTGAAATGCTACGAGCACATATTTGCCTTGTGGTTTTTAAGCTCTCTACTTGAGACAGTTTCTTACTTGACGCTTTTTTTGATCGGTTTGTTTTACACCGGCGCACGACGACGCGCATTTTCTTGCTACTTCCCCCCCAATGCACGCCGCATTGGGCTTGTCGTTCTTTGGATTAGTCGTCTGAATGCTACTAAGTTGGATCGTTTCACATGTTTTGTTTCTCCCTTTTGTTGTTCTTGCTTCGTGCTGTTGTTTGGCCCTATTGCGGAACGATAAACAAATTTGGTTCGCTGCTTTTTCTGATGTGTTCATCCGAACAGTAAACAAATTTGGGCCGTTACTTTTTCTGATATGTTCATAAAGTCGCTATCTTTATTCGATTCCGTATAATGCCGCGCACATCTCGCCGATTTTCTTTCTGAATTTTTCGCAAATTTACGTCATTAGTTCATAATGTTGCCATCTTTCTTGGAAAGGCAAAACAACGACGCCCATATCTTGCTTCGTCTCCGCGAAAGATTACAAGCTCTAGCCTTTTTTAATCGCCATTCTTCCAAGGATTTGTATAGTTCTGATGTCTGACGCTGCTCCGGTGCAAAGACAATTAATCTGCCAGATACCAAGAATTTGTCATGTGGCTCTTATGCCGCCTGAGGTAGGCACTGTTGGTTTGACGCTTGCATTCATGGCGGGTTGTTGTCCGGACCACCATAATGGGGGCAGAGTGTGGCATCTTGGTACATGAATCTGCCTACACTTTTATGTGGCCGGCATTGGGTTTACAGGCCAGGTTGTATTCCACAATGGCAATGTGGCCTGGGACGTTCTCTGTCAGATGGGAATCATTGCTTGGGAGGTCGCACTTCTTAGTTGGAAGAATATCTGGTGTAGACTGGGTGTTGCAATGCAGAAAATTATGTGTGTTTTAGTGGACAAGGATCCTCAGCTATGAAGTTAAAACTGTGGAGGATCATCTGATTGTGCTGCTCTGAGTACAAAAAGGCCAAGCAGAAACTGAGTTGCACATCCAATTTGAACTTTTTGCTGAATTGCGACCATCTTTTCTTGGATGGTTGCACTTGCAAAAGCTTGGCATGCTGTTAGAACCTAGAACTTCATGACAGACGGATGCACATTGGTTTTGATTGGCCTTTTGTATTTTTGTTTCTATCACGTGTTTGGATTTCAGCTCTTTGATGTTTCTTGGTCATTGCCAGTGTGACTTCTTAGTAGGTATTGATTCACTTTATTCCGTTTTAGTAACATATTTTAGATGGAAAGGATTCAAAGTATATTTCTTCTGTGTAGCATAGCTTTGTGCAAGATGTAGTGTGCTATGAAGTGCGAATCATATCTTAACTAATCTTGAGAAAAACCATACTTGCAAAAATATATAAAAACCTCCTTAGTCTGAGCACCAATCTAAAACATGAAAGCAACGCTATATATTGTTTACTTTCTTTTTGCGATTCCTTACCGATCATGCATCAATTTCTTGTCCTGTTTAAGCCTGTCCAAGTCCATAAGTTTGACCAAATTTCAAGTACACGACAATGCTTATTGCCTGAGTCCATGTTGGAGTTCTATTAAAAGTATGTTTTGTCAATATTTTGCATTTTGGTTTGTAGTGGTTAGTGAGAAAAAAGAAATGATACTCATATTTGCTGTAATTGCACTTTTGCCCGCACAACATTGGACCCCTGTAAAAATAGCACTTTTTTTTGTTAGTTCTTACATTAATTGCGGTGCATATCCCCCTGGAAACAGAACAATTGCGCTATAATAATCGATCTGCATATCTGGCCTGCAAAATTGAGCTCACTCCTGATGACAGTGAGGAGCCATCTGTGGTGTCTTGGCTGCCGGTGTACAGGATAGTGCATAGGCAGTGAGTCAGGGATAGCAAAAAAGTGTGAGCAGGCGTGTTGACAGCTAGCACAGATGATAACAGAGATGCATGCATGGAGGTGGTTTTCAGCTGGCATGAAGGTGGCTCTGCATGGCTAAGCGTAGTGGTAATAACGTACACGATGATGGTTTGGTGAGGACTAGTGCACATGAAGATGGTGAGGCACAGCTGGGTACATTGGCGGCTGTCGCTCCTCTGTGTGTCTTGACATTGCATGAATCAGCAGCTACTGCTCTCTTGCGTGACTTGTAACTATTGTTTGGCATCATCTCTATTTTAAGATTGGAGTTTGATTTTGCTGGGCCTCAGAGCAAATCTGTTGCTGTGGGTGGTTGGTTACAACTTTTAGGTCGTCAAATGTCTAATGCAGGCCACCATAGCCCAAAAACTTATTGAAAGTGAAAGAGCATTTTCTTAAGGATTGTATTTTTGGGAGGTGTACACATTCTCATAGGAGTTAAAGAGCACAATTGTGCTGTTTTCCCAAGGCATTTATAATTCTTTAAAACCAAATGCGTACAACAATTGAAGATTATCACTTCAAATATACCTTTTCGTTACTGGCATTCCGTCGTATGATGCCATGGTTCATTAATTTTACATATACCATGCTCAATGGAGAAATTATTGACAGCGCCAACGGCTTTTTTGTCCTTTTTTTTTTTGCATTTTGTCTATGGAACAACCATACTAAATTGGCTCTGGTCATGCACTTCAACAGGAACGAAGAAGGTATATATTATGCCATTGATCTTGGAGGAACAAACTTTAGAGTCTTGAGAGTAGAAGTTGGTGCGGGGTCCGTAATCGTCAATCAGAAGGTTGAACATCAACCCATACCTGAGGAATTGGCCAAGGGTACAACTGAGGTACTTGTTTCATCATATTATTTCCATTTTGTAATATATGCTTTGAGTACATGTCTTTGAGTTCCATGTCAATTGCAGGATTTATTCAACTTTGTTGCCTTGACGCTGAAGAATTTTGTTGAAAAAGAAGATGGAAAAGATGAAAAAAGTGCACTTGGTTTTACATTTTCTTTCCCTGTTAGACAAAATTCAGTGTCTTCAGGGTCATTAATTAGGTGGACTAAAGGATTTTCAATTGGAGACACGGTAAGCCAAAATTATTTTCTGGCACAGTTAAACCTTCCACAAATCTGATTTCCATGGTATTCAATTAGTATATAGAACTTGTAATGTTGTAATATTGGTAAATATTGTAAATGTTCTTATGTCATAAGGCGAATCCAAAATTTGCTAAGATGATCCCAAGTAGATAAACTATTTTGATAGAGGTACATTCTTACATGGATATAAAATGGGCATATTACTTGCATGTAAACTTGCCATGTCTTTCTAGTATGCAAGATATTTGTTATGGGCATAAGCACATGCCTATGATTAGCCCACCATTTGTCAACTTTCTAACTCAATTATATTTCTTTTCAAAGGAAGCTCATATTACTTTGTTTTGGACTTTTGGTGTATGATTGCTTTTCTGCTTCGGTTTGACATGCTAATTCATAAACACTTGCTCATGTGAACCATGGAACCTCAGGTCGGGAAAGATGTTGCTCAGTGCTTAAATGAAGCACTTGCTAGGTGTGGATTAAATGTGCGAGTCACTGCACTGGTAGGTCTTTCCCAACTTTTGTTGGCTTAACACTCAAAATAGTTACTTTTATCCTTTCGTTCCATTGAGAACCACATTTGGCTGACTTGAAACACTATTATCTAGTGCTTGTCCACTACTGTGGACACCCTTTCTTTCTGTGCAAATACATTGTCAATAAATAATGGATTCAGAAGATGATGCATAACGTTTAGGAAATAACAAGGGAGAACTGAAGGATGATCTCCTAGCTGTAGCAGCTTATGTATCCAAAATATTTAGCTCATAGTTGTGAGCTTGCTTGTAAGATTTGTCTTTGTGGGCTGTAATATGCCTCAGGAAGAGAGGATATAATCAATAAAGTTTGGTAAAAACAAACAAAAGTGTCGGAAGTGTTGCTTTTTTTGCTTATGGTTTAGATGGCCATGCATGTGTCATTTCTTTTCGGGGTAGGTGATGAAACTTAGGCCCTGTTCAAAAATGTTGTGTCTTTTGGTTGAAATGATATTGTAGCGGCTGTTAGTTTATTTGAGGCATTCAATTAAACGAAAATGAATAAAAATAGGAAAAAAAAATAAAAAACACTATTATATCTCCATGGATAATCAAAAGGAAAAAAGGAAAAAAAGAGGGGGAAAAAAGAGAAAAAAGCCGCGTTAAGAAGCCAGAAGCTGTTTGGAACGGGGCCTTAAAAGGCAACTAATCATCTTGTAAGATACTTGGTTTTGCAGCGTGTTATGTTTAAATGTGAAACACTAAGTTAAACAACTAAGCTGCTGTCACCACCAATGGTTAATGTATGTATAGTCATAATCAGGGGAAAAAACTGGCGGTTACTAGTCGGTAATTGGAAAAACTGATGGGAACCGGAAGAAAAAATTGTCTGAATTTTTTCAAATTGAAATTTAAATTTATGACTGTATAATGCACTTTCTAAGTTGGTTTAGACCTTTTTTTATGTTAGATTACATATTGTATGAGCTAAATATACTTCAATTATTGTATTTCCAAGTCCCAACATTTTTTTAGACAAACTAGCCTAGTTAGTACATGCTAATTGGAATATGCCTATCAAACATGCACTTGGGATCATTTGCTTGTTACTTCATTAAACACTTTCTAATTAATATTGTATTATTCCAATTGCTAATTACCCGTAACTGGTTTCCTCTCGCTTTTTCCGGTTTTTGTAGCGGTTTTTCCAGTTTTCCTACCGGTTTTTGTGCGGTAACCGTTTCGGTTACCGGTTTTAAAACAGTCCAGATTCAAATTTCAATATTCGAAATTCATCCAGTTTTTTTTAGTTACCGACCGATTATCGTTACCGGCCTCCGGGCGGGTTTTACTCCGGGACTGAGATTTGTATCCCTGGTCATAATAGCATTCTTAAATGGCAAAATGTCTTGGCCTGATGCTATGCCTTCCTCCTTTTGTTTTGTACTTTAGGATGGCCGAGTATTCATTTGGTTAACCAAACTCTTCATACCAGATATTTCATTCGGTTACAGAGTTACCCTAAAATACTCTCCTTCATATATCCTAACAAGCATGTTCTGCTGTGCTTCTTGTCTATTTATTAGTACGTACATTAACACCAGTGCCTTTTAAATGATAATCTTTCATGTTATTTTTGTACTTAGGTGAATGATACTGTGGGGACATTAGCTCTAGGGCATTATTATGACGAGGATACAGTGGCTGCTGTGATCATCGGAGCTGGCACGAATGCTTGCTATATTGAACGCACTGATGCAATTATTAAGTGTCAGGGTCTTCTTACGAACTCTGGAGGCATGGTATCTTATTTTTCTGCTTTATGTGTAATTGGCTTGATTTATCTGATTAAATTTTCATGTGGAGAATGGAACTATGATGCTCGTTTCTTACCCTAAGACATTGCATTTATCAGGTAGTAAACATGGAATGGGGGAATTTCTGGTCATCACATTTGCCAAGAACTCCTTATGACATCGCTTTGGATGACGAGACGCAAAATCGCAATGATCAGGTACTAAGCTGCGTGAAATTTCAATTTCTTGTGGCATCTTTGTATGTTAATAGGCTGAAACTTATGTGTCACCATTGATACAGGGCTTTGAGAAAATGATCTCAGGGATATACCTTGGGGAAATTGCGAGACTGGTGCTCCATAGAATGGCTCAAGAATCAGATGTTTTTGGTGATGCTGCCGATATTCTATCAACCCCTTTCATTTTGAGGTATCTTCATATTTGAAATGTTTGTTTCTTCTAAATTACTATGTGCTGTGGAAAAGGGAATGTAATTCATGATTCCTGCTAGTTTATTTCTGCATATTATTGGGGGTAGCCATGACTGCATATTACTTCGGAGCTGATTCTTTGTTCTTGAATTAGCTGGATTCTTTTAAATATTTCTTGTAAGGTTTCTGCAGCTCCTATGTTATGTACTGGTGCTTATCTGCTTAACCATGCAGCTCAGCTGTGCATATTTTACTGGAATATTTCAAATTCTTGGATCTCTTGGCGTTCCAAACCCATCCTTTTAAGGGAAAATTTCAGTTGACTGAATTGTCTTGATCTGCACATGAATTCCTAACAAATAGCTTAATCACAAAAAACTAGTAATTACTGTAATATGTTTTTTCTGATTCCCATTTGCAATCCAGCACACCATTTCTGGCTGCAATTCGCAAGGACGATTCACCAGATCTGAGTGAAGTCAGAAGGATACTTCAAGAACATCTGAAGGTTAGCTTTTCCCTGGTCTCCCTATACCTGTAGGGTTCCTTCACCTCCTTGTACAAGAATCTCGTGCTTTTGCTCCGACTCCAGTTCTTCCAAGGCATGCATTTGATTATTTCCATTCCAGATCCCCGACGCCCCTCTGAAAACTCGAAGGCTTGTGGTGAAAGTCTGCGACATCGTCACGCGCAGAGCTGCCCGTCTAGCCGCAGCTGGCATCGTCGGGATACTGAAAAAACTCGGGCGGGACGGCAGCGGCGCGGCCTCGAGCGGGAGGACGAGAGGGCAGCCGAAGAGGACGGTGGTGGCGATCGAGGGCGGGCTGTACCAGGGGTACCCAGTGTTCAGGGAGTACCTGGACGAAGCCCTGGTGGGGATCTTGGGGGAGGAGGCGGCGCGGAACGTGGCGCTGAGGGTGACGGAGGATGGGTCGGGGGTCGGAGCTGCTCTCCTCGCCGCCGTACATTCGTCGAATAGACAGCAACAAGGAGGTTCCATATAGTGACAAGATGATAGAGCTAGCCCCTCTGCGCAAATGTAAAAAGGGACATTGTTTGATATCCATATTCATATATATAAAATCTGGTCTTGTGCTGTTGTATGGGCTATATTTCTCATGAAAAACGAACCAGTGAATACTAATAGTAGATAGACCGGGGTAATCCACGTTTTAATGATTTGCCTGCCGATCTCACTATGGTAATTGGCAATCTTCATCGGTTGGTTGTTCCAAAAGAGTTCGTAACCGTCGAACTACAAGCGGGGTACTATACGCTCTAATTGTTCAGCGTGTGTTCTATTAGTGACACACAAACCCGACCCATGCATGCTGCATGTAGATAGATACATAAGTTTGCCACGAGTGCAAAAGAAATAAAGGCATGCAAGGGACTAAAACTAAACTGTAGCTTTCCTAAAAAGATGCGAAAAACCGAGTCTTTTAAGAACACGAAAAAATAAGCTTCACTAAACTCCAAGCGTAAAAAGGAAAAACGGCGCACTCCACTATGTACGTGGACCACAAGCCCCCAAAAAGCTGAGGCCCGTATAAAAACTTTGCGCGTGCGCTGTTCGCGACGCCTTTCTCCGGAAGGATCCTCGTCTACCTCTCGTCTCCTCCCCGCAACCTCTCCCCCCCTCCTCCAACACAACGTGAGCGCTCCTTCCAGCACCGCCGCCACCTCATCTCCTCCCCAGTTCGCATCCCCCTTACTGTTCTGATCCATGCATAGCTTCTTCCTACCTTTGGTGCACTGCACCATGTCATGTATGCGTTATGGCCCATCTATTGCATGCGTTGCGTGCGATAGGGCTTTCGGGTTATCTACATGCGGCCGGCCGTAAGGGGAGGGTAGCGCTGTAGAATCGCCGCGGCGAATCCTTTGCCATGATTGACATATCACCAGCTATTAGAAGCGTGACATATTACATATAGTTTTCCCCAAGTTCGTAACCAATGATAAATAAGCTGGAATTGAATGGTTGGAGTCTGACACTGCAGCCGCATCTCTGCTTCTGCAATATTTAGTCCGGAAGCACATTTTCTTCTCTCCTTGATGCACCACTGCCAGGCAGCGTACGCAGGCATTAGATAAAGAGTTATATTAAGACCGACTCAGATGTTCTTTTCCTGTTCGTTTGAGTTATATTAACACTGCTAGGTAGTGAGAATACACGAAGTGATGAACTGATGTTTTGGTGTAGCTGCATTGGTGGCTTATATACACATATTGTGCTGTAGCTGAATGTGAGTACTTGTCTGAATTTTAGATCTGCTGTTAATACTGTTTGAAGGGGTTGTCAAGAAAGTTCTCAGTCTCACAGCCTATAGAAAAATTATCACAGAAAATAAAGGTCTGGAAAAGACTGAGCGTAACTGTCAATAATTAAGATGTATTGTGCAATAGTTGTTGACAGGTGATACTGCTGCTGATAGGTGTCAAAATGGATCACCAAAAATTGCGTCTGATTTTGTACAAAATGACAAAGGTAGATTTAGGTCGGCTACGTGTAACATCTAGACATGAACCATGCATACATGGTTTTTGTCAGTAGTAATGATTAGATCAGTACATATATTCACCACAGTTGCATTATGCTTTTAGAAACTTAGTTCTTTGTTCTGGTGCTGTTATATTCACTTCGTTAGCAGCACCACGAGTTTTGCCGCATACGCAGCTTGGCTCATGGTGATCTTCCCGGGCAGCTGCTTGACATCAATGCCAAGATAGTAGCTCAACTGCCCGAGGTCGCTCATCTTGAACGAGCGTTTCATTTCCTCCTTAAACGACTCGATCTCAGCTTGGTCAGCATCGGTGAGGATCAAATCGTCAACATACACGCCCAGGAGCACACGTCCTCGCCCCTTGCCGCGTGTGTACACCCCGTGCTCTTCTTTGCAGCGCGTGAACCTAAGCGCCACCAGTGTGCGGTCGAGCTTGGCGTTACACGCCCGAGGAGCTTGTCGTAAGCCGTAGAGTGCTTTGCGCAGCCGTAGTACTTGCCGCTCTCGCCCGGCGATCATGAGTCCTGGCGATTGAGCGACGTAAACCTCCTCTGCGAGGTCGCCGTTCAGAAACGCAGACTTGACGTCGAGATGGTGGAGTGCCCAGCCCTCATGCGCTGCCACCGCTACCAGTGCGCGTACAGAATCGAGCCACACCACTGGTGCAACACCTCATCGAAGTCCACGCCAGCGCGTTGTACGTACCTCTTAGCCACCAGCCGCGCCTTGTGCCGAACCACCGCCCCCCGCGCATCCTTCTTGAGCTTGAACACCCATTTGAGGCCAATCGGGCAGTGTCCGGCCGGGAGGTCCACTGCCTCCCACGTGCCATTGTCCTCAATGGCCGCCATCTCCTCTTCCATCGCGGCGCGCCACGCCGGATCGGTGGCTGCCTCGTCGAAAGAGGTGGGCTCCTCGGTCGCAACGAGAAGCCACTCGTCGGGGTCCAGTACGCGTGGCTCGGCAGTATTGATGCAATTATCCACCATGCGAAAAACGCCGCGGCACGCCATTGTCACTATGGTCAAGCCCCGATGGGATGTGCGACGGTGGAGTGCAGTGCTCGACTTGAGCACCACCGGTGTCGTGAGTGGCGTTCATGGGCGTTCGAGGTGACGCCACAACGTCCTCATCTTCCTCCAGGGACGGGACCGCAGGGGATACAGGAGCGTTCGACTCGTTGCCGCCCAAGATGCTGCTGACCATGTACTCCACGGTGAACGTCTCAGGGCTGGCGTCACCGTTCGCCTCCCAATTCCACCCTTTGGTCTCGTCGAACACCACGTCACGAGTCACATGGAGCTGCCCGCCCACCGGATCGTACACCCGGTAGCCTTTGGAGCCCGGCTCGTACCTGATGAAAACCATCTTCATGCTCCGGTCGTCAAGCTTCGCAGCATGCGGGCGTGTAACCTTGACGTGAGTGAGGCAACCGAACGTGCACATGAAATGCACAGCCGGTTTCTTGCCATGCCAAGCTTCATAAGGCGTCATCCCGGTGACGCTCTTCGTCGAAGACCTGTTCAAAATGAACACAGCCGTGCTCACCGCCTCCCCCCAGAATGTACTGGGCACCTTCTTTGCCTTGAGCAGGCATCGCGCCATAGCCATCACAGTCTGGTTCCGATGCTCCACGACACCATTCTGTTGTGGGGAGTACGGCGCCGTGAGTTGCCGGTGCACACCTTTCTCCGCGCAGTACTCACCGAAGGTCACGGACGTGAACTCACCACCACGATCAGTACGTAGCGCGCGTAGCTTCTGCCCGGTCTCGGCCTAGACGCCAGCTTGGAACTTCTTGATCGCGCTGGCCGCCTCGTCCTTGCTTGACAACAACACTAGTCACATATAGCGGCTAGCATCGTCAACGAGGAGGAGGAAGTAGCGCTTGCCACCGTGCATCGATGGCGTGACAGGCCCGCACAGATCTCCATGTACGAGGTCCAGACGTCCCTTGGTGTGGTAGTTGGCCTCGACAGGGAACAGCGTGCGTCGCTGCTTGCCGACGAGGCACGCGTCGCAGAGCTGGTCGACGTGATCCAGTCGGGGAAGTCCGCGTGCCATGTTGCCGTGCGCCATGTTGCCACGCGCCATCTTTCTCAGTGTGTCAAAGCTGAGGTGGCCGAAACGCTCATGCCAGCACCAGGCCTCATCGTCCGAATGTGCGAGGAGAGAAATCGGACGTGCAACGGTGAGTGTGATCTTGTACAGACGGTTAGCCGATCTGCGTACCTTGGCGAGTAACTTGTGCTGTGGATCGCGCACCCGCAGCACGCCGTGCTTAATCAGGACCTCGCAGCCGAACTCGTCGAGTTGACCCAGGCTCACAATGTTGCTGCGCAGCCTGGGAATGTAGTACACATTGGAGAGAACGCAGTGTTGCCCATCACGCGCCGCGAACACAATCGAGCCGCAGCAATTTTGGAGACATTTCGGTCCAGCTCAGAGAAGGCAGCAGCGACGCCCGTCATGTGGTTCGATGCGCCCATGTCGAGGTACCATACGCCGCGCTTCTGCTCGCCGGTGTCGGTGTCGCCAAGCTGCACCATTGCACGCTCCTCGTTCAGATGAACGCGAGCGCCCACGCGTTCCGGGTCGACATGAACCCGGGAAGACACCGGACCGGGAGCCAACGCCGCCACCTGGGCCATAAGCAGGGCCGGTTCATCTTCGTCACCACCTTCTTGGACTATGACCCTTCTTCTTGCAGTACTTGCAGCGGTCCTTGTTGGAGGCTTGCCCGCCTTCGTCTTCGCGTGGTGCGTCTCGGCCGCGGTTGAACTGCAACGTGTCACAGCGTGGGGCGTTTGAACCGCCACCCATGAAGGTGCCACCGCCTCGTGCAGCCTCGCTCTCCCGCCGGCGCATATGGCGGATCATCTCCTCCTCTTTGGAGGAGAAGAGCAGGCGTGAGCCCAGTTCCGCGGCCACCGCTCGCGCCTCGTACCGCTGCTCGACGGACCGGAGTCGGCCCGTGACTTCCTCGACGGACATGTCGTCGATGTTGAGCAGCGTCTCGATGGAGATTGCGACCTGCATGAACTTATCAGGGACCACATGCAGCATCTTGCGCACGACCTCGCCTTCGGTGATGTGGTCGCCGAGAAGCCGCAGATTATTGGCGAGGCCCGTGATGCGCATCGAGAAGTCGTCGATGACCTCCCCTTCCTTGAATGCAATATTGTTGAAGTCGCGTCGGAGTTTCTGCACATTCGCCTCACGCACGCGCTCGACGCCCATCCGCATGATCTTGACAGCATCCCATGCCTCTTGCGCGGAGTCCTTATTGCCGATCGAGGCCAGCATCTCTGGCGGGACAGCTCGAGTAATCGCTGCTAACGCCAGACGATCCACGCTGTACTCTGCGCCGCCGGGTTTGATGGCTCCCCACAAGACTTGCGCCTGCAGGTTGATGGCATGAGCATCGCCCACTCCGGGTAGTTGGTCTTGGTGAGCATCGGATACTGCACCGACGCCGACACTTCCTTGACCACGCGCTCGATGACGACCTCGCACTCTCGACCATTATGTTGTTGCGGACAGTGAGGACCACGTGATGGCGACCGAAGGCGATCCAACCGCAGAGGTGTGACCGACCTGCCTCCCACCGGAGCTAACATGGCCACCAGGATCCTGAACGCAGTTCTGATACCAATTATTGGCTAGAACTGAGCAATCAAACACACATACACAAGAAGAGTTTGGCGCTGCCCAGAATTGCAACTTTTCATGTTTATTTCCTCCCTTTATATAGCAATTAACAAGAGAAAGTGAACTACTAAATGGCTGAAAAAACTGACATGCACTAACTTAACACAATGCATCAATTATGGACATTATGGATGGCATACATGCAGACTAGTAACAGACATGCAACTAGATTAGCTAACACTTACAACTTCTCCGCGCAGATGCTGCATGAGTTCTGGCCCTTAATTCGAGGATTGGTCCCCAACTCCAAGCGGAAAGGGCTAGACTCCCTCACTATTGTCATCACTTGGATGATCTAGAAGGAGAGAAACATGATGCACCATAATCAACAAAGCCTTAACATTCACGAGTTTTCAACCCGCCTCAAGAAGGAGTTCCTCTCCTGGTCAGCAATCACAATAGCTAGGCTTGCGGATCTCCTTTCTACCTAGAATCGCAATGGGTCGTTTTTAGTCTTGTGACACCCCGACCCATGTTGGCCCATGTGTGTATGCACATGAATTTCTGGGTTAGTCCCACCTTGCTAACTTACCTTAAGAAGCACTTACATATAAGACTAGGAGTTTCAATGGTAGCACCCCGGTTAACCATTTTGCGTGAAACGAGGACGAAAGTGCAAGCGGGTTGCTACGTGTGCGTGGCCTATCCAGAATGTGGTTAGATCTGAGCCGGTTTGGACCCTAGGGCGTTACAAGTCTAGCGGATGTTCTACTCTTCTATGTTTCTTTCTCTTTGTCTCTCGTTTGTCTTCGGTCGCCTTCCTTTTGTAATCGTTGGCTAAAGCTTGCTTTCTACATGGTCTTCACACCTTGGTTGTGCCATATTCTTCTTAATGAATGAAACGCACGTCTCCTGTGTTTTTGAGAAAAGAGATATCAATACCTGTATGCTTAATGTCAGTTTTAAGATTTTCACAAAAGTGATGGCTAATAGGTTTTCGGGGATTGCGAGTAAGGTGATTAGACCTTCTCAAACAGCTTTTATTCCGGGAAGAAATATTATGGAAGATGCAGTTGTTCTACATGAAACGTTGCATGAGATGCACAAGAAAAAATTAGGTGGGGTTATTCTCAAACTAGATTTCGAGAAAGCCTACGATAAGGTGAGGTGGTCGTTTTTGCAGCAAGTTCTGAGATTAAAAGGCTTTTCATCTGCTTGGTGTAAGTGGATCGAATATATTGTAAGTGGTGGCAGTGTAGGGGTTAAAGTGAATGATAATATAGGCAAGTACTTTCAGACTAGTAAAGGTTTGAGGCAAGGGGACCCTCTTTCTCCAATTTTGTATAACCTAGTAGCAGACATGTTGGCAATTCTTTTAGATAGGGCAAAAGGCAAGGGGCATTTTAGGGGTTTAATACCTCATTTGGTTGATGGCGGTTTGTCGATTCTCCAGTATGCGGATGATACTATCCTTTTTTTTGGAAAATGACCTCGATGAGGCAAAGATTCTTAAGTTAGTTCTAAGTTCTTTCGAGGAGTTGTCGGGCCTTCAAATAAATTTCCATAAAAGTGAGGTTTTTTGTTTTGGGGACGCTAAGGTCAAAAGTGCCGACTATGTTGAACTTTTTGGGTGCAAGGAGGGATCTCTACCATTTAGGTACTTAGGTCTCCCTATGCATCATAGAAAAGTTTTGAACAAGGAATGGAGGCAAGTCGAAGAAAGATTTCAGAAAAAGTTGAGTAGCTGGAAAGGCAAATTACTTTCGGTAGGTGGCAGACTTGTTTTAATCAATTCAGTTCTATCAAGTCTCCCGACGTTTATGATGTCCTTTTTCAAGATTCCTAAAGGGATCCTTAAGAAACTAGATTATTATCGATCCAGATTTTTTTGGCAGAATGATGGGAATGAAAAGAAATATAGATTGGCCAGGTGGGGTATCCTTAGTCAACCAAAGTGTGTGTGTGGGGCGGGGGGGGGGGGGGGGGGGGGGGGGTGGGCATTTTAAACCTGGAAGTGCAGAATTGCTGTCTGTTAAGTAAATGGTTGTTTAAGTTACTAAATGAAGATGGCCTCTGGCAATGCTTGATCAAGAGAAAGTATTTGAAAGGTATGACCTTATCACAAGTAGTTAAGCGTCCAGGGGACTCTCAGTTCTGGAGTGGTCTTCTGGAAGTCAAAAATCTTTTTCTAGAGAGAAGCAGGTTTAAGGTTAACAATGGACAACAATCGAGATTTTGGGAAGACATTTGGATTGGGAAGGAAGCTTTAAGGACGAAATTCCCAGATTTGTATAGGATTGTTAGAAAGAGGGATGAGACAGTTGCTCAAGTTCTTAGTGCTGCACCGCTAAAAGTTTCTTTTAGGAGAGCTTTAGTAGGTGAAAAAAGGGCTTCGTGGCTTAGATTGGTGAGGATGATAGTTAGGGTGGTTCTGAATGAACGGGAGGATGTGCTAGTTTGGAATTTACATAAGAGTGGCTTTTTCTCTGTTAGGTCCTTGTACAGAGATCTCATGGAAGGGAATTGCATTCCAGAAAAGAGTTTATTCTGGAAGACAAAGATACCACTTAAAATTAAGGTGTTCCTTTGGTTTTTGAAGAAGGGAGTTATTTTAACAAAGGATAACCTTGCAAAAAGGCAGTGGCAAGGAAGTATTAGGTGCTGCTTTTGTCTCTCTAATGAGAGCATTCAACATCTCTTTTTTGATTGCCATGTGGCTCGGGCTGTTTGGAATGTGCTAGTCATTAGCTTTGGATTTCAACCACCGGCTAGTGTTGAGATGATGTTTGGTTCTTGGCTTAGAAGTTTTTCTTTAAAGCTTAGAAATCAGATTTTAGTTGGTTTAGCGGCTTTTTGCTGGGCCTTGTGGTTGAATAGAAATGACGCCGTTTTCAAAAGGTCCAATACTTACTCTTTTGTGCAGGTCATTTTCAGGGGGACTTATTGGATCAGATGCTGGTCGCAATTATCTAAAGAGGAAGCGAGAAGGGAGCTTTTAAGCGGTTGCAAAACGATAGAGAGAGTGGCGTTGGAGTTTTTCGGCGCGTTTGGTTGGAGCACTTGTTTTAGATTGAAGGATTAAGTCCTTTTGGCTTGTGCGCGGTGCTTAAGTTCTTTTGTATCGCGGTTGTGTTGTAATGTGGACTTTGTTTTGTGCTACTGTTTGGCCGTAGTCATTCCCGTGGAATGATCAAGGCCGGAATTTTATGAAATTCCGTTATCTAAAAATACCTGTATAATAACAGGCTGTATTATTTGCTAATCAAAGGTCTGCACTGATTCTACTTTCTGCCCTGTCGTTAACTGAACATAAACAGCTCAACATGAGTTCCACTGGTTAGTGATTTAGTTTATCATTGCGGTATTGCACAGCCCTTCTCTATGCTGTAACAACAGCTGGACTTGTCTTGTTACATGGACCAGTCTAATCCTTCAATGATTGCCTCCAAAGTTGCACCGGCTGCACCCATATTAAGGTCACGCTGCTCTACTTTGAAGTCTGTTTTGAGGTATCTTCCGCTACTACTAGTTGCTACGCTATATTCTTCAGGCTACCTTTCGTAGATCTTGTTGTTACAAGGGATATTTTACCTACATTTTTGTACAACATATACTCTACAAAAGCCTTTTCATAGCAGACAGTGTCATAAGGACATCGGTAGTGACGCCTTTGGAAATATTCTCTGTCCTGGAGCTAGGATTGCTAGGGGATCATACGTGTGTTTTCTCCGTTCGAATGTCTCCCACCTTGCTCCAAAGTGGGCTTTCCACTGCAGCTGTGTGGTGTAGGGTGCTAGATACTGCTTCATCCCAACACCGGCCTTGTCACAGAAGTCTACTATTTGGTTGTTCAGGTTCACTGCATGCTGGACGCTGCCATGACCTGAGAAAGACGGTGCTGAAGATAGGAACCCCACCAGGTAGAAAATTTCTTCATCTGGTATGACTACCGACGTTCTGTTGTCCCACCTGCATCGAAGGTGTTGATCGAACCATTGAGTTACCAAAATTGCAACTAGATGTAACTTACATGAGGCTGTAACTGTTTAGGTGAAGTTAGTTACTTTGATCTGTTCACTGGGTAAAGCAGTATGGGACCATTGTTGCTGTCTTTCTGGATCTTGCCGAAGACTTCCCTCGCAAATCTGTGGATTGTGCTTCTTGGGATTAGAAGATTCAGCCAAGGGTGTGGAACTTCCCAGAGGCCTTGAGCCCTCAGCTTCAGCTCAGAGGAGTGCACCCTGTCCAAGAACTCTAGGTATGTGACATCGGTGTGGAAAAGAGTGGATGATATGTATCTGAGTCGAGATAACAGCACACCAACTTCCTGTAAAGACAAGAAACACGACCGGTTAAACCACACACAACCTGGACCTAATGTCCTGTTAATTTCCTGATACGTCAACATCTTGATGCAAAGAGAAATAATTAACTCACCTGTTCCATGATGTCAGCCTCATCATGGTTGAAGTTCTTCGTCAGCTCAAGGCAGTACAGCATTCTTCCATCGGATTGGAACTGGTTTGCTTGGACCGGGTCCTGTGGCTTGAACGACGTCCTCCAGTTGTTGAGGATGCCTGTCCTATTTATGATCACAAACCCTTCGATGTAGTCAAAGGTCTTGTCTGACGAAATCAGAATCTCCTGGTCCTCGGTGAAGCTTGCAAAGTCCGAGTAGAGGACTCGTATCCACCTTACCTGTCATTGTATATCCAGTTAATTCATGAATGATTGCGCTATTGAAAGAACCAAATGATATGTATATTTCCATTGAGTTAACAGAACTGAATTGCTTTTTTCTTATTACCATCTTTGGAGCAGGCTCAAGAGCAATCCTAGCTCTGGTGATGATCCCAAACTGACCCAGGCCGCCAAGAGCGCCATAGAAGAGATCAGAGTTCTGCTCGGGTGAACAGATGACAACATCTCCTCTTCCTGCATTTGGTGGTTATGACAAAATAAATCAGCTACTGTATTTATTTTGCTCTTTGCTCCTAGCTCGAGCTACTACTTATGGAGCTTTGTGGGTTTGTCTGAGACCTGTCACAATCTCCATTTGGTTGACATTGCTGACCTGCGGTCCATGCCGGAACGCCTGCCCGCTGACCCCGGCATTCGACAACGTGCCACCGACCGTGAGATGGAGATAGTCGGTCCACGACTTGGGCGCCAGGCCGTACTTGAGCGTCTCATGAAGGACGTTGATCCAGAGCTCTCCTCCCGGGGCGTCGACGTAAGGCGATGGACCGTCGTCGTGCACCTGCGTCCCGGCGCCACCGAGGGACTCCATCTTGATGACGATCCCCCCGGCGGCCTGGGACTGGCCCAGGAGGGAGTGCCCGTGCCCGCGCGCCGCGACGGTGAGCGGCGAGTGCTTGCCCAGCATGAACACGCGCCTCACGGTCGTGGCGATGTCGTACACCGAGCCCGGGTGGAGCACGGCCGCCGGAAGGAGGCTGCACCGGTTGCCAAAGTCCCGGGCGGCGGCGGACACGTCGTGGAAGCTGAAATGGCCGTCGAGGCGCAGCGTCCCGAGGGAGGCGAGCACGTCCGTGTCGGGCACGTGCATGGTGACCCCGACGAGCGCCAGCAGCAGGAGCAGCTTGAAGCAGTACATAAGTGATGGCTTCATGGCTAGCTCCCCCTGATTTATAGGTCAGGATTCAAGAACCGAACTTAACCAAAAGTATATGGAGTTTGGCAGGTTGGTGGAGGGCAAGTAGGAAACTTGGAACTTGGAACGAGAGAGAGAAAGAGCTAGTGAGTTCGTTCTTGTCCTCTTGGGGTGCAACAGGAGCAGAGAGAGGGGGGGGGGGGGGGCTAGCTAGTGAGTTCGTTCTTGCCTTCTTGGGGTGCAACAGGAGCAGAGAGAGAGAGAGAGAGAGAGGAAGCAAAGGGGAGTGGAGATGGAGGGAGGAGTGGGAGGGAGATTTAAAGGAGGCTGGCCACGCAGGGGAGGGGAGAGTTAAGTGGTGTGGTCAACCAATCCTGGCACTGTTTGGTAGAATCCGTAAGAGGACTGGGTGCTTCTCTTGCACATTTGGATGCAGACATCTAGTGGTTCAAAGGTTTCTTTTTTAGAGCCTGGTCTTCTTGCTCTTTCTGGCCTCCATCTTAAGCATGCATGTATGTGCCAGGTAGCATGTGTCGGTTAAGGCAATGGACACTCGGAACACAGCCACAGGGCAGCAAGGGTGGGAAAAGGGATTATTTCTGTGGACTCAAACCTATCAGAACACCAGATTCGATCTACACTTCACCACGCGTTGGCTAGCTAGCTAAGAGAGCAGTGCCATGGCAAAGATTACATATCCTCCATGGATATTGCAGGCGTGTTCCGATCAATCCTCGCATTCTGAGGTGTGGCCTCGCTTTCGCTGTTGTCGGCCTCCGGCGAGGAGTAACCAGGAAAGTGCCCTCTCCGTTGCTTTCGGATTTGTAAATTGCGCGACAAGGGCGAGATCAATCTTCTCCGAAGCTGCTCTTGGGTCACCGGGGAGTTCTGCGCTCGCGAAGTCACATACATGCATGCGGTTTTCTGCGCCCGAACGCACAGCGACATCTATACACTTGTGCCTTGTTCATATGCTGTTGGAGCTAAGCCACCTCTGTTGGTGTCTATTTTAGGATCACTAGAAGTAGATCTGCTAGGGTAGGGTTTCTATTCGGGATGAACGAGAGGTAACGCGCCTAGATCTAAAACAAGAGAGTAAAGAGAGGGGTCTTAGGGTTACCGACCATCCGTGGTCTTGGTAGCCGGTGCAGAGGCGTCCGCCATGGAGTCGGTGGAGTCGGGAGACGTCGGCGGTGAAGTCCGGTGGCGGCGCCGTCCAGGAGCGGCGTGGCGGTGGCGCTTCCCGTCACTGGCTGCGCTCCCCCTCGAGATCGGATTTAGGGTTTTGTCGGTGGGGCAGAGCCGGCTCAGACGAACCTCGTAATCAGAGCCGCCGGCCCCCCACCTGTATTTATAGCGCAGTGTGACAGGGGCCCACCAACCATTAGGGTTGGGCGCCCCCGATCAGGGCGCGAGCTCAAGGCCCAGGTGGCCGTTGGGCCAAACCTGGGTTGGAGAGATCATCCTAACATTCGCCCCCTTGATCTCAACTTATACTTAAACTTTGTACTTGTCTCTCATTGTTTTTCTTATTCCATCACAAATCAGTGCATAGAGCGTGCCTCATCGTCATGGTCTTATGCCATTAGATTGAACAGCCACAATGTACTTCTCTGTTTTGAAATGTACTCTCAACTGGGCCCTTATTGTCCAGGAATCATAGGCTTTCCCGTAAACCCATGCCGGCTAAGTGTTCTCTGAACACATTGGGCGGTAAGCCTTTTGTGAGCGGATCCGCGAGCATCTTTTCTGTCCTTATATGCTCAAGACTGATTATATGATCCCGGACTTTATCTTTCACAACATAATACTTTATGTCAATGTGTTTGGCAGCACCACTTGACTTATTGTTGTGAGCATAACATACTGCTGGTTCATTATCGCAGTATAACTTTAGTGGCTTATGTATGTCATCTACCACTTTCAACCCGGGTATGAATTTCTTTAGCCAATTCACCTGCCCCGTGGCCTCATAACATGCTACAAACTCGGCATACATTGTGGATGATGTAGTGACGGTTTGTTTTGAGCTTTTCCACGATATAGCTCCTCCTGCGAGAGTGAATACATATCCGGATGTTGACTTTCTATCATCTCCCGCATAATCAGAATCTGTATACCCCACTATATGGAGTGAATCTGATCTTCTGTATGTCATCATGAGGCCTTTTGTTCCTTGCAAATAACGCAAGACTTTCTTTACTAATTTCCAATGTTCTATTCCAGGATTGCTCTGGAATCTGCCAAGTAACCCGGTAACAAACGCTAAGTCAGGGCGCGTACACACTTGAGCATACTGCAAGCTTCCGACAGCTGAAGCATATGGAACCGCTTTCATTTGATCGATCTCATATTGGTTCCTGGGGCATTGAAATTCCCCATACCTGTCGCCCTTGACTATAGGAGCAGGTGAAGGCTTACAATTTTGCATACTATATTTCTTTAGAATCTTTTCTAAGTATGCCTTTTGAGATAAGCCTAAAACCCCCTTAGTTCTATCTCGGTGAATCTCTATTCCCAGAACGAACGAAGCTTCACCAAGATCCTTCATATCAAAATTCGAGGACAAGAATTTCTTTGTCTCTTGTAATAGGTTAACATCACTACTAGCAAGTAGGATGTCATCCACATACAGGATTAGGAAAATGTATTTCCCATTCTTAAACTTTGCATACACGCAATTGTCCTCTACATTCTCCTTGAACCCAAAACTTCTTATTGTACTATCAAACTTCAAGTACCACTGCCTTGATGCTTGTTTTAATCCATAAATGGATTTCTTCAGGCGGCATCCCATACGTTCTTTTCCTTCCACAACAAAACCTTTCGGTTGTGCCATGTAAACATTTTCCTCCAAATCCCCATTTAGGAACGCCGTCTTTACATCCATCTGATGTAATTCTAAATCATAATGAGCTACGAGTGCCATTATTATTCTAAAAGAATCTTTACACGAGACTGGAGAAAATGTCTCATTGTAGTCTATGCCTTCTCTTTGCGTAAAGCCCTTTGCCACAAGTCGCGCTTTAAATCTTTCTATATTCCCTCTAGAGTCATGTTTTGTTTTGTAGACCCATTTGCAGCCTACTGTCTTGGCTCCTTTAGGAATGGTTTCTAAGTCCCAAACACCGTTGGTGCTCATTGACTTCATTTCATCCTGCATAGCTTCAAGCCACTTAGATGAATGAGCGCTTCTCATGGCTTCTTCAAAGAGACGGGATCACCCTCCATTTCAAATTCCTCAGTTTCATAGACTTCGTAATCATTAGGGATAGCTGATCTTCTGGCTCTTTGAGACCTTCTGAGTCCCTCGCCAGTTGACGCTTGTTCTGTGTGAGGCTGTTGTTGTTCTTCCTCTTGGGTGACAATGGGTTCTATGGGATCCTGAAGGACAGGTTCCTCATGTTCACTCATCGTTCCCACAGGAGAACTGACAACAGGTGCTGTCACTACAGTGTCTGGCACTGTTGGTGTAGCAACAACAGGTAGCGTGAAAAATGGTTCCTGAACCATCGGAGTGGGCACATGTACCCGCTTTTCCTCTAGGTTAATTTCTCGCGCTACTCTGCTTCCCCTGATCATCTCATCCTCCAAGAAGACAGCATGTCTTGTTTCTACAAACTTCGTATGTCTGTCAGGACAATAGAAGCGATAACCCTTCGATTTTTCTGGATAGCCAATAAAATGACAGCTGACTGTCTTGGGATCTAGCTTCCCTATGTTTGGGTTAAAAACTTTAGCCTCAGCAGGACAACCCCACACACGTAAATAGTTAAGTGAGGGTTCTCTTCCCGTCCACAACTCATACGGTGTTTTGGGTACCGACTTGCTTGGTACTCGATTAAGAATATGAATGGCGGTTTTTAACGCCTCCATCCATAAACTTATCGGTAGCGTGGAGTAACTTATCATACTTCTCACCATATCCATTAAGGTACGGTTGCGTCTTTCAGCCACTCCATTCTGCTGAGGTTCGCCCGGTGTAGAGTACTGGGCAACTATGCCATTTTCCTGTAAGAACCTTGCAAAAGGTCCAGGAACTTGGCCATACGGGGTGTGCCGACCGTAGTACTCCCCCCCACGGTCGGATCTTACTATCTTAATTTTTAAATTGTGCTGATTTTCTACTTCAGCCTTAAATATCTTAAATTTATCCAATGCTTCTGATCTTTCTTTAATTGGATAAATGTAGCCATAACGCGAATAGTCATCTGTGAATGTTATAAATGAATCATAACCATCCACACTTATCACAGGAAATGGACCACAGATATCTGTGTGAATTATTTCTAAAATTCCTGCGCTTCGTTTGGCGTCTTTCTTTATTTTCTTAACATATTTTCCTTTTATGCAATCAATACATTGTTCTAAATCTGAAAATTCTAATGGCGGAAGAAGTGTTTTCTTAATCAATCGTTCTATTCTCCCCCTCGAAATATGGCCTAAACGACAATGCCATAATTTCGACGATGCATCATGATTTATCTTCCGCTTTTTTCTTTCATTCATAGACGAAGAGGTATTCTCATTCTCAATGGTCACATGATTCACATTCTCAGAAAGTGATAATAAATAAAGCTTGTCTTGTCGGAAGGCAAGACCAACACATTTATTATTAAACACAAGTCTGCATTTGCCATCACCAAAATGGCAATCATAACCATCATCATCTAATTTCGACACACTTATTAAGTTTCTGCGCAAAGAGGGTACATAAAGAACGTCTGAAAGCCTAAGTACAAAACCATCATGAAATTCTAAAGAGAGATCTCCAATGGCCTCGACTTCGGCTTCAATTCCATTCGCAACTTTAATTGTTCTTTCTCCTCTTTGTAGGGTCCTCCTCGTATGGAATCCCTGTAATGAATTAGCAACATGAACAGTTGCACCTGAGTCAATCCACCAAGTAGATTTTTCATAACTTAAATACAAGGATTCATCTATAAATGTAATGACATCCTTACCATTCTTTAACAGATGCTTCAGGAACTCTGGGCAATCCCTCTGATAGTGCCCCGCCTTCTTCTTACAAAATTTACAGGTGTCTTTGTCTACTGTAAATTGGTTGGGCTTATGAAACTGGGGAACCTTTCCCTGTGACTTAGAAGAGGAGCTACTATCCCACTGAGGTTTCCCTTGTGGTTTGGCATTAAAGTTCTTTCTTTTGTTGTTCTTCACAAGGTTTGCAAAGTCACCCTGTGAGGTTTTAAGCCTCTCCTCTTCTTGCACACACATTGCAATGAGCTTTTCTATATCCCATTTGTCGGGCTGCATGTTGTAATTAACAACAAAAGTGTCAAATTCTTTTGGCAGAGAAGCAAAAATCAAATGAATTAGAAACTCATCCTTGAGCCCCATATCCATGGAATTTAGCTTAGCTGCCGTTGTGCTCATCTTTAATATGTGTTCTCTTATTCCACCACTAGAGTATCTCTCATTCACTAGTTTCTTAATCAGCGTGCTTGCTGTGGCCTTTGAAGACCCAGTAAACTGATTCTTCACTTTCTGTAGATACTCTGTGGCAGTGTCACAGTCTGGGATGGATCCCCTTATTGGATCTGCAATGGTGGCCTTAGCCACCATCAGGCACTTGCGATTCGAGATGTCCCATTTCTTTTTCTCAAGATCGTATTTCATTCTGACTTCTGCATGATCACGCTTTCGGGCAGTGAAGTCAGCATCAGTCTCATTTTCTGCCCTCACCGGGTCCTCTGGCTCAGTAGGACACGGAGAGGTGAGGGCTAAGTCATTCTCGGACAGCGCAAGTGCCAAATCATACTTTTCTCGCCAGACCCGATAATTGTTCCCATCAAGTGCCGGGATGTGCGAGATGTATGCCATTGGATTGAGTCCTGAAACATTATCAGAAAAATTAGGAAACATAATAATATAATAATTGCATGCTTTGATTTAACGTTGGTCAAAAATAAAACATGCAAAAATTCTTGTACATTAATTCTACATCACCGTTGGGCAGAAGATAGAATTAATGCATAAATTCATGAATAAATCAATTTATAATATTGCTATCATCAACTTTGGTCAGAAAATAGCAAAATTATAAACATGAACTGTAAATAAATATTATATTCCTCTAATTTTAATTTTCCCGTTGGTTCCAATTAAAATTAGAGAAAAACTTAAAATTTCTGCTCTTCAAAATTAAATTCTCCCGTTGGTTCGAATTTAATAAGAAGATAATAAACTTTAACTCGCAGCGGAAAAAATCTTGTTTTTGGATCAAAATTGCACTGAAATTTGATCTCAAACTTAACAAAAAACATCAAATGAATGCTTCTGAAAAAATAAAATCATTTTTTTTCTTGATTTACTGTGCAAACCGGCTATTTGGCCCGGCCTGCGCAACCGCGGCCCACGGCGCACGGCGGCCTGGCCCGCGCGGCCGAGCGCGCGCGGCCTGCCTCGCGCAGAAGCGGCCCACGGGGACGCGCCACACGCGCGCTCGCCCGCGGCTTCACGCGCAGCCCGCCCGGCCGTTGCGCTCCTCACGCGCCCACGCGCGCGGCACGCGCCCTTCACGCTTGCCTCACGCGCGCCTCACGCGCCCACGCTCGCGCGGACGTCGCTCCGCCCCGCGCCTGGCCACAACCTGGGCCTGGGCCGGGAATCTTCTCGCCCGCCTGGGCCGAAAGTTGGCCCAACGCGCTCGGCGCCCTCGCAGCCGTTCATCGCCATCGAACGGCTGAGCGGCGATATCGCCCGAACAAAAAACGCGCGGCGGACGCCCCCCGAAAAACCCTAACCACTCGACCCACTCCTCTCTCTCTCTCCGCACCCGAGCGAGCGAAGCGACGGCGGCGGCGATTTCATCCACGCCGCCGGAGAGGAAGAAGGAGCTGGCGCCGCCGCGGGCCCTCTCGCCGGCGTGCGCGCTCCCCTGAGAGGGAGCGCGCCGCCGTCGAGCGGCTCCGTGTCGGTGCCCTTCCGAGCGCGCACGCTCGGATCTGACGCCGGCGCCGACGGTGACTAGCACATGGAGCGCCGGCGAGCCCAAGGCTCGGCCGAGCTCCTCTACGCCAGCGACGACGACGGCGGCTCCGGTAAGTACCCGGTTTCTTTTCTAGGGTTCGGGTTCGGGTAGGGTTAGCGATCTTCTTTCCTTTCTTTTCTTTCTTTTCTTTTCCCCTATCTCAGTTCTACGTCTAGGGGCTCTGATACCATTGTTGGTGTCTATTTTAGGATCACTAGAAGTAGATCTGCTAGGGTAGGGTTTCTATTCGGGATGAACGAGAGGTAACGCGCCTAGATCTAAAACAAGAGAGTAAAGAGAGGGGTCTTAGGGTTACCGACCATCCGTGGTCTTGGTAGCCGGTGCAGAGGCGTCCGCCATGGAGTCGGTGGAGTCGGGAGACGTCGGCGGTGAAGTCCGGTGGCGGCGCCGTCCAGGAGCGGCGTGGCGGTGGCGCTTCCCGTCACTGGCTGCGCTCCCCCTCGAGATCGGATTTAGGGTTTTGTCGGTGGGGCAGAGCCGGCTCAGACGAACCTCGTAATCAGAGCCGCCGGCCCCCCACCTGTATTTATAGCGCAGTGTGACAGGGGCCCACCAACCATTAGGGTTGGGCGCCCCCGATCAGGGCGCGAGCTCAAGGCCCAGGTGGCCGTTGGGCCAAACCTGGGTTGGAGAGATCATCCTAACAACCTCGCCTTCTAACAAGGAACCCGTCCGTCCTTCTTCACTGTTGCATCATCATCATCTCGCTAAGAATCTGATGATGATACAAATAAAAAGGGGATTCCATGCTCTGGTTAGCTCAATCGTATGGACATGGATTACCGGTGAGTTGATTTAATTTTCTCTTCTAGAAACCTGCATTCTCACTTGAAAGCTGCTGTCACATGATAAATATGGGATCGCTTGCCCCACTTGGCATTCTCACTATTTCCGATTTCCACTGTTAAAAGGTTACCTATCAGCAATCAGCTAACATAGAAGAAGCGTAGGGGCCCTGACCAGTTAGTTTCTCGTATCTGATAGCATCTGCTTGATGGCAACACACATATATGGATGTGCACATTTGCGACCACTTTTTCTGGTACGACTTGGACTGTCGTAATTGCTCCGGCCTTGCGTACGTACGTGGAAGCCTAGCTACGTACGTACATACGCAACGACGGCCAGCTTCTGTGGACACCTCGGAGTCCAGAGCACACAGGAAACCAAAACCCAGCTCACACGTAGTGCATTGCAATGGAAAGCAATTAATCAGGCAGCAATCAGCATGGACAAAAAAGTGGCAGCTAGCTAGCTCAAACCAACACTCATAGCTTGTGCGAACAGGAAAGCCTGACGTTGGTATGAGAAAAGCGCGAAACTGAAACCGACACGATGGGCGTTCGCAGACGGCAACGCATCAGGACTCAGGAGTGCAACCGTAGTGGCTTGGTCGAACTCGAACACGAAGCACGCGAGGCAAGGGGAGGCCCAGCAGTCGTCGTCAGGGCAGAGACCACTTCGACCATTGAATCGATCAGCCGGCCGCCTAATAGGCATGCTCCACAACACAGATTCTTCTCTCCTCTCCTCTCTCCTCTCTCCTCTCCTCTCTCCTCTCGCATGGCAAAAATGGCGCCTCTCCTCTCCTCTCCTCTCCTCTCGCATGGCAAAAATGGCGCCTCCTTTTTGTGCTCTACGTAAGCTGGGCTCAGAATCGGAATGGCTGTGCCTGTGCGATGGCTAGACACGGCTCCCGATTTACACCCGTATTGCTAGCTAGGGAACCTGTAACGTATTATAATGTTGATCGGTTACCGAGACGCACAACTATCGTATAATCTTAATTCTCATATAAAGTTAATTGCAATGATACGTAGCCTTCCTGCGTATTCTCGAAAAAGATAGCTCTTGACAGTAGCCAATGCCATGTTGGGTCCTCCGCATCCTGCTTCCAGAACACGGCCACCGTGGGCTTCAAGCTGGGGCCAACCACTACACAAAGAATAATGGTTGGATGGCACCATGCACGATCGATCGACCGTGTTGGCAACGACCACTTTTGGCACTTGACCTTGACGACACCCCCCTGTGGCGACGCACCGTTGTGTCAATGCCGTCCACACAATTCCTCATCAACAGTCACCTGAACATATACATGCAAGCTACTCGGCCTATGAACGACATACTGTAGTGCAAAAATCTCTACATACAAAACTGCAAAGAACATTTTTCTGTACATTGATTTGTTGAACAATGGACGGGTCAACTCAACCTATCTGACGTCTAAAATTAAGTCCATGTGTACCAATTATATAAGGCTTTTGTACAGGTGCTCTCTCTTTCTTTTGTTTCTATGTGCGCACTGACAGAGCAAGCTGATCAGCTGATGTGTGAGCAACACACTACTGTCACACGCACTCAGATTGAGAGAGAGAGAGAGAGAGAGAGAGAGAGAGATGCTGTTTAAGCATGCATGCATGCATGCACTGGACTTGGCGGCGAAGGTGGCCGGAGAGCGATCGCCGGTGCGGCCCGGCCTTAGGATCGTGCGGTGGTGGACTCGGAGGGCCCACACCCCACGTGGCCCGTTTGACGTTTCTCCCATCCCGTATGGTCTTTCGGTCCGTGGGGCCTCCTGCTGACGTGCCAGCTCCTGGGGAAGGCATGACCTGTGGGGCCATGGCCCAATACATACATCTGCTGCGTACTTCTGGCATCATGTGCTTTTGGAACAGGAGCATGGCAGGTTAGATGAGTTGCTACAGTGCTTATGTCAATTGTACATGGGGCATTTGATTACAAACAGATGCGAATGATGATTTGTCCTCGATGTTTTATTGACATGTGGCCCATAATTCATATGTCATTAAGATATCGTGAGCTCAAATCCTCAATTGTATTATTTGTTTGGAGGTAAATCCTTAATTATCACAATTGTACATTTAACTTAGATTTGCCCTTTTTTTGGCAGGTCATTATTAGAATTGAATGGTTTTTTCTTTAAGCGATCCTCAAATGAGGGCCACCTACATACATAGTGCTAATCATCTCGACCAAATGGTTCTAAGTAGGTCCACATGTGAGGACTAGTATTTCTAGTAGACCTAGCCAAATGGACCGCTCGGTTAGCCCAGTTAACTAAACAGGGCATGCCATACCGACCTATGAGCTCAGCGTCGGACCTAGGCATGACCTAATGAGGTCATGGGCCGTGCCATACTAGCTCGGGCCCGTGTAGCATGACGGGCCATAGATGGCATGGCCACATCGCCCGCACAACACTCCCTCATGACCTCAGTGCCTCATACACACTCTCTCCCCCACAGTCTTGCTCTCCTCTCTCCTTCTCTGTACCGCTGCCTCCACGGTGGATCCTACCGTCCCACGCTCTCCCTCGCCCGTTGTCAATCGCTTCGCGTCACTCTCCAATAGATCTACCGTACCTTGCTCCTCATTCTCCTCCGCTGGTCGCTTCGCATTTGCCTCCATCGGATCTATCGCCGCTGGTTGCTTCACATTCCCTCCTGGCTGCCGTCCCCTACTGCCTTCGCCGCCATGCCGTGCCGCTCTGTCGCCTCCACCCCTCCTCCTTTGCCACTCTGCTCAACATTCGCCCCTTGCCTCCTTCAGCCGCTCTGCCCGCCCACCTCCTTCGCCGCTCTGCTCCGCCCGTGCATGCTCTGCCCCTCCTTCAGTCCCTTACTCCCTCCTCCGCCACACGTGCTACCTCCCACCTGTCCCTGGCCCTCGCTCCCTCTGTCGCCCACCTCCTCGTCTCCTCTGTCGCCGTCACTCGTTAGATCCGTCAGCTACCCCTAGCCCACCTCCACTTCCCGGGTGGGCTCCCGCACTGCCGGGCCATGCAAGCTGACCCATGCCTAGGCCTTGCCTAGCATGATCTGGTACTATGCGTGCTATGTCAAGTTGGCCAACTGGGCCAAGGTCGTGACCCAAGCACAGCACACCATGTAGGGCCGGGCCGGGCTACATGGCTCGTTTAGTCCTAGGTCGTGTTGTGCCTGAGCCGGGACAACAGTATCATGCTTTGGGCTGGCATAGTTAGCCTAACCCATTTAGCCACCTCTAATTTCTAGCTTGGAATAAGTCTACTTTACTCTCTTAAAGTCTTACGATTGTCTAACTTTCAATCTGGAAGTGCAAAATTGGATGTTTTACAACTCTCAACTATCGATACTTTTATTTTACCCCCTTGAGGTCAATTGAAGACGGTTTTAGCAGATGTGGTATCAACGTGGTAGTGTTTTTTGACATGTGAGCTAGTTTTGAAATGGCATTTCAACCAGTCAACAAAATCATCAAACAAATCAAAACAATATGGTAGGACTCATATGTCATGTTGTAGGCTTTCTTCCACTAGCTCCTCTCTTTCTATGGGAGAATCATGAAATTGACCGAGGGGTTTTGCTCATCATGTTGTGGAACATGATGTGACGCAAAAGGATTTGGAAGGGGCTCACCGGATTGGTCAAAACAATGAGGTTGGTAATAGTGGTGTCGGTCGGTGTGCCACTAGAGTTGAAGGAGACGATGGCATTCCTAATGATCCTATGCACGAGAGGGGATATAGAGGTGGGGAATGGATAGAGGGTCCTGAGGTGAAGCCAAAGCATGTGGGGTTCAAAGGTGAGACTCACTTGAGCCATCACGCGAGCTTGGTGGAACTTGATGGCCGGAGCAAAGGAGCTCGAGCTCCTTGAGCCCTTCTCCTCTATGGAGGGGGCAGTTTAGGTGTGTGTGTTGCCCAAGGCTTAAAAGGGAGGAGCGATGCACGAGTTGAACAACGACGTAGCGGCAGTGGATGGCATAGGTGTGGACATGTGAAGCAACGCGAGGAGGAAGAAGAAGATGAGGGGGAAGGTATTTTTTTTTGATGATGACATGTGGGTCCATCAATTTTTGTATTTTTCATTCGTTAGGATGTTTTAGCTGACTAAGAAGTGATGCATTTTTTTGTATTGACGCTTATGTGTCAATACACTTGTCTATGTAGATGCCAAGTATGTGTCATCTCAGCTAAAACCACCTTGAATCAGCCCTAGGGAGTAAAATAAATGGTATTAACAGTTGATGGGGGTAAAACATCTCGGTTTACACTTTCAAGTTGAAAATTAGACAAACGTAAAAGTTTATAGAGTAAAATAGACTTACTTCTTCTAGCTTGCATAGGTTTGTTCTCAGTATAATACGTAACGTAATGGAGGCGTTGTAAAACGTCTTTATTGATTGAAGCTTTGCCCAATGGCCAATTTAATTTACATCATGGATCCACCAATGCTGAATAGGCATCCTTGTACGTAATGCAACAACACTGATGATTAATTATTCACTGTTAGATTTTGCAAAGTACTCAAGAGAAAATCTTTTGCCCATAACCCCTACCTAGAAAAGAGACGGTTCCCATGCATCTTACTACTTTGGGACAAAAGTAATAGGCCATAATCAACCACCTGAATTCTCCAGCTTTTCTGCACTAACCGGAACTCGTTCTGTTTTTTTCTGGGCTATGAGCTACGGCAACACACAAAACTGTTGGTGCACATGATGTGCAACTTTAATTTGGTGACGATACAAACGTACCAGCCTCCAATTTCGAACTAACCTAAATGCAGAAAATGCTATAGCTATGAGATTTTTAGTTGATAATCTTTGAGGATAGTTGCGTATCATTCTGAAGGGTCCTATCAGGCACCACGTGCTTGCTATTTTCATTATCTAGTTGTGCAAACATGGACACACATCACTTGTCGTGTCAGTTAGCTATAGGTGGCTTTGCTCTTATTTTCTAACTCCTTTTGACCAATTATCAGAGCAGTAGTGCGAAAGACGTCCATATATGTGGCAGAGAGCGACCGAGCATTCACTGAATGAAAATAACCAACCGGTAATTAAGTTGGTTTATGGTCAAAGTTTGACAGTGATGCTACTCACAATAAGCGGATATCTCTATTGTCTTGTGTGTGTGTGTATCCATTCTTGTGTTGATGTAGCATATATGCATGCATGCTCAAATAATGGGAGGGGTATGGGAGCGAGTACTCAGGATCCCTGTACTATAATCCAAATGATTGGGTGAGAGACCTTAGCTTGCAGCTTCACAGAATTCGTCATGGCCTATAAGCTACCAATGTAACCTGAAGTGTGCAGTCAAAAGCTAGATGCCATCACAGCCATCCCTAGTAGGCTGTTTTAAACGATTTCAGTTTTTTGGCTTCTAAATTTTGGTTTTTTCTGTTTTTTCACTTTATTCCTTTATATTGCCTTAAAAGATATAACAATGTTTTTCAATTTTTCTTATTTTTTTTCTATTTTTTGACTCAAAAAACTATCAGCTACAGCCAAAAGTCGTCAGTCGTAGCCAATATGAATAGCATCTAAGGCAGCTTCACTATATGCCCTAACTTGCTTTTACTTTAGCTAGCAGCCGAACCACCTGATAATTGTCTAGTGTTTAGGTAGACAGTTGACTGTTTCACTGCTCACTTTGATCTGTGTTTGCCGGCATCTTTGAACATTATGATACTAACTTTTCACATCATTTGCAAATAAAATCACTATTGAGCGAATAGACCGATATATGGTAGGACCAAATCGACACAAAATCCTTTCTTTTCCACAGGATACACACACATGCTAATTACCAGCCAGATAGCGATATATATTGAATGGACAACGCATGCCAAATGACTAGTGAATCTTGCGCGATTTAATTGGTGACGAATCAAAGAGGCAAACAAAACCTACTTTCACAACAATGTGTGTACAGTAACAACTAGAGGCCCATTGTATGTGAAAGAATTAATGGTAGGTCCGGCAAGTTGTGACCTTAATTTGACGTGTGCTAGCTGTTAATCCAGCATTGCCTAAGCCTATTTCTAATAGCACCCTTAATTAGCACATGCTCTTCTTTAACTCGACGTCCCTTTTCTTTAACTAACAAGATTTGCATTAGAACTTCATTTTCTTGTATGTGCCTAGCTAGCTTGTGGGACTGTGGGGTGGTGTCTTGCATTATATTATAGCTCCGGCCGGGAGGGGAGCTTACTGTTGTGTGAGACGGGGTGTGTTGATAAGTTTTGTGTTGGCACGCTTGTAATCAGTTGTCTCTAAAAGATAGTTCTAGTCTAATGTCTTTAAAAGAAAACTTGGTTTAGCATGGTCTGACTAATCATATGCCTTATATATATTAATTGAGGGGATATCAAGGGGGGGTCGAACTGTGGATTTCTCAAACATATTACTCTTGTGCCTTACACTAATTTGCGTCTAGGGTTTATGGATTACACTAGTAATTTGCTACCAAGTTTACTGTTAGAATGATTAATTCACCATGTTCTAGAGACTAGAAAAGTCTTGTTGCTTGATCAGCTGGTTCGACTATAAATCTCAGCATGTGATCCATATCTATGTGGGCCCTGGCAATCTATGTGGGGTCCACGTTTTAGAAATCTCTTCTTGTCACCCTAATTTTGTACCCAAAAGAGCCACATCCTACAGTTTAGCGAGGGGCCAGGGGTAGACTAATCCCTTAATTAATGTGATGGAAAGGGCTGGGCAGCAAATTAAAAACTACTCCGATATGTAGAAGTTGATGCTTATACACTACTACTAAATCTACCAAAAAAAGCCCAACCATAGGCCTAACAGATACTAATTAATACATACTAGTAGCTGCTGGTAGTTGTGTGCGAGTATAGTGTATAAAGTATTAATTGTAGATATAGCTAGGTTACAAGGGCATAAAAAAGGTACCACTAGCTAGGTTACAAATGCATGTACGTCTTCCCCTTTATACTCTTTCGTGAAGAGCTAAAATAAAAAAATACAACCAAAATTAAAAAGTATAAACCAAAAGGCATAAACCACACAGTAGTTCAAATAACCACTAAAGTCTCTGTACATGCAGGCATGAACTCCCACGATCTACGCATGCAACAATGACTACGCAAGTTTGAACATTGAATCGTGTACACGTACGTAATAGTAACACATTAATTAATCTTGAAGTACACCACGCCTGCATGCATGGAGTTTAAGAATAAGCAAACTAAAGTAGATATATAAATTCTAGTGCCTCGCGCGGTATGATATATGAAAGTAAATTATACCTAGAGTTTGGCTTTTGTTGACAAGAAATGCAAAAACACAAGGGTACAAGTTAACTACTCGTTTGACAATTCATGAGCCTAGTTTGCTTTAGTGACGATGCCTTTGAATAATCGTGCATGATCATGAGGGCAGCTAGCTAGCTAGCTCGATCGCGTGGGAGCAGTTGATGACGATTAATCTCTGCACACAGTAAATTCCGACCATAAAAGCTTAGATAAGTATTCTGTATTCCTATTGTTTGTGAATTGTGATGCATGTAAGCCGTATTTCTCTGCATCGATCGAATGAACGTTCAACTTGAAGAGTAAGCTCGTACGTTTGACATCACGCGATCATGCAACTTGCGCATGCATGGAAAGTGGTACACTGTGCTTGAACCTTTATTACGTTACATAGATTGTCATGAGATGACTAATATTGTAACACCTGGCCCGATTGGTGGTGGCTTATTTGCCTCAGTTAAAGTTGTGGTGATAGCGGGAGTTAGCAGCATGTAAGGCTTATTATATCCAAATTAGCACCTCTAGGTTAATAAATTTTTACATAAAGCTAATGATAACGTAGGTGTAAATGTGATACTATATATGTAAATGTGATCGTTTTGGCTTCAGCTTTTAGCTTCCGACTTATTTTTCACTATTCATAAATTTCGTCTTTTTCTGAACTTTTGGCTTTTTGTTGAGCTTTTTTGCCGGTTCTTTTTTCCCGTATTTGTTTGTATTATACGTAATGGGCTAACATATTTTTTTTATTTTTTTAAAATTTAATTATGCTAAATAAGCATCTATCAGTTACAGTATTTTTTCAGCCAGCTACAATACTTTTCAGCTATAAACTACCAAAAATAAGCCAAAATGATCACCACTTAAGGTGTTATAACTCATCACCAGTTTTCTTGACTATTTTCCATAACTATCCGGTTCCTCGATTGATACACGTACGGGAGCTAAATGTTCTGCGTACTTTTTGTAAATTTTCGTTTAGAAAATAACATATTCTGAATCCGCTATATCAGTAGCAGATCGATCCACCGGGGTGCATGCAGGGGCTAGAGCACTGGCTCCATCCAACGAACACTAGACCCTCCCTAGTACCGGCTGTGGGGGGTAGGCTGTGCACCACCGGATATATTAGGGTGGATTTTTTTTCTATCGTAGTTGATGGCTTTTGATTTTAATATAAATAAATTAGATACTAATAAACTATTTTAAAATGATAACATAGAAGTTATTCTATTTATTTATTTAAAAAATTATAAACTAAAAACTAGACCCTAGTCTTGTCCTGCTATGATAGGCTACATTTTAGCTAGTTGTGTGTCCACCGCTCCTCTAAACGGGGTGTGGCTTACGAGGCCAATATCTGAATCCATCTCCATTAGCTTCTTAGGGCATCCATAGTGTATATAACCCAAGGAGCCTTTGATCCCATCTAAACCTTAAGGCCGACGCTTTAATGTATATAACCCAAGGGGTTTTAAGATGGTCCCACTCGACGATAAAGAAAAATTGTATTTTAATGCTTGTGGCCAGGTCTTTAGTTTGAGGACCAGCCTCAAGCCTTTTTTGCTTATGGCCTGTTTAAGGTCACCCCTGTAATGTATAAGGTCGACCTTAAGGTGGCTTATGACCCTTTATTTTCATACACTACAGATGCCCTTAGAGAAGCCAAGTTAATTATATATCTAGAGGAAGTTAAGCTAGCTCTGTGTCCATGGTAACAGGTGCATAACCAGTTTGACGAAATTAGTCACCCTAACTAGGAGTAGCTAGTAAGGTCTAGCTAGGGCGATTAGTCTGGTTCGATGACGATGTTTGCACCGTCCATTCTGCCAACTTTGCGAAAGATATAAACGAGCCGCCAACCGTTGCTTTCATGCATGCATAAGGCCGCATTTCCCATGTAATGTTCAACTCGATCGTGCCGATCAAACAAGTACCAAAAAGCTCAACTTTTTAAGGCTTCTAGAGATCTTAGCTTTGACAATCGACATCACCATGTACATATGCTACCAACAATAATGTAGGAGAGGATCTTACTTGATGTCGCACCTCATTGGATCTCACTAAAAACACTTGAACGATATCTAGGTCTAGTTAACTAAAGTGGCATGTTAAACCTAACTATGTAACCATAAGTTTATGTCAAGTTGCAAGCCTAGCAAGAACAGATTACTAGCCTCCATGTAATCTCAACTTTTGCTGGTTAAGGGGGTGTTTGGGACTGCTCCACAAACTCTGCTCCACAAACTCCACTGTAGAGCAGCTCCACAAAAAACTGGAGTTTGTGAAGTACCTCTTTAGGTGCTCTCACAACTCCACCTTTTTTCCTCGAACAGGGTGCGTGGAGCTGAAACCGTTTGGCTAAAAAACGTGGAGCGGAGCGGTCCCAAACACCCCCTAAGTATGAACCAACCAATATTTGACAACAAACACCATATCTTACTAAGCATATAATACATGCATGTAGGCTTTGTTGGGATAACTAGCTGCTGATTAAAAACATTAATCAAAGTAGATCTGAAGGCCTGACCTTTGGCTCTTTTTGTTCTATCGGATCCAATTAGTAACGATATATATATATATATATATATATATATATATATATATATATATATATATATATATATATATATATATATATATATATATATATATATATATATATATATATATATATATATATATATATTATAAATAACAGGGGCACCTAGGTGTCTGGACACCTAGTCTCCCTACCTTTGGATTGCTTTTAGATGCGTGCTAGTGTGATTGAGACTTTCCATCCATGATTAAGACTTTCCTTCCATGATTGATTTAGTATGCCTAATATATTACATACCATACATACCATTGCTCTAGCACGTATCTAAAAGCAATCTAACGGCAGGGAGCCTAGGTGTCTGGGCACCTAGGTGTCCCATTTCAGCGTCCTATAGTATAAATAACAGGGGCACCTAGGTGTCTGGACACCTAGTCTCCTTACCTTTGGATTGCTTTTAGATGCGTGCTAGTGTGATTGAGACTTTCCATCCATGATTAAGACTTTCCTTCCATGATTGATTTAGCATGCCTAATATATTACATACCATACATACCATTGCTCTAGCACGTATCTAAAAGCAATCTAACGACAGGGATATCATGGTGCCCAGTCTCTATGATTAAGACTTTCCATCTATGATCGAGACTTTTCATTCATAATAAAGACTTTCCATCCTGATATTATATATCATTGCACTTGTATGCATCTAAAAGCAATCTAAAGGCAGGGAAACCTGGTGCCCAGACACCATGATATCCTATTTCAACTTCCGATATACACACATATACAACGACAAGAATGCAACATCAGAGGTACACTAGAATATATCAATTGCTAGCCAACCAGGTGCAAGCTTGCAACAGCATGCATACAATCTATCAACGCCTCTACCTAGTCTATGGAGATCTTTGATGAATAGGGCACTCTTTTATTTACAGTTAAAAGTACACTCACGCGGCCGGTTTCCCATTTGGAAAGTCAAATTAGTGCAACGCTGTAATGTTGCATGTTGCGACCATTTTTTGTGGGGAAAATTTAGGATATAAAACTTCGAAGGTTGGCATGGTTCGAAACGCCACTTTAAAAATTGACTTGCATCACATACCACTTAAAGAAGTTCAGATTTAGGAAATGCCATTTCCTCTCATTTCCTATGAATTAACCCATTTTCAACCACAGGAAAAGGACTGTTATGCCGTCTATTGCCCGAACATTTGCTTCCGATCAGGTGTATTAGTGCGCTTCCTGATGTCTTTCGCCCCTTGTTTTAACTTTCTTTACGTCCGAACATTTCGATAAAAGCTACATCCATTAAGATCATCAACTACTTCTACTAGAAAAAAAGAGTGAAAGACATTGCAAAGCAAGCCAAGATGTGACAGAAACAACTTAGCTGAATTGTTGAATGTGATGTCAACAATTCGGCGACTTCCTTTACTCCTCCGAAATCAAAGTAAAGAGGCAAATATGCATTGCAACATTGTGTAATATGTAATTGAGCAATAAACAAAAGAAATCTTGTGAAAATCTGTGAACCATGTGCCCAACTTAGCTGTACCTTGAGGTACTCAAAATCTGCAGGGACAAAAACAGAAAAGAAAAGAAAGCGAATTTATAGGTGTATCAGGAGTTGAAATTGCCATACGAGACAATGGGGGCATGATGGTCTTTTTTTCATGTTTGAAAAGGTGGAAAAGAGATTAATTCGCATTTTGAATGGGAGGAAATGATATTTTTTGAATCTAAACATTTTCTGAGTTGTGTATGATGGAAGTTACTTTTCAGGGTAGCGTTTTGAACCACGCTACTTTAGAGTAGTATATCCTAATTTTTTTTCTTTTTTTTTTGTGTGAGAGATTTGGTTAGTTTGGTACGTGCCGACCGGGTGCCGGATATATTAGAACCAAATCGTGACCGTGTTTAGCCCGACATCGTGTCGCCTAAAGGCCAAGCCGTGAGAGCCCCACTGTGTCGATTTTTTAAATTATTTTTGGGGGGGGCAAAAATTCTTTGCCTCGGAATGTGCTCCTGCGCATGCATGGAGAGATGGTTTGAGTTAGAATCTTTAATTTATGCCATTGGATGGAATAAGAGCTCGGATGGAATATACTTTGGCTTTTCACTGTTTTGAGGTTGAGATAGCTAATTTCATATATACAAATATTGTCAAATATCCATGAAAAGTTTGTATTCAAGGATTTAATCTTTACATTATGGTGTATTTGGAATACATAAATTCCTCATTCTTGCATTCCAAATGAGAATTCAATCGTCATCCTTAGGTTTCTATTCAACTTCTTTTCGACAGGTTTTTAATTAGGCTAAAAGTCCAACACGAACCTGTGGATGTGAACGCACCGGACTCTACATACAGCTCATGTAATACGAATGTTTAGGTAGAGTGTTCTAGAGGTCGTATCACACAATCTAGTTTTCATATCTTCTGCTAATTAGTAAGAATCATTATTAGTCTAATTATTTGAATATTGTGAAACACGTGTTTGTTCGTGGTTGAAATCGATGCCAAGATCGAGTCCAGGACATCATTCTTCCCTGCACCTTCAGTGGATCTTGTCTCTCAAAGAGATTAATTAGTCCTTTTCATCCACTGATATGCATTGTACCCTTCCCAATTTTGTTGCTTCAACCATGCATCGTTAATTGCTAGCTTCTGCACGAGGCCCAACATTTCTTCTGTGTTAATTATTGTTACGTGATCGCCCTCCATGGTTAATTTATTCTGATTCCTCCTGACCAGTTGCATGGTAGATGTCTGAAAAAGAAAACATTATTCTCTATTGGTGGGGAGCAATCTTTGTTGGCCCATTCCACTCAAACGGTATATCGGGCGAAAAAGATCAAATTAAGATCAAATAATAGGGTATCATGGTAACCAGACTCTCTAATTGAGATTTTCTATTCATAATTAAGATTTTTCATCTATGATTAATTCAGCATGCTAAATCCATAACTTCCTTTTCAAATTGATGTCGTTTTGAATATATATATATATATATATATATATATATATATATATATATATATATATATATATATATATATATATATATATATAATTGACAGAGTACATGTTCATGGATGTATATGATCTCTGCTGAGTAAAACAAAAGGGAACAATTCCTCCCTTAGAGGTTAGAAAAAGTTTACATTTCATCATTTCTTCTATAATCCCTATAGGAAGGTCAACGTCGCTTAGATTTTGTATTATCCTTGTGTTAAACACGTTGGATGATGCTGTCTCAAAACAAACCTGTTGGGTCATGCTCCATGTCGTGTCGCCTGTCCATGCGATAATAAATGCTTAAATAAACGACTCCATCGAATATCCACGAAAGAACAATTATAAAAATGTGTAGTGTACATCTTTCAGGGCGCATGCACCTACCATTAGTTTTCTTTGGATGAAACGTGTTTGTTTGGTGTCGTTTTCGAATTATTCTATCTGATCGTTTAGCGCAAAAGTTATTCCCTGTAATCATGTTTTCACTTCATATTGCTGTTGTTAGGAGCTAGCACATATAGCTAAAATGACTTTTTAGGAAGCTTGGAGATGAATTATTGGGAGCACAAATTTACCAAACAGTACATCTTCATGTGATCTTCATCCCTCGTATAGTGAGAGCCTTTGTAAAAAACAATTCCAACACAGTTGAGAGGGTATTTGTGAAAAAGAAACTATTGAAATTTGAGGGCGGCGTAATTTATAAAGCCTCCACAAATCTGATTCATCCATCCTGATCCAACGCACCACATGGAAAGTTCACGTACGATCACACATGAACATAAGCCTGCATTAGATATTTTCCATATTTTTATTTATTCATTGTTTTTAAGTCCTATTAATTGAATATGTGTCAATATCATGTTCGATCTTGGAGTATGTTTGCCTTGTTTGTACAGACATGTATGAAATGATGTACTTTAGAAGGGTAGGTATTATTCTTTTATTACAGGTTGCTTAGTGTCATTTTCAAGCTATTCTCTTTAATCATGTCCACAGTCGTATGATGTAAGCATAATCTAATATATGTTAGAGAATGCCACCCTTATATATTTGTGTGGTCCAATACGACATAAAAAAGTTTAATCAATTAGAAAGGTGAACCATATGAAAAGGTTACAAATCTTGGATGACAGTGCAAGAACAATGTAGAATCCAATCCACGAATATTAACATATGCTTTCATTTCAATGAACCCCAGTACAAGACTATTTTTCAAGCAAATTGTTACCGTGTATTAAAATTAACTCAGAAGAAGGAAAGCCAAAATGGTAAACATAAAAAAAACTACAAAGGAAAAGCAATGGCATCACGAGATTTAGGTAGCAGTGCAATATCTGAGATTGCCACTAAACTAAAGCTCGTACATGTCATGGCATACAATTTGGTGTAGGGCTCATAGGTATGACAAATTGTTCTTTAGTTAGTGATGAGTGATGGAATCTTTTTATTAAATAAACCTTTTTACACCTAAGTTCTTTTAAAAAAACCATCTCAAGCTTATTTTTAAAATTAACCTTGACTACATCAGCGTTGTTCACCACGATCGAGTAGCTAGCCCCAGACGTATTTAAAAAAAACCCTGCTTGCAACCGTCACCAACATGATGACATTGCAAGGAGGGTTCATTTTGGAAATAAGTATGAGAGAGGTTTAGTTTTAAATATTATTAAAAATAAATATTAAATAAAAAGATGGTGATGTGGGCAATTTATATACTCCTTTTCTCTACTTGTTTTATCTAGGCAGTGTGTGGTGAGAAGTATTGTCCAAATGTGGGGCGCCTCTAGTACAGCATCCAGTCCTATCTATGCAAGATTGCAAGTAAAGTCCAAGCCCACACAAGTAAAGAAAAGTAGGGGCCAACAGCAAGTTGGGTAAAAGGGTGACAGGGCCAATTCTAATGGTGGGAAGGGAGCATTTCTGGAGACATATAATTGCTGGAGGGGTGGAAAGGGGTAGCAAATGCCCCAGCCTTTTGCTCTGAGACAATAATGTACTCCATCTTAGTCCAAATGGTTGTACTACTCACACCAATAGGAGCATGTACTGCACTCCTAAAGTTTTGATCTCTTGCGCTGTCTTTTACTTGAATCATATAGCCCTTGCTATACACTAGAGGTTGTGGCCTTATGGAATCAGACACTAATAATATGAACAATTAAAACCTGACATGCTCTCGTTGTGGGTCATGAACTCCATTATTTGCTAGATAACCAAATGTGCAAGCATGTCAGCGCACCAATGAATTCTTTTTTGAAAACAGGTTAAGCACGCTGCCCTAAATTAATTTAGAGGAAGAGAAAACAAAGTCTGTTTAGGGGTGGGGAGCCGAGGCCACCAACTTAGGAGAGCAAGGTAAAAAAACCATGTTACACAGGTGATGAAAGCTCTGTTATCTTATTGGTGCCCGCTAGAATCCAAGCTCCCACATGCTCTTTTATCTTGGCGATCAAAGAGGTAGGCAGGATTGAGAAAGAGCAAAAAACTTGGGAGTTCCGCTCTTTCCAAATTTCCCAAGCGACTAACATCACCAATGTTAACACCTTCCGCAGCACACCTGACCTGAGAACGACCGCTTCCCACTAATGTCTAGTCGAGTGGGAGGTTTGCCAGGTTGTTGGGTTTATCGAATCACAGCCAGTGCAGTGTGCGAAGTAGATCCAAATTCTTGTCGTATAGCGACATTCATCCAAAAGGTGGATGGCTGACTCCGGTGCGTGCCTGCAAAAGTGGGCATGTTGTGTGGGTTGGCCACCCTCGCGAGGATAGGCAGTCCACTATCCAGAGCCTATTCTGAATGGCCAACTAGGTGAAGAATGGTGCTCATTGCTCCGAAGAATTGAGCTCTGTAAGCTGAAGCCGTCGTGTACTCTTCATTTGGGATGAGTTTCCAAATGATTTTATCATCAACCCCTTGCTGAATGGCAATAGCGGAGGTATAGCTCGAGATGGCGACAAGCTCTAGTATGCTGCACTGAGAGTCCAGTCAGCCAATTCAAGTCTTGCAGTCATTTATTGTCCATTACTTAGCCTACAAAGAGCAGTTCTTTCTTGTGGATGCATAAAAAATGTTTGGCGCAATGTCTTGCAGTCGCAATCCTTGTGCCCAAGCCGAGTTCCAAAAGGCCACCGTTTTGCCATTGCCGACCATTATGGAAGTGGATGCTGCAAAGAGTAGGCGATCATGGTCATCACACGGGATTTGCATTTCTTGCCAAGGTTTGTTTTGAACTCCTCATTCATACCACAACCATCTGAATCTCAGAGCTCTGGCGAAATACTGTAGATCTAAGAGACCGAGTCCTTCTAAGTGAGTAGGTTTGTACACTTTGTTCCAATTGACTTTGCACTTGCCTCCGGTGAGCTATTCTGAGCCGGCCCATAGGAATTATCTCGAGCGCACCAATGAATTCTTGAAAGATTATGTTCAGCTATCTAGGTAACTATTTGAATATTGTTGAAGTATAACTCGAAATGTTCACATCACCTCAGCATACACCCATGTATTCTTGAAAGGTTATGTGTGTTGAAAGGAGTTGGGATTCGGAATTAGAATCTGCAACGCTATTGGGATTCAGAGTTAGAATCTGCAACGCACGGGACTGAATATTTGGAGCTATCGATTGCTAACTGAATTTTGTACCGTACATGACCCGGCAACAAAAGTCTGTAGCTTATCTGTAGTTATCCCGAACACTTTAAACTTCCTTGCTTTGCAAGTTGTAATCTAATCCGTAAACACTGTTTGTGGGTATAAATATACATGAATCCTAGGGATTCTCTTGTGGCAAATTCCTCTCTTTTACAATGTGCGGCTATCTAAGTAACTATCTGAATATTGTTGAAATATATATAACCTAAAATGCTTACATTCAGCTTAGCATATTAGCAAGGATTTAGGCTGAGACGAGGGATAGATGGAACTAAAATTTGCACTGGGGCTCCTTTGTTTCAAATCTAAAACATGTTTGAGTCATTTATGAGAAAAAAAGATTTTTTTATATCTTTACTATTATAAAAATATAAGTTGGTGCTCGCCGGTCCGTTCTCCCTCCTCTCTTCTCAGTCGTCCGATCAAATATCAGCCGTCTAGATCCGCATATAGGTAGTTCTTTTGCTCCTCAAAGAAAAGGTCAGGCCGACGCGTGGGTTGTGCTCATCCTCTTCTCTTCCCCCACATCCTCCGCCTCCCGCAACCACTCCACCTCCCGCAATTGCCGTCTCCTTCTCTCCCCGAACCCTCGTGTTGCGCCTCCTCCTCCTCAGCGCCGCCACCAATTTCTTCCCCGTACGACAGCATCTGGTCACAGTCCCCCTAACTTCCCCCTAGCAGCGTCGCATCCCCTCGTCGCCGCCTCCCCAACGCATTTGCCCCCGCCTCCCCACCACCACCTCCTGCAACTGCCGCCTCCTTCTCCCACGATCCCTCGTGCCGCGCCTCCTCCTTCTCCTTAGTGCCATGGTCAAAGGGGGAAGTGGTCAACGTCGAAGGGTCGTGGTCGAAAGGGACAGTGGTTGAAGGGGGCAGTGGTCAAAGTCGAAGGAGGCAGTGGTCGAAATCAGGGTCGTGGTCGAAGTCGGGGCCGAGCAGGCTGGCACCGACAGTCGGGCGACAGGGCACAAGCGCACCAGAGGCCTGCCAACGTACGACCACCAGCGATGGTCGACCGCTCCCGACCTACGATCACGCTCGATGGTTGACGGCTTCTAATTTACGACCACGAAGTGTGATCGATAGCTTCTAATTTACGACCATGAGTACTGGTCGATGTGTTTTGACTTACGAACACGAAGTGTGGTCGACGTCTTCCGACTTACGACTATGAGCGCTGGTCAATGTGTTCCGACTTACGACCACGAGGTATCCTTGATGGCTTCCAACTTACGACCACAAACGATGGTTGTCAGCTTCTGATGTACGACCATGAGCCATTGTCAAAGGCTTCCGATTTAGGACCACGATCGATCGTCGACCGCAGCCAACTTACGACTACTAGCGATGGTCGACCGCTCCTGACCTACGATCACGCGCGATGGTCGACGACTTCCGACTTACGATGATGAGGTGTGCTCGAGGGCTCCCGACCTATGATCATGATGTGTGATCGATGTCTTCCGACTTATGATCACGAGGTGTGATCGACAACTTTCGACTTACTTGATGGATTTAAAAACTTTTAGAACATGTTTGTATGCATATTCTAAAAATTTTTACAACCCGTGAGTTTTAAAACATGTAGTATGATAAATTTTAAAAATACGTAGCAACACACGGGTATTCAACTAGTATATTTGAAAGGTTTTGTAGCGAGAAGTGCTTCTATGTTTTCCTCTCTAATAAGAGTAACATTAATATTAAAGCAAATGAAGAAATAAATAATATCTATTCACCATTCATCGTGCTTAAAAATTTATGCAAATCATCATTGAGATACTCTAGAGTGGACCAAATCCCAATTTATGTCGATTTTTACCCATAAACATTCAGAATTTCATATATCAAAACTAAAAACCATTGACCAGAAGAGTCAGTAGACCTAATGGTAATCTCTCCAACATATATACTACAAAGGCATGATATCATCAGTCCTCAATTTCCATCTAAATGGAGGGTATATGATCAATTTTTTCTTTATTAATGGTTCAAGAATAAAGGCCCTAAATAAAGATCCCTGGTCAACCTCACTAGTGAGCAGGGACTAGTTCTTGACAACGGGCCCAGTGCCGCATCACCACTCCTATCACCATGAGACAAAGGCATGATGGCATTTCAGACCGAAAACCTCCCCTTGTTAGTGGTGGTGGTGGACAAAGTGCAAGAGCTAGGTAGGGGGCAAATGAGAGGAGCGAGCTAGGGAGGGAGGTGGTGAAAAGAAGGAAGGAAATCACTTGGATGAATAGGTAGGGCTAGGCCAGGCCAGGCCAGGCCCGTCTCTAGTCATGTCTCTCCATCTCACTACATTCCACCCCCAATCCTGCCCCCTTGTCTTGCTGCCTGCCCCTGTCAGAGAGGAACAGCAGGGGCTGCCAGCAACCTGCCCAAACATCCTCACCATCATTTGAACGCACACAGCAGTAGTATTGTGCTGTTTATTCTCCTTTCCATTGCTTTTTTTACTTTAGATGAATGGATGGGTTGATGGTTAGCAGCAATATAGGGTTTGATTGTGGGGCAATCTCTCTTTTGGGAGGTGATTTGGTTCACATCGTGTCTCGGATAATTGGGAGCCTTGAGCACCAAGGGATTCGCGTGACCTAAGAAGCCACGAAAACATATTCTGTTTTGCTACAGAGATCTGATTACCCTCTTTCTTTCTGTAAAGTATGTGTTATGATTTGTGATAAATGCGGGGACCTTTAATTCAGTCGATGATACATCATATCTCTTAGATATTGATGCTATGCCATGAACCTATCTTGGAAAATATATACCTTTTTTCTTTTAATTACAAAGAGTAGGAACTAGAACATGCACATACATACATACATAAAAGTCGTGCACAATCGAGAGATCGCAATATCAAATCCAGTTCTCCCCTTACTACTCGTAAAATAAAATGCAATTGATCTCTTGCCTTTTTCTAGAAAGAGCTAATATGTGCCAAAAATTCCCTAAAACTAATTAAGTAGCTACGTGCAAACATGGATCGCAGGAACCCTAAGAGCCTGTTTGGATGCTGGGGATCGGTCCAAAAATTCCTATAGTGGTTACTAGTAAGTACTGAAGCGCGCAGTGATCAATGACACATGCACTCAGGACCTTACCTAAGATTTTGGAGGCCCTATGCTAAAACTGAAAGTAAACCCGTGCATCATGTAGTTTGTTCGATCATGTGATATACTTTCTTTATATAATGACTTCAAAGTATATAAAGTATGAGAGAATTAGATGTGTAAAAAGGGATATTTAGAGAACAAATTTGTAGAAAACGAGAGCTAAAACTATTTGTGTGAACAGTTCTGAGCCACGCCGGAGTGCAGCAGCCATCCAAGGGAGGAAGGACCCATCTGTTGCTAACCATCCACCGCCGCGTCCCGTGAGCAAGCTAGGCTTTTGCATTGCAACACACATCGATCGCACGGTCACAGTAGTAGCTGCGGTCATTCTTTGTCGATTCCTAGTCGTAGCTCATGGCCCAGACGCGAGCTGCCGGGCTCGCGCACTTGGATCACTTGGATCGATCACATCCCCGGATCTCGACGCAATCTCGACCGGAAAGCGATGGAGGATCCATGGCCAGATGACCCAGCCAGTCAGATGAGACGGACGGACATAGATGGGGCTGCTGGAGATACAGACAGAAGGAAGCTAAGGTGTCTATACGAATTCAAAAAAAAAACTGAAATTAGGAATAAAAATAAAAAATTACCAATTTGATTTTCGTCGAACTTTATAGTAAATCCCTATATAACTAAAACTTAGAAAAAATTAAATAAAATTAGTAATTGGATTTTTATACAAACTTTAGTAACAAAACTGAACTTCAACATAATAAATAAAATAAAATTAGCAATTTGATTCTATGTGAATACCTAACTAAAATCCCTAAAAAAATATAACTCAGAATAAAATTTTTAAAAAACAATTGGATTTGTACACGAATTCTAACAAAAAAAACTGAAATTTGGAATAAACGATAAAATACAATTGGAAATTTTATTTAGATATGAATTCCAAAGTAAAATATCTAAATAACTATAATTCAAAATAAAAATTAAAGACAAAAATTAGAAATTGGGTTTGCATATGAATTCCAACAAAAGATAATTGAAATTTGGAATAAAAAATAAAAGAAAAAAATTAATTTGATTTCCATATGAAATCCAAAGGAAAATCCCTAAATAATTAAAATTTGGAATACTTTAAATAAAATTATCATTTTGATTTGTATACAAACACTAATAAAAATAATTAACATTTTGAATAAAAAAAGAAGTTATAACGATGATAGCATAAATAGTGTCAGCAGAGAGTACAAAAGCTTGCAATGGTGTCAAGCTATATTGCAAGAAAACATTGACTCACAAGAAGCGAAGAGTTGAAGCGAAAATGACAGAGATGAGGACTATGTCGTGCTTCTCACCTTAACTATTCGACGAGGACAATGTCCTGCTACTCGCCACAGCCATTGAAGAGAAAACTCAGAATCAAGGAGCCAAGGGCCGTGAGAACGAATGATGAGTGTCAGAATCAAGGAGAATGCTATTGCTGGTAAGAGGTACAATGTCATCGGCGATGGTGAGAAGATTATCCATATCATTATATAGCAACTAAAGCACACATGCTGGCATCAATGAAGAGGGGAGATCATCATGGTTAGTAAAGAAGCCACAATATTGAGTTGGCCAACGTCGAAGAAGAGGAGCAACTGACACGAGAGAAAAGGACATTGAGCACGTATGGCACTATGTGAACCCGTATTTACCAAAATGTCAGTATATGCATGAGAATGGCAAAAATGGCATTTTTGCTGCATGGTGATTGGGCAGCAACGGCATGGAGCTGACACGTGACGCCTGGAGCCCCGCCACCATTTGGCAGGCGCCTGCCGCCCGACTACTGGGCGGCCACGCGCCTACCGCCCGGCCATCGTGCGCCTCCCAACATGCCACCTGGCCACCATGCGACAGGTAATTAAGACAGCTAATTTGTTAGCTTAATTACCTATCTTAATTATCATTTTATATTACTATTTCTTTGATTTTTTAAATATAGCAAATAAGCTCAACAAATTATGAAATTTTATGTTCAGCCTCCCAACATAATTTACTTCATTATATAATTTTTATATAATTTTATCTAGTGTGAATGTTGCTCAAAAATTCATATGATTATATTATTTGTAGGAGTTGTTACATATAGCAAATGAGCTCCAAAAAAATATGAAAGTTTATGTGCAGCCTCCCAGCACAGTCATCCTAATCATCTATTTTCAAGAATTTTATGCATTATAAATTTTGCTCGACTAATGCTGGCGCGCCCAGGTCCCATGCGGGTGGAGCGCCGTAACGATAACAAAATAACAGTTGATCCGACAAGGGGGTGACATGGCATGCAGGCTAAGGAACCAAGCATAATACACATATGGGTGAAGAGGATCAAACTACTGTGTTGACAGTGGCCATTTGCCCTTCCTCGCGAGGTTGATGTTGTAGTCCTCGCCGGCCGCGCTGGCCTTGGTTGCCAGTTCGCGCTTTCTCTCACGCTCCTTCTCACGAGCCTCGTGCTCCTTGCATATGCACACCTCCAGGTGAGCTTCTGTCTCCCGCCGGTTTGGCCAAAATGCAAACACAGGGTGGACGCAGTCATGCAGGTCTTGGGAAGGGGCAACAAGAAGGTCGTCAACATAGCAAGTTTCTATGATCCCACATGGTGTTGTGCAAACCCTAGCTGCACATATACATGTCACTACAACAACAGCTAGCCACGTCCGAGGCGCCCCCCTCTGCAACACTTTATGCGGGTAGTGCCAGGCACATTCTACTAGTAGGCACGTCCAGAGATGCTTGAACCATGATTCTCTGCTATTGTACGCGGTTATCGTTAATCTTCTAAAGCATGTAACTAAATGGTTCATGCGTTGTTGTGGTTGCATAAATAATCACATGCAATAATATATTACGAAGTTAATCATTTAAGTAATCAATTGATTAATTGCCAATTACCACCACATAAAATATTACATCTTGAATTGCTACAAATATGAATTAATTCGATAAACAAAAAGATACATGAAATCATGATACCGAATGGCGACCAGACGAGCTCAGTTTGTTGGGGGCAATCTTTCGTTGAGTGCTCAAAGGTCTTGCATATCCTGCACTTTACTATGTAGCTAATGCGGGTACGTTGACTAACATCCATGTCGTTCTGGAAGAGCCACGACTGTGTAAATCCCTTTGCAGTTATCTTCAAATTCTTGTTGGGGGCCAATTGCATCATGTACGGCTAAAGACCCTTGTAGTTCATGTCCAAGCCGTACGAGTGAAACTCTATACAGACACATTAGCAAATGTGCGAAGGAAGCAAAGGAAAGGGGGAAAGCAACAACATGCTGACATATGTATGAAGAAGAGAGTTCACACACTACAAAAGATGGCTACCACACGGTGACCGTACGGCCTAAGATTTCAATCGCTAAATAAATGAGCATTGCATATCGTTAATTATGATTAAATAAAAATAAATTAACATAGAAAATTTAGAGTAAATAACATTTCTAAAAGTTAGACAATTAGGTCGACAATGTTAAGAGACTGCACATAAAATTTCATAATTTTTAGAGCCCATTTGCTATATGTAACAACACCTACAAATAGCACAATCGTATGAATTTTCGAGGAGCATTTACACTTGCTAAAATTATAGAAAAATATAGAATAAAGTATGTTGTGTGGTAGGATGCACATATAATTTCGTAATTTTTTGAGCTCATTTGCTATATTTGAATATAAAAGGTAGTAATATAAAATAATAATTAAGGCAGGCAATTAAGCTAGCTAATTACCTGCTGCATGGTGGTTAGGCGACATGCCTGCGCATAGTGGCCGGGCGGCAATCTGCCTGCCGCACGGTGGCGGGGCTCCAGGTGCCACGTGTCAGCTTCACGCCGCTGCCGCCCGATCACCGTGTGGCAGAAGTGCCATTTTTGCCATTCTCATGGTCATACGAATATTTTTGTAAATATGAGTTCAAATAGTGTCATATGTGCAAAAAATTCTAACATTATGTATGTGTTGTAGGGGTGGCCCCCACCTAATCCCAGCAGGCCTGGTAGAAGGTTGTAAGGCCCAGAATAGGCCATGTGTAATGACATAAGTGCCCCTGAAGGGGAAACTCAGATGTAAGGGTATATTTGTAAAAGCACTCCCCATGTGTGTGTGTGTGTGTATATATATGGAATACAGGCCACGGGGGAGGGCAGGCCATTACTGTCACTTACTCCCAACTCTCCACTACCATCTCTCTCTGTTTAGTCTGTAACCACAACAGTTGGCGCCGTCCGTGGGGAGGACAAGGGCAAGCCTGAAGTCCGAAGAAGGATGGCACCGAAAAAAGCTTCGTCGACGGTGGCGAAGGGCAAGAGGGCGGCCGGGTCGGAGCGTGCATGGGTACCAGGGCTTCGGCATCAGCTGTTGCGGGCGCGGGTGACGACGCAGGCGCGGTGGTCGAGGACATCGACGCTCGCGCTGCAACGTCCAACCCCGTCGCTAGCGCTGCGACGACCAACCCCGCCCCCGGCGCTGCGACGACCAACCCCGCCGCCGGTGCTGCGACGAACAACCCCGCCGCTGGCGCTGCGACGACCAACCCCGCCGCTGGAGCTGTGGCGACCAACCCCGCCACCGGCGCGACGACAACCAACCTCGCCGCCCAGGCGGTGGAAAGCGCCCTGCTGGCGGCCCTTAAAGCGTTCCAGCAGGAGCTAGGGGATCTTCGTGGGGCTGTCCGAGACATACAAGAGGCTCAGAGCCAGCAGGCCACGCCAGTGGTCGCGCCAGAGCCCATGCCGGAAAGGGTGGATAGCCGCGACGCCCCCATATCCAGCCGCATGCCACTGCAACGCGTCGATCCAGAGTCCCCGCTTTCGGCAGGACTACAGCAGGCGGCGTGGCCCGAAGACTTCAAATTCCCAGTGTCATCGAGCCCTACAAAGGCGACACGGACCCCCGCGAGTTCGTGCGCGTGTACGAAACCGCAATCGAGGCCGCGGGCGGAGATGACACCACAAAGGCGAAGGGACTCCCCCTCACGTTGCAAGGAGCGGCGCTCTCCTGGTTTTTTACCATAGAGCCAAACTCCATCTACGCGTGGAAGCAGATCCGCGACCGCCTTCACAACATCTTTTAAGGAAATTATGTCGAGCGGGTCGACGCGGACCAGCTCTTCGCCGTGAAGCAGAAACCTTCGGAGAAGCTCCGGGACTACTTCAAACGCTTCGCGAAGATACGTTGTCAAGTCAAAGACGTCAATGAAACCACCGTTGTCAATGCAGCCATACAGGGCCTTCGCCCGGGCCCGATGGCCGAGTACAACGCACGCAAGCCTATCAGGACGGTCGCCAAGCTCTTCGACAAGATGGAAGGGTATGCATGGGCCGAGGAAGATGCGCGAAGACGCAACACCCCCGCCCCCGACCTCGCCCAAGCAAAGCACTCGCCATGCGAGAAGGTGGGTGGTGATTCCCCGCAGCAGGACCGCAGTCGACAATCCCGGGAGGCCACTCCCAGAAGCAACAGCCCCGGGGAGCAGGAAGGCTCGCCGGGGGACAGGCGCAAGCCCCGGCGTCACCAGCGCAGACCACGCAAGGTCCGCCATGTCCTTGGTATCGGAGACGCCCTTCAAGGACCGACCCCCACATCGTGGGAAGGGGGCCGAGGTTGGTCTGTAACCACAACAGTATGCATATATACATGTATGCATCCGTATGAATAGAAGCACGGGCGTACAGAAGTAAATGAGCAAATAGCCCAGACTAGAGATAGCGCAATCGTAGAGATTAGGCTCGGGGCCACCGAAGAGAGCATGATGGGTGTCCCCAGCAAGGATCAGAGACAGGTGCATGTGTATTGTGTGTTTGATGCCGCAACGAAGAGCGTTAAGCAATAATTAGAGAGAAGCATAAGATGACTATGTGATACAATATTGTATTGAAAGGAGTGGCAACAATGAGATATGGATTAAGAATTGAGTTTGAAGCAGAAAAGCTGTGGCAGCAAGAAGAGCTAGAAGACATACAGTTCGGCGGGCAGCCATCATGTGAGGGAAGATAAGTTCAAAGTAGGTCGTCCATGGTGCATTGGTGTATTCATAAGCAAGGTACTCTAATAACATGTGAGATAATAAGATAGTTTGCCACATATATAATTAATGTATTACTTAGATTAAATAGAGGTACATGTGCATATATACATTTCTAAAAAGAGTAACTAACAGAGAAAAAAATAGTCATATGCAATTACATTATTCATATGTGATGGAGCGCAGTTACGTTTATAAGAACATCAACTTATTATGCTTAATGATTTTCTTTCATCCAAGCTTATACTTAAATTATATTTCTCAAGTGAGGACCATGTGATAAGTTACAGAATTTTGTTGTGATGAACCATTATCATTTTAGATAAGTAAAAAATTTAGAATTTGTAAATTTACAGATTTTTCTGGATAATTTGCGGAGACAACGGTCTGACCAACTAGCTTGTGTTGCTTCAACCAAAATGGATGATTTTGGAAAATTCGAGTCATAAGTTGATTTGGTTTGACTTAGGTCAGTGCATACATATGGTATGATGTATATTTCAGTTAACGTGGGTCAAGCTATAAAGAACTTATGTCCGAAAATAATTTTTTAGCCTTTGGATCTACAAGGGCACTTGGAATCAACCATGGTTAATGGCAAAGATCGGGCCAACACACATGGAGGAGCTGAGGACCAGAACAGTTAAGGACACCGGGTGAGATGGCTTAGCTCAAGCATGGCACAAGGAAGGCGAGAAATATTGAAGGGAAGTTTGAGCAACGGGTTGCACTATGTGACTTGGTCGGTCCAAGTGAGGTGTGGTCCAGCGAAACTGGAATAGAAGAGAATTGTCGACACGTGATAAGTATGGTGATTGATTGCAATGGAAGATGAAGACCAGATCAAGAAAGTGTATTTTCATAAATTTACTAAAATACCGGAAACTAGCTTGGATGAAAACCACAACGCTTGAGCAGTGCTTGAAAAAATGGTTTAGGTCAAGGAGTTAAGATGATCAAGTGGATCAAAGGCTAAGAACTTGTGACTTTGGGCTTATATGCTTTGAAAAGAGTGTATAAGTGTAGTGTGTGAGTAAAGTCCGTGTTGTGTGTGAGTTAACATATTTCCCCCATTTGTGTTAAGTGGATAGTATCCATTAGCGTTAAATGGGGCTGATTGTCTTCTTTACTTAACAGGTTAGGATGGAGATTTGCAAGTTAACCATCCAACCAGTCTAACTTTACTTATTGAAGCTAAGTATTTTAAGGTTGAGATTTGAGAAGTGTTAGTGTTGTGATGTGCTTCCTTATTTTCTATGTAGAGCAGCTGTAAAACCTTCATCCTCAAGTAGCAATATATCAACTTTATTTATCTCTCATGAATTTCTCTTGTTTTGGTTGATTTGCTCTTGTTTTGGTTGGTTTTGATATTGCCTCTTCCTTTCTTGATCTGGCTGGATACCAATGATGATTAAGTGATAGAGATATATCTTGGAAATTAATTCACATCTATCTAGATATCATGTTTGGCAAATTCTTAAAATTGACTGGTTTTTGCTTGATTTGGCATCTCCGAGTGATATCTTGATCTTATTGTTTTTGCCTTGATTCCTTGGTTGTTCTAGCTTATTATGATATGTGGAAATACATTTAGAGCCATCCTGGTCAACATTCACCCATGAGCAAGTCATATTTACCGTTTTTTATTTTTGCCCAATTTTAGTGCACATTCATTCAAACAAAAAAGTCAAAATTTTGTCAATGATTTTTTTATCGTTGATTGGAATAGATTTCTGACATCCTAGAAAAGATGCATACCAAATTTCAAATGATTTAAAGCCTTGATTTGAGAGTTTGCTCAATTTGTGATTTTGCTCGGTTTTAGTGCAGCAAAGCTTCACAAACCAAAAGGTCATAGTTCTCTTAAGTTTTTTCAATATTTTTGGTTGGGATAGCTTTTTAAGATTATAATCTAGCTCTATTTCAAGTTTCAAGTCTTTTGGACATACGGATCAAAAGCTATATGGATTTTTGGATTTGAAATAATATTATTTTTTCTGTTTACCGAGCTGAATTTACTGTAGCGATGGGAATTTCGTATTTTGGGTTTCTTAATCTTCATAACTTCTTATAGCTGTTGGAATGAAAATCGACGAATACTTGGAGAAAAATTTAAAGGCATCATTCATCTCCGTCTATTGTCATACTGGTCCAACATTAAGCTATATTTTCTTCCAAACTTCTATTGTTATTTTCAATATTTACGATATCTTAAAAATCTAAATTGGTTACAAGATACGTAAATATATTCTAAAGTTAGGGCATGTTCATATTGGCTTTTGCTAATGGATTTTGATTGCGGATGATGAATAATAGTGGCTATTAGAAGTGATTGATAGAAACGGCTGGTGAATAGTAGTGACTGATGAATATTAGTATATTATGTAAGAAAGATGATGTAATGAAAGGCAGTACAATATTTGAATCACTATGCGACTTACGAAATTGTGATATAATAGAATACAAAGTATGTTACAATATGTGAAAACGAAAAATAGTGTTTGATGAATATTTGCATGTGATAGAAGCGACTTATAAAAACTAGAGCGTTCGTATTGGTTTCTGCTTCTGAAAGCAGAAACCAAAATAAGAAACAAATATGGATAGACCCTAAGTTATATCATTTGTTAGTACAAACTTTGAAATAATTTTAGCCACAGAAACAGTTCTACAAACGCAAATACACGGACCACCTTGCCATTGCATAGGAAAAAGCGTAGAAAAAGAGGCTCATCTGAGCTTGATGTGTGGAAAAAATCCTCTTCACGTGATACGAGATCCATGAATCTGATACCCTGACAGGGAAAGAAATTAAAGATGTATTTACACTCTTTGTCCTGAACCGATCCATTGTGATCTCACCGATGCATACGTCGGTACATTACATGGATAGCTGCGCTAACCAACCATTCTCCCTCGATGAAGAACCTAAGATATGCGGGGCTCCCGGTCCACGAAAGGACCGGGGTCCAGAAGCATGGACAACGGCGAGGCCGGCGAGCCGTGGCGAGAGGAGAGGGGCGAGTAGCTCAATTAGCTCGGTCCCGAGAATCGTTGAACGAAATCTGGCCGTACCTGGCCGGACATATCTTGCTTAGGTACTGTGATCGATGTGGTCGCGGCGTCCAATTGCATTCAGGCTGCACTACAGCAGAGGCTTGACCACATTTGGGAATATGTGCTAAATGTGTCAAATGTGAAACACAGCACCTCACACATGGACGTATGCCAAAACGATTTCTCTGAATTTTGCATCGAGCTAGATCTTAGGCTTTCAGCTTCAATTAGATTTCTGCCGAGACAGTAACCGAGACCGACCCTGTTGGCATCTTCGTTATGGCTGCAGCCGAGAAGCTGGAGCTGTGGCGACGGCGAAGAAAGAAACAAATGCATGTTGCAACAAGGGTAACCACACAAGAACAACCAAGGACAACACGAAGGGGCAACGTAACAAGATACCGACGAGGATGACATTGATATAAACTACGACTTGCTAAACTGGTCTTCGTCTGCGCTATCAATCTATCATCCTATGATTTGCTCCCCTGTACAAGTATTGAAGAGTCAATAGCGCATATCCAATAATTCTACCTCCAGAAATCGTTGCATCAGGTCAATAATTCTACATAGTAAAGGACAGCGAAGGCACGCTTGCCCTGATCAATATGGCTTCAGTTTCTGGCTTCAGCTTATTTTTGCACTATTTATAAATTTCGTCTTTTTCTGAACTTTTGGCTTTTTTTTTTTGAGTTTTTTTACCGGTTCTTTTTTTCCTCGTATTTGTTTACATTATACGTGATGGGCTAATATGTTTTTTCTATTTTTAAATTTTTAAAATTTAATTATGGTAAATAAACCTCTGTCAGCTACAGTGCTTTTTTCAGCCAGCTACAGTGTTTTCAGCCAAAAGCCATGAGGCTTTCAGCCGAACCGATCACCACCTAAGATGCAATATCAAGACCCCATTGTACTGGAAGAGCCTGCAAAACCAAATCTTTCATCTCATTTGCAGCTGGACATATTGTTCACCTCAGGCTAACAAAGGACCGCAAAGATGTCAGCATAGACAGATAATACTATAGATTGGAAGCAGACGCGTTGAAACAACACCGCTGCCTCCCCATTTCTCTCGATTGCTTCACTACAGGTGACTTAGCATTCAGGCGCTCTTGAGAACCTGAGCATGGTGAGCGATGTGATGAATGTGGCAATGAAAGGTCGTATCCAGGTTGTGCCTGCGGAGGATCAGGGGAGCTCCCACAGCCTTGCACGCCTCAAAGTTGCGAGGTAGCAGCTGTTAAGCCAGTAACTTGTCATCCTCTCCCTACTCAAATTCACAAAAATAACGTAGCAGATAAGTGGTTTTACAGAATTGACTTCTTTTTACCTTCATTTCTGATAGAACAAATTAAGAACAGAAGATGCAGCAGCCTTACCACAAATTAGACAGTTTTGCAAATAGCAACACACTGTGTGGTGATGAATGATAGTGAAGCTCTGAAATCTATCAGAAACAGTTCTTGTGCAATAAGCCAACGCCTACTCTTTAGGGCCCTGTACTTTCACCTTGTTCAATCAAAACCTATCATCTTTTATAATAAACCCTACAGGCGGTTGAGTTGAAGACATAATGCGGCACATTTCGCAATCCACAGTATAATCTTTTGCCAACCTGACAGGCAAAAGGGCGGTTGAGTTGAAGAAGAATAATGCGGCACATTTCACAATCCACAGTATAATCTTTTGCCAACCTGACAGGCAAAAGGACGCTACAACGACAGATCTTCTTTTACAAGTACAGCGATACTGCACCATGACCTTGATAGACTCTGCTTACTGAAGATGTAGTGGACTTCTACCAATGCTAATCAACTTAACCAGTTGAGGCTTATCACTTATGGAGCTAATCATATCCACAGTGCAGAAAACTATCAAAATGCCTGTACCCATCATGCACTGCAGACATAACCAAGAAAATGGGCTTCAGTCTTCCAGATACCAACTCATTTAAAATTATTCCAGGGACCCCCATTATAATTAACCCATCATTTGTCTATCATCTAGGAGGATGACTCTATCATTTCATCACAAATAGCTCACTAGAGGTCCTTCTGGCTAGTACTTTCAATGAATTGTTCCAACTATTGTGCATGGCCAAGGAGATGACTAGTTGCCTGATTGCCCTGTAAAAATACTTGCATGGCAATGGGTGAATCGGTCATATGTTCCTATATCACCACACTTGAATCATGACTTGCAAGAATTGTTTTATGTAAAACAAGCAATAGTTCCTTCCATTTTCCAACAATATAGAATGAAAACAACATGCTGGGATAGTAATAGCCTGAAAGCAGAGATGGGGCATTATTCAATCCATGGTCACATCATACCTGGTCAATTAGGATAGGAGGGGAAACCCTGTTGCACTTTTTAAGCAAGCAGGTTGCAGGCACTATTAAGTACTTAATATATCTGGTTCAAACAAGTGAACAGCCACGCACATACGCCACACACACGCACGCACAGAGGAATGGGAGGGGGTTACCTCCCACTCTGATTTACTTGTGCCCAAATAGTTTGAGACTGCTTTCTGACCCCAGGGGCAGTTTATTGGGTTGGCAATTGGAGCAAATGCAGACACCGACTGAAAATGCAAGATAAATACACAATGCCAAGTGAGATTTTGATGCAAACTCTTATGGATGTCAACAACTACAAAGGTTCCTACAAAGTATACAACCTAGGAGCAGTGGAGCACAAACTTAGTAGCAAACCTTCTTAATTTGAAAAGGGTTCACAGAAAGGGCTTTCCAAATTTAGGCTTTTAACAAATGACATTAAATAGTACCGTGTATTTGTCAGTGTTTTTCAAGTGGATTGTCAGTGCACCGTGCCCTCCCATGCCCAAAAATTGAGGCCTGTCAGGTGTTTAGCTGTTCAAAGTTCTCACTTAAAACTTTTGGCAGCTCCTTCACAATAGTCATACATGCACCAAATTTTCCACTTTTCATTTGTTGCATTTAGATAAAATCCAGCACCTACTCACAAATAGTGAAAATAGAAATGTTAAGCACATTTAACTATGGACACAGAGACGAAAGTCCATTCAACATACTACAATACAAACTTCAAGTGGTGCTTCTATACTCTTCCAGAGAATGTTGAGACAGAATGTAAATCAGCTGCACGTTCGACTGGAGAAAACCAGTGCCTCCATTGTTACCTTATTGCTTTAAAACTTGTGAAGCCTCCTTATTGGGAAAGCATAGACGAACTTCACAAATTCGATAATAAAATAATATCATGACCAAACAGTAATATGTACTCAGTTATTGCATCATCATGAATTCATGATCATACATAGGTCAAGTTGTCAAGACAAAAAAAATATTGCCCACATAATGATATAATATTTCTTTTTGTCAAACTGTGAGTGTCAAATCCACATAGGTAAATAGTAGGTGGTGTTTGAATTAGCAGGTTAACAAAGGACGACCATGTTGTCAGATCATACTAATTGATAAATGGGGAAAAAAGGGTCTAAACCACTAGATGACTAGATATATATGTATCGTGTTTTGCATGGTTAGGAATATAAAATATTGCTGGAGGGGTCATTGGTGGTTGATATAAAGTGCATATTTTCTATGACAATCAGGCTGCTGTCCGGATGAGCTGTGCCCAATCAATACGAAAATGGAAATGACTAGTCCTAGTGTTCTGTATGTTGATTAAACAGTTACTTTCTCAGTGACTCAACACGAGATTACATGTGGTAGGATCTTTCATGGACTAATATAGCACGAATATGTGATATGCATGTGGTAGTTTCAGTGTTGGTAAAGTAGCCTTATTTTGAAATCCAAATAGTTCAGAGTAGGTGAATCCTAGAACTGACCTCAGTTTATCTCCTGGTAACCATGGTTCTAACAAGTAAGCCTGGCACCAAAACTAATCTATTAACTATAGGCAGACATTTTGTAACTTTGATTTCTTTTCAAGCATAGTTTAGAAGCTGTATTTTGATCCTAGAACTCTCGGTTAATCCTTTGGATAGAAAGGCTATTGGAAATGTACAACTGTACAAGACATTCTGTAAAATAAAGTTGTGGAAAATATCAATTATGTGTGTAAATTTTAAACAGCAATTAACAAAAAGTATTAATCCCTCCATTTCAAAATACTTAGCACTCTTGACTTTGATCAGTCAAACTTCGTAATCTTTGATGAACAATATTTATCTAAATACTTAGATTGGTCGTATTAAAATGGTATTGTTAGATTTGTTGCAAGAAATACTTTCATAATATTGTGCTTATACAGCATTTTATAAATGTAATGGTATAAAATTAAGAGTCAAAGTTGAAAAGTCAGGAGTGCCAAGTATGTTGAATCGGATTGTCTACAACAAACACAATAATAACTAAGCGGAGTTTGCAGAGCAGATCTTACAATATTGTACAACTATTGAAAAGCTTTCAAGGAAATACCTGACAGTTATGAGTGAATAAATTAAGATTCCGTTTATTTATGGCAGAGGGAGATCATGCGGTAAGTTATAGACTCCAATAGAAGTCGCCGAGTTTGTATGTGGTATAACATGCAAATGGTACAACAAGATTGTCTTAGTTACAATCCTTAGCAACACCAAAATCCCAACTGTCCGCCTCTCCTTCTATATTTAGCCCACCTGCAAGAAACCAAAGAAAAAGAGTGATCAGAAAAGAACTGGTTTGAAACAACAAAATAAAACCAACAAAAGGACTAAGATCCATATAAACTGTGTTCTCCATTAAAAAAAGGTGAAAAAAGAGAAACCGAGGTGAGATCAAATTGAACATCAAATTGAACATTTCACAAATCAGTTGCTAGTAAAAGGAAACAAATACTTTGGTGATTAAAGGATGTCAGGAATATGATAATCAAGCAAGAATGATCTTAATTTATTCACTAACTATCCCCATACGTAGGCTGAATCTCTTGTTGCTGAACTAGGTCTAAAACAAGAAACCAAAGGTACAGTTGATAAATGCCCTAGACAGGAGGGAGATCTTGCTTTGGCCTCTTTTGCTAGCATCGTCCCCTGGCCCATAACAAGACCAGACAAAATAGCTTGAGTGGATGTGATTACACGCCAGTAAGATGACAACAATTTAGTGCTTACTCTTGTTCCTTATGCTCCCAACTCTTGTTCCTTATGCTCCCAAGACCAGCAGCATTGTTTTGATGAAATTGATCTTTAGAAATACAAGTCCTCACAAATAAGGATCTAGCAAGGGCAAATGATATTTCATTGGGCAAAAGCTGCTGGTGGCAGAGGCTTGTTGAACCTGCTATGATTATTTGTTAGCTACATGAAGGCTCAGTTTATTCACTTTCAGAATAGCTGATGGAAAATCTTTTCCATGTAAATAGAAGTCGAGCTTCTAGAGGTCTACCGATCATCATAGAATAGAATACCAAAAGCTACACCTTTACAGAAAACATAAATGCACAGTACTGTAACCTATGGAAGCACAAGTAGGTGAAACAAAAACATTAACTGGGTTAAGACAAGAGTCCCAATGCAAGCAACAGATACACAGTTGTGCATAGAACACACACACAACTTTTTTTTGTGCGAAACACAGAATGTATATTGATTGGTAACATTTGCAAATGCATGCACAAAACCTCAAGCCACAAACTCACGATTATTTGGCCGAAGTCATATTGTGTGAGTAGGCTAAAGTTCATGAGCATCAGCATGTCAAATCCAGCAACAAATAGACCAAAACTACTTAGGCGCATAAGTGCAAGAGACCACATTGTGTGATTTACTAATATTTCGTCGGTTTTAGCGTCACATATGACTGCATGCTGCCTTTCAGTTTTGCACTTCAGAACCAGTGTTCACTGTTCAGCAAACACAAACATAAGCCTAATCAACAAAAAAAATAATCGGCAGAGTATCAAAAGAACTATGCACTGCCACCATTGGCACAAACCAATCATCACATAGACACACTGTAGTCCATACTCCATACAACACTTTATACATAAGTACATCCTTAAGTCCACACAGATCGTAACCCTTCTATCTCATTCGACAACAATCCAATGAGATCCAGCAAGTTCAAAAGTTTACTTACAAATAACTTAGAACAAGTATCATTCTTGTCCTAGCACTTCTCGTAGGAACCAGTTACACATCAAATATATCAAAGAAGTAGAACAACTAACTCTGGCCTGATGCAAAAAGGAGGTCTCGGTGGTCATTTTCAATGGAAATTTGACATGCAAAGTTCACACCGCTCACAGTGTCTCCTTGTTAGTCGCAGCTTCCCTGACTGATCTCAGAGCATTTGACAAAACCAAGCGGGTAATGTAATGTAAACATTTGCCGTGAGCCCGTGACAAGTAGAGATATATGCACACACCCTAAGATCTCTCTCACGGGAGATCTTCCAATTCTCAATGCGCAACCCACCAAAATTCCGCCAAAAAAAAAATCTTAACCTTACTGTGCTCCGACCACACTTCCCACAGCATTCTGGTATTCCACTCCAAATTGGATGTGGCGGACAGACATAAACCCTAGAAATAGAACGCGACTAGAGGGGTTTGACGTACGTGGGGAGGTGTCGGGGGCGGGGGCGATGAGCGTGACGCCGTGGGCGCCGGACTTGATGATGAAGTTCTCGTCGTTGCAGGTGAGGCCGGAGAGCCAGTACAGCACCTGCACACCCACACGGTAGCACGACAACCCCCATCGGATTCCGAGAGTAGGAAGGATCCAAGGCAAGCGGAGAGCACGCACGGGGAGGTTGGACACCGGGCACGCGCGTGGAAGACGGAGAAGGTCATGGGGCAGCCGAGCGTGGCGCTCTGGTGGCGGAAGCGGAGGTTGTGCTCACCGAACATCTTGGTCCTGCTCAGCTGCTCCAGCGCCGCCGTGGGAGGGGGAGGAGTCGCCGCGACGCCGCCATCGCGTGACCTGCGCTTCGCCTTCGCCGGAGCAGTGGGAGCGTAGACTGGTGAGCCGGGTGGAAGTGGAAGGGAGAGGAGAGTAGAAGACGGGAGAAAATATTGAGAAAATTGATCACTTGAAACTTTGAAGGGTGGGCTTCGCAAAATTGTCATTTTTAAAATTGACTTCACAAAAATACCATACAATACATTTACCTCTTGATTACCATACCATTTGAGCCATGTAACTTATTTAATATTTTTTTTCTAATTTCAGAGACTGAAAAAAACCTTTCTATCCTTGTTAAGTTTTGCAAATTGCACTGATACCTAACGAATTGTGAGCATTTCGTCAGCTCAAGGACGCCAGTTCAAGAATCCGCTTTCGACATTGCCTCCAATCTCCCGGCGAGGAGCTTCTCCACATACTTCCCCAGTATGTCCGCCTCAAGGTTCACCTTGTCCCCGATGTCCTGCGTGTAGCGCACGAGCATGAAGTCGAACAACCCGGCCTCCTCGTCCACATTGACGACAGTGAGGCTGGTGCCGTCCACGGCGACGAACCCCTTGGGCACGAGCAGGCGCAGGATCTCCGGCGGCGCGCACACGGTGACCCAGAGGGAGTCGCCCTGAAATAGAAAGGTCTTTTTCAGCCCCTAAAATTAGAAAAAAAATATTAAATAAGTTAAATGGCTCAAATGGCATGGTAATCAAGAGGTAAATGTACTGCATGACATTTTTGCGAAGCCAATTTTGAAAGTGGCAATTTTGCGAAGCCCACTTTTCAAAGTGACAAATGATCAATTTTCTCAGAAAATATCCACCACTGATGAAAACGGAACGGTTACGCTTGAGTGGCCTCAAATACGAATATAAATCTATATTTCTAAATTAAATATAAATACAAATTAAATATTATAATAAATTTAAATTTAATATATATTTAATTCGATCGAATACGAATATCATTCTATAACTTCTATAACAACTTAATTCAGTCAAATACGAATACTACTAGGCTTAGCTACTGGGTCGATCAGTCAGTATAGGAAACAGATCGAATATAAATCAAATAGTCTCGAATATGAATATTATCGAATACGAATTTGAATATGAACATTTTCAAATACGAATACGAATATTATAATACAAATATTTATGAATACGGATTTTATTTACCACATTCGTACTTTCTCGAATATAAATATTGGATAAAACAGATTATCCGTTACTATTTCTCAGCCTTACTAATGCTCACGGGTGCTTCTTCTGGGCCTGTTTGTGCAGATCCTGGACCGAAAGCGCAAAACCGTAGCTGTTGGGCAAACAACCTGTCCACGCACCTACCTACCCTCTCTTTCTTACTACTCGTATTCCAGGATATGTGTTATGGCTACAGCTCAGAGGTTTTGGTTTTAACACAAATATTTGTATGAATGAACTGTAAGCTACAAGCTATTTTAAAAAAGTTGTTCTGATAAATCATTTTGAAAAACGATGAAAAAATTATCTCATTTATTTGATCAAGAAAAGTCAGAAGCCGAAAAGAATGAGAATAGGATTTCATCTAAAAAAAGATGAACTGGATTTTGTTAGGTGTTTTCTGTAGACTCTAGCGATATGCTTCATGGCGTTCAAAGATCTTCTGCCATGGCGTTCAAAGATCTTCTGCCATGAGTATAGCGTACTTGTTAGAAATTTAGGGTAACTTATGACATAATTTAATCCAGAAATTATCAATTAAAATCATGACAAGAGTTGTGCTAGTACTGTTCATTTTTAGAACACTAAACAGTGCAACTAACTCTATAAACAATACTGTAAAGATCTGGAACAAAATGTTATACCCAGAGGCGGGGCCAGTGCCAGAGGCACCGGAGGCGCCGTTCTGCTCAGTTGACATGAGCAGCTGTTCGATGTAGTCGATCTCAGTTGGTGCAGGACGAGGTACGTAGTGCAGTCCCTTGAACGGCCTTCTGGAAGTAGTTGTACTTGCCGTGTAATGGAATGCCGCCGGGAATTAGTCGATCACGTCGTGTATAGAAGCGAGCAGTCGTGCTGAGCACTCCCCAAAAACTTGATCGCCCGCCTATCCGTGCAGATGTCACAGCTTGACGTGGTTTCGGAGGCCTGCTCTCCCAAACGCCTGTGCGCGCAGGAGCTGGGACGGGGAAAAACTCGGAGGAGCAGCTCAACAGAGAGGAGAAGGTGTATTTTCTGTATCTCGCTCTAGGCTACTGTCGGACGCCCGAGTTTATACTCGTGCGGAGAAGACGAAGAGACAAGCAGCGTTACCGGGACAGGGGAGTAATCGCGAGTAACGGACAGTAACTCTCGCACGATTACTACTTGAAACCGACGGAATCAATTCCGGTAACTGCTCACTTAATGCCTTCATCAATCAGCCCAAGAAGCAAAACCAAACGCTCACGCGCGCACTATATTGCACCTTAGCATTTAATATGGGCCTTAGGATTTATTTGATTTAATTGAATTAAAATGGACCGAGCCCAAATTAAATCCAACGGTACTAGCATTTCCATGTTAAGTGAAAAATAACAACAATGGGAGAAAAAAATTCAACCAAATGTTGCAGGCCAGAAATAAAAAAGGCTATATTACAGTAAGGAAATAGCTTCCTCAAGTACCTTCATTTGGGTGGTCTTATAATAGGGGCTTATAACATTTTTATTGATTCAGTAATCAGTACTCTCTTGTACAACATGACAATCTAAGAAGCACAAACGACTCCACAAACTAAAGGCCCCTGGAATCCAGACACACAGGCCAGCAGCAACCCAGAGATGCCTCCTCCAAACTCAATCAAGAATGATACGAAGCATGGCAGATTGGATCTCATCCAACCTTCGTTTATATTCTAATCATATACAGGATTAACAAGGTTATGTTTTCCAAGGAGAGACGGGCGGTAGAATGCATGGCTCTGCGCCATCTCAATCCTTTCACGAGGGTCATTCATGGTTTCATCTCTCAGGGCCTGGAGAATGTCTCTTGCCGGGAGCTCCCTGTAGATTCAGAAAAAATAGTCAAATAAAACAAAACTGAAATTTGAATCAGTTGGCTCATAAGTTCCCTAGTAAAAGCTGATGGTTGATCTTGTCTTTCTAGGTCCTGTTCATTCGAGTGTTAACCAATTTTTCCATGGAAAATCTAAATGAAACCTACTAACAAAACACAAATCTATTAAACTCTTAACTCTAAGTAAAGGAAACGGCATGGCCTGACATGGACCAAGAACTTTCATCTGATGTACATACGTCCTGCCAGAACGCATCCTGAGTTCTATGCTCAAAAACTCAGTTATGGGCCTGTTCTTTTTTGCTGCAGTTTGTGGCTTTTGGCTACGGCTTATGGTTTTTGGGCTATTTGTATGAGAGATTACAGAGTAACAAAAACTCACGTGCGGTTTTTACCGATATAAATAAAGTCAGTAAAGTATATACTACAATTAATTTGTAGACTTTATCTTGAAAAAAATACTTCGTTTAAAAGCTAGTTACTGTAGAAAAGTCGAAAAACAGCTTTTAGAAGCTGAAAAGAACATGGCCTATATTGAGTTCATGTAGATATGATATTGTCTATCCACACTGGCAACTAGAAGCAGTTATGTGTTGGCCAAGTGTGAAGGGGTTGAATCTCAGTTGAACTGCGTTCCTCGAGCACACTGTGCATAGGCGAGACTGTAACGCCTCTATTTTTTAAGGCACTAGTAATCCCCGTAACTACTCAAAAATGAACAGTTGCGGAGTACTGTACATGAGTGCGTACTACATCAACACATGCTTACAGCAAAAGAGACAACTTTTATTACAACATAAGATTTAACAATCAGTTTTTCCATAGCGGACGTGCAAGCCCAAAACTTATCATACAACACAAAAAAACTCCCAGACGACTTGAGCGCAGCTGAGACCTAAAACCACTCATTCTCTGGAAAGAAGGGCTCTTCGGGAACCTTGTCTTCGGCTGGACCTTCTTAATTCCATTGGTCTTCTGTTGTTGTTTAGCAAGTAATGAGTACAACCGTACCCAACAAGTTACAAGAGTAAACCCTAATTTACTATTTGCGGGGATTCTCAAAGCATGGGAGTATACTGGTCTTATTAAGTTTTGTGAATACATTTTTATTTATAACACAGGTAAAACCAAAACAGATCTCCTTAAGGTAGAAAGGGTTTGTTTCAACTGTTATTTACACAATTGCACAGGTTAAAACTTTTATGAAATCTACTTATATCTTGTTGTTAGAATCACCCAATTAACACAGCTTTATTAACCGGAAGCACGACGTATTCGAATACCATTAATTTCACTCTGTAGAGTTGCCCAACTTTACCCACAAGAATTCTTAACTCCCGCGACAGAGTTAAAAAACCAGGTCATTTCACTGCTCAATTCTTTATATAAGTTCTACCCAATAGAATCACTCAGACACGGATTACACACTAACCCTAAACTCTTCCACTCGCTCTGAATGACCTCTATCGTTGTTAGGTATGGTTTTACCGTTTCGCATACCTAACTCCCCAGCATCAACACACCCACTCCCTATAGAGTTTCAATTGAGCTGAGCAGCTACTAAACTAGGGTTGACAAGTCAACTCCTGTGGTTGAACGATTTCTGTATCTTTTACTCAGCATAAGGTTCTCGTCCTTAGTTTTCTCATAAGACACCAACCACATTTCCAACTGTGCTCAACACCATGACCACCTTTCCAAACCAGCCTCCACCCTAGGGTAAGGTCATGGACAAAGGTCACTTTGTGGCTTTACACAGCACACCCTTATCTTAGTACCAATTTTACAAACCCTACCGGCTAACGGCCAAATCACTTAGTAGTACAAAATTTGAGTGTGATGATCTACCGTTATTTATGCAATAATTTAAATATTACTAAGGTTGTCAAGGTGAATATGACCTCAAATTAAATAGGGCATTTATCAGTGGTAGGATTTAACTATTTAGCATGTCATTCTAAACATTTGTTTTAATCAAATTAGCGTTTCACAATTAACAATAATGAAAATACATTAATTAAATAATGTGATTTCATGGAATTCAATATGATCAAAAACTTGTAACTTGCCTTGCTGATCTGAAACTTCTATGAGTTTGTAAACCTCAGTACTAGGGTTTGATCCTTGTATAGAACGAGTATGGAATTGCATATATATACATAATATAGTAGTAGCTCTATATCTCCAAATATAATAATTAAAGACCCAATTAAATTAGAGTTCACCTGATAATATTTGATGTAGCTTAATAATTTCTTCTAGTCAAATAATATATTTAACTGAAAAATGTTAAGCATGTCTGTATCCACATTATCCTCCCCTTCTTTAAGAAAAGTTGTCCTCGGCTTTTGATAGCCTGAAATTGTACTAAATAAAAATATAACATATATACGTGGTAGATATATTTATCATCTATACTTCTATTTTTTAGCACATTATGTACATCTAAAAGCGTAGTAAACAAAAACATACACACACATATGTGTGTGTGTGTATATATATATATATGAATTAATTATTGTGTCATTCTTATTATTTTGCACATACTATTTAGTACAACAATTACTATAAGATATATGTATTGCAATACTGTCATTCATATCAGCAAGGCGTTTGGGCTCGCTTTTACATTCTCACGGCCAGGACGTGGTGGTATGTTCTTTGGAGCATCTAAAAACGATTTTTAGCTTTTAGTATAATACTTAACTTTTAAAGAAAGTATTTTTAAGATAGGATCTATAAGTTAATTATAGTATATATTAAAAAATTAAAAAAATTAACATCTGTTTCAACTAAAATCGTAAGTAAGTATATATCTTCATAATATCTATCACAAATAACTTAAAATTTAAAAATTTTAAGCAAAAGTCATGATTCTAGTACTACTGCAAGCGCTACGGCATGGAGGAGGAGGACGGGCCGCCGTGCGGCGGTGGCCGGTGGACTGCGCGCTGTCGTTCGGCAAGCCGTTGTCCTCGGCGTTCTTTGTCGAGCAAGATTTGCTTCGCTGCTCCCTTTCTTGGTGTGCCGCCGCTGCCATGTGGAAGCAGTTTCTTGGCAAGTTCTCGTGGAAGTCGCCGAAATACGGCAGGGGCTGGGGCTTGCCGTCGGGGATATCCCCTGTCGTACGGCGCCAGTGGGAGGGAGGCGAAGCTACTGGGTGTGTCGCCTCCGCCGCCGGCGTCGCCCGCGGCTTGCGCCGGGGCGGAGGGGGAGACCAGGGAGGATGTGTTCCTCCGGAAGCTGAGCGTTTGCTGCGTTGGGTTCGTCTTCTCCGCCGTTTGGGGCAGGGGCTCGCCAGACAGGGAGAGGAAGCGGCAGGAGCTCATGTCCCTCGTCGACTGCGTCGGCGCGGCGGGGAGCCCCTCACGGAGCCGATGGTCTCGGCATGCGTGCGCATGTTGGCTATCAACCTCTTCAGGGTCTTCCCGCCCAAGGTCCAGGTGGACGCCGCGGGGACGGCGGAGGCCGACGAGGACGAGCCGTTCTCTGATCATCATGGTATCACCTGCAGGTCATGTGCGAGCTGCTCCTCCGGTTCGTCACTTCTCCGGTCATCGATGTGAAGGTTGCTCGGAGGGTCGTGAGCAATATCTTGTCTTTGAGACCATTAGCCACAATGGGATTGCTGAGCTCTTGGAGGTGTTTGGGAGCGTGATTAGCGGTTTCGCGAAGCCATTGAAGGAGGAGCATAAGTTATTTCTGTGGAAGTCATTGATTCCTCTTCACAAACCAAAAATGGTGGGTGGTATCTGCCACAGGTGACATACTGCATTACGCAGTTTTTTGAGAAGGAACCGAAGCTTGCAGGGACTGTGATCAGAGGCCTGTTGAAGTACTGGCCAGCGACGAACAGTCAGAAGGAGATGATGTTCTTGGGGGAGTTGGAGGAAGTGCTGGAGTTGACATAAATGCCTGAATTCCAGAAGTGCATAGTTCCATTGTTTCGGAGGATTGCTCACTGTCTGAATAGCTCTCATTTTCAGGTAGGATCTGCTCAGTGGTGGCGCATAGGTATTGCTCAGTGGTGGCGCATAGGCGTCGTATAGTGGTTTATACAGTGGCGGACTTTGCAGTAAGCGGCTCGTTGTGGAGTTCAAGGGTGGCTATGCCATGGCCTTGAGGCGTGCAGGACCCCGGTGTGTTGGTGGCGGTCTATTTTGTGTGTGGGTAGTGCGTGGGGTGCTATGGAGGTGCTGGCGAAAGCCTTGCCGGTGATCTTACCGGTCTCGACAACAATGACGCCTTCGGGCGCCATTTTCCTTCTTGGAGGTGTTGTCGTGGCACTCTATAGCTCTCATGTTTACTGATCTTCAGGTGAAAACCGTGCCTCGGTGAGGCGGGCGGTGTCGGCGACCCTCGTCGCCTCGTTGGAGACATCGCCTCGGAGGTCCATCTTCACGCAAAGCAGACCGAAGTTTGGTTGGCGCAGTCGGATGAGGATAGGGACTTAGCTGAAAGTAAGGATAGAGAAAAAGTGCTGAAGCTTAATCTTTCTAGTTTTTTCTTAGTCCTTAAGCTATCTTTCCTGTTGTTTTATGCCCCTCGGTTTTGAGGCTTTGAGCCTAGGAGCTCGTGTAACTTTTGGCTGTATATATCCCACATGGATATAGAGGCTGGATTTTATATCCTTTATCTAAAAAAAGACATGATTCATGAACCAGCGATAAGCTAACCAACCAAAGCACCGCACCCATTACCCGGCTCAACTGACGCCCGAGCCCGATGTCGCTGGTCGCCTACGACACCTCCTCCGACGAGGAAGACGCCGGCGAGCCTTCCGCCGCCGCCCCGGCCTCTCCTCCACCTTTCCTCTCCTCTATCGGACCGCAACCAAGGCCTCCGTCACCTTCGGCGTTGGTGGGCGCCGCTCCTCAGCCTCCTGCGCCGCCGCCTGCCCCCAGCCAGTAAGCCCATGCTGCCTCTAGGGTTTCGCTTGTAGGAATGGGAATTGTTGGGAAAACTATGGATTTGGGCATTACTTATGTGGAATTATGTTTCTGCCAAGTAGATTTAGGCAGCTTGATGTTCCAGAGAACCCCTCACTCGATTTTTTTGGTACTTGTTTGACTGATGGCCACTGGATTGTACTGCGCTGTTATGCTAGAGCTGAAGCTACTGGGAATCAAACTATTACACTAGCAAATCCTGCAACAATACAAGTAGTTTGTAGGTGCAAAACACACGTGTCAGTGAAGGTTAGATTCGAAATGAGAACTGGCACGGCCATGCTGCGTTCATTTGTTTCTTCTTTACTTATTGGTGCGGATTATGTAGCTTCAAAACCCAGATGAGCGTTCTATGTTGTTATTCTGCTTTAGCATGTCATTATAGCAATTTGTAACTTTAGCATTGACAAATGACACCAAAAAATTGGTTTTGTTTTCTGTGAGGTGCTGGGTTCCTCTTATGATGGTTTTCCCAGGCCTCTCTTTATCCCACTAATGGAGATAAAAGATGGCATTACAGTCCCTGCCTGTTATTCTCATCTTGCATGTGTCCTAAAGTTTCTCTGAAGTCCAACCAGTTACACTTAATTCCCAAAACTGTGGTTCCCTTGTCCGTGATCTCTCTGTCTTTTTGGAAAGAAAAAAAAAATCTCTCTAACAGGGCAACATGGTATTGGATGTCCTGTGTTGTTTTGTTGGGGAAAGTATGTTAATGATTATCTGATGTAGAGAATTCCGTTCTGTTAAAATTCCATGAGCCGTAATGAAAGTTTATGTTAGGTTTCTTAGATATTTGCATTGAGAAGCCTTGAATGTGTTTGCATTGAGAAGCCTTGAATGTGTTGACGAAAGTACAACTCATCAATTTAATAGGGGTGTGCTTCCCTCACAATTGAAGGGCTGCGCTCAGGCGCTCACAAGTCACAATCGAGGCTTGAATTTGTAATGCAGTGATTCATTTGAACAAATGCCTTTTTGATTGGGATCCTCTGTTGTGGTAGTGCCTCAAGCCCTCAACTTTAGTTGACAAATTATGGTCATGGTTTGACAAGCTGTATTTGCTTGTTCAAAATTGTCCCTTGTGGGAGATCATATGTGGGAGCATTTTTATGCATTTACAGTTCTCTAATTATAACCTGGAAGGTTTGATTTAGGCAGGTTGTTTGTTGTAACTTTCCTCTCTAATGATATGCCATGTCACTTATGCACTTGTACTTTATTCACCAAAAATTTTATCAGCAACTTCCTAGCCATTACATGTGGTGAAGCTGAAAAAAGTTTCAGGCAATTTGCAGCACGTCAATGCAGTGTTGATTGCATGAAACTGTGATCTGTTCCGGTCACATGTATTTGTCTTAGTACTTGATAGCTGAGCTGCATTTCATTTCCTTGTCATACTCATATCATATATGAATTTACGTTCTTTCTTACATTTCATTGGCCCTCTCTTCGTCCTTCGTTCCTGGCCTATTTTCGTGTGACATTTTGGTTTTCAGTTGCACTTGCATGGTCTGAATTGTTATGCTATACATGCTAAATGTAGTACAGTACTAGTAATCTCTTTTGTCCGCTACTTTCTAGGTTTTGATGTGTTATCATAGAGTTCTTAACTTCTTGATTTTTTTTATTTTTGATCCAGGATTGTAGCGTCCACAAGTTCAAGTAATGTCTTCCTGCCCACACCATCATTAGACCTCCCAGATGTTGCAGCTCTTTTTGCTTCCCCCTCTCTTCCATCTAGAGGTTCTGCTGCTATGGTGGACAATTCATCAAGGAAAAGAGAATCAAATGGATCTGCTTTTCAAGACCCACACAGTAAATTTCCAAGGGTTCAATCAGCACAATCTCGGGGTGCCAGGAGTGCTCCTGGGAACACGTTAGTTCCACCACAACTTAGTGGAAGGTCAGTACTATTTTTCAGTTATTTCAGAAGATGTTATGGTACATGATCTACAATCCTAGTCTAGGTGCTTTTCTCAACAGTTTTTTTCAATCAAATTCTTTGAGCGAACCAAGGCAGATAGGTCCAGCATGTTTTTGTGAGCTATGCAAGAAAAATTCTTTCACATTATGTTGTTTGCTGTTCCAGAGAAATGCTGATCTTTTTTGTTATTCTTTCACAGGAACAATGTTGTTACTGAAGATATGAGTAAACTGTTTGTGGCTAAACGCAAAGAGTAGCATTTACCATTTTGTTAACCTCTATTTGGATTCATCGACACATCTATTGTCTCCCATGGACAGGTGGGCATGGTTGAAGGGTGTTGTTCTTGCGACCTAGAGTCCTAGATAACCATGGTTGCCATAAGAGAGAGGAAATGCTCTCTTTTTCTGACATTAATTCGGTGCCTATTTCTTTGGTGTTTCGCTTGTGTTGCTGTACTACAATGGTACGTGATCTGTTGCTGAAAGCATGCAACTGTTAAGAGAATTAGATGATGTCTACTCTGTAAGGAGAACTAGATGTTGTTTATCTTTTGGTTAGTGATGAATGGATGGATTATCAAGATAATTACGTTGTAAGTCTACGTACCAGTGCCTGGCTAAGTTTGTTTGCTTTGCTTGGAAAAGTATGGATGTAGTGATATATTATTCACCTGTTGCTCTGTGCACTATGGTTTACAAGTGTTTTTGAGATCGGTGAATACTAACCTCATAATCTTTCATACGGCTATATGAGCAGCAGTTCAAGTGACAGGCTCTGAAGGAATTTTGTTAGTGCTATACTGCAATGATTGAACTACTTTTCCCCCGTTTAATCCACGTCGATTGTGATTATTCATGTGGTAACATTAACGTCATTTTTCTTCGAGTGCACTGAGGTTAATGTCGCTCATTTTACTTTCTTATAACTGCTGATTTTCATTTCGCGAATGTAATTTAGTTATTACTATCTTCTCCGTGATCCCAAAAATCAAATTACTCGGGAAGACTGTGTCTAGTAAATCATAAACTCTTTTAAACAAAGCTATTACAGTTACAGGAATTGATCCATATATTTCGTAATCTACCATTGGTTCATTCATTTGTATCATCCTCTAACGAAAATGTTCATCAAATTTATTTTTTCCCAAAAAAAAAGAGTGGGGGAGGGATATCGGATATTAGGGTCTTACTCGGTTGAGCTGAAAAAATAGCTTATGACTAAAATCTTATTATAGCTAATTGAAATAAAACCATGTAAAGTTTCCGCAAGATCTGGATAGGTTAGATACTAGTGTACCATGCAAGGAAATAACATTTATGTACATAAAGTTGTACCTTTCTGTAGTTACCCCTATGATCCCCTGCAGGCACTTGTTGCAAGTATTTATCATTCCAGCCTCTTCTCCGCATGATCATGTGCTACTCGGTTGCCATACATCATGCCATGTGGGCATGCCTTTGGTGTAGGGTTGTGTTAGGATAGTATTACATGGTGGCTAATTTATAGACTTGTCATTGTGGCAAGGAAAAGTGAGTATAAATAACAAAGGAAGCAACGTTGCTTGCTTAATTGAATTTTGAGTATGGATGCATGTCTTTTCAAGAGAAGAAAGATGAATGCGCTCCTTGATGAATTGAGATCCTCTACCTTCAACGTCAGCGACGTTGAAGGCAGAGGATACGCATCCCTCCTTGATATGCTTTTCATCCAGACAGGCTCGAGTCCACGTTAAACAAACAAGCCATAAATTTAAAGTTGCAACATCAGATCTGAAGTTGGCTGTGATCGTTTTGGCTTCAGCTTTTAGCTTCCGGCTTATTTTTCACTATTCATAAATTTCATCTTTTTCTGAACTTTTGGTTTTTTTGTTGAGCTTTTTTACCGGTTCTTTTTTCCTGTATTTGGCTGTATTATATGTAATGGGCTAACATATTTTTTTATGTTTTTTTAATTTTTTTTAAAAATTTAATTATGCTAAATAAGCATCTGTCAGCTACAGTGCTTTTCAGGTATAAGCCACCAAAAATAAGCCCAAATGATCACCATCATAACTGGCAGACGGGGCTGAGCTATAGATTGCAAACAGTGCTGGAGTCCACGTACCGAGCCGTGGCAGCTAGCAGGCCGGTGGGCCACGCCGGCTCCCTCGCGCCATCCTTGGCCAGGCTACCACGGATCTGCTGAGCTCTGGTGGTATAGCAGGAAATATGTAATTTCTCACGTTCTGTCGAGTTCAGAAATAAAGTTAGAATTGTAAAACCGGATATCTGAAGCCTAAATTCAGGAACATATGCTATATTTATAATGCCAAATATGCTAACAGTTCCTTTACACGTACTGGAGAATAAGTGAGATACAAATTGAGACCTGGAAACCGTACGTTCCTGTATATTTGGAGATTATCAGAATCGCCATCTAGCTAGAATTGTTCTTCATTTGACAGTATCGAATTCAAAAATTAATCACGATTCCATCAAAATTTTAAATATATATATTATATAAAAATTGAATTATTTTTCCAAATATACAAGCCCATAGTACTATTTTTGAAATTTATTTTTGTAAGTTTGGGTACACTTATTCATGTTACATATAGTTAGGCTTATTTTTTAACCTTATTTAATTTTTTTATAAATTAATCATTTAAAAGTCTCAATACGTCAATGATAACAGTTCGGGTTTGACCTTAGAAAAACATGTAAAGAGTAAAAAATAAAGCAAATTAAACTATTATAACTTAAGTTAGAAATAGATAATATTAAATTTTGTATGCGGATAATTTGTTATTGAGATTAGGATCCTACTTCCTGAACACGATCCTATATGATCCTATCTTTAGGATGATGATTCCATGAAATTTTAATCGACATATTGATCCATATATAATTCCACAATTGTATCGCGATCCTGGCAATCTTCATGTATTGCTCCCCAAACACAAACAAACCAAGCCGGGATTGAAGGAAAAAAAACTATTGGGAATGAATGTCCCTCCGGTCTCCGGTCTACACACACCGCTCACGCCATGCATGGCTACAAATATCAGGCATGCATGCAAATGCAATCTCCTCGGGCGTCGCCCTCGATCACGACGTGAACAGCTGGCTCCCGAGCGTGACAATGGCGGTGCCGTCGCCCATGACGGTTGTCAGGGTCATCTCCTTCTCCAGAATCCTGTCCAGCTCCGCCGCAACCAGCCGCATCTTGGGCCGCCGTCTCGCCGAGGCGCTTAGGCACTGGAAGGTCAGGCCGACGAGCTCCTTCATGCCCTCTGAAGTGAAGCTGCCTCCTAACCTCGGGTCAGTCAGCTCGTTTGAAGTGAAATGTGCCTCCATCTGACAGATTCACAAGAAAAATGTTAATGAAGCTGGATTCAGTTTTTGTGTGAAAACTCCTTCAGAGAATAACCACATACTGAATATATTTACCAAATGAGAGAAGGATTCCCTTGATTCCGGACAAATCAAGCCCGCAGCTTCCCTGCCAGTGATCAGTTCCAAAAGAAAAACTCCAAAGGTGTAAACGTCGCTGCTTTCAGAAAGCTGCGCCAAGGAGCATACCCTAGGAACAAACGCACCGAGATGAGAAGACAAAGATGGTAATCACAGAAAGCAGTAGATTATACAGTTCTGCACAGTGCAACTGCAACTCCTACTTCTCTGATAGAAAGGCGAAATGCAGGTAAAATGGCACAGCATTCAGACTTACTCTGGATCCTGGTAGACGCTGCTACAAGACCGGTGCGATGGACCGGCATCTTCGAGTCCTCGAAGCAGCCTATCGATTCCGGCATCAGCCACCTTTGCAATGAAGTTCTCATCGACCAAGACATTGCTTGTCTTGAAGTCCTTGTGGATCAAAGGAGGCGCAAGGCTGTGCAGATGATTCAGACCTGCAATTCAGACACACTGTTTTACACTTGGTCGTCCTGTGCACTACAGCGTCATGACTCATGATAAACGCTATACATGATTTGACAGTTTTATTACCTTTTGCTGCTCCTATTGCTATTGAGAGCCTCTGTTTGAACTCCAGCCTTGTCATCGACTCTTTGCCGGTATCTGCTAAGTAGCACATATATTAGTTAGTTTTCACAAGACATTTCAAGGAAATTAAATGCTTCAATCTTAGCACAAAATCAACTTATATATTACCGTACAAATGGCCGCAGACACTGCCATTGGGCAGGTACTCGAACACCAGCATTTGTAGACCCCCTTCTTGGCAATAGCCGATAATCGTTACGACGTTTCGGTGCCATATCTCTGATAGCCTCCTGACCTGCATTGCTCAAGGGACCCAGGGTGAACTCAATCAAGTGCAATTATCACATAAGCACAGAGGCATTTACTTACCTGTCGCAACAAAATCCATCAAAGCAACCACTGAAGTAGGCATATGACAACAATTGGCAAGGAGCAGGATGAACGGCTAGTTCAGAAACAGGCGTATTGACTAACTGAAAATGCCTACTGTCTGGTCTGGTCATAAGTATGACGCAATGCGGTGATGTCCCTACAAACACTGATGCTAGTTCATGTGAACGGAGTTTGTGATGTTTTACCTCGTCGACGAAATCCTGCCGAGGCGCGCCGACGCGCCGCTTGATGGCGACGACCGTGCCGTCGAGCAGCAGACCCTTGTACACCAGCCCGAAGCTCCCGGCGCCGACCAGGTTGGACTCGCTGAAGTTCTTGGTGGCGTGCGCCAGCTCCTCCAGCGAGAATTGCCTCGCCCCCTGGTACTCCGGCGCCGACGAAGTCCGGCCACACCTGCTCCACTCCACTGACCGAACCATACACAAACGATCAATTCGTACGTTAGAACGCTGCAAATTTGCAGACAAGTTCCTGTCCACTAATCAAACACACAAGAAGCAGCATTTTTTTACCTTGCGTAGGAGGAGTTTCAGACGAGCCGGTGTCGGAGCTTCGGTTACGCCGCGCCCTGAGCCGCCGCGCCACGCACCACACGGCGGCCACGATGGCGACCACCAGCAACGTGGCGACACCAGCGGCAATGCCGGCTACCACCGCGGTTGGCAATGCCATCCGGGCGACCGGGGCATCGAACCTGCGCGCAAAGGTGAAATCAACGATCCAACAGTCAGAGCAGAGCCATAGCCAGTGCATCGAGAGGATCTAATCATCTCTGCAGTATATGCATGTGCCAACCTCGGAACGATCAAGAACCGCTATAGCTTCGGCATTCATCAATGAAGCGATCGAGCTCCGAATCACTCTTCCAACCGACTAGCTAGTAGCTAGCTAGGACCAACTGAAGCAGCGCTAGCTCCTCGCAAGCTACAAGAATTGACCGGCTCGGCTGGTTCTTTAAAGGGGAGCACGCATGTAGCAATTCGTCAAGACGACGCAGACGCAGCGCAGGTGGGTGTATGATATGAATGAGATAGTGCTCATTAGGCCTTATAGCCCATCCCTTCTGGCTTTCTTTCTATCTACTATAGCGGCTGAAAATGCAATATAGTTAGTGTTAAATTTCCAAAATAAAAAGTTGCATTACCATGAATAATACGAAGGAATAATAGAGAAAAAAAGAAAAGACAAAAAAGCTAAAAAATCTTAGAAACTAAAAAAAAATCAAAATTAAGAAGCAAAGGACTCGTTGTAGCAGGGCCTCCGATGTGCAAGTGTGCGTAGCCCCACATGGCAATTGGACGCAGCGCTGCGTTGTGGCTGCGGCCCCATGTGTGCATGCGTGTAGGAGCTAGCGCCGCGCGGCGCTGTGTACTGGGTTGACGAGCGCGAGACCAAAGCAGCTGATGACCAGCCTGTGCCTCTGTGCATGTGGAATCTTTCACCGCAGACGCAGAACGGTGAAGTGAATGCTTGTCTTAGGTAGTTTTCTTTCTTTCTCCTCTCTTCGATTCGGTTTGGCCGAGCGACGAGGCAATGCCAGTGCCAGTGCACATGCATGACGTTCAGGAAGGAAGCCTATCAAGTCAGGGATGGAACAGGGGCTTGACTAACTTGTTTTCCTCTCAGGATGGTTCACATGACAAGAGAGATTTTTTTTTTTTTTGCTTTGAATGTCACTTGTACACTTTTAACATCATACATATATGCGATGTCATACAACTACGTGGGCAAAATCCCTCCCTATGGAAAGCTTCTCACTGAGGGGTCGAAACTAAGAACGCCCTGAGAACGTGGGTTGATCTTGACAACCAACAACTCAGATCGACCTACCTAAGCATCATCAACTAACATCAGACAATTCTCGAAACCTCCCTGCCGTATCAAATGGCAACCAACTAGTATCCGACAGGTGGGACCCAATTGTGTGCAGGGCCTAGTGGCTGTCCTACGCTAGCTGTTAACGTGAGCTTTGGAATGGGGACCACAGGGTTTCCTTTGACTGACCGTGATAGGCTGGAAAGCCGAGCAGTATGACGCACTTGTCATGTAGTGTGTAGGAGTGGCATAAACATGAGAAAGGGCGTACAAGCATTTGGCTTTTTGGGCTCCTAAAAGCTTTGTGTCACTGGAAAGTGATAGCCTGTACGTCCTTGCAAAAAAAAAATCTGTCTAGGAACTGAACTTCTGAAGATCACTACAAGATGGAAGCTAGAAATTATCAACTAGTCTAAATGATGTTCTGATGGGTGCAGAAAGTTGCAGAAGAAAATAATTGTAGTTCACTAGTTCAGTTGCAGTTTTAAGAACATTCTCACACATCCACAGTAGGAGACTCACCTACTGTTTTCCCCTCAAAAAAAAACATTCACACATCATGGATCAGCTATGCATACTTGAGTGCAGTCTCATTGTGCTAGCAAGTGGCAGCAGCAAGTTGGTGACTCCAAAATATTTCTCCTAGCTTAAACTATTACAAATTGGTGATGTCATAACAAGTATATTCGATTGATTATGTAGATACAGAACTTTAGAAAAGAGTGATATCAAAATATCGCAAAAAAATATGGTGGTACATTGTAAAGTCACATGAAAACCTCAATCACATGGTGCCCTCGAGAAAAATGAGGGTAGCCAATATATATGATATCAAGAAAACATTAGGTTCGTTGAGGGTCTTCAAGAATGGAGGCGGCATAATGAGCTGGCTGTGACTGAATGAAGGACACATGTCCAAAATGAAGGCAAACTTTCCAGGCATTTCATTTGTGCTTTGGTAGGTTGGAGTCTTCAAAGTTCCCATATGCTAATAGTATCACCATGACCATGAGTTTGGATTCTGAACAGTCTCTTCTAATCTTGATAGGTCACAGTTGAGTAATTTTTCCTGCAGTGCGTTCAGAAGTTATTCCTCCTTCAGATTGTTAGATGAGCATTTTATTTTCAGAGTGCATTCGGGTGAGGCTTGAGAGAGGTTCTATGTTTACTTGATGGAAGAATCTAAATGATTTAGGCAACAATGTGCAATACAACTCGTTGCAGGCTAGCAGTATGCAAGTTGTTCAAATTTTAGACCTAGGAGATTTGTAACAGGCAATGAGGGGGTCCGGTCAGATACTCCCTGAGATCCAAATCTGAATCCAATAAATTATCAGATCTGTTCGGCCATACGCACACACTACAGATAGAAAATTGCAGGACATCCGAACATTGTTTAGTTCCAAATCTAGCTATAGTAAATTAAGATTCCATTCTGCAAGCGTATTTTGTTCTAAATTAAATTAGAAAAACTATTTGGTTCATTGGATCAGATTGGCTAGTTCTCTGGGTTTATTAATACCTAACTCATTAATTTCAGCTCTTCAACTGACTGAAGAAAACAACTGTAATCAAACTGCAAGTTTAGTACTGTCAATTCGTATCTAAGTGAGCAAGGCTAAGATTTCTAAACATGAACGCGTGCAGACATTCAGGTCCATCCATGGATCAAAGTCAACTGTGAGTTCTCAAACATCAATTAAATCTTACTGGAGCATACAATTAATATAAGTACTATATCAATATATGTTTACAGGAATACAACAACTGTAGTGAACCTGGACTGCTTATGGAAATGATCTCAGATCATGCACAGTTCACTTGTTTTGATGGTAATATATATCAACAGAAACATCTTCAGGGTGCCTAAGTTGCTAGGCAAACGCCAAGGGAACAAAAATTAAAGAAGAGGAGGGCACATGCATCATGTCCTGCAGATGAGAATCCAATGACTGTCACAAAAAGAAATACTCATTGCAACAGGCCAACTTCCAGCCTGGCGCATGCAGAATTCTGGGATAACTTCTTACCAGATCCATATTTAGATATAGTTACTAAAATATTGCCATCTAAAGCCTCATATTAGTTTGCACAAGTGATGGAGAAGTTGCTTAACTATAGATAGCTAGGGATCCTAACTAGTAACTGAAAGTCTGTAGAAGAAACTTCAATGCCCGTTGTACTTTCTAGCAAGTGTAAACACTATGCATTACCTTCGGATCTATAGCTAATTGGATTAATGATTCTTGCATGTTGAGGTTAGTTTCTTGTATGATGCAGTGAACATAGAGACTGTCAAAAGTTCAGTAGATACCTTGTACTTATATTGATTTGCTGGATATAGTTTCTTGCAGAATCTACTGAAATTGGTAGCTATTACTGACTGTAAAATGAAATCATGAAAAAGAGAGAACGGCAAGGTCATCTTCTTTCTAGTAAGATGCCTTAGATTCTTCCACCTGTAGCTGATGAGGAACTTCTTCAGGTTTGCTTTCCCTGAAAAATGAACCGGCAGTGCAAGCTGACAAGAACAAGAGGAATCACAAGTTTTTTTTTAAAAAAAAAGATTCTACTTCTATAAACTGAAACCAGATAGCGCTAAGGATTGACAAGGAAAAACATATTGTGATAGAAATAAACATCAAATACTGCTGTGCTTCCTGCAAGTTGCAACTGCAACAATGTGCTGGTTTCTATCCTACAAAGCTTAAGCAGTGCAAAACGTACTCAAACTAAAGTACACCAAGTATTCAAAAGGGCTCGAGCAATAAAACTGAAAAGTATCTACTCCTAAAGGAAGTAACGCATTTGTTGCACAAATTTGCTGAAACTCAAAAAGTTGCCAAGGATTCAGAAGGACCAAACAGCATTAATGCAGCAGCTCCCCTCAAGCAGGAGAGGACAAAAGGACAGGGATGAACAGGAACACATGAGGAGAAGTTGTAGAGCAAGCGTGCCAGCAAAGGGAGCAGTTCAAAAATCACAGCCGTATCTGCTTTTCTCCTGCAATTGCCAGCCCATTCACCACATGATTTGTACTACGGGTAATGGTCCTATACTCCTATGTATCCTGATCCCTGCAGCTGAGAGCCTCTCAGGGTTTTGGCCCCCCCCCCCCCCCCCCCCCTCCCCCAATGCGAAATAAGCCATACACATTAGATCTAACAAACACGGCAAAGCAAAATTGAAGCAATAGGAAGCCAAAAGGCCCCTTCTGCTTCCTGTTCTCCAGTGCTTGCTGCACCTGAAGCTTTCAGGGCCTGTTTGGAACAGAGGAAATTTTCCCGATTCCTGCGGGAATTGAACTGTTTCCTGTAAAATTCCTGCAAAATTCCTGTGAAATTCCTCTGTTCCAAACAGGCCCTGAGTGTTTCCATAATTCCAGTGCCATTGATACGCGGACCAATACATAATCATTGCTTCATTGGAAGTTGCAGGAACGGTTTAATTGTGGACTGTCATAGGAGTGGCCCAACTCTTCATGATTGGGCCTCGCAACGGACTCAATATATAATAGACTCAATGATATAAAGGAATGTACTAATGTGTCTCTACCTTATGTAATTATCAAGGGGTAGAATGGTAATTTTCCATCATACCCCACTTATGTATATAAACCCCAAGAGGGGCGTGAGGGAGAGAGATCCACTCATTTTCTCACATACCATCTCTCTCTGTTGGCTCTTCTCTTTTAGCTCCCCTCTTTACTGTTTAGTCTATAACCACAACAGTTAGCGCGGTCCGTGAGGACGCGCAAAAAACTGCGCAAGAGAAGGTGCTAGAAGGCGACGTCAACCAAGCGAAAGAGAGGTGTGGTGGTACCCCATGGCAACGACCGCGCCGCACTAGTACGACCGGCTTTGTCAATGCCAGTCTGAAAGATAGGGGACAGAGCGCGCTTCAAGGGCATCGTTCGACTGCTGACTTCGTCAACACCGTCCGACCACCCTATGGTCGTGAGTCTCGTGACTTCACCCGACAATGTCCTGGTTACGACTTCGTCCAACCACATCGTGGTCAAGACCTTGTCCGACCGCCTCGCAGCCGAGACTTGATCCGAGCCTCTAACGAGCTCCACCCCAATGACTATGCTGGACTCCGCGTCGACTCTGCTGGATTCCTCGATGTTAACGGCCTCCACCGAGCTCTGTGCCGGTGACTCCGTTGGCGCCGTCCGACCACCCCATGGTCACAGGCATTTCATCTAACCATCTTGCGGTCGCGACTTCGTTCGACTACATCGTGGTTGAGACCTCGTCAGACCGCCTCGCGATTGTGGGGAGCGCGCGCCTTAAGACTTTGTCCCACCGCCGATTTCGTCGACACCAGTCCAAAGGGTGGGGGGACGGAGTGCGCGCTTGAAGACTTTGTCCTAATGTCGGCTTCGTCGATGTCATTCCGAAGGGTAGGGGATGAAGCGTGCGCTTCAAGACTTCGTTCCACTGCCAGTTTCGTTGACGCCAGTCCAAAGGGTGGGGACGGAGCTCACACTTCATGGACTTTGTTCCGCCGCCGGCTTCATAGATGCTAGTCCGAAGTGTGGGGGACGAAGCGCGCGCTTCAAGGACATCGTCCAGCCGTTGACTTTGTCAGCACTGTCCAACCACCTTGTAGTCGTGACTTCACCTGACCACGTCCTGGTCGCGACTTCGTCCAACCACATCGTGGTCGAGACCTCGTATGACCACCACGTGGCCGAGACTTCGTCCGTGACATTGCCTCCACTGGACTCCACGTTGACTCTGTCAGATTCCTCGTCGATGTCGATGGACTCTGCAGGCTCCGTTGGTGCCGTTTGACTACCCATGGTCGTAGACGTTTTGTCCGATCGTCTCGCAGTCATAACTTCGTTCGACCACATCATAGTCAAGACCTTGTCCGGCCGCCTCCGACATCTCTATCAAAGACTTCGCGCGACCTCCGTCGAACTCCGTGCGGACCTTGCCACTGCCAGACCTCATGTGGCCTCCGCAGGTCTCCGCTGGACCTCACGTTGTCTTCACTGGACTTCGCGCGATCTCCGCCGAACCCCACGTGGACATGGCCTCCGCCAGACTTCATCTGACCTCCGATGGCCCCGTAGGACTTTGCCCGGTCTTTGACGGACTTCGCGTGACCTCCGTTGGACTCCGCACGGACTTCGCCACTGCTAGACCTCGCGTGGCCTCCGCGAGTCTCCGCTGGACCTTGTGTTGTCTTCGCTGGACCTCGTGTGGCATCCGCGGGTCTCTGGTGGACCTCACATTGCCTCCGCTGGACCCCGTATTACCTCCGTCGGGCCTTGTGTCTTCGCTGGACCTCGCATTGCCTCCACCGGACCTCGTGTCTTCATTGGACTCTGTGCGGACCTTGTCACCGCCAGAGCTCGCGTGGCCTCCGCGGGTCTCTGCTAGACCTCGCGTTGCCTCCGCTGGACCTCGCATTGCCTCCACCGAGCCCCGTACGGATGTCGTCTCAAACGAACTTCACACGGCCTCCGCCGACCCCTGCACGATCTTCGTTGGACTTTGCACGATCTCCGTCTAACTCCGTGCGGATGTCACCTCCACCGAGACTTCATCCGACCGCACGATGAAACGTCCGCCTCTGACTTCTCCGTCGAAGACTTCGCATGGTCTCCACTGAGGTCTTCGCACGATCTCTGAGCGGAGACTGCGCATGACCTTCGTAGGACTTCGCACCGACTCCACCGAGCCCCGCGCGGATGTCGTCTCCGACGGACTTCACACAGCCTCCACGGAGCTTCGCATGGTTTATGCTTGACTTCACGCGATCTCTGACTCGCAACTTCCTCCGACCACATCGTGGTCGACACCTCGTCTGACCATCTCACGGCCAAGACTTTGTCCGATCGCCTCACAGTCGTGGGGAGCGCGTGCGACGCAGCATCCACCTTCGACTTCTCCGCCGAAGACTTCGCATGGTCTCCGCCGAAGTCTTCGCACGATCTCCACGCGGAGACTGTGCATGACCTTCGTGGGACTGCTTCATCGATGCTAGTCCGAAGTGTGGGGGACGGAGCGCGCACGTCAAGACTTTGTCCCGCCACCAGCTTCGTCGACGCCAGTCCGAAGGGTGGGGGATGGAGCGTGCGCTACAAAGACTTTGTCCAGCCGCTGACTTCGTCAGCAGCGTCTGACCACCGTGTGGTCGTGCCTTCGTCTGACCGCCTCACGGCCGACACTTTATCTGGTTGTCTCGCAATCGTGACTTCGTCCGACCACATCGGGGTCGGGACCTCGTTCGACCACGTCATAGTCATGGTTTCGTTCGACAACCTCGTGGTCGTGACTTGGCCCCAGCCACTTTGTAGTCATGCCTCTGTCCGACCGCCTCGGAGGTATCACCTCGATGGGACGGCACACCTTCGCCAAGGGACTTCGCTGCCCACCTTAGAGGCATCGCCTTGGCGGGATGGCACAATTTTACTGACGCCTCGTACGCATTGCCTCGGCGGGATGGACTATCTTCGGTGTGGGACTTCGCCAATCTCCTCGTATGCGTTGCCTCGAAGGGACGACACCACCCCTGCTTCGCTTCCATGATTTCTTGGTGGACTATGCAATCGCATTATGATCAGGAAAAGAAAAATCCTCTTACAGGGGCTACAAGCTACCAGTTGTATCGGCTCACCAGTCAGCACCTCGCGCTTGCTGTCAGGGGACGAAGGGCTAGGATAGTTTGTCATGTTAGCTCGCCCATCAAGACCTCCGCACTTGCTGTTGATGGAGTCCTGTTGTAGGGGTGACCCAGACCTCCGTAACTGGGCCTTGCAACTGGTCCAATATGCAATAGGCCCAACGGTATAAAGTAATGTACCAATGTATCCTTACCTTATGTAATTATTAAGGGGTAGGATGGTAATTTTCCATCCTACCCTACTCATATATATAAACCCCTTAAGAGGGGCGTTAGGAAGGGAGGTCCACTCATTTTCCCATATACTATCTCTCTCTGTTGGTTCTTCTCTTTTAGTCCCCCTCTTTACTGTTTGATCTATAGCCATAACCGGAACACTATGATCATAGACTAAATACTGGCAGTGGTGCGTGCTGTCCACATCTATGTCTAGCCACGGATGAACACGCCTAAACCCAGTCAGCTGCTGGTCAGTCGGTCGTCGTCGAGTATTTTACATAGTGTACAGCTGGGGCCTAGAAGATGTACATGAGATTCAGTGTTGCAGAGGACACTAGATCCAGATTGTACGTATATAGTAGGACCGTACTATGGACAGTACATTGGCCTAACGCAGCAGTATGAATTGGTCTGGGTTATATGAGCAGCTGGATCGATGTGGTAAGTTTACATGGATTCAACAGATGTTGTGATTTTAATTTCTTTTCCCCTATACTGAACTATTGTAAGCTGTAAAAAGTTGAAACAAACAAAACACACTTAACTGATGACACAGGCACACAACAAATGAAGGCATTTCATCTTTTCAAGAGACAAAACACTCCAACTCACACTATGTTTAATAACGCCAACGGAGCACAAGAGCTGTTCAGTTGCCTAAATCAATATATCATTTTTAGGTGGATAATGTGTAATACTAAAAAAGTCTTGGGGCGGTTGGGCCAGGCCTAAGGCCTAGTTAGTCCAGCCCAAGCCACTCCCATAAGAGAGAGCCAAGAAGGGGGAGGCAAAAGCCGATTTGCTCCTCCCCTCCGTGCTACCGCTGCCGCCTCCACTTGCGCTTGCTGCCCGTCACCCCGCCGCCAACGCCGTCGTTCCTCCGGCCACGCCTCGCCATCCCCGTCCCCCTGCTACCAGCGTCGCCCTGTGCCACCATGCACTGTTGTCGCCCGCACACGTCCCCTGTCGCGGCTGCCGTCGCCTTCGCCCTCCAGCCAAGCCATAGCCGAGCGCCGCCTGGTTAGCTACCGGCTCACCCAGTGATCGGCGTCACCATCCCCCTGCGCTCCGCCCTCAGCCACCTCCCTGGTGCGTCGTTGCTCCCCAGCGGGCCTCGACTCCTAGGGTCGAGCTATGCCAAGGCCGGTTGTTGCTGCGCCATGCCGGGAGAAGGTGGAAGGGAGAACCGGCTGGGTTAGAGGAGGAAAGGATTTGGCCGGGACTGAGGGCAACCAGCTAAGAAGAAGAAACGGAAGAGGAAGAGAAGAGTCGGCCGTGGAGAAAGAAAAGAAGAGGAGAAAGAAAATAAGAAAAGAGAAAAAGAAGGTAGGGCCCCAATCCAGTCGTTCAGGGCTAGGGTAACGCTTTGATTCCTTCCCCCCGCTTGATTATTGATTTGTGTAGAAGTCACAATATCGATTATTAATAGGAATACTTCGGTAGTGTAATTGGTGCTATGGCAGTAGATCTTGTTAATTTATTGAGGGGGAGGAAGAATGGATGAAGAGAGTCATAGTAGTAGCTGCTAGTAGAAGGTTGGGGCTGTCGGTGTGTAGCCGAATAGGTTAAGTAATGTAGGTGATTGGGTATAAATTAATTATTGGTTGATAAAGTAATGTAAGATTGGTTAGTAACTAATTAAAGAGGAAATAATAGATATTAGAGAAGAGAAAGGTTAGATGGCATGTTTGTTCGGTCCGATAGTGAGTAAAGAGAGATGTTAAGCGTGTAGAATTCAATCCGCGAATAAAGATGATGAAATCTTTATATTATGGTTGGTTGAACACCGGGACCGTGGGAAGGTGTCTAGTGAGGGAGGGATTATTTGTGTCGGGTTTGTGCGTAAGAGCGATATTTTTTGCTCGTATGTGTATATATTGTCTTAGCGATAAGTTGAAATGGATGATGTTTGTTCAGAGGCTAGCTTAGGATCCACGCCGTCCACACATCACCCATGAGTTTAAACAGGCCAGTGCATGGTAGAATGGTAGACTGTAAATGTTATGAAATATGCAATGTTTAATGTTATGACGATGACAATGTTGATGAAACGGGGTGAGCAATGAGGCTACCCTGCAAATGATGACAATGATGGAACATGTTAATGACAATGGACATATGCATTTGCATCGTGTGCACTTATATGATGAGAAAAAATTCACCGTGGGTGGATATGTAAGACCTACCTTAGTAGGCCTCTACGGAAGTGAAGAAATCCCCGTGCCAACAAGGAGGGGCCACGATAGGATGAACATCGATGGGTGTTCATTCAGGCTATATCGGTATAAGCAAATGAGTATGTAGAGTGGTATTGCATTGCACTAATGAAAAGATGGTGATGAGAACGAGAATAATGACATGGTTATATTAATGATTATGTGGAAACATGTGGAAAATGACATGGCTAGACTATGGCTTATATGTGTGGCAATGTTTATTGTTTCTGTGATGTGCTTACTGAGTTTTTGGACTCACGCTTGTTTGGTTGACTTTTTTTAGGTGATTCTAATTGACGGCATGTATGGGGTGGACCCTTTTGCACCACGCTTATTAAATATCAGTTTACCTAGTCACTTAGTGTTCATATTAAATAGTTGTTAAGTTGCTTAGTTAAATCTTAGTTCAAAATTGTTTTGGGAATGTTGCAGGTTATTAAGACGCGACCGGTCCCCTTTTGCTTAGAGAGGATAATGTGTTTCTCCGGACAGTGCTAACTTCAAATGTTAGGTCTTATGATGCTCACCAATTTTGGTTGCATGTTCTCAAGCTTGTGGTTTTGAGCCTTCTTGGGTGTGGAGCCCTAGTGTTTCTATTCATGTTATGTTTATGTGTGATATGCAATTAGTTATATGTGATATATAATTCTTGTCATGTTGCAATTATTTTATATGTGTGTGTGTGTTGATTGCTCCCTGTTGGTAATCATAAAAATAGGGAAGGTGCTAGGAAAATTTTTATTAGCAACGCAAAAATTGAGATGGTAAGTTATAGTAATAGCACCCTAGGCTCTAGGAAGGGCTGGGGTGTTACATAATGCTGAATCAATCACACTGAGGGCCTGTTTGGTAGAGCTCCAGATTCTTATTTTTCAGCTTCTGCTCTGGATTCTCCGAGAATCCACTTCTCTGAGAATCTGGAGCTGCCTCTGAAAAGCGTTTGGCTAGTGAGTTGGCTCCAGATTCATAAAAGAGGAGATTTGAGGGAAATAGACCATGTTACCCCTAGTTTTGACACTTTAATTTAACTAGATTTTCTTTCTCTTTTTTCCTTTTTGACCGGTGGTGTAGTTTTATGTAGAACATTCTCATGGCGAACTAGGGTCGGCAATACCTCGGCCAGTAGCTATACCTATGAGTTTAAGAGCAATTTTCTTATACAGATGCAAATTTATGACAATATCGTAGGTAAATGATATAGATATAATTATCACAATTATTGTATGAGATCACAATGATATAGGTAAATGGTTTGTGCATAAGATAAAAAGCATTTGTCCTGATCTCTTCGATAGCTAAAAATAGATACGAAATGACCACAGAAGCATAGTTTTGAGAATTACATATCACAGTGGATAATGAAAGATTCAGAGAAACAGGAAATCAGTGAGCAAAATTGAAACAACACATGTCCTTAGCTCATATCATTCATGAACCGCAATGAACAGGCAGTAGTGATCTCCATATCTTGCAGGTCTTTACATCATACGATGTCGCATACAAAAACTTCTTATTTACAATTTCTAACATTCTGCAGTGTATGCACAAGCTCATGTTATTTACGTATCATACATGACATCTCCTCGGTGTTAATGCCGGCAACAACACAAAATCTAAGCCAACCATAGCAATCCAACTCATTTTAACCTCCTACTGAGCAGAACGAATTGCACATTGCACATATCAAATAATCTGCACATTGCACATTGCAATCCAAATCAGCTGAACATTGCACATTGCAATCCAAATCATCTGAACATTGCAAATTGCACATTGCACATATCAAATAATCTGCACATTGCTGCAAATCATACAAACCAAAGGTATGCAAATTGCACACTGTAACCAAACCAAACCAAATTGCACATTGCACATGGGCGGTGGTGCTCACGGCGGAGGGAGGCGTCGGTGCTCACGGGCGGACGGAGGCGGCGGTGCTCACGGGCGGAAGGAGGCGGGAGGCGGCCGTCGTGAGAGGGGAGGGAGTAGGCGGCGCGAGAGAAGGTGGAGGCGGGGCGTCAGATCTGAGGGAGGCGGCGGTGCTGACGGGCGGAAGGAGCCGGCGGTGCTCACGGGCGGAGGGAGGCGGCGGCCGGCGCAAGAGGGAGGAGGCGGGAGGCGGTGGCCGGCACGAGAGGGAGGAGGCGGGAGGGAGGCGGCGGCCGGCGCAAGAGGGAGGAGGCGGGAGGCGGTGGCCGGCCCGAGAGGGAGGAGGCGGGAGGGAGGCGGCGGCCGGCGCTAGCGGGAGGAGACGGGAGGCGGGCGCGTGAGAAGGAGCGGGAGGGCGGCGGCGGGGCGAGAGAGGAGCGAGAGAAGGGAGGGAAGCGGCGTGTCGGGCGGCGGCGGGGCGAGAGAAGGAGGGAAGCGGCGGGGCGCGAGAGTGGAAGGGAGGAAGCGGGAGGGAGGCGGCGGGGCGCGAGAGGCGGACGGCGCGAGAGAAGGGGGGAGGCGGACGGCGCGAGAGAAGGGGGGAGGTGGGGCGTGAGAGGGGGGAGGGAGCCAGCGGGGCGACGGGGGGCAGGCAGGGGGTATATGGGTGGCATTTGCGGGTAAATATTCTAGACTTCAATGGGTACGTTGGCTTTAGGTTGGATAGCTTCCCACGAGAATCCACCCCAAGGCTGCTTCTCCTGGCTAGTACTATTTTTGGAGTGGATTCACCTCGCTCGGCTCCAGATTTTTGCGAATCTCCATCCGTTTGGCACGGCTCCGACTCCACCAAAGGTGAATCCGGGAGCCGGAGCCCTGCCAAACACCCCCTGAATAGGTGCATTTAGATGAGGGGGAAATAAACAAACCATCGTGTGCTTTTATACAGCAAAAGCACTCAACAATGTAAAAGTACCTTATAATAGGGCGAAAAACATGGAAATTGGAATGACTTGGCGAGATACGAGCAATAATTAAACATAACTCCAAGGGTTGATATATACCATTATTACAAAACTACGGCGAACTTGTCTCCATCTAAACAGGGATTTAGGGACAACTGATCATTGCTTGAAGAAATAAATTGTTTGGTACTTGTTGGCCATTAATGAATTCCAGCCAAGAGCACAAAGACACAGCAAAGTTGATACTGGAGAACACAAGAACCAGCAGTTGGGCATTTGTCCATCTTGATTATTTCAGTCTACAGATGGATACGGGGTACCTAATGCATCTCTCGAGAAAGTACCGCATCGGACTTAGAATAAATCAAAGTAGACTATTGTGTCCTTGGCCATGATTACCAAAAGCAGCTTGAAGTATATCAAAGCCCACTTTCTGGTAATCTCGTGGTGCACATAGTCTAGAAAGATCTCCTTGTGGAACATGTAGACTTGATGGAATACTGACATGACCAGAAGAGAAGTACTGAAGCTGTTCTTTGACACAAGAAGCAGAGACGGGATAATGTAAAATGTAACTTTTGTTAATAGCTCGGACCGCCTCACTTTCAAGCTTTCGCTTGTCAATGGACTGTTTCTGGGTTTGGCAACAGTTGCTTCTAATGGACTGAATGCTGTAACCTTCGAGGTTCCCTCTTGTGTTTTCAGTGCATCAGATTGTGCCATCCCAGCAATTGTCTTAGGCGATGTCTTTGAGATCTACAAGAATAAGAAGCTTTGAATTTGCAAGCATCTAGCATTGACTGGTGGGAAGTGAGAAAACAAACTAACAAACGCAGAAGTCCTATATAACTGGCACTGGGGACACTGGACAAACCTGCACCTGCTGAACAGAAGATCCATTGGACGCTCCAGTAGAAAACCAACGAGGTAATACTTGTGTGCCACTGAGTCGATATGTCTGCTCATATCCTATAATCTGTTTGCATATGGGAAAATAAAAAGGTACCACAAAAATAAATGATTAGGAATACAATAAACTCATGCATTGAACAAGACAATCATGAGAGTATAAGTACATATGAAGAGCAAGTTCATTAAAAATGTACAATGTGGCTCTCTTTAAAATGGAGCTTGCTAAATATGATCACTGACCAGTCAAGCAAACCAAATGTACCATTGGTCTTTAGTGTTTCATCGGTAAGATACATAGATAATTAGATAGAACAGACTCACAAACCATGCATTTCGAGTCCTACTTACTACAGTATTCCTTGTTTTCCATACAAGATGACAAATTCCAGTTCCTCCTTTATATTTTCGTCCTCCACAGACCACAGAAGAACAGCTACCATTGGCCAATGCATATGAAGCTTGTGTGAAGCAGCATCAATGAAGTTCACACCAAGTATGTCCTATCTACAGTTCTACTAGGTAGTCAAGTAGACAACATATAGTAAGTCTAAAGATGTGAGCATGTGGCTACTAATCCTAGATAATTCTATCAATTTGTTGCGTCTGCAATAGAAAAGATAATAACAACTACTCTCTCTGTTCAAGAATATATAATGTTTTGGACATCGACATAGTCTATGCAACTTTAACCATTACTTTTTATATGAATATATTAATAAAATAATATAAAATTTTATATTATGAAAATATTTTTCATGACTAATCTAATAATACCATTTTCACATGACCAATACACATAGTTTTTATATATTAGTGGTCAAAGTTAAGGAAGTTTGACTGCTAGCTTTCTAAAACGTCGTATACTTTTTATTAGAGGGAGTAAATGGATGGTAGAAATCAAAAGTATCTATTCCCGCAAGGAAAGATCGTATTTGCAATTTTGCATAATCACCAATAATAGATTATTGGCAGGAATCACCCATCATTGAACCATTTTAGCATGGCAAAAAATTATAAAAAGGGTCTTTATATATCTGTGAAGGTATGGAGCACCCTCCAATCATCCACTAGTGCGGGTTGGAATTTAAGTGAAGGTGTGAAACACATTTGCAAAACAAACTAAAAGAAAGAAACGAATTTTTTTTTGTTTATGTAAAATGACCACTTTACTTTCAGCTTCACTGGCTACATCCCTAAATCAACGTCATATTTATTCACTCTTGCACCATGTAGAACGCCAATCTTGGTGAGTGTTTGTAAACACTATGCATTGTTTTGTTCAATTTTCGTCCCCAAATTTGATGAGTTTAGCAATGCTATGAGCCAGCACAAAGGCAAAGTGGCTGCGAGCTCACTTTCCATCCCACCATAACCCGCAATGAGCTTTATACTCTACTCGCTACCATAATCCTAACCTTTCCTGTTTTCCCACCGTCCAGCCAGGCACAATGTTTCCTTCATTTTCCCTCATCGTCCCCATGATCTTCACGAACCCACATTAAAACTAGGTATACAAGCATAACTAGAATTACTAACTACAAATTTCCTCCATTCATCAGGTCTATAAGGTAGCAATCTAATAATTCAAACACAACCTCCTAACACAATGCAAAGAAAGTCCTTACAGAACGGAATCAGACATTCGGACAAGAATATCAGATCGAGCACGTACGACTAGGGCATCTCGCTTACAGCCCATCACCTCAAACATGCCGCGTGTTGGTTTGATCCAAACAGCCACTTAGGTTGTCAGAGGGAGAGGTGAACCTTGGAGAGGCCGAGCGGTGAGCCCAATTCCGGCTGCCCTGGCGACGGGGCGGCGGCCGGATCGCGGGGGAGGGAGGAGAGCGTGCGGAGGCACCGGGCACCCGCGAGCGGCGGCGGTGCGGCCGCGTCGGCGCGGGACAGGGCGAGCGCTAGGGCTTTGGATCGGGTCAGGAAACGCGACGCCATTCTCCCCGTCTCTCTCTCTCTCTCTCGGGTTAGCAGGGAGGGCGAAGAGGAAAGAAGGTAGTAGTAGAGCTAGGAGTAGAAGACAAGTGAGTACACGTAAGCAGACATGGCCAAGCCCAGTATGAAGGCCCATGTGTACAAGGCCCATATCTAATCTCAATCCGATTGGGTATCTCTACCTTCTCGGCCTGGGCTCAGAAAACCTGGCCCGTAAAATCAATGGGCTGTTTTCTGCAGAAAATCCATCTTTCTTCACTTACTGTGCGGTATGCTCCTCAAAAATGCCCCAAAAAAACTCTTCACTTACCTTAAAAAAACTCTTCATCATCTCAAAAGAAAAAACACCTCGTTATAGTTTTTTTATCTGTCATTTTATACCGTGAGTGTAGAGACATCATTCATGACAAGGATTGAATAAATCTCTAAATACACTTTAATATATAATTAAGATCAAGAGACCCCGTGGTTGTAAACCTTCAGAGTTTGCATCCCGAGTGCCCCTGGCTGAAGAGACATTATGTGTGCTGCCTAACTAGATGACTATTTGAAGAGTCTATGAACTAGTCTTTGGATCTGATTCTACGATATTCCTTCTGTGCAATGGATGAAACACGTGCCTTATCCACTCGAAACAGTATGATACTTCGGTCCTGAGTCTTTGACAATAATTGTCATACGTTTGTTGCTCACATTTGTCTCCCGCTGACAACAACCGACGATCAGACATTCTCTCTCTGACAATAGCTGCCTCCTCAACCAGACGAGCTGGTTTCATAAACCGTCTTTCCCGGCATATAATTATGCATCTCTTCATTGGTGTTTAAGGCTAGATGATGAGGGCATAAAGGATCAATCTCTTTTTCGAACGAATTCATATCTCAATCAATTCAGTATAATTATGGCTAGTCTTTCGTCTTGTTGAGGGTAGTTCTATAACCAGTTCATAGTAATAAAAAAGCATCCATGTTCTCTCCCAAAAAATTTTAATCATTTTCCTTATATTATTTCGTAAGACCGACAATTCAATCACCGACAAATCAAAAATAAATTTAAAATATGCCTAGTGGAACAAAAAAAATAACACAATTATCACTCTGAACAGAAATGCCGAACATGTGGCTGAATTTTCTTGGGTGTGATATTAGTAGAGGTATTCTTCCTAGGTGTATCATGCTCCTAAAAGCAGAGAATAATATCAATTGTTTACCTGCGTATATCACCGGTCAATTCAACACGATCATCACATATCTAATGCCAAAAAAATGGTAGATAGGGCGGTTACTACCTGCTTAATTGCTTCATTTTTTTAGTAATATGCTTATTCTCCTGACATCCAATAGGGTACCAAGGGAACCCTTTATTCTTTGAGTGCCTGCTTGGCGTTGGAAATTCATCGATTAGTTAATCCTGCCGATTTATTCCGACCTCGACGTGGAAATTCATCATGCTGTTATGGGGAACGTCGAAAATACAAAGTAAGCCATTAAACAAAGGGGGTTTAGGCCAATGGCATCCAAAAAATGTGCTTCATGATGTCCACTCCAAAGGGTATTCTTTGTCATACTGAAATGGGAAAAGGAAGCAATTAATTAGGGTGGATCCAATCCTAGTTTATCAGCCAACTTAATGAATCAATCAGAAGCAGCTCTCGCAAAAAAAAATCAATCAGAAGCAATTTTAACACCACCATCCAAAAAAGTTCATTCTCAAATATTAATCAAATGGCAGGAAATGAGCCCGTGTGTCTTTGGATGCATTCAGTAGTATTGGTGTGCCACCGATATGGACTAAGACCAAAGTTTGATTTCCGCTATTTGCGTAATCGGGTGGTTTATGGTGGATATTCCAAGATTTATATATCAACATCTTAATTACCACAAAATATTAGCAGCTCCTCTTTTAAAATTCACGCTCGATCATTTTCAACATCTTAATTGTCACAAAATATTAGCAGTTCCTCTTTTAAAATTCACGCTCGATCATATCTACTTATTTGAGACATCGTATATAAAAGCATATCATATACTACTTCAACTGTAGAATGCTGGCCCCTCCCGAAAGCAAAGATCGCAAAAGTAGTAGAATCTCTCAACAGAGGACATTCCCCAATTAGCCACTCCATTAGTTATCCCCTCACACCTCAGGCTTGCATTGCACCGGCCACCATCTCCTCCTCTTTGCCCAGTTGCCCGGCCGTCATCTATAAATAAGCCTCGTTTGGTCATCACCATCATACATAGCACATCACAGATATCACAAACTGCACGAAACAAAAGCCTAGCTGCTCAGCCGATCGATCGAGCAAGTGAAGTGCAGTGCAGTGAGAGATTCAGTTAAGACAATGGCGGATAGGGTGGCGAAGCTGGCGTCGCAGCGCGCGGTGGTGATCTTCGGCACGAGCAACTGCTGCATGTGCCACGCCGTGAAGACGCTCTTCTCCGAGCTCGGCGTGAACTGGACGGTGTACGAGCTCGACAAGGACCCCAATGGGAAGGACATCGAGAGGGCGCTCGCCCTCATGGTCGGCCGGAGCCCGCCCGTGCCGGCCGTCTTCATCGGCGGCAAGCTCGTCGGCCCCACCGACCAGGTCATGTCGCTGCACCTCGGCGGCAAGCTCGTGCCGCTCCTACGTGAAGCCGGCGCCCTGTGGCTCTGAGACAACGATGCCTGAATGCCTGGTGCGTACGTACAGTATGTGATCACAACTTTGAGGCTAGCTAGTGAGGTAGTGATCAACTGATCATACATATAATGCGTGCGGATACTTAATTTTCGGAAGGTCATCAGATTAATTAGTAGCCATGATCTTTCAGTTGTACCTCTTTGTATTATATATTGAAAGAATGATTTGTGAGCGATGAGTGTTCTGAGAAAGATCAAAACTAGATCATCACATCTATAGTTTTGTTTATCTTCTCGTTGCTTTGATGCTTTGCTTTACCTGGTTGTTGTGCTAAGACAGTAAGACCATAAGAGAATCCTCGGTATAATTAATGCTGCTGAATGGCGTGCTGTATATAGTATGCCAATTTGCACACGCTTTTGGGCCCGTTGCAGCGCTCCAAAAAGAAAAGGTGCAAATATGTCGGCTAATGTTGTTCATTGTTTAGGCTAGCTAGCTAGTTTCAGTGAGCTCAATATGGTATGAGCGCTGAAGTCACACACTTAATTAGTGCGAGACACGGATTTGAGCGGTTATGCAGAATGTCGAAATCGTTAGAGCAGAAGTGTTCTCCGGCAGTAAAATTTTCAGTAAGCTTTTAATTTCCATGTTGAAATCAACGTTTTTCGATTACTTTGCTGCCAACAGCAGACATTGCCAAGCGCTGTATTGCTGCTGTACTGAAGTCCAATTCGGTCATACATGCAGGCGGATAAGGGCTACCCTGAAGTAGGTACTGTATGGCGGGGCCTCTATCATCCATGTCATCGTTGGCGATTAATTCAACAGTGTCAAATGCCTATCAGTCGATGACACTGCCCTTGCATGCAATGGTTAAGTGAAGTAAGAAAAAAATGACTCTGAAGTAGTAGATGCATGCATAGTGCGCCTGGCAACTTCAGTGAAGAAACATACTCCGTGTATATACGGGGACTAGTTGCCCTGGCTGAACGAAATTTGGTGTACTTCTGCTCAACTGCAACGAAGGATTCCGTACGTTGAGATATTTCTAGGGTCTACTTGGATCGCATGAATACAATATTGGGTTTTGTTAAACATCATCTGAATGTTTTTTTCTAATTATTACTCAGATTTAAGACTGTTGGATTAAAATTCCAATGGCCATGAATTCTCTCCCCTCTGAATTCTACCCCCTCCTTCTTAAAAAAATCTTCTCTTTCAAAAATAAGGGCTCATTGATCTCTAATCTAACGATTAAAAATTTAGATGAACATCCGGGTGATATCTAGACACTTCTATGTTTATAGTGCCCTAACTCCATTACTACTATACTATGCAGTACTTGGGAGAATATATTTTTATCTAAGAGCCTATTTAAAACGTAGGAATTTCATATAAATCAGGTTTTTTTTTTGCAGGAACAGAAAATTTTTCACTCGTTTCAACACAGGACATAAGATTTGATCTCGACACTCTGCAATGTGTATCTACCTTTGGACCGTGCAGCCACTTTAGCCAAGTACTCGGTCGGGTCTCAAAAATCAAAATTAAGACACTAATCTACTCTAGATATGAGGCAGAGTCTGGCACGCGCGTCTCGATGGATATGCATGTCTATCGCTTTGTGTTTGCAGTTGGGTTAGAACATATTCGCTCGCGTGACTGTGACTGGTTTTTTTAGCTGTAGTTTGTGACTTTTAGTTTATAGTTTGTGACTTTTAGGTTATTTGTATAAGAAACTACAGAGTAACAGAAACTCACATGCGGTTTTTGCCGATATAAATGAAGTCGATAAAGTATGTATTACAATTAATTAGTAGACCCTATCTTGAAAAAATACTCCGTTTAAAAGATAATTATTGTAGAAAAATTGAAAAACAGCTTTTAAAAGTTGAAAAGAAAAATGCCTATCTTGTTCTCGCATTGTGGCGCGTCGACCGGGTGCGAGTTGTTGCGAGTCGCCTCGGAATCCATGGGATGTTTACCAATTGGCTGATCGACAATTCGACACGCCCCCTTAGTGGAGTAGAAGGAATAATCACTGGTCGTTTTCACTTTGTACACGAGGTACATAGGACGTGTTTCACGAGTGCGCGCGCGCGCGACCGTCGATTTCTGATTAGACAGAGATGGCATGTGCATACATGGAACTTGAAATGCGTGCACGTCAATCGTCATGTGTACCTCGTACGAACGATGTGAGCTTATAATCCCTTGTCCAATTGTCCCTCCTGGTATGTGATGGTGGTTGCTGCCACGTGAGTTGGACGAATACGTGACGGTGAGCGCACACGAACGTGAGATGGCGAAGAAATGCTCACTGAACCGAAAGCTCATGCATAATACTCCTACTCAGCAAAGTGGGGCCGGGCCGGGCCGGCCGGATCAAGACGCATAGAATTTCCCCGTAGGTCCAGTGCTGCCTTCCCTATGCCCAAAATGCCATGAGAAATGGACATATTCATATGCTTCCATATTTTACTTTTGTTTAAAAAAAATAAAAAGATAATACAAACATCTTGCTATCGTCTCGTTTTAGAGATAAAACAGGAGGTCATAGGTGCATTACGCACCCTACTCCTCTCACTTTTGTCACACACATATATCTCTTTCTCACTTTTTCTACTACTCAGCCCTCCTGTTAAAAGCTATTTCTTTTAATTATTTCTATTTTTTAGTCAAAAATATAAGCTATAACTAAAAAAACAAATACGAACGACTCTATACATAAAGTGTGCGTGAGAGAGAGAGAGAGGAGATAAGTTGGGTGCGTTCTTTTGATCTTATGACTTTGGCTTAAATATTTGAATTCTGGCTGTTCGCGAGAGGTAGTACATATAAGAAAATAGTCGTATGCTATTTTGGCTTGTACAGCTGAACTCGTTATATTTTTTGCTATAATTTTTCTATTGATCCCGTCTTAAAAAATACATCCTTTAAAAACTAACTACTATAGACAGTACGAGTATAAATTAGCATAAGCTGGGTGGAACCCAACCAAGGTTTTGGGCGTTTCTATTGCAAGCGATTGTAACAAGTGTTTGAGAATGAACTGTTGCTTCATCTTTATTCTGAATTTGTACATGATAATTTATAGATGACGAGGGTGTGACATGAAAAGATGTCTGTTTGGAAAAAGCATCTGTACATTAAGGCAACTGTACATTGGGTACTTTTTGGTTTGTAACAGTTTCCACCGGAGAGTAAGGAATATAATCGTGCTGGTACTCGTGCAATCGACCTCAAAAACTTGCATTTTTCACCTCTGTCCTGTTACCTAATTAAGCTAGCAAAAGCAAGATCGATGGAGAGGTCTTATCTGTCGGTACCTCATCTAGTTGTAGCTCCGTCTTGAATAGTCCGCGATGAGACTGTACATGACCACACGAGGAATCCATTCCTCGTTTCTGAAGGCTCTACGTGGACCAGCAGTCCCATGTAGGGCGTACGGTGAGGCCGAGCAGGCGATGGGAGCGGACAGCGCACGGGCCCGCGTGAGGCGTGTGGCGGGACAGGCAAGGAGGAGGGGAGGACCGGTTGGCTCGTCAGCCAAGGCCGTGGGCCTCGCGCGAACGGATCAACCCACTCGGCAGTCGGCACCCGACCCGACCCAACCGGTGGCCTCCAGCCGCGCATGCGTCCTGCTCCATGCCGGACGGTGGACGTGTTCGGTCGGGTCGATGCCGCGCGGCGCGTCCAACGCCCGTGCCCTGGCAAAAGCGCACGCACGCTGGTGCCAGCATGCCGCCACGCGCGGCTTCTGTGCCAACTCCGTCCGGCCCGCGTCGTCCACGCACGTCGCAAACATCGCGAGCGTCGGACGGCTGGACGAGAGCGAGCGAGGGAGGGATCGGCCCGCGTGCCGCGTGCTGGCTAGCCGCTGCAGACTGACCGCGTCGAGCGTCCATCAGGATTACTCAGAGCCTAGTACTAGGATTCAACTGGCCAGCACTACGAGAGAAGATAGAAGAATAACAGAAAACAACTGAATCAAGTCAATTCAAACATTCAGAGCCATGTAGATAAAGCAAATCATAGTTTTTTCAATGAGAAGAACATAGAGATTAGCACTAGTTTTCAGGTCTTTGTAAAGACATCTTAGAATCAGTTCATTGTCGCGAAAGGATTTTAGCTATTTTTATATTATTTTGTACGATCAGCGTTTCATCATCAACAGAGCTAAGTAAGGTTGGGCTAGTGTAAAATAAAATATAATTTAATTTATTCTGATGAAAAGTGAAAGTATAAATTATCTTTGATATAAAGTAAAATAAACAATAAATTATCCATACAAAATGTAATTTACTCGATTGTAGAGGTAATACAGGTAGAACGCCTTACGGCCTTAGCCTTCATAAGGACAAAGGCCGTGGCATGTTCGAAAGTCGAAACTACACTGTCTGTCTACTTCACGTGCGTAGCACTGGTCGCTCTCCCTGCCTGCACATTCTAGTCGATCTAGGGATGAACACCTGCCACGATACGGATTCGCCAGCTTTCAGTGGCGTACTCGTGTAGTCAAAGCCCTGCTACACCATCGATCGGTGCTCATGACATGGTACGTTTGGCACTGCGCCCACGTGGCGGTACTAGGCCCTGTTTCCATCTCGCGCGCAGGCGACAGGAACAGCAAGCATCCGTGGAGCCGCTTTGCCCCTTCAATTTTTCTCCGGAAAAGAAAAAAAGAAGGATAGGGCAAAACCGACGAGAGGCACGGAGATACGGGTACTAGTTCTTCCATGGGAATATCGATGCGTCTGAGCAGAAGCTCCATAGCGCAATTTTCGATACGTCTCCTTTGTTTTCGTGGCGAAACGGCCCTGATCAATTCGGTTTCGGCTTCTGGCTTATTTTTTACTATTCATAAGTTTCGTCTTTTTCTGAACTTTTGATTTTTTTTGAGCTTTTTTGCTGGTTTTTTTCCGTATTTGTTTGTATTATACGTAATGAGCTAACATATTTTTTATATTTTTAAATTTTTTAAATTTAATTATGCTAAATAAACTTCTGACAGTGCTTTTTTCAGCCAGCTACAGTGTTTTCAGTCATAAGCCATGAGCTTTTCAGCCGAACCGATCACCACCTAAAGCTCCAAGAATTACAGTACCTACCCTAGCGAATTATTCGAACAAGTAACTAGTAGTTTCTTTGTTACAATTGTCGTTACCACGAAAGATTCACTAGGAAAATTTCCATGACATGTATTACTTGTAGACTCTATCTGGAACAAAGAAATTTCTAATATCTACAAATTTTAAATCTTTTGTTTTTGTAAAATTCTTGCGCTCCATTCCTGGCTTAGCCCTTCTCAGATGCTACCCATGAACTTCATTGGTACTGCAGAGCCTGTGTGACATGGCGAAACTAAGGGCACGTATTAGTGATGTCCAATAGACCGTGCCAAGCTGGCACGGACGGGCCTGGCAACGGCACAGTCTGTTAAGACCCGCTTAATAAATGGGCCATATTGTGCCGGCCTGTGGCCGTGCCTGCATGGGCATGGTTACGGCTTAACGGGTCGTGCTGGCTTGGTCGACCCGTTAAGCCGGGGAAAAAAATTAAAAATTTATAAAAAAAATTAAGAAAAAATGTAAAAAAATTGTAGACATTGTTAATCATTAAAATAATTATTTTTAATGATATAATAAGCTTTATTAACTTGTTAAATTACATGGGATGACTGCCTCATTAAAAACTTTACCAAGTAAAAACTTAACTTGAGAAAATCTTAGTAAAGAAAAAAAGAGTATAGCCTATAAAGCTCATTAGTGACTACATGTGAAGAAAATATTGAAAATCATATTCAATATTCATTGCTATCTAGATATAAATTCTCAAAAGATTCTTCTAAATCTCTATTATTTGCAGTATGTTGGAGTTTGATACAACTTGTTCCTAGTTTTTGACGGCCAGAAGGATTTCGACCATCTCGTCAAGAGACTTATTCGTTGCTCCTCGATTATTCTTTCAGATAGATTGAAATCTGACTTTGAGGAGACTGTAGAGACATGAACAGTCAACACATCCTGCGCTAATATGGATAGCACTGGATTTGTTACTTTCTGGGTTTGGCACCATGAGAGGATGTTCAACTTTTGCTCGAAACTGATGCTATCACTGTTAAGATAGCTTGATAGGTCTCTAGTGCTCTGTCGCCTTCCTCCTCCTGACTAATGTGTACCTGCACCTACACGAGAATCTCTAGAGGAAGAACAAAAAATCTTACCCCATTGCATAGTCCCCCTAGAGGTGCTAGGGGCTACCGGGGGTTTTCCAAACATACGGACCCAAACACCTGCACCTACACGAGAATCTCTAGAGGAAGAACAAAAAATCTTACCCCATTGCATAGTCCCCCTAGAGGTGCTAGGGGCTACCGGGGGTTTTCCAAACATACGGACCCAAACTTATTTTCATATTTCTCATATACCTCATATAATTTATCCTTAACTACTCTATAGTATGCACAATAGTCTAAACCGGTAGCATCACTTAAAAGTTATAATATATTTATAAATCCTTGGAGTTTGGCACTAGAATCCAAAATAAAAGCGAATGCATATAAAATAGGAATTTCCCTCCGATATTTTAAAACTTAGTTTTCACGGCAACTACAGCATCTCGTAGTATATGATCATTTTCAAAAGCATTTAGATGAGTGGAAATTTCAAGAATGTTATGAACAATTAGAGGAGAGGTTGGATAGAATACTTCAGAAAGACAAAGTGTAGCTTTATGAAAAGTTTTATAAAGGAAAATATTTTTTCACCAACAACCCAATCGTCCTCGGTAAGTTCAGGGTCTCTAGCTTGGGTTTTACTATAGGTGCTACGAGATTGATGACCTTGGGTGTGAAGGAAAACAGATAAGGTGCTCTTATATGGCAATATATGTTTAAGCATAAGTTAAGTAGAGTTCCATCTAACAGGCATGTCTAAGCCAATTTTTCTATGACAGACGTTCATTGCTACACAAAAGCTCTTACATGCAGCTATTCGTTGGTTAAAACAATTAATATATGAAATTGCATCCCTGAAAGAATCAATACAAGCATTTAATCTTTTTAAACCAGATTTAACAATAAATTAATAATATGACAAGCACAACTGTAACATCCTGATTTTCAGAGCCTTTTTGAAGCTTTTAAAATAAAATTCACCATTTGGATTTTTCTGAAATTAATTAAAGCTTAATTGGAATTTTCATTAATCAAAAAGATTTAATATGATTAAATTAAACATTAATATTTGCCAAAAATATTTTATTTGTGTTCCTTGTGTCACAAGGAATTTTTCTGTATTTTCTGGGATTTTTCAGAGTTTGTTTGAGCTCAATTTGAAATTTCCAAAAAAAAAAAGAAAGAGGAGAGAGAATGAACAGTGTTTGACACGTGTCAACGCGGGGTTCATCTTCAAGCTTCAGCATGGATCGATAGTTTCGAACTCTGTACGTTTTTCTTCCCGTTTTTCTCTCTCTTCATAACTTCCAATCCGGACCTTATCTCAATGTCCTCCCAAAAGGAAAGTTGTGCCAAATCACGCAAGGAATCCATCCCAACTGGCCTCTTTCCGTTTCGTTCATCCGTTTGCCTTTTATCTCCAATTTTTCGAAACGGACTCTAAACTGAAATTCGCGAATTGGAGTCGGTTTCTACCTCTTCCAAGCCTATAAATAGGACCCCTTGACTCCCCTAAACCCATCCCAAGCCGTGCCAAGTCCCCTCAAAGCCCAGGACGCCGTTGGCACCGAGCCCCTCCGGTCCCGAATTTGCTCGTCGTGTCTCGAGCTATTCGGTGAGTTTCTTCGTGATCCTTTCACGTCACATTGTGCCATCATGTCCCGTCTACCTTCTTGCCAAGTTAATTTGGTTTTGGTGCAGCCAATCTCCCGGAATCGAGTTTTCCCCAATCTAGGTCAAGAGCGCTTCCCGACGTCGATTCGTCGCCTCCGGTAAGCATTAGCCCTTGCCGTAATTTTATCTAGCCTTGTCTCGCCATGTTCTACGCCGTGCTCACTTTCGTTTCCCCGAAAAGCCTCCACAAATTTTCGCCGCCGAACCTCGCCATGGCCGCCAATGGCATCTCGTGTCCCCCATCTACCCGGTGATATTTTCACCAATCCGTTCGCGTCACTTTGTGCCAAATCATCCCAGGTAGCTACCCTTCAAGTGGTTTTAGATTTCGTTCACCGAGCACCAAGATATTAAGTTTTTCTTTTTTCCTTCCCGACATCGTTCAATCGTCGATTGTGCCATCTCCGGTGGGTTTCTGGCCATGCCGAGAATTTTCCTAGCTTCGCCAAGCCGCGTTCTAGCCCGTGCTCACCCTACTTCTCCACGTTCCATGCCCGGGTTTTATTCATCTCTCCTACCCATGTCGTTGTAGCCGTCCGTGCCGCCATCGTTCTCCGTTTGACGTGCCGTCGCTTCCTTTATGTGCCTTAGGTTCCTAGCAACCCATTTTGCTAGTTAGATTCATCTTCCATGCCTCCTCTCGCCAGCGCTAGCCTCCTTTCCAAAAATTGTTCTCGGGTGAACAGTAACATCTGTGAATTTCCAGCATTTTCTCGCCCCGGCAAACTTTAGATGGCTCGTTCTCCTTCGTCCGAACTCCGATCGACCCGATTCTTCTTCCTAAATTCATCTAAAATTGAGCCCTATCTTTTGGTTCTGGTTTTTCAGTTTTTGGAGTTTATTTGAATTTGTTTTGTCTTTTCGTTTCGTTTTCTCTCTCGTTAGATCACGCGTTCGAAGGAGCTGAAGTAGGATTCGAAGATCAAGAATTCCTAACTGAGCAAGGCCAAGGCAAGTCGTGTCCTTTGATCATGTTGAACCCAGTTTTCAAATCTATTATGTATTACTTTGCTTTAAATTATCATGCATTGCTATTTTATTATAAAACCCTTGTATTGGTAGTTAATGACCTAATTGATTATTCCTCCTTGATAATTTGAATGCCCTGATTCCATTGTCACCATAGAATGGGAAATTACTTAGTGATGCAATATTAGCTGTCACATGGGTTGTGCGTTTAATTGCTTAGCCATGCTTATCACTAGCACGTTGGGTTTATCATCACATGTGGTTAATTAATCTTGACTTAATGATATACTTGAATGTGGTGGTTAACCACGGTTATAAAACTTGTTGCCATGGCATGGGTAGTGTCATTGGTGTTGGTTATACAAAATTGTTTTTCACTTGGGCGATTGATCGTGCAGTAAAGGGGGTGCGAGAGGCACATGGGATGTGGATGTTTCGCCCGGGTAATTCTTAAGGACTTAACTTTGTGCGCCATTGATCTGAGTCTTACCGTGCAAACCACATGTCTAGTATGGGATAGACCTGGCATAATAATTTGTGAAGTCTCCACTTTGGTTTTACTACCGATGTTGTTGTGGCGCAAGAGGGGGCAATTATCGACTAGGGGGTTACCCTACTCGACGGCGAAACCTTAGCGAGTGGGATCAGGTGGAGATGGATCATTGTAAAAGCCTTGTTGTGATTTCCTTAGCGCGAGGCTAATCACATCGTGTGGGTACAGTTGTGCAACCTCTGCAGAGTGTAAAACTATTCGAATAGCCGTGTCCTCGGTCATGGACAATGCTCGGTGATTTCACACGAGGGGTAGAGTCTTTATGAAATCTGGTTGGGTTGAGCTGGGAAGTGAATGGTCAGTTCACTTGTGGTTATATTCAATTCCTTTGTTTATTTATTTAACGTCCTTTGTTAAAGATGCTTTGCAATCTATTTATTGTATTTACTTTAAATTGTTGCTTTATGCAAAAGTAACCCTTCAACCATCCATTGTTAAGCCTTGCATATTATATTGCATTCACTTGTTACAAACGACTTGCTGAGTACTCTATGTACTCACGGCTTTATGCCCCTGTTGCTCAGTTGAGGAGGAGGAGAATCACCAGCAGGAGGTTCCAGAAGGAGAGTACTTCGACGTCTTCGCGGATTAGGCTTCGTTCTCCACTCGATAGCCTGTGGGCGTGTCGATTGGCTGCTGCGCTTTCTTTTGGATTTCCGCTGCTAGTTTTTGTTAAGCCTTTCGGGCTAGTCTATTGTAAGCTTGACCATAAGGTCGTACTCTGATGATTATTAATAATATTTGAGTCTTTTCTTAGTAAATCATGATATGTTCGATATTTCATCTTTGTTTATACTGTGTGCACTAGCGTGATCCTGGACTAGTGCAGAATACACAGGAGAGTCCGGATTTGTATATTCGGGTCTCTACAACAACGTTGATGCAGTAAGAAAAATTGTGCATAAGTATTAAACAAATGAGTAAGAATTTTTATGGCCTTAGTGTTTGCAGCTGCATTATCTAAAGTTATAGAAAAACTTATCTGTGGGGCCAAAATCTTCTACAACTTTAATAATACTTTCTGCAATATTTTCAGTAGTATGTGAAACATTAATTAATTTAAATCATATAATTCTTTTTTCCATTACCCAGTCATCATTAACATAATGAGCAACAACACTAATTTAATCCTTTCTAGCCCTACCACTCCATATGTCTGATGTCAAAGCAATAGAGAATGTACAGGTATGAAACATTTCTTTCAAATTTTCATGACAATTGTTATAATATTTACTTAAATCTCTAGTTGTAGTTTGCCTAGATACAACACTAAATCGAGGGTTATGAGCAGTCATAATATATTTTTTTTGAAAAACATCACACCCACCAAAACTTAAAGGTAAATCTTGAGAATCAATTAATCTACAAAGAGATTTCCAGGCTACCTTTGGGTTGTACTCCTAAGTACGTACTAAACCGTCAGGGTTATATTATAGTTGCGTTTGGCACATTTGCATTTTTTGCCTTCTTTTACAGCTTGCAGCATGCCGTTGCAAGTGACCTGTCCCACCTGAAGATTTTGCAGATAATTCATTACCACAAATTTTACAAACAGCATACCTCACTGAATTCCCATCATCGTCAGTCTTGAACTTCTTGTCGAAATTGTTCCAAACTCCTGATATACTAGCTCTTATTCTTTTTGCACCCGTGCTATGGGTTGTGGATGCACTTGTTGAGCCAGCAGAAGATGGATCGATTGAACCCTGCGCCACCGGGGCTGTCGTTTCTTCTAACTCTCTAGTTTGTTGTGGATGTGAACCTTCCGAGGATGGATATTCTTCTTGAAAAGATTGCATATCCTCTGCCGAGAAGCCGAATTCGGAGAGTTGAAAATCGTAGTTCTCTATTGAATCAACTGCAAATTGAAATAGTAAAGAACAATTAACTTACTATTGAATCAACAAATAATAGCAAAAGATTAAAATAAGATAGCACTATTACCTCTTTTGCAGCTCTCAGAAAATTCTTTGAAGATTTTTGAATTTTGGAAAATGGATGCCAGATACCCCTATTTATAGAAAAAATATCAGTTTTTTTGAATTTTTGAATTTTTTAGCCCCCAACAGTCAAAAGCGGCTATATTTAGCCGCACCGGGCCGTGCCAGCCCGGTGTGCCGCACCGCCGGCCCAGGCATGGCTCACTCCACCGGGTCGTGCCGTGCTCGGGCCGGGCCAACAGTACCAGACCACGGGCTGGCACGGTTGGGCCTGGCCCACTTGGACAGCACTAGCACGTACAATGATATATGTCAGTTATCTGTAAACCTATGTCACACAGGATTTTAGGTACTATGAAGAAGAGAGAAAGATATTGTCTTACTATTTAACAGACGGTCTTATAGTATATAGACAACATATAGATTATCACTGTCTATATTATTATACATGCTCTAAAAGTACACATTTACTGTCGCATCATTGGGCATCAAGGCCTGCCAAGTGAATGAAAATATGAAATGTATGAACGCGTAATGCAAAAAAATTAAGCTTCGCTCTCTCTCTCTCTTACCGTTTATAAGCGGAGGTGGCAGGCAGGAGAGGAAAGTGGATGTGCCCCGAAGTCCCCTCTCTTCTTCACACTGCCCAGAGCGGACTTATGCCCCTTGCTCCTTACACTACTTCCCTTTCTCTTTGTCCCCCAGCCTCATGTTCTTCTCCTTGTAGCTTCCATCCCACTTCCACCGCCCCGCTCAATCCCCGACGCACCCTCCCCAATTCGACCCGAGCCCCCTCCCATCCCCTTAAAAATCCGATTTTGGGGAGGTCTCTGCCCCCAGATCGGGGAGGAGTCCCCATTTCGTCTGCTTCGGCGGCCTCCGCATCCCGTTTCTTGGTTCTGTTGCCGGGGCGCTTGGATGGGCTGCTTCCTGTGCTTCGGATCGGCCCAGGAAGGGGAGGCCAAGAAGCCCGGCGCCGACGCCAAGGATGCGCGCAAGGACGGCTCGGCGGATCGCGGGGTGTCCAGGGTCGGATCAGGTGCGATGGGAGGACAACTGGATCTTGGGAATTGTTTCTCGCTTTACTGTGGCTTTGAGATATTTTGGGGGTGCTTGAGGTGGAGCGGTCTTGTTTTTGTTGATTTTCTCGTGCTTACTGTGTGCGAATCATGATTTTGATGGGTGAAATTAGAAGAATGTGCAAAGCTGCGATCTTTGCGGTAAGATTGGTAGCTGTGAGTCGGTGGAGGCACGCCTTGTGCTGCATTTAGTGAGGAAAAGATGGGAATGCATGCTAGTGCCACTATAATTTCTGGGTACGGTAATTAGCTGTAGTTAGGGAAATCTGTATCGTCATGGTGATTTTAGGCGTTTCTTGTATAACTGGTGTTTTAGTTTACATTACCTGTATGCGTTGGTCGAGAGCGTCTGAAAGCTGCGTTGGGATGGATAGTATATTTGTTTTGGGAATTCTGGAACTTACAAAACAAGTAATAATCCCATTAGATGGCTAGAAAGTGATGGATACCTTTACTACTTACCAATCCTTGAACTCAACAAGATATGAGAGGATACAGACACATAATGTAGCTGTCATTTCAATCCTTCTTTACATATCGGGGATATGTTTATGCCAATGTATCTGTCCAGTTAGGCAGCTGGCTCATCTTGGTGATATGCAAATTGTCTCTAAGAACTTGGGGGTTTGACATTATAAAGTGTAGGATGCATTATAGTGGCCTAGTACAGTGTAGAAAAGATTGATGGATGTTTGTTTGTTTTCAATGAAACTGATTGATGGAGGCATTATAGTAGATACGTACTCAGTCTTAACATCATTGTGATAACGCTTTGAGTATTTCTTCATGAAACTGATTGATGAAATTTACTCGACCGACCATTTCAAATAAGTTGAGCATTATTTCCAAAGTAAATTCTGCTGAGCCTACTACTTGACCCTAATTGTTCGCTGGTACCTAGCGAGAGGAGTAGGATAAAAATGAACTTTTGATGACTGGTGAATAGTGATCATAATTCATAAGTAATTTTTTCCTTACAAAGTAAAAGACCTTCTAGTGCAGAAAAGTATCCTTAATGTTGTATGCCTGACCCTTTTTTATGTTTGTACTGGCAGAATGTTAGTGCTCTGAGAGTAGTGCAATTTTTTAATGTTGAATTATTTAATTTAACTGGTTGCTAACTCTAGATCATTTTCTGCTTAGATAAATCGAGATCACAGGGTGGATCGGACTATAAGAAGGGTGTAGCCATCCATAGGGAGGGAAACAGCCAAAATATTGCAGCACAGACTTTCACTTTTCGTGAGCTTGCTGCTGCCACTAAGAACTTCAGACAAGATTGCCTATTGGGTGAAGGAGGTTTTGGCCGTGTATACAAAGGACGCCTGGAGAATGGGCAGGTTGGTCTTTCTGAATCTATCTTGATGCATTGAGATTTTACTAAATACACTCAATTTTTAGTTTTTGAGTGATCTAGTTGAAATATCCAGTAAAATGTTGGTACATTGCCATGGCTTGTCTTTAATACACACTTGCATTAGTCCTGGGCACTAACGAAATAATCCGACTTCCCAGGCTGTTGCTGTGAAGCAACTTGATCGTAATGGTCTCCAAGGAAATAGAGAATTTCTGGTCGAGGTCCTCATGCTCAGTCTTTTGCATCACACTAACTTGGTCAGTCTGATTGGCTACTGTGCTGATGGAGATCAACGCCTTCTTGTTTATGAGTTTATGCCATTGGGATCACTAGAAGATCATTTGCATGGTTTGTTTATCTACCCTTTGCCATCTAAGCTTTCAAAATTCCATGAGTGCTTGTAGCAATGTACAGAAAGTATTCTAGTATTATATATTTGATTACTTACTACTTAGTAAGTGCATCCTGTTTTATTTAATGTTCAACAGCAACTGCAAATGAAGATATAAAGAATATCTATTTTTTCTCCCTGATAGATTTGCCACCTGATAAGGAACCTCTTGACTGGAACATACGGATGAAGATAGCTGCAGGTGCAGCTAAGGGCTTAGAATACCTTCATGACAAGGCAAGCCCTCCTGTTATTTACCGGGATTTCAAGTCATCAAACATTCTTCTTGGTGAAGGATTTCACCCTAAGCTATCTGACTTTGGCCTTGCAAAACTTGGTCCGGTTGGTGATAAAACTCATGTTTCAACACGTGTGATGGGAACTTATGGCTACTGTGCCCCAGAATATGCAATGACTGGGCAGCTCACAGTGAAATCCGATGTCTACAGCTTTGGTGTTGTGTTCCTTGAACTGATTACAGGGCGCAAAGCAATTGACAACACCAAGCCCCAGGGGGAGCAAAACCTAGTGGCATGGGTACGCTTTTGTACTATACTTAATTCAGTTGACATACTTAATTTTCTGCCAGTGTATATCATTTTTAAAAAAGATTGCATGTAGCTCCTTGTTTTATTTCAGTATTCTTAGTGAAATACCATCGTGCTAATCAAGCTAAGCCTGCAAACTCGTTCCTTCATAATAGTACAACAACCAATAGTTGAGTATATGCTAGCTCATGTTCAATTTGATCATGAAGAGTGGTCTTAACATTAATCAAATGTTAATTTTATTGATTGTTGCAAATATTCCTTGGCCATGAAAAGTTGTCTTTAAAGAACATTATTTGTCACCATCTTTGTAATTTTACTGATTATTGCAAATGTGATAGTTTAAGGATGCTTTAGCTCGGTTGTTCCATTCTGCCTACAGATGACAATATTCTTTTCTATTACTATCCCCTAAAATTGCTATCGGGAACCAGTTTCTACTGCAACGTTAATGTAAACAGTACTTTGTGGACATTTTAATTTTGGATAATCAATTCAGCTCATCTATGCAGGCTCGTCCACTGTTCAAGGACCGCAGGAAATTTCCTAACATGGCTGATCCAATGCTTCAAGGTCGCTTCCCTATGAGGGGTCTGTATCAGGCTTTAGCTGTTGCTGCCATGTGTTTGCAAGAGCAATCCGCCACTCGCCCTCATATAGGAGATGTTGTCACTGCCCTCTCATATCTAGCTTCTCAGACATATGATCCACATGCCCCAGTTCAACATAGTCGGAGCAATTCATCAACCCCCAGGGCCAGAAATCTTGGTGTGTGGAACGATGATCAACGCAGTGCGCGCTCGCCAAATCATCATTCTCCAGACTTAAGGAGGAGGGAATCTGCCAGGTCATCAAAGTATGGAGAGGTTAGCAGGACTAATTCTACTGGTGATTCTGGTCGGAGATCAGGATTGGATGACATGGACATAACAGGGTCACAAGTGGGTAGTCCAGCTCAAACAGGAAGAAAAAGAGAAACATCAAGGACTGCTGACAGGCAGCGTGTTATTGCAGAGGCCAAAATGTGGGGGGAGAATTCAAGAGAGCAAAAGCGATCAAATGGTCATGGCAGCTTCGATAGTACAAATGAGTAAAGCGGACCGTTTTCTTTTCAGGCATCGCTCGCTCTAGCGAAGGGATGAGTTTGCTCATCAGCACCAAATGGTTCCGGTTTAGGAACATGGCATTGGTTCCACCTCGGTTCCGTTGTCTGTGAATAAGCCTTTTCCTCTCTCCATCTCTGGCCATCAGCACCGCCTCATGGTTTATCTGTATGTCATTGCCATTTACAGGCCTTCTCCTGGCGTCCATTCCTTGTGAATGTTAGTGTTATGTTTCTTAAGAGCTCAGGAGCCTACAAGATAGATTCAGCTGGAAATGTAGAAAAGCGAAGAGAGGAACGCAGAGTCACATCTGATGAGTGCTTTTGTTTCTGCGGTTACACGATGAGTATGGCCGGCTGCACCCGTATTCTGAATGTAACTGTTTCAGGTTTGGCTTCCTGGAGCTCGTGAAGTTTCTTCTGATAAGATTTCAGGTTTGGAGATAGGACAGGTTACTTGTGTTTCATACAGCTGCTATTTTTGTTTTGTGTTTTGAGTTGCCAGAGCAGTTATTTATTTGTATTAGCTTTACCGTAATTCTCCCTGGATCTTAGCGTGAACGTGGTTCAGCACGGAGCAAGAGGTGTATTATATTAAGTTATTTCCGAGCCCATATGCTGTTTCTCCTCCTTGTATATGTATGTTTCGCTATCTTCGTCAAATCATGCACGCATCTTGCAAAATTAGCACAATAACTGTTGTGGCTACAGATCTAATAGTAAATAGGACTATTAAAGTGAATGTCGAAGATAGGCCCAGCTCTCTCATATGGTTATTAAGATCTAATTATAATGGTACCTTTACAGTGACCTACTATGTCAGAGGTGTAGGTATATTTTGGTGGTGATCGGTTCGGCTGAAAAGCTCGTGGCTTATGGCTGAAAACACTGTAGCTGGCTGAAAAAAGCACTGTAGTTGACAGAGACTTATTTAGCATAATTAAATTTAAAAATAAAAAAATACGTTAGTCCATTACGTATAATACAAACAAATACGGGAAAAAAGAACTGGCAAAAAAGCTCAACAAAAAGCCAAAAGTTCAGAAAAAGACGAAACTTATGAATAGTGAAAAATAAGTCAGAAGCCAGAAGCCGACGAGTTGATCAGGATAATGGATCTCTTGGTCCAGCAGTCCGAACCGGCATAGGTGGAAGCCCATACAACAATACCACAACTCTATTTTAACCAATCTGATAGTATGCTCGTAGTTACTTTTGTATGTTTGCTATTTGCAGATATGTGATAGCTGAGCCAGTTATTATCGTGCAACTGCTCCTGATTCCGTCATCGCTCACAACAACGTAGACGAATTCTTGGCCTTCAGTGTCCATTTACCGAACGTTGAGACATAATTTTGAACTAAACAATGCTTCACACTACCAAACCACATTTACAGCAAGGATCTCCCAATCCAGCGTTTTCTTCCCACTCCCCACTTTGGATGCACGAACAACTAAACAGTGAGCATCACAGAGGGGGAGCAGTTCTGTGTAGTACTAATACGCTTTATATCATACATTGGTTCACTGGGCACTGTGTTTTTGCTCATTTGACGAACCAGGTTGCTTGGACAAGACGATGTTACCATTGAGGTCCATCTCATACCGCAATGTGCTGTAGTCCATGACGATTCTGCAAGTGCTCCACGCTTCAGCGTGCATGCTGACGCCGAGATAGTATATATGGTCTTGCGCGCTGTTTCCACTCACAGACCTGAAAAACGGATGATGTTAGGGCTTACGAGGGATATGAACTTAAATCAAGTGAGGAGGATATCATGTGGTGTGGTTCAATGCGTCTGCTTGTGTTTGTGCAGATGAGAGGGTGGAGGGAGGACCTGCTGCATGCTGGGTCTTCACCAGAATCATCGCAGATCTGCTCTACCGAGTATACTAGGCTTCCTAGCCCGACATTATGGACCCATACCTGAAGAAAGGAGCAATATGGCATTATGCACTGGAAACTGATGGAAAATGGGTAAATGCGCGTTCATTGTTACTAGATCTCTTAGAAAATGAATACGTAACAAAACAAGATTAAATGTATTGAGTCAGTGAAGAATGTTAAACACAGGTAATAGATGTCAACACAGGTAGACAGTAAGCATACTGCAGAGTGGAGCATACCTCTCTTGGGAAGTGATGGTAGGTCTTCTGTGGGAAGAACGCGAAGTATGGTGGCAGGTGAGGGACGATATCATGCGCATGAGTAACTCGAATTGCATGAGGCAAGTATTTCTTGAAATAAGAAGCGAAAGCAGCATTGCCAATACGAGGTTGCCCAAATGTCATTAGTTTCACACCATCTAACCCATGGTTCACCTAAAACAAAGCAGACATTTCTGTTAAGCTGTGGAAGCGCTAAACCAGCAGGAAAGAAAGATTTGGCAAATTACTAATTGCTCACACTGTCACACATGTAGAAGTTCTATAAGCTAAAAATAAGCACTAGGTTGGTGAAGGAAAGATGAAATAAAGATCATCCCCAAAAGAAGCTAAAGCGGCACCTTCGTTATTTACTGGTTAAGTAGTACATTGGTAGCAACTAGATTGTTTTGCCATTTAACCAGAATGTAGATTATATGTCAAATATATTTCATCAGAACTGATGGCAGAAGGTGCATTCAAACTCCAACAAAAAAAAAAATAAAGGTCCATATAACTTATAATGCAAAAAACTTTGCAGGTAGATTTATGGAAAACAAATTTCTAAAACAGAAAGTATCAGAGAAGCTCAAATTGAATTCATTTCAGATTCAGACAAGGTTCAGTACTCACAACAAGATCAAGTGCACAAAATGAAGCCATAGCTCCACCCATTGAATGCCCTGTGATCATGATCGGAACATCTCCATAAAGCTTCTGAGTCTTTTGAATACCGTTGACAACTCCATCGCGTAATGTTGTGTTATGATAAGCAGAATAAAATCCTCGATGTACCTATAAATTAACCAGGGGGTACAACTATGAATTGGGTTCGCCGCAAGTATATTTTAATCACAATGCTTTAGCTATGCTCACCATTGCTTCAGGCATGCCAGGGTAGTCAAGATCAAGTTGCTTCCATAGCAAGTCCTCTATCCAATTCTGGATGCTGAGAAATTGGACGATCAGTACAGTTGAGGGGTTATAAAGGATATTGATACCATTTGCAGGTTTGCATGTGAGTATTACATTGCATACAGAGAAAAATATGTAGACTAAAGGTCAAATATTTATAAATGTAAGTACACACGACTGAAATCGAAATACATAATAGATCTACCTCTTATAAGTGATAGAACATTCTGAATCGAAACTTGAATGGTATTTTTAATAGCAAGCAAAACGAGATATATGCTCATTACCTGTTCTCTTGAGTTCCTCTAAACACAACGACGACAGCATTGATATCACTAGCAAAACCAACGTACGCCTGCTTGTTCATAAAAATATGATCAACTTAAAAGATACTACAGACATGGAGATAAAGGTACGATGAACACAAGTAGGGACCAACCTGTAAGCAATTCTCCACATCTACGATGAGCTCTATCATCTCAAATCCCTGTGTCATCCAATAAGTTTACTTCATCTTCCATACCAGTATTGCATGAAGTTGGCCAAACGTTCAACACAAATCATGTCACAATAAACAGACAGGACATCAGTGGTAAGAAGGTTTACCTCCACCAGGTCACCACATCTAGCACATGTCCAAGTAAACAATTGTGTCAAATCAGCAGTATAGATCTGCAAGACATCACCAAGTTTTAACTCCAAAATACTGAAAGGAAAGGCAGAAACTTAACTAACAATGCATATTTTTTTGGTAGAAATTTGCCAAAATACTAGAAAGAATTTGACAACAATTAATCCATATTGAACTAAGATAAAGAAAAGGTGAATGAACTTACAGCAGAAGCATATTCCACGAGTGTCTTGGCAAGAGTTGAGTTATATATGGTAGTGGAGGGGTGATGTTTAATCGAAAGTTCTATATCAGAAAAGTAAATCATCAACATCAATAGCAACATGGAACATGCTGAATACATGGAGAAAAGACACAACCTAGTGAAGCAAAAAAAGAAAAAAAAATGTAACATGGCAAGATGAACAAACATATTATTGTAACAGTAAAACTTTCGAAATCAAAGTTGAAGAGGACATATATAATAGCTTTGAATCAAATCCACACGCAAGAACTCCTGTAATTCTCTGTAACAGCCTTTTGTTTTGTCGGAAGGAATTTGAAGCTTAATGTTACTTGTTAAAGTCAAGATGAATCTGACCAGGCTACAGAACCATACCAACTAGACAGTTCGAACCAGGCATTTCAAACCTGAATTGCAAGTACAAGGTAATTCTGTACTACTGAGAATGGGATAAACGTAAAAACATGAGCTATTTCAATCAAATTTCGACACTAGGGCATAGCCCCAGAGAGAGAGAGAGAGAGAGAGAGAGAGAGAGAGAGAGAGAGAGAAATATATCGATGTATGGAAATTTGTTGTGCTAAAGTATATATTTTCGTTTGCTAATGTGATCGTTTTTCCAGTTCATCCCATTATTTCTGCAAAAAATGGTCAAATTAATCCTATGCACCGTACTTAGTTGCAGATTTTTACATGTATTCCCATTTAGAAACAAACTAAACCAATTACGAACAACAAACAGCTCTAAATGCCTCGCAAAAAAACAAAGTTCCAAATGAAAGCAGGAAACAACTCCAATATAACAACTTGAAGCCAAGAAACAAAAGGAAGGCTAATCATTTTTACCTCTCCCGGAGCAAAGCACAAGCAAGCACACCAAAAGAGCAGCCTTTAGCAACCCGCGGCGCTCCATGCCCTGTAAACACAAGACAAGATATTTTGGCTAATCTTGGCGCAAAACACAACGAATTCGCTCACACAGGCGGCTAATCTTGGTCAAATTTGGATAAAAGAACCGCGGAATCGCCTTACCGGAGGCCCAAATCGGCCGAATCCACACCGAAAATCCGCGGGCGCGCGATCGAGGAACCAATGAGTTGGGGAAACCGGAGGTGTAGCGATTGCTGAATCCAAACTTGCGCGAAATTTTATTATCGTACTAGTATAATAAATAAATTAACAATTCGAGTTCTGGAAGCGCGGAGCAACGAGTCAAGAAAGGGAGGAGCAAAATAAATTAAGACGAGGATGAGAAAAATAAATTAGGATTAAATTAAGGGAGCGAAGCGAGAACACGAAACGGTGACTAGCGGAGATCATATATATAATCAGGGGCTGCCAGTGAAATGACGTTTGTGCCCCTGAGGCTTATCAGGATTTTGATTTAGATTGCGGTTTCGGGTTAGATTATGTTACAAGCAAAAAGTAAAGGGTGCCCAATGTATAGATGCTTGTTCATACAGAGATGCCTTTACAGCAAAAGACATCTATTCTTGCCACCCCTCTTCATCTATAAATATGTATCATGTACAGACTCATTTTTGGTGAATGAAAAGCATCAGTTCAATACAATTACTTGTCTCAATCTACTTTAACACGTTATCAGTCACGTTTCTCTCCAAATCGAGCAACAAAAAAGGTAATGGCACCGGGTTTTCTTCCTCCGACGGCTGGCGACGGTGCAAGCCCGGTGCGGCGCGGCGCGTCCTCACGACGTGGCGACGCCCGAAGCGGCGCAGCCCGGCGTTCGGCGCACCACGGCACAGCATGCGGCCGGCGACAGCCCGCGACGGCGTTCCTCACAGCCGGCGGCGCTCAAGCCAAGGCGAGGCCGCTCACGGCCGGAGGCGCCCGTGGCGGCGGCATGCCCAACGGCCCGAGGAGGCGCCCGATCCCCGCGGTGCCCACATGGCGTGGCCGGCGGCACGAGGCGGCGCAGCCCGGCCCGAAGAGGCGGGTGCAGCGCGGAGGCGCGGCCCGCCCGGCGGGGTGGCGCGGCCGGCGGTGTCCGTGGCGCGGCGCGGTGGCCCCAAGCGGCGCCCATGGCCGGCAGCCCCCGTGGCGAGGCAGCGGCGCCAAGGGGCCGGCGCTCCCGGAGACGGCGCAGCAGCGCCCGTGGCCGAGGTGGCGGCGCGGCTTGCGTCCGGTGGTCGGCGGCGGCTTGTACCCGCGACGGCCACAAGGCGCGCAGCCGGCGGCGCGGCCCGGCGCAACGCGACGCCCGGCGCGGTTTGGCGGTGGCCCCAAGGCCGACAACCGTGGCGGCACCCGAGGCGACCGGAGGCGGCGCCCGGCCCGGCCGGTGGTGACGGCGCTCAGAGCGGAGGCGCCCGATCCCACGGCCCACGACGGCCCGCGAACGGCGGAGGCGGCGACGCCCGCGCTCGTGACGCCGGCGCACGGCCGGCGGTGGCGGCGCCCGAGCCCGGAGAGGCCGGCGGCGGCGACGCCCGAGCCCGGAGAGGCCGGCGGCGGCGACGCCCGAGCCCGAGCCCGGCGAGGAGGAGGCGCCCGTGGTGGCGCCGAGCTGTCAGATCCCGGGGACGGAATCCGACCAGAAAACGAAAATCTGTGGGTTCTATGGTTGAATCGCCCAGAACAGACAAGCTACAGCTAACTACAGCTAGGGCTACAGTATTTTTGATAATGATTTGCGATACCCTTTCATTCCACCACAGGAAAGTATATATATCAGTGCATAATCTGACATTAGAGTCTAAGACTCAATTACAAAATAACAACCAGATTAACAGAGCATTAAGCACTAATCACACTGGATTAACCCATTGCTAAACAAGCCTTGGTCAGAACTAACGAGAGGCGTTGATATTCAGCCAAGGAAGCAAGATAAAATCTGGATCGTTGGTTGTAGCTTGCCAGGCATATTGAAGCGTTAACTTCAGGCTTCTCTTCTAGCTTCAAATCTTCAGACATTTTGCTGTTTCTGACATTTCCTTCCCCTCGAGAGCATACTTGTCCTCAAGTATTATGGTCTGAAAACCCAGATTGAATTGTGTGTGAATAAAAGTCTGGGAATACAACCTTCTCAGTTCTGATTGCATCTTCTCATGAAGCCTCTTCTGGAAGCAGATTCCCCATTGCACTAGCCATTGAGTGACCAACCGATCTTTCCGTGGTAACGCTCTAGGTTCCAGCACTGCTATTGGTTCAGTTCTGATTTTGCCACCCTTGCTGATAAGAGGAAGATCTGGGCTAGGCACCGCTGTTGGACCACAATGCTTCTTTAACTGGCTGACAAGGAAGATAAGGTGGACGCCCATACCATAAGGCAATTGTAATTGGGGAGCGATGTTTCCAATCCTCTATAATACACTGAATGGATACTTATGAAGCATCTTCAGCAGATCCTTCAAGCAAATTTCAAGGTGAAGATATCCAGCTCCAGCGCAATTATGCTCACCAGATTCTTCCATGATCCAGAGAAGATCCAAATCGAGGAGGGACAACGAAAATCTGGCACATTTACTGGTAGCAAATGTTGTAACAGTAGGTCCTTCCGGTTTAAGGCCATAGAAAGACAAGAATGGTTTTGCAAGGTTTTGTTCAGCAATGTCCACATATATAAACATAACTTTTGTCTTGAATCCTGTGGCAACCTCTTGAAGCATAGATTCAAGATCTTCAAATTCATAAGCATCTGCAAAGGTGAAGACCTGCAGCTTAATAGGGCTTGCATAGACTTTAGCAGAAGTGAGCTCAGTGAATGCAGTAATTAACGGAAACTTGTTAAGGTCCACAAACTGTATTATAGCCTTTTCTTCAAATGTTCCCTCAAACTTCCCAAATTTCTCTGGTTCGCTTTTAGCAAGACCAAGGAATTGTTCTTCAAATGCAATACCTGGGACAAGAATTCTGGCCATATCCCTATCATTAGTTTCTACAAATTGTACCTTGTTTTCAGTGGTAACTTCCTTCACCAATTCTTCATATTCTGCTTCCATGTCAGATCCTGGGATCATCTTAGGAACATACAACATGAGATAACCTTCCAGATCACCGTTTCTAATAGCAGTTGCATAGATATCATCAATTCCCAACTTGGACGCAAACATCTTAGTAAAACTTGAGAGGGTAAATGCCCAGTAAGATATGGGTATTACAAATGTCTCTGCCCTTAATATTGAAGCAGTTAATACCAAGTTAAGCTGACTTAGTTCAGTGGGTGTGAACTCCAGAGGCCGTGGGGATCGCTTTGGAGCAGACCAGGAAGGAGTACCAGGGTTGGTCATTGAGTCTTCTGGGAATGTGAACATCAGCTGCTTCACACGGCTGAAAAGATAGTCCTCAAACTTAAGCCGGGTCCAAGTAATACAACCTTGGAATGTCTCACACTTCTTTCCATGGAGGCATTCAATAACACACTCAAGCTGTTCCCTAGCAGTTCTTGATGCAACTGCATATCCAGTAGGATTTGGCAGGAAGGCATTTACTTCAGTGGGAGTCTTCTCAAGTAAACCTTCAAACTCAGACCTAGCCCAGGTTAGACAATGGTCAATATTATGAAGAAATGAATGTACAGTGCACATAGGTGCCTGTTTTTCAGGTGGATCTCTGGACGCCCCATGGTTCTCAGTTAGGTGAGGTATGATCATCTGTGTATTGCATTTAGCACCCAAAAACCCAGATTCCGGAAGTGGCTTCTGGAAATATACACATCTGGAGTCAATGTACATTCTTGCAGTCACAATGCCCATTAGTGCCAGGTTCTTCAAGAATTCACATCCAAGTGCTCCAGAACCACCCATAAAGACTTTCGCCTGCTCCAGTTTCTTTTGAAGCTTAGATCCAGAAATACTGATTTGTACAGCATATATAGTATTCTCTGGCTTCAAATCACCATATTCCAAGGGTTCAACAGAGAGAGATTCAACAGAGTCAATATAGAAGAACTGATAAACTGGATGGAATTTTCTCGAGCATGCTTGCACAACCTCCTGACCTACAATACCACCAAACATTGCAGCCATCCTTAAGCACATTGCTGCTGCTCCCTTCTCTAGGTCAAAGGCCATCCAGTCAGCTTCACAAAGGCTTAAATCTGGCCAAGGTGGTAGATTCCAGAGCAACCCAGTGCTCCATAACCATCTGTCATCTACACCAAATCCACCCTTTTTGTTACAAACAACTCCAATCCCCTTTCTATAAGCAATGTAATTATATTCATGATGACTCCTCATGGCCTTCAGCATCCCAAGGCATTTCTTTGCAATTCGACTGTCACCACTCTCCTCTGCAGACTTGTGGATTTCTTCATCAACACTATTGCCTCGGTGAAAACTGAGGGATTCCTCAAGGTCAGACTGAAGCTTGTTCAGCGGTGCATACTGGCTATCTACTGTCAGCTTTGCAACAACAAGCTTCCTCTGCACCCTCTCTACACTCCAAACCCTTGCCATCTGCAACATCATCCTTTCTTCCTTCACTTCATGTCTCATCTTCATCAACTCACTCTTGTAAACAGCCGTGAGCTCTTCAATACAAAAATCAGGCCAGGGTGGAGTTTTCCAAAATAGTCCAGTACCACTCAATCTCTTGCCTGCTCTTTTCCCCATATACAACTGAGCTAAATCAAATTGGGCTTCATCGGAGACATCACCAGCCATTAAGTTAACCAGTTGATTTTGTTTGCACTTATGCCCTAAGACCCGTTTATACCCGCAATACTTGCAAGCTCCGGGAGTGAATGATTTCATTTCTGTCTCCTTTTTCTGAACTACAGCTCCCACTAAAGGTTCTCCTCCGACAAATTCAGGGAAAGCAAGTATAGGACCTTTAGCTAGAGACTTAAAGAAACTAGGAGCCCAATCATTGCTGGGAATTGAGTTCCACTGTCTAGCAGGATACTTGAACTGAGGTTGACTCAAATACTCCCTAGGATTCAGGTGCCACTGCCTTGCCAAGTCAGGATCACTAGTAGGGTTCAAATTGTTGAGAGTAGGAGAAGCAACAAAAGCATGCGGCAGTGGATCTTCATCCCAACCATTGGCAACTACAGAATACCCAGTAGGAAGTGAAATATGATTACCTTCCGGTGTACCATGCAAGTGAACTCCTTGAGTGCTACTAGGGTTGATCTGTCTCAGATCTTCCACTCTTCTTGTCTTCTCCTTCTCCAATTCGGCCGGTGGAACCAGATCTGGTAGATCTTTTGGCTCCTCTGATGGCCACCAGTTGGATGCCGAAGCTATTCTCCAGATAGCCGTGGGATCGGACGCATCTTCTTCGTAGCTCACCACCCACTCCTTCATCTTTCCCAGATCGGAGCTAGGGTTAGGGTCTTCAGGTGTGCTTCTTCCCAGCGCCGGTTCTGTGGTATTCCTCTGAGAGTAAACAATCTTTTGCAGCATGATCTCCATCCGTCTCAACTGGTCTCGCATCCCAGTCACTTGTTTTCGAATGTCACCCGCCTGGCACAGAACAACATCGAGCTTGTAGCTGGTCCTCATCATCGCTTGCCTCGCCGCCGTCCGCTCGAACGCCATGGATTGCGTCGTCCACTCCCGAATCGATGCAAGGGTCAGGGGTTTTACCACGGAATGACTCCGGAACCTTCCCTTCGCACCAATCCTCGCCGCCGTCACCGATCGGAAACGATTTGGGGATTTTACGGGAAACCCTAGCTCCCAACCCAATCGCCAGACCGATTCTTGCCGAGGATTCGTTTGCTCTGATACCAATTTGTCAGATCCCGGGGACGGAATCCGACCAGAAAACGAAAATCTGTGGGTTCTATGGTTGAATCGCCCAGAACAGACAAGCTACAGCTAACTACAGCTAGGGCTACAGTATTTTTGATAATGATTTGCGATACCCTTTCATTCCACCACAGGAAAGTATATATATCAGTGCATAATCTGACATTAGAGTCTAAGACTCAATTACAAAATAACAACCAGATTAACAGAGCATTAAGCACTAATCACACTGGATTAACCCATTGCTAAACAAGCCTTGGTCAGAACTAACGAGAGGCGTTGATATTCAGCCAAGGAAGCAAGATAAAATCTGGATCGTTGGTTGTAGCTTGCCAGGCATATTGAAGCGTTAACTTCAGGCTTCTCTTCTAGCTTCAAATCTTCAGACATTTTGCTGTTTCTGACACGAGCCCGAACAGCGGCGCCCGACGGCCGACGGCGGAGGCGCCTGTAGGCGGGCGGCGGCAGAGCCCGGAGGCCGGCAGTGGTGCCGCCCACCATGGGGCCGGCGGCGGCTGGCTTTGGAATTAGGGTTGGAAACCCTAATCTCCAACCTCCTCCCCTTTTTATAATGGCTGCCCATTCATGGGCTTTAGCCCAATAACCCCCCACCTCCCTCTTGGGTCTAAAGGCCGGATGGGCCTCAGCCCAGGTTTTCGCAAGTTTGCAAAACCCCCCCTCTCCTTTCATGGAAACTGCAGAATTTTATGTTTCAATAAATTCCTATTGTAAATATTTGCAGTATAATCCTCGTACTTATTTATAATTGTATCAGTCAATTTGTACATTTATAAATTAGCATTTCAGTCCCTACAGGATCTGAAAATTATGTCATTGTTCAAATAAATGTGCATGCACATTTCTATAACTTTTACATATTTAGGATTATTTTATTGCAATTTATTTACAATATGAATTGCGACCATCTTTAAATTTGCTATCTTTCGCAAATTTAAAATTTGAAATTCCCATTTAGTAAGTACCATTGTACTTAATAATTTAGAATTTTTTGCAAAATATTATACCTACCATAAATACCATAAAATCACAATTTATGGCATTTTGCTTGTACGCTATGCCATACAAATTGGTATTCATTACCAATATTGTGATTATATGGTATTAAAAATATAACCACATGTTATATTCAATTTGGGTATATATATTCATTTGGATTACAATACTCATATTGTTTTCCACATATTTTGCATTTTATTACAACATTACCATACACATTAATTTACCTCATGTAAATTAATTCTTTATGGCGTACATCAATTATTGCAATCTATCTTATGCAATTTAAATATTACGTTTACTAGCTTACCATACAAGCACTTAATATGTTTTTATGCAAATGCTTTAGGTTGATTTTCTCTCGTTTTGGAATAACACAAAGTTTCTTAACTTTGATATTGGCCATACACAAGGTAGTACCATCGTACTACTGCGGGATTTATTCCTCAACGTGCGTACCCAGTATCAAGTTTTGAAACAATTTGGTCTACACTTTTGGGTAACTACCTTTATTTATTTTCAAATTGGCCATACACAAGGTAGTATCATAGTACTACTGTGGGATTTTCATCCTCAACATGCGTACCCAATTTGATTATAAATTATTCAAGATCTACAAACTAAGTGATTACCATGGTTCTTTTCACATTGGCCATACACAAGGTAGTACCAAAGTACTACTGTGGGATTATCATCCTCAAAGTGCATACCCAATGTTGAAAAATGAATTAAATAAAGTTAACACCATTGGTGATTAACTATGTTGTTCCACAATAGGAGAATGTCCCTTTATGTATTTCAAGTTTACCTTGATTACTTGCATTTCGCATTGCTTATTTAATATTGCCAAAGATTTTAACAAATCTGTGGTCCTACATATGTAGGCACAATGGCTGCTAAGGAGTTTGAGGCTCTCGCTCTTGACGGCCACAACTTCCCCACATGGGCGATGGATCTCAAAGTGAGTCTATCGTTGCGCGGAATGTACCAGGCAATTGCAGCCCCCCAAGAGGGTATAGCTCCTTTGGCTGAGCCTCTCAAGTACAATGCCTTATTTATCATAAGGAACCACATCCATCCTGATCTCAAGGCTGAGTATCTGATGGAAGAAGACCCACGCGCTCTGTGGCTTGCTCTTCAAACACGGTATGAACAGCAGAAAGCAGTCATCCTACCGGAGGCTGTCAATGAGTAGAACCACCTCCGCATACAAGATTTTAAATCTGTGGGAGAGTTCAACCATGCTGTTCATATCGAACATATTTGGTATTGAAAATGAAGTTTGTATGTATTCTATATACTACTATAAGAATTTTATTAAATTCTTCTTTTGTGTATATAGATTTTTGGAGTCAATCCAATGGAGGAGGCATTATGCCTTGTGGATAGTGTTACCACAAACTCTATACTTAGGGACACAAAATATTTCCTAACTCTTACTAGGAGGAAAGGAAATGTTTTAACAATCGCTGGACGCGATGCAACGATAGTAGGCTCTGGTCGCGCCTCTATTACTCTCCCTATGGGTACACAATTAGAAATTGAGGATGCTCTTTTGTATCCCGATTCAACACGTACCCTACTTAGTTATAGAGATATCCGTCAAAATAGTTTCCATGTTGAAACCCAAAATGACAACAAAGAGGAATATCTCCTCTTAACTAAATACAACGGATATGGCAAACAAGTAATAGAAAAAATTCCATCATTACCCTCCGGATTGTACTATACATACATCCAACTCATTCAACATATTGCGTACAAGCAATTTTCCAAAACACTAACACATTCCAAACATGGCATGATCGCCTTGGCCATCCAGGCATTGGAATGATGAGGAAAATTATTAGCAATTCAATTGGTCATACATACCTCAAAACAAAATTTCCGGAATCCACAGATTTTGCGTACACTTCATGTGCCATCGGAAAATTGATTTTAAGACCCTCTTATCTTAAAATCCGAGCTGAACCACTTACATTCCTTGAACGCATTCAAAGAGATATATGTGGTCCTATACAACCATTGTGTGAACCGTTCAGATATTTCATGGTTCTCATTGACACATCTACTAGATGGTCACACGTGTGTCTTTTATCCACACGAAACCATGCATTTGCTAAATTAATTGGTCAAATTATCCAATTACGAGTACATTACCCTGAATATCAAATTCAATCAATTCGACTGGACAGTGCTGCTGAATTTACATCTCATGCCTTCAATGACGATTGTCTGGCTCTTGGGATACAAGTTCAACACTATGTTCCATATGTCCATACACAAAATGGTTTAGCAGAATCTCTTATCAAGAGAATCAAGCTCATTGCAAGACCATTATTACAGAATTGCAACTTACCAACATCATGTTGGGGTCATGCAGTTTTACACGCTGCTGACTTAATCCAATTGCGTCCAACTGCTTATCATAGCACTTCCCCGCTACATTTAGTACGTGGAAATCCACAAGATATTTCCCATCTGCGAAAGTTCGGTTGCGCTTCATACGTACCGATCTCACCACCGCAGCGTACCTCAATGGGACCGCACAGGAAACTTGGGATCTATGTTGGGTATAAATCTCCGTCAATTATAAAATACCTCGAGCCCCTAACAGGGGACCTGTTTACGGCCCGGTACGCTGATTGCATATTCAATGAGGAACATTTCCCGGCATTAGGGGGAGACAACAAGTACCAAACTGAATGCCAGGAAATTAATTGGAATGTTCAAGGCATTCCTGCCTCAGACCCACGTACCAGAGAGACTGAACTTCAAGTTCAGAAACTCATTCATTTGCAAAACATTGCAAATAACCTGCCAGATGCATTTACTGATTATATGGGTGTCACAAAATCCTATAATCCTGCTAGAAATGTGCCTGAAAGAGTGGAGGTACTGCAAAATACCACTCAACTCCCAGTTCAAAATAAGAGGGGGAGAAGTACGGTACAAATGGCGGATACAGCTTCTAACAAGCGACAAAGGAAACAAAAGAATATAAATGCAGATCAACCTCAAGTTGATAGACACCAAAGGATCCTTGAACCCAGATCAACAGTGCACTCAATTACTGATCCTGGGACATCGGAATACCCCGACTCAAATGTTTTGGGAAATAACATTGAGTCACCAGGGGTCCAAGAAATTTCCACTAACTATACTGATTCTGGAGAATCATACGATCGTAAGACTACAATTGTCGACATTTATTTCTCCACAACAATTGCAAACAACCTTCAAAATGATCCAGATCCCAAGACCATGGCAGAGTGCAAACAGCGCTCGGACTGGACTCAATGGAAGGATGCAATTCAAGAGGAGTTAGCCTCGCTCAAGAAAAGAAATGTATTCACCAATGTGATACATACACCTCCCAAAGTATTCCCTGTCGGTTTCAAATGGGTTTTCGTCCGCAAACGGAATGAAAACAATGAGGTGGTGAGATACAAAGCAAGGCTTGTAGCACAAGGGTTCACGCAGAGACCCGGCATTGATTTCAATGAAACTTATTCTCCAGTAATGAGTGGAATAACATTCCGATACTTAATCTCATTGGCAGTACAAAATCATCTATCTTTTCAGTTGATGGATGTAGTGACCGCATATCTTTATGGGTCACTTGATTCGGACATATACATGAAAGTTTCCGATGGAATTTCAATTCCGAATCCAAACGCAAATCGCAATATATATTGTGTAAAATTAAACAAGTCTTTATACGGCTTGAAACAGTCGGGTAGAATTTGGTACAACCGACTAAGTGAGTTCCTAACCAAAAAGGGATACTCCAACAATGATGATTGCCCATGCGTGTTCATCAAAAGATCCTCAACAGGATTTTGCATTATATCTGTGTGTGTTGATGATCTTAATATCATTGGTAACACACAGGATATAGATGGAACACATAATCATCTTATGACGGAATTTGAAATGAAGGATTTGGGTAAAACCAAATTTTGCTTAGGTATACAACTTGAGCACCTTCATACATGCATCATAGTGCATCAATCAGCCTATGTCCAGAAAATATTGGAGAAATTCAATATGGACAAAGTATATCCATCGAAAACCCCCATGGTTATTCGATCTCTCGACAGGGACAAAGATCCATTTAGACCCCGAGATGACAATGAAGAGCTATTGGGACCCGAAGTTCCATATCTCAGTGCCATCAGAGCGCTTATGTACCTTGCAAATTGCACCCGGCCGGATATTGCATTTGCGGTAAATCTACTTGCTAGATATAGCGCTGCTCCAACCAAAAGACATTGGACCGGAGTGAAGCATATCCTTAGATATCTTCAAGGCACTAAAAGATCTCGGTCTATTCTTCCAGAAGAATAAAAATGTGGATTTAATAGGATATACTGATGCTGGCTATTTATCAGATCCCCATAATGCCAGATCTCAAACAGGCTTTTGTATTTTTACACGGTGGAACAGCCATCTCTTGGAAGTCTTCGAAATAGACTCTAGTGGCTACATCCACTAATCATTCTGAAATAATTGCATTATATGAAGCATCACGTGAATGTGTATGGCTTTGAAGAATGATTAACCACACACAACAATCATGTGGTATAGGTGCTATCGCATCACCTACCATTATCTACGAAGATAATGCTGCTTGCGTTGTTCAAATGCAAACGGGTTACATAAAGAGCAATATTACAAAACATATTGCACCTAAATTATTTTACCCACATGAATTACAATAGAGTGGGGAAATAAATATTCTGCAAACTAAGTCTTGTGATAATCTCGCAGACTAATTCACCAAGTCATTACCAACTTCCACATTTCAGAAATGTGTTTGTGAAATTGGTATGCGAAGACTACGTGATTTGCAGATATCAGGGGGAGAAATCTCCTAAGATTTAACCCGTTCAATATAAATATTGTACTCTTTTCCTTTATGAGTTTTCCCTCTAAGGTTTCTCATTAAGGTTTTTAATGAGGCAATATGACAACGTAATCATAAATATATTATATCTCTATTTTCCCCACAGGGGTTTTTAAGGAGATATAATCAAATATATGCCATATCAAATTTTCTCCTTAAATTTTCCCACAGGGTTTTAAAGGAGTTTTTCATGGCATATCTACTTTGTCAATTCTCCTCATATTTTTCCCTACAGGGTTTTGGAGGAGTTTTTCAAGATGATGAATCAAGATGATCATATGAAGATACATTGGTCAAAGGGGAGTGTTACAAGCAAAAAGTAAAGGGTGCCCAATGTATAGATGCTTGTTCATACAGAGATGCCTTTACAGCAAAAGACATCTATTCTTGCCACCCCTCTTCATCTATAAATATGTATCATGTACAGACTCATTTTTGGTGAATGAAAAGCATCAGTTCAATACAATTACTTGTCTCAATCTACTTTAACAGATTAGATAGGAAGCGGGTCGCTGTCCGACCGAGAAGGCTGTTACAGCATTTTCGCACACGCTCTACCGACGGCTCGTCATGCATGCAGTGGGTCCCACATTAAATCAACATTTTTTTATATATTTTGAGAGCAATTAAATTAACATTATTGGATCTTTTTGTGAGGACTGGACTAAGCTTACCATTACCTATGGTAGCAAGCCTAGGTATTCGGCCAGGGGCTGGGCTGACTATTTTTGAACCGAATATGCCACTTCTACCAAAGATCATAGGCCTTGTCAAGAGAATTTTAGTGAGCCTTTGATCTAAAGCTTTAGGCTACAGCCTATCTAGTCCTGGTCCGAGACCCAGATCTGCCATTGTATTTAGCTCATCACTTGGTAAACTCTTCACCGAGAGATGGGCACACCAGAGTAGTATTGCAATGATCCAACAGTGATCACATATATTACAGACTAAAATATATGAAGTTCAAGGGCATAACTTGCGATTAAGACAATGGAAGGCTTCAACAAAGACATCACACCGCGCAGGGCGAAATATTATTCTACTACCACTATTATTGCTACTAAGATCTAGCTACACCATCGAGGATCGTCGGCTCCCGAAGCTTGATCCTCGAATGCTTTCTTAGCCACCTAGAAATCTTCTCTCGGCTCTTCTGGCTCATAGTCTAACAAAGGGAAAATAGAATAAATATGAGTATAGAAGATACTCAACAAGTCCACGACAGAAGAAGTGTTTCAAATGCTAGTTTTCAACTACAATGACCCATGGTCCTGACAATTACAGAAGATTTTTGGAAAATATTTCCAGGAAACAATCAATTTAATTCAGAAAACCATGATCATCAGGCATACACAGGTTGTGCGAACCTCCTATATGTTCCTTTCCTTGCCGCGAACACAGTTCTTGCCCAGAATAGGGAGTAACAAGGCACAATTTTATTACACACTGCATAGGTGCGTTACTTTATCCACAATATCATCTTAGTCTTTCGTGTCAAGCTATAGACACACTTTTTTTTTGGCGTGTGGCTAGACTAAATACACAAAGCTTTTCATCAATCACATATGCCAATATCTTTGCCTGGCCAGTACAAAACTGTTGCCGTTAGTTGGATGTGTCCGCTACTCCATCGCGTATATACATAGCGCCCATACTACACCACTATCGATGGGTCGTCAAAAGTCCTTACGGGTACTGATCGATGCATGCGCCCAAGCATTATCATATGCACAATAATCCTTGATAGATATGACATTAAGAAGGCATTACTCAGCTTATGCCCGTCCCATACTAGGTCATGTGGTCAACACGGTCTGTTACGACCCTTGAATGCCATCTGGCAGTTGTTTTGTTAAATCTTAGAGTGATAAACTGTACGTATGCAGTGGAACCTACACAATCCAGAGTCTTCATATATACCAGGGTTTCGAATACGAGTCATAATATGTAACATCCTGAAAAATCTGAATTTGAAAATCCAAATTTCTTGAATTATTTTTTTGTAATATATTTTATTGGGATTTGGATTTTGTGGTGTTTTTCTGAATTTGGTTGAGATAAAAAAAATGAAATGAATAAATTCATAAAAGATAAAGGCAAACATTAGTAAGGCCATAAAAGGGAATATGCAAATAGTAGAAAATTAAAATTTAAAACGCGAATCTGAAAAGATGATCCAGTATAAGGGGGAGAAATCTGAGTGAAAAACACAAAATCTTATTTTGAAAATAATAACATCAAATAAAATAAAAGGACTATTATATTTTGTATTTAGATAATTGCACAAAGATTTGGAATAAAAATGCAGAAATTAAGAACCATAATCTTAAAGAGAAAATAGAAGTTCAACATACAAATTTAAAAAAAATCAAATTCAAAGCCTTTCTCTCTTTTCCTTCTTCTCTCTATTACATGTGGGCCCCACTCATTTTTCTCTCCTCCCTTCCTCCCTTCTTCCCCGTGCGCCCGGGGCCCCCTTTTCCTCTTCCCTCTTCCGGCGCCTGCGTCCTCCTTCCTTTTCTTTCGTGCGCGGCTGGGGATGCTCCACGCCATCGCCTCCCTGTGCGCCCGGGCTCCCTGCGTCACCCTGCCGCCGCGCCTGCCTTCCTCTGCACCGACCCACCTCCGTCGTCCGCGCGCGGCTCCTCCTCCCATTTCCCGTGCGCACCCGGGCCCCTCCTCCTTTCCCCTCTCTCTCTCTCCCCTGCTCTGCCCGGCCTCAGAACGCGCGCGGCGCCATCATCACGCGTGCGCCTGCGCCTGCGCCAGCGCGAATTCCGGCCGCTCTCCACAGCTTGCACCGCTGCTGCTCCCGCCGCCTGTCGACGCGACCGCACGGGCGAGTTTCCGATGCCGGCCCTCCTCGCGCCCTTATAGAAGCCACCAAGTTCCGGGAAAGTTTCCCCACACCTTCCTCTTGCTCTCACTGAAAACAATTGGGTTCTCGTTTCCCACAGCTCGCCGGAGCTCATCCCCTTCTCCAACTCCGGTGATCGAGCTCATCGCCGATTGGCTCCACCCCAGTCCGATTCCTCTCGGTGAGAGCGACACCGAAGCTCGCTGAAGCCACTCCAATCCTCGGCCGAAGCCCATCGCCGCCTGAGCTCGCTGGCCACGGTGATCCCCACTGCGCCGCCGCCTGTGCTAGCCGCCGGCCCGCACCGGAGGTCCTGGGTCCCCGCCAACGCCTCCACCGGCTTCACCTCGACATGTACAACGCATTTTAGCCCTCACCCGACCCTCACCAGCTACCCCTCGCCGGCGCCACCGTCAGCCATGACCGGAAGGGTCACCTCCTCCGTTCTCCTCTGTCTGCCTCTCCATGTTTCTAATTAAGCATCGGTATAATGACAGGTAGTACCCCGTGTCCAGTTGGCTAGACCGAGCGCACCAACGACCACAATGCTGAGGTCCTGAGTTCGATTCCGTAAGGCCGCACCCCTTTTCCTCCATTTGCATTTTAATTTTTGTAGCTCATTTTGAGTAAGAAAAATTATAGAATAATTGAGAATAATTTAGAGAAGCTAATAAGATTTAACTAGAATGTAAATAAGGTTATTTAAGGTTTAAATTTTGGTTAATCTGTAAATGAGCAGCTGTATGGTTGATTAAATTATTTAGAGGATCACTTACTAATTGAAAGCACTAATAAAAGGGTGGATTCGGTTGAATGTCCAAACGTAACAAAGATGACCCTAGGGTATAATTAAAATATAAAATATATGCCCCGACATTTAACATAACGTTGCTAAACAAATCGCCATGGTAGAATCGTTTAAATAGCAATGTTAAAATATGATCCGGCGTGCTAAACTTGCCTAGGTAAATAAGCTTAGAATAAAAATGAAGCTAAGCCTAATTATAATCAAAGTATAGGCAAAATGATAGTGAGCCCTAAATTAAGTCTTAACATTAGATCTAGTGAATAATAATAACTAGTCAAGGAACATGAATTAAGCAAAATATTCAAAGTATATAAAGTAGGATGTCCATTAAAGTTAGAGACATTTATAAGCAAATGTATATAGATAAATAGTTAGAAAAATGTTGATGACATATATGCGCCATTAGTAAATATGTTAGTTCAAATTTTAAACACCTTAGACCTCATTGAAAATATAAACCCTAACATTAACATATTGCCGACCATGAAATCTTAGGTAGTAGTTTTAATTTAGAAAGCAAAATGTAATCATGTGTAGCAGGTTTGAATAGTAAAGGGATGTAAAAGTTAACCATCTAAAGTGTGACTATCATCACTACACCTCTAAAAGGACATCTTAATATATAGTTACTAAAATATAATAGCACTAGGACATCGGGCATTAAAATGACCTATCTAATATATATAAACATTCCAAAGTAAACACTTAATTAAAAACCACGAGTGAATAAGGTTGCATAAAATGCCACATATCAAATTCAGTGATATGAAGATACATAAAATAGGATAATGGGATTATTAAAGACTTAAATTCTAAATTAATTACCTTGTAAAAATAAATAATGAGCATTTGCTATTTATCTTAATCTAGTTAATAAGTAATGGCATATATAGGTAATTATTCAAAAACTTAATAAAGGTATCCAAGTGTTATAATACTTTTGACTAAAAGGTTTATAGAATAAGTACAGATCCCATCCATCAGTCCAGTTTGCCTTTATCATAACCTAAGTTGCAAGGAATACTTACCCTGGAGATACAATTTGTACACTAAACTCCTACACCAGTCTATATGCCTAACCCGACTCATGGAACTTCCTTGATAAATACAAAAATAATAAAAAGGAGTATTAATAAAAAGATCAAGTCATCGTATCCTACCACCAACCTTACCTCAAATCACTCGAATCACCCATTAATTCGTAATAACACTAAACTGAGTTTATTCGGATTTATTTAGATCTCTTGAGTTATTTGTTTTCATTTGGATCCTGTCGTTTGTCGCGTAATTAGAAATTGGGAGTCGTGAAGATTCAGTGGATCCAGCGAGATTAAGCTTGAAGTGAGGATAGAGACCAGAAGCTCAAGAGAAAGTATTGTGTGAGCTCAAGACCGCGGTAAACCGCGCCAGGCGAGTCAATACTTTGATCATGTTGAACCTACATTTTCTGCAAATTACTTTATTTTAAATTAACAAAATGCATGCTGTTATTTCTATGCAAATACATGCTAAACTTGATATTCTAGTTAAATGCCAATGTTTACCTTGAATAATATTACCCCTCCTTTGGAATGATTGAATGTGTAAACCTTGTCGCCCTAGCAAAAATATAATACTAATATTTCGAAAATAAGTCCCTAATGATATGCTATGCTTAGTGTTGCATTAATACTCAGGGGGCGCTGAAATGCCCCATACATCATGATCGCTTTTTATGATAAGAAATTGGTTTGGGCAGTCATGGTGGGAATGACTGGTATATTTGACATGACTATTTTATACCCTCAAAATCCCCAACTTGCTTAAATATCTGGGCGGATTTGGTTGGATGGTGTGAGTGTGGTGCAGTGGATGCACAAAATGGGTTAGTGATAGACCGCCCAGATACCACTAAGGACTGAATCTTGTCATGACCTCCCGGGTAAAACAGTACAACCACAAGTCTGTAAATTACAACTTGGCTAAGTAAATTTATCGGAACTCCGGACTCATCTCACTGGTAGGGGGGTGAAGGGGCTACGCTATGGCAAGGGGGCCTGAAGGGACACCAGTGTAGGGTGAAGTTTCCCAGTCGTGCTAGCGCAGAGGGGAGTGGGGCCTGTACGCTAGTAGCCGTGGGGGACATCCCGCGCACAGATGGGACCCACCGCAAGTGGGCAGTTTCCCATAAAAGTGAGATGAGAAAAGGGCCTAGATACTTTGAAAAGTCATTGTGATGGTCTGCTCAACCACACGTCTAAGGAATCGTGTGGGGCAACGAGTTGATTGTCTCTTGTGGTGAAAGTGTACAAACTCTGCAGAGTCTAAAACTATTCGAATAGCCGTGCCCACGGTCAAGGGCGGACATGGGAACTTAACCAGATATAGTTCTATTTCAAATTGCTTTATGATGGGTTGGAAAAGTGGAAGGGCAGTGTAAGGCCCTAGTTTGGAATTGTCCTGGGTGTCGTCCCAGTGGTAAGTTAAGCGGCTATAACGCTGAAGAATTGCTATATGGTGCAGATGCCATGTAACGGTGGATGGAATCTGGATCGCTATTATTATTGCATGTTCTTGAACAATATGCTTTTGTTCAAAATGCTAGGTCTCAGGAATTTTTAAGTAATTGTATTCAAAAGCACTCTTCGCAAAAGAAAATAAACTTAAGCCATCCTTGATTAGCCATACATGTTATATACTGCATTCTGTGTGTTGATTCGCTGAGCACGGGGTCGGAGTGCTCACGCTCGCTTTTGCGGCAAATTCAGAAGCAGGAACCGGATCGCTACGCTTCAATAATACTTTTGGATCACGATGGCAAAGAAGATGAAGATGTCGAGAACTAGGTCGCGAACCTCCAGTTGGCTGCCTGTGGGCATGTCCTGAAGGTCCCACCTGTGTGCTTCGTTCTTCCGCTGCTGCAATTTAATGATTTCGGCCTCGTGGGCCCATGTGTAAGTTTGCTATTATATTTACGTTTCCGCATGATATGTACTTTGATATTCAGAACTGTAACTGTGTGCACTATCTACTGATCCAGGGAATAGTGCAATTAAACACAGTAGATTCCGGATTGTAAAATCTGGGTTCCTTACATAATATATTCCAAGGGACTGGTCCAACGGACCCACAAGAGTTGATTGAGTTGTTTAGAAAGTAAGTTTTACCAGGTAAGTGATAGTAATAGCATAGATTGCAAATACTTGATATATATGCAATTAGCAGATCAATCATGATCGAGAAATGGACTTGCCTGAGATACTCGGATGAATAGAGTCCTGGGGTTCAACCTTGGAAAGAAGATCCCTGGTTGCTTGAGTTTCTAGAATAATTATAGTAAACGTCTAATAAGGACAAGATCCAAATTGGAAGAATGTCGAATAAAATGTGTATGCATATGCTCGAGACGAATGACTCCCTTAATGCATGGCGTCGCTCATGTCATGGGATTTGCATGAAACACTTCATAGGAAGTACTTAACCAACATATGCACATACATTTGCTTGAACTAAAACAATACATTCATATGACAATCTGGAACATAGCAATTTGAACCGCACTAGTATGATTTTATCCTTAGGAATGATTAATCGACCTTGTTTACATAACCTTAATCATGGGCTGATAATCATCTCGGATCATATTCATATGGTGATAAGGAATGTCATAACTTCAAGAACATGCTTGACATTAAGAAAACTCTATTCATACTAATGCTTAGCCCAATCCTATTATTTCGGTTTATGACAAAGTAGTAACATTCATCTAGCATTTCATTTTTCAAGTTGTATTCTCTATGCATATCAAATATTTTTATTTTTACTTGCCTTTTATTAGCAAAGGAATACCAAATGAACTACCACATGGCAGTATATTAAATTAGATTTCCTATGAAAATGTAGCATCACATTCATGCATATATCATCCATTCATACATATCATGGCACTCACACAGGTATGAAAATGCAGTAGTAATCAATGTGGACATGCACATAATGCACACGTTGAACTTGCCGAATGGCAAAGGTGAAACTTGGGTTTCCTTGCTTCCCAATATTGTCTCCCAATCAACTTTTCCAAACTGCAGCAATATTCTCAAGTGAGAAACTGCAATAGGAATGAGAAGGATGGAAATAGAGGGTAGCATAAACCCTGAGTTTCATTAATGAATGGTTGATGCGTAGATGATGGTTGTTTGAGCTCCCTTTCTTTCTCTTCCTTGATCCTTGCCTTCCTTTGCTCCACCTTGCCTTGGCGAAACCTACATTGGTGCCATGACATTAGGGCTAGCAAGAAAGAAGGAAAAAGAGGCATGACTTGGCAAAAAGGGAATTTAGTCTTTTCCTAATTCATGGTATGAATGGTAATTTCTCCAAAGTTGGTCGGTGAAAAATGGTTTGTGTTTTCATTAGAAATTTCATAATTTTGTGGAGGCTTCATACCCATTGGGCACTTGTCATTTTGGGTATTTTGATCATTTGAAAATGGATGGTATGGTTTGTAATTTTTTTTCCAGTTATGTTAGGTGTGCATTAAGGAGAGGTTGGATGACTAATTAAAATCTGAAATTTACTTTGGTGATTCTTATCGACCAATTTCGGTCTATGTGTAATTTCATAATATTTAAAGGCTCTTTTGCAAAAATATTGGTCTAAGGGTTTTTTTACAGTTGTGGCCTAATTGGATAATTTTTTATGAAAATTATGTTTGCTGAAATTAATTCCTAACATACTCAAAATATTTTTGCTAATTTCTAAAATGCTCTTTATACTGAAATTGTGCCCCAGTGTATTGGCACGGTTCCAATAGATTGTGGGTATCCGAAGAATAGTTTTTTTCCTATATATATATATATATATATATATATATATATAATTTTGTTTTGAAAAAACAAGTGTCTAGGCCTCCTATAGCAAATTTGTGTGTTCACAGAGCACACAGACAATTCTTTTGAGTCTCATATAAATTTGTGCTCCATGCAAAAGGCTGATGCAAATGCAAATTTGTAATTCATGCTTTAGGATGAGAAGGTTCTTAAAGAAGTGTAGCTGTTCCAGAGTATCTAAGTCGATCCTCACACGGTCAAAACACATGAATGAAAAATCAATTAGGTTTTAGGTCTTAGCTAGCATCGAGGTACGACTAACCCATCGACTCAGCAACGTGAGTTTAGAGTGTAGCCTAGCCAGCTTCGTGGCAAAGTCAAAACCAGGGTTGGTACATCTCTATAATTGTCCTTTGCAACACACCATTTTATTGTGGTATATGGAGTGTAGTATGAACAGGTAAGAAGATTGTTACTATCCACAAACCATCCATCAGATGTTAATTGATTCTGCTCGATAGATAGTCTGTTTGTACATATTGGCTTTTACTGATGGCTTTTGATTTTAGTTTATAAATAGTAACAACTTGTAGAGAAGTTGTAGGACAGACAGAAACTCGCGTGCAATTTTAATCGATACAAATGAAGTCATTATAGTGTCTTCTACAATCGGCTAGTAGACCCTGTCTTGAAAAGAAACTTCGTTTGAAAGCTAGATACTGTAGAAAAACTATTTATTATAGAAAAACATATTTTAGAAATCAATATGGACAATGCCTCACTGACTTGAGCCTTGAGGACTGTATAGGAGACACATTGTCTTTACCACTATAAAAATGTGAGTTGGTGGTCGTAGGTCTGTTCTCCCTGCTCTCTTCTCAGCCGTTCGATTAAAGATCAGTCGTCCAGATCCGCATATAGGTAGTTCTTCCGCTCCTCATAGAATGATAAATTTTAAAACATATAGTATGATAAATTTTAAAAATTCGTAGTAACGCATGGGTATCCAGCTAGTACGGAACCAATTTTAAGAGCAAATAACAAGGCACGAATTAGTTTTATAATAACTATTGGCCTGTGTTCACCAAACTGATTCTGTCTTCTTTCCTGCCGGGGACATTGCAACTAGAGCTTTATAGTAGTATCAATCAGTTTGTTGAGTTGGTTATGCATGAATTCGACGTAACTTCTTCATGTGGCAATAACGATATCTCGTGGAGTTGAGTGTGCATCCATATTTGTTGCTGTTTCTTCCAAAATGAAACCTTTTTTACTTCAGAGTTCGCATATCCTTGCCCCCCTCCTTAACCCTGCATCAAGTTAAAATGTGTTTGCAAAGGTAAATTGATCACGTACGAACTCCGAGTCGTTCAAAAATAAGCGGCTGGGAACGGAGCGTGGATAGATTGATTCGTAGTTATCTTCGTAACAAGTGCAAAATACACATTGTTAATTGCCTTGCTTGGATGGAGCAACTCGATCACCTATTTGCCACGGCATGCAGGGACCTGAGAAGGCTGACACTGACACGAAAGGCGAAAGAAAATTCTACTGCGTTTCAGGCGTGCCGGAAACAGAAAAGAGCCAACTCGGATTGCGTCGCCACATCGGTCGATAACCCAGAAGGATGAAAGGTTGGCATCATCAGGCTGAGGCCGATCAGAACACGAAATCGTGCCGTGTTACTATCTAGTAGTTCTGACATCTGAACGGATCGATCGAGCCCAATTAGTTGTCATGCATGTGGTGAGAGCTGAGATGGCTCCGGTTGTTTAAGATGCAGCTAGGTTGGTCGCTGATCACGTCAGACTGATCCGATCATGATGCTGTAATGCTCGAGAGGACAGAACAGTTGTAGCGAAAACACACTTCTTGATCGATGAGGCCGGAGTCATGAAGCCGGTGCGTGAAGGCGAGCTGCTAGCAGCCCAAGGAAGCTAACTGAGGACGTAACACAAAGCTTGGAATCCTACGGCTGACTGGATCTATCTAAAGATTGCGTATAATACTACTACTGGTTCAGAAGGCACACAATAGATTTGACCAACGAGCGGTCTGAAGTACAGGCTTGCCTAAAATCCCAACGCCTAGCCCAAACACTGCAAAAGCCTTGTGGCCGAGCCCTGGTGGTCCATCAACAGGGCCCATGTCGTCTTTTTCCTGCGGAGTAGGGCCCGGCAGATGCGCCCAATGGGCCATCTCAGACTGCGGTCGTCGTGAAGAATCGAGGGCCCGAGCGGCCAGCGCAGCGCCCGCCTCTTCCTCCGCGCAGCCCGCGGTGGCGGCGAAGTCCGGAAAGGAACGGCGGCGCGCGTGCGCGGTCGTGCGGTCTGGGCGTCTGGCTGGCCGGTGTGCGCCGGCCGGGCGCGCCAACGCGGCGCTCAAGCACGATCGCGCGCACGCGCACCCACGCAAACCTCGCGCATTCCTTGGGTCACTCCTCGCTTGCTGATGCCACCGGGACCGGCACGTGAACGCCGTGGGCGCCATACCGAGGCGGAGCCGCGCGCGCACGGCATGCGCTCTACCGGGATTCTCTCCGGGATTTCAGCGGCTGCGCTCGACCATTCGTTCCGCCGCTGACCCTGACCGCGTCTGGGCGGGCCTGTTCCGGCCTCTGACGTACGTACTTCTACGGTTGCTGCCACTGGGCTGCGTCGGCCATCGGTGATGATGCATGATCGTTACTCCGTGGGCTACTTAGTTTGACGGACCTACTGCTAATTGCGCAGCTGATCTCCTCTGCCATCGGCCTCACCTCAATAATCACGGGTTCATGTTTAATCAGCTGCCTAGTCTTGTCTGGTCTGGGAAACCCGATATATGGATTCTCACAAAGCGACCAGATGATTGACGATGACATGCCTAAAACCTTCCTGCGAAGTTCATCTCAGTCCAGCTGTTTCTTGATTCGGCTCAGATCACGAGGAGAAAGTTAAATTGGACTCACAGGCCAGGTTCTGCTTCTGCCACCTACTGACTACCAGCAGCTGGTCCATATCTCAACGACAAAATTAAGTAAGAGGTCAACCTCACTGGTACACATTGTACGGCTCATATACGCCAAGGTGAAGGTAAAAGAAAGGGTATAAATATACACGTGTCTATCTTTTGTAACTTTAGTAGTAAAAAAACTTCGCATGCGGACGGAGCCATTGCTATTCGGCTCCCGGAAATATAGACTATGCTGAACCTTATAAATAAATCCTTATGTAAATCCTCATGTCTCTTGTGTTCACTGTCCTCCTGTGTTAGAACTGCCGCAGGTTCCAACAGTGCATATGTCGATTGATTCTAAATCATACATACATAGGTACATACATACATACTTTGAATTAGAACAGACTGCACAAATTTGCCTGCAATTCTTTCCGCATTTTATTTGTTGAAACAGTTTTTCTGGTCTTAGATTCAACGTACATGACTCGAAATAATTTTCTAACGACATTAAACTTGTTCCTGTACTTAAATGTCCTGATTTGATCGAAACACCCGGCAGAAATTTTGACACTAAAACTGAATCAGCACTTTCAGTATTCTACCTCTCAGAAAATTTCAATTCAGGCTTCAGATCAACAGAATGCACATTCATAACAAGACTTGCAACAGAATGACTTTTACAATTCAAATTCAGCAGAAATTATTTTTGAACTAAACATCAGTCGGAATTCAGAAACCAAATGCCTGGCTTGGTGGTGCCCATCTGAAAGAAGTTCCTCTGTGCATCTGAGAGAAGTTCCTCCAGCTTTGAGACTCGACGAAGTCGCGCCATCTAGCAGCAAGGGTAGATGGCGACGCAACGCCTGCGCCGGGGAGGTGAGCAGATGAGCAGCAGCAGCAAGGCGATGACGATGGTGACAAGCAGCCCCAGCAGATTGAACTCCGGCTCATCATCTGACTGACTGCAACACAACTTGCCCATGTTAGCTGTCAGAGGAGGAGGAAGAGGCGAGTCCTAGGTAGGATGAGAAAGGTGGAGATGAGAGAGAGAGACAGATCTAGGCTTCTCGGTAGTGGGATTTCTGAATGTGAAAGACTGTGTGGAGGTCAGTCTCCATTTTATGGTACTTTTGATATGAATGTCCTTTGCTTTCAGGCATCACGTGGCTAGTTGTTGAGGCATCACTGTCGATTCTTCCATGATGCAATTTCTTTTTCCTCTTCCCTCCTTTTGGTTGGAGATGAGACTCAACTCCACAGTACACACCCATCATGACCACTACCACCAGATCAGAATAATGTTGTTATAGACAGATCGGTAGGAATGCTATGTGATTTAACTGACACCAAATGTCTGGTTTTCCTTTCAGTATAGCCTGATCAATTGATATCCTTCAGCTTGGCACAGTCATTGTCAGGTATTAATTCGGCTATAGTAGAGATACCGAAAACCACGTTGGTAACCTCTTCAGATGCTGAAATGACAAACAGTGAAAGACCATGTTGTGTTCAATTTTTTTTCCACAGTCCTTTTGTTACTATTGTTGTTTTCAGTGGTGGACTTAGTATTTCTATAATAGATTTTCAGAGTTGACAAATAAAATATAAAAATTCATAATAGCAAAAAAATTATAAAATATTTTGTGCTAGATACAACATCTATAAATAATTTAGAAAAATTAAAAATTAATTTAGAAAATTATAAAATAACTTAAAATAAAACTATATTGATGCAGTCTGATATGTGTGGCCTGTGTGCACCATTGTACGACAACGTGTAAGTCGTTGCCTAGTGCCTACTGTCTTGTCGACTTGGCCGCCGCTGTTGCATGCTCCCTCCTTGGCTCTCAGGTGATAGTTATTGCCCGTTTGCTCCTTACAGATATATCGCCACTTGTTGTGGCTATACTTCTTGCCATTGAGGTCAAACCAAAGGCTAGAGTTGCTCTCAGGTTCTCACCAAATCGCTTAGTGGCCAATTGCCCTTCGATTTCGTACGTCGGTGCTACTAAGTGTAGCAATTTTGGCCTGGATTAATGGAGCCTGAGAGAGACACAAATAAAGGGGGAAGGGGATATGTTAGCATTTGAAGTTGTTATGACAGTTTTTTAATATTGCTTCGTTCATAAAACACATGGCTGTTTGTTTCGGTTTCAGCTTCTAACTTTTGGTTTCTAATTTACTATTCCTTAATTTCATCTTTTCTGACTTTTTAGCTTTTTTGTCTTTTCTTTTTTCTCTTATTCCTTTGCATTATCCGTAATGGAATAACATGTTTTTGTATTTATAATTTTTTAATTTAATTATGACAAAAAAAGCTACCAAGTAATACAGTGCAAAATAAATTAGCTATAGTACAGAAAAAGCTCAAAAGCCACAAAAAAAGCCCAACTGAGCACAACTCTACCACTTCCAGTAGCAATTATGGGACACGCCCTGCTCATTTGGGCTTTGTTGTGGTTTATGACTTATTTTTCACTGTTTGGCACTGTAGTTGGCTTATTTTGCAATATAGCTGCTAGTGGCTGTTTGGCGTAATTAAATTTAAAATTTTAAAAATAAAAAAACAGGTTAACCTATCACGAACAATACAAAGGAATACGAAAAAAGAAAAAACCCAAAAAATCAAAAAAGACAAAAATAAAAAAACTAAAAGTCATAAATCAGAAGTCAAAAACTGAATCCCACGCGAGCGAAGCCACGTAACTTTTGGTACGCACGTCATTAATACTTTAATTAAAAGAATCACATGCTCAGTGTGATCTTGACTCCAACTAGGTCTCCACCCTAAAGTCGATAAATAGTTGCAAAGATGGCTAAGCAACTCTTGATGATGAATCATATTGCCATATTCATTTGAATAAAGGACAACCTGACCTGCACTTATGAAGGACAGGCTGACCTAAATTAGCACCCTACTACCATGAATTTGCTAAACGGCAACAGCTCAACAATAAAGACTATTCAATTAGAGCACTTTTAATATATTCTACATAAGCAATATTCATAACATTAACTAGTCTACTAAGTAGAATTGATACTGTTAAAACTTTGGTTCAAGAGAAAACGCACATATCGCAAATAAACTGAGAAAACACAGGAGAATTTCTCTATTCTCTTATTTGCTCCCCTTTTTCTTGCTTTTCTCACAAAACTGGCTACAAGCCTCCTCAATATATAGGCTAATAATCTCCTACTCGCATACGTATTTGGACTTCAAGTTGAACACAACTTCAACTTGAGTTACACACGAAGATGGACTCTACTACGTCTTGAACTCTAAGTCAAGATTATTTCTAACAATCTCACCCTTAATCTTGACTTTACATACTCTAATTTTAGTCTCAATGCATTATGAATTACCAGACACGCCTCCACATGAAGCGTTCTAAATGTAAGCTATACGTAGGAACTCAACCGGTACAGGTCATCCAGATGCAAAGATTCTAAAATATTAAAGTAGTTGGTCTCAACTACGACTTACTAAAATCATACTTGACACAGAATGGTGACATATCTCCTCAACGTTCCATTTGCTTTTCACCTTATTTGAGTTTGGACGGCGACACATCTTCTCGATGTCCCTGACTCAACTCATCATCAGAGCACTGTTGATTCATCATCGCTGAGCACTTCAGCAAGAAATGCTTTCTTCATCTTCGGCTTAGGGCATTCTAAAGCAAAGTGTCCATAATCGTTACAATTATAACACCTCACTTTTGCCTTATCAAACTTTCGATTCTGACGGCCTTGGCCACCACCCTTGGAAGTATTCTTGCCTCCACGCTTCGATGATCGAATCTCCCACTCAGCACGGGTCAACAAGAGCTGTCCGTCGCCGTTGTTGCTATTGTCGTGGATGCGTTCCTCATACGCCTTAAGACAACTGATGACCTCCTCCATGGTCGTTGTCTTTAGGTCTCCAAATTGCTCTATGACCGAAGCAATTGGGAGAAATTATGAGGGAACAGTACGAAGGAATTTCTTCACTATACAACTCTTCCACCTTCTCGCCAACGGCCCGAATCTTGTTGACAGTGATCGTCATTGATCGACTCCGTTTCCTTCATACGCAACACCTCGAACTCGGTCTTGAGAGTTTGTACCTTTACTTCCTTCACACGATTAGCGCCAAAATACATCATTTTCAACGCCTCCCACGCGGCTTTGGCCGTCTCCTTTTCGGCCAGTAAGAAGAGTGTCTCCTCTGGGATGCCCTGATAGATGGCCGCCAATGTCATGTGATCCTTGCGCACATCGACATTGCCGTTCTCGATCGCATCCCATACTCCTTGAGCCTTTATGCACACCTTCATCTTGATTTCCCATGTTGCATAATTGCTCGTCGTGAGCATCGGATAATGCAGTGAGAGAGCGAAACTCTCCTTCGCCATCATACTGGATGATGCATCGTCACTGGTGACACCACTTCCTCGAGAACGCAACATGATCTTGAGCATGGATTAAGAACTCGGGCTACTTTGAAGTGGCTCTTAGACCAAGGGAACGGAGGAAAAAAAACTACGCTGTTTTTTCTTTTTTCCTTGAACTTGCTCCTTGTCTCTGCACTCTCTGTTGCCGTGATTGCCGCTTGCTGTTTCTCCCCTCGCGCTGCACACTTTTATTTCTGGAGCGAGAAAACCAAGTCAGAGACACCGCACGACTTAGACTCATCTCAGAGCCAGACACTATAGCCGACCTGGACAGGCTCTGACATGGACCGAAAACTGCCTTGTGGCTGCAATCTTTTTCCTGCGCACGTACTGCTGCTTTCTTATGCTTGGGGAATGAGGAAGAGAGCAAAAACACGCAAGTTGTTTGGTGCATTGAATTCTCAACCCCTCTCCTATCACAAAGCAATCAATGAACCTTTTATCTTGTCTTCCTTTTTCCCCCTTCACATGTGGCCTTTTCTCTGTGCTGGTGCAAGAAAATTCTTCTCTCTCCTGATGCAACCGAGAGGCAGAGAGCTCTCTGTCTTCTCTCTCTCCTTTCACCTTTTTGCTCTGTCCTTGCTCTTTTCTTGGCACAATGCTCCTATCTATTTGCTCGGAATTGACACCCAGGAGATACGTCTCTGCGGTGATACGACGCTGGAACCAAAGAAAAACAACCAACGTTGGCGCGTGCAGCCTTTTGCTCCTCGGTTTCTTGCGCAGGACCCAAAGAAACGAAAAACACTGCTTGCTTTTCGCTTGGACCGAGGACAGAGCGGCGCGCGCGGAGGCCTCAGGAGCACCGCTCGAGATGAGCACGAAACGGAAATTGTCGAGACGATTTTTTCAGCGACTCGCTTCTCGCTTAGGCTTTGATACCACTTGTTAAAACTTTAGTCCAGGAGAAAATGCACACATCGCAAATAAACTGAGAGAGCACAGGAGAATTTCTGAATTTCTCTATTATCTTATTTGCTCCCTCTTTTTTGCTTTTATCACAAAACTGGCTACAAGCCTTCTCAATGTATAGGCTAATAATCTCCTACTCGCATACGTATGTTGGACACAACTTCAATTTGAGTTACACACAAAGACGGACTCTACTACGTCTTGAACTCTAAGTCAAGATTATTTCTAACAGATACTAAATTAGAGAAAAGGAAGTAGTGTCTTAAGACATTGCTTAGGCACAAAATTCAGTACATAAGAAACAACAAAAACTAAATTTATTGTTTGGGTCCACTGGTGAAAACTATGCATTAAAGTTGTAGTGTCTACATGACGCGGAGGTTATAGATATTGTTGTGTAATGTTTACCACTGGGAATGCTCTTATCGAATCACTATGGTACTCACTCTAGTCATAAAACAACATCGTTTTATACATTGGTATGGTCTCCAAAATGTAATTTTGACTATTAATTTTTCTTGTGATAGATTTATAAAACCTAATGAAATAAATTTTTCTGTGAAATTTTTTAAGACAAATATATATATACCATATTTATGTATTCAATTTAAATATTGAAAAGATATAGATAGGTAAATTTTAGAAAATTTGATTGTATGTATCTTAAATGATATTCTTTTGGGATGGGAGGGGGTAGGCAGTAATTTTTAGATAAAGGTACTGATGTTGAATTGCACTGAATAACGGTCACGCTGTCAATTGCAACTTGTAAGCATGTGGCAACCAATAAGGACACATATGCATGTACAAATTCTTGCCAATAAGAGGAACAGGGCAAATTGCAGCAGTACATTTCTTTTGGCATGGTACGTCTCATTTTCACATCAACGATGATTCAACCAGAGCAGCGGCTTGTTCTTCGTCGTTCTTTTTCTCCGGGACAACCAGCTCCTCTCCTTTTTCCTCTGTGGTTATGGCCTCCTTCAAATCAATTGTTTGTTTCCCTTCTGATTCCCCTGTACATGGGGCAAATGGAAGTATCGTGTCAGAAGTTTGATCAGCAGCGACAAAAGCTTTTTTTAAAAAAATACTAAAAAGAAGAAGAAGAGACACTAGATCAGAATTATAGAATACATGTGAAACATTCCGGAATTTGAAAAGCATTTAATTTTTTAAAAAATTTGCTTTGGATTTGAAACTTTCCCAATTCAGAAGTCTCCAACCAAAATGCACTTTCCTCCTCCGAATTTTTGCCTTCTTTAGTTACTAGCGCCCCTCCGAAACACTGTCTTCACCCTTGTTATCGGCGCCACAAGGTATGCTCCCGTTCGTCACCGCATTTCGCCTCCGCACGCAATTGCAACTTCATCAAATCTCGTATGGCCACTGCCAGCTCCTAACCACACCACTAATTGGCTAGCGTCTCTCATCGGCCACGTGCCACGACCGTCCGAACTATGTTCGCCACCGTCACCACACCGCCTCTCCAGATCCAACGCGCACGTCTACAAAATTTGACCGCCACAACTGAAAGATTAAGCTCCATTTAAATTAGTTTTGGTGATAATGACAAATACTATTATGAGACTTTGGTGATAATAACAAATGCATTTGTGAGGCTAACTTTATTTATTGATTATGGGCCTGTTCGGCAGTGAGGAAGCCGACCGGTTTTTTGCAGCCGCTACAGTACCTAACTTTTAAACGGAACATTTTCTCAAGACGGGGTCTACAAGTTAAATGTAGCACACGTTAAAAGCCCAACATCTGTACCAGCCAAAATCGCAAGTGAGTATCGATCTCTCCGTAATATATACCGTAAACAGCCAAAATTCAAAAATTTCAGCCAAAAGCCATAAACCGCAGCCAAAAAGAACAGACCCTATATTATTGCTTAGTCTCGTTTGAATGAAAAGGTGAAATTAAAGAGGTATGCATTTGAAATCACATTATTATATATTAGTTCATTCCTTGGATCTAAAATATAGATTGAACTCCACAAATAGTCTAAAATGAATATGGGCATATATCTTTATTACACATACTTGTATGCAAACATTTAGAGAGAGTTCACTCTATATTTTGATATTTCATAAGTATTGGTCCATGTTTTCTGTAATACACATATTTAGGATCTTTACTTTGAAATACATCCTTTGAGTATATATAGTTTGTGTAGTTCATATATACTCATTTGCAATTGGGTTGTCATCTAACTTCTCCATTATGTGTTAATGGTTGAATGATTAATGACAACCGGATAAGTAATATTTGCTTTCAAAGCTTATCTTAAAGTATACAATTATTGTGTACATGTTGTATACTCGAAATATTATCTTTATCTTATTATTTGTTGAGATTGTCATGAATTATCAAAAAGTGAAGATTGTAGAATCTAGTCTCTCTATTATGTGTTAATGGTGAAGTTTGGTAATTGATGATAATTGGTTTGTGGACTAATATTTTCCATGAGTTGGATGAATAAATTAGGTTCCACAAATGAGGATGACTTAGGATAACTTCATGTAGTCAAGATGTGTGATGAAAAATAGCTTCATGCGTTGAAGACCATCAAGAAGAAGATGCATCATGAGTTGATGCATGAGGAGATGATCATGTGTTGATCATCAAGCCAAGTGAAGACCCATCATGTATTGATAGAGCTCAAGTGAAGGATGCATCATGGGTTGATACATGTCAAGACAATAATCCGAACTTGAAGTGATGATATACGTTGTTAAACTTCAAGTGGATGCATAAGGCAAAGGTATGACTAGTCGCCACTGGAGCGTGTGCCTTACCTCGCCACCCTCCCTCTATTCTGGCGTGTAATGACCCTAGAAAGGAGACTATAGGAGAAAGCCAAGCGTGCCAAGGCAGTGATGGGCCATGCGCGTGAGAAGGGCCAGGTCGCCAGTTGGGCCACATGCTCAAGAGGCCTAGCCGTTGGCTGGGCTGCATAGTAGAGGCCCAAAGCATAGGAACCAATCGGCTGGGGCCCAATACTGCAGCCACTATTCATGCTGACCCAACCCACTACTGTGTAAAGTCCGACCCGTTATTAAGTCAAACCGGTCCGCTTTGAATAGTACATCTCGTACTGTTCTTGAACTTGACCCAGTGTGAGCAATACAAACCCGTTGCTATTCAACCTAACCATTACTATTTATCCAGAACTCGTTAGACATATTTAATTCCATTTTGACCATTTTGACCCCCCGCAAAACCCATTTTCAACTTTGTTTGGCTAAATTAGACACCGATAAAATTCTAATCAACAAAAACACTACTTCAGACCTAAACCCAATATTGTTCAAGCCATAACTATTCACCAAAACCCATTCAACACAAATATAGCCATTTCGATCGTCTCGAGCCCACCTAGCCTATTTCTAACTCCGTTTAGCCAAACAAAGAACCACTTAAACCCCAATCGCCCAAGTCTATTTCTTTTATGTCTTTTGGTTATTTTATTCACAGCTTGTATCCTGCAAAGAAGGAACTTATTTACATTTGTTTTTTCACGCTAGTATTCAGACTCAGCAAGTTGGTAAATAGAAGAACTACATGAGCAATTGAAGTAATCAAGAACAAGCCTAAAATTTACAGAGAAAAGACAGAAGATATTGAAAAAGGAGGCAAGTCCTTATAATTGATCATATTGAACCTAGTTTTTAAATGCAATATTTTATTTTCAAATACAAATGCATGTTTGCCATTATTATGTATATAGATTACCTAGCTACACCATACAGTGATACCTTTTATCTTCCCTTTTGATATTACCCTTCTCTTGTCACCATAGGATTCCCGTGATAGTAATATTATTAGATCATGGTTGTGCTTAGATATGCTTTAAAGGTAATGGTAAATACGAGACAAACATTGCCAATTGAAACCTGAAACATAATAATGGTAGTGGTAACATAGGTTATCATTGGAAATAGGGAATGCTTTATAAAATGGTCAAGGCTCAGGTGAGTGGTTGGTTTGAGACCGATGCAGGAATTGCCTGAGGTCTGAATTGTTGGTTTATCTCACCTAAGTTGATTAAGGACTGAATCTATGTACACTTATTTTTACACCTAATTGTGCAATCACAAGTCTGGTATGGGATAGATTTGGTCAATCAATTTGCCTGGTTTCGGTGTGGACTCCTGCGCCTATTGGGGATGACCTGCGGGGTCGTTGCCTAGGAAAAAGCATGTGTTGAGGGTGAATCAATCATATCTTGTGGCCCCGATCATAGGTAAAATGTTAAAATACCATAATGTGTAGCTTTCATAAATTGGTTCTGGTTAATGAAGGTATGGACATGATATGGTGGTGTGATAAAGGACATAGACTGAGGTTCATAGACTGGGCATAGTAAGTAATTGTGAAAGGACTTGCCCCCCTCCCCTCCCCAAAGTCAAATGATATTGGAAATTTTAATTTCAATTAGAAATGGCTAGGTCATAGGTTTAGAAACTAGTTATGATATGATATTGAGAAATTTGTTTCATGCAAAAGAAACATAAAACCATCCTTTGGTTTAACCTTGCATATTGATAATAGCCTGATAAATACATTCTAATATAGGGATTGCTAAGTGCATAGTGTAGTTAATCTTACTTATTTTCATTAGAATGGATGCCAGAAGAACAAAGAATGTTTCAAACTTACGTGTTAGGGTTACGGCCACACTCAAATGTTCATGTGGGAATTTCTCCAGTTTTTCTGAATGTAAATTAAGTTTTGGGTTTTGACACCCATTAAATTACTAAAGTTGACCGTTATGTCATATTTTAATCAACTTAACCCTTTTGAAATGTTTGTGAGAAGGTATGATACTTCTTATATCCGTAAATAAACTCTTGAACTGTTGTAGGATGTACGACGATCCTGTTGCTAAGAATGGGGCTGTTACAAGATGCATACCTACATGTACGGAATTACGATGTTGCAGAAACAAAATGATTAGAAAAGATTGCAAACGAAGAATGATTGCTGGGTCCCCTGATTATCTAACCTTAATTAATGGGAAAATAGCATGTAGGAAATTTCAGAAGAACAAAGCAAGGAAATATTGGCATGGTTAGCGAGCGAGGAAATGGAACATACCATCCTCATCTCTCAAATTAGCGGCAGTTGATTTCTCCTCCTCTGGCTCCTGGGAGACTCTCTCTTCCTGATCGACTTTGATCTCCTCAGGTTCGTCCACCTCCTCCTTCTCCTTCGCTTCCTCCACCTCATCATCAACTTCGCTCACCACCTCCTCAGCAACAGTAGGCTCCGGCAGCTCTTCCAAATTTCTCAAATCATCAGGCTTAGGTTGTTCTACCGCCTCTACCACTTCCTCCTTGGCCACCGGGGCAACCGGGAATGTGACACTGTCATCCTTCTCCTTGGTCATCGGGGCAGCCGCGGAGGTGACACTGTCGTCCACCTTGGTCACCGGGGCAACCACGAAGGTCACGCTTTCATCCTCATTGGCCTCCTCGACGTCCTTCTGCTCGGTCGACGATGCCGCCTCGTCATTCGCCTCGGTTGTGACTTCTTCATTGGCCTCCTCATCTTTCTTCTCCTCGACGCCTGCCTCGATCGATATCTCGACATCCTCATCATTCTTGATCTCCTCTCCTTTCTCCTCGATGACGACATTCCCGGTTGATGCCACATCGTCCTTCGCATCAGTGATCACTTCTTTCTCCTTGATGTCTTTGACGACCTCATCCTTCTTGGCCTCCTCCTTTTTCTTCTCCTCGCTGACCTTCTCGGCCGACATCTCTTTGTCCTTCACATCGCCGATCAGTACTTCTTTATCGTCCTTGATGGCCTCGTCCTTCTTGATCTCCTCCTCTTTCTTCTCCTCGATGACCTTCGCTGTCGATGTCACCTTGTCCGTTGTCTCGGTGATCACTTCGTTGCTGCCCTTGACGACGACCACGTCGGCCTTGTTGCACTCCTTCTCTTTTCTCACCTCCTCGACGGCCTTCTCTTTTGTCAATGCCGCTTTGTCCTTCGTCTCGGTGATCACCTCGTCGACATTGTCCTTTACAACGACGACCGAGCTGCTTTCGGACGGCAGCACATGAAAAGGTTGCTGGACGGCGGTGACGACGACGCTGGATTTCCTCCGGAAGAGACTGCGGTTGCATCTGCTGCTGGCGTTCACGGTGTTGCCGGTGGCCACAGCTTCTTTGGAGCCACCGCAACCCATGGCGGTGATGGCGAGGAGGAGGAGAATGTAGGAGATGCAAAATACAAAGAGATGATGGACAATATAGGGTCTAGGATTTGAGGCAAGGAGAAGTCGTGGGGGATCTGGGTGTTATATACACTACGTCCATGCATGCATGCATGCATGAATGGACAAGTCTCGTGGGGAAATGCATGCATGACATTGCAAATTTAGGGAAACCATAAACAAACTAGAGGTTGTGACATTGTCCTAATAGTCTAAATGCAGCTCATTGTTGCTGTAAGATGTGCTTGGCGTAGAGAAAATTTTAGCGAAATTTGTAGTTCCAGTTCAGCAGGTGTGCCTCTAGTCTTTGGGCTTGCCTCCAGGTTGTCTTTTAGTCCGTTTTCCAAAAAAAAAAATGCTGCCTTTTGCTGTTTCTTGAGGGAGTTTGTAGATTCAAACGTTTTCCATAATTTTGCCGGGCAGGTGTTTTACTTAGTTTTACATAAACTGTATTCTATTCGGAGGGACATATCATTGTATATCGACAAGGATACAGATGTTTATTGGATCATACTATGGAATAGACTTGCTAAGAGTGAACATGATAATGGAGGTGTAATTAATCACCTAACTGGAGATTGGACTCATGTCAAGAACTTAAAACTTGTTGTAATCCAAGGGTACGCAGAGAACAGTAGTTAAAACAGAGACCAGTGGGTGAGAGTTGCATGCATGCATGCAAGCCATTGAACGGCGGGTACATGCGCAACTACTAGTTCTCACCATACGTCTATAAATACACTTCACCTCGAACGACTGCATCAAGTCATATGCAAGTGATATGATCGTGAAGGAGTCTTGGCTTGCTCCCTGAAAAATTAGTGCTTCGGTTGAGAGTTTCTGTTGGAGAAATGGATCCACATGGGCCTGGAGGACCAGGTTGGGGCCCTCCAGGAGGAGGTCCTGGAGGGTGGGGTCCATCCGCTCCTGGTGGGCCCGGCTTTTTTGGTGCCCCTGGCCCTGGTTCTTGGGGGCCTGGATTTGGAGGCTTCATGGGGTCTTGGTAAGTCGAACCCTCAAGTATAGAGTTCAAACTTTGCATCTGCCAGTGAAATATTCATTTCAATTCACTTGGTTGATTAGTAGTTTAGGTCAAGTATAGAGTTCTCAGCACTAAATCGAGTGCGACTCCAAGGGATCGAGCATATACTAGTCGTTTTAGTTTTCTTTTGTGCCTTGTTTAGCCAGAAAATTTACAGACCAAAGTCTGAATCTCCGGATGCATGCTTCTTCTGCAGCTTCTACATCCTCTGCTGCTGGTGCTGCCTGCTCCAGGATTGCTGTGGGCCGTTCGTCGGTCACCCGGGCCCGGGCAGCCCGCCGCCACCCCGACCGTATCCACCGCGTGAAATAATGCAACGGGTTGCAGCTCGTGGGCTACATATTCTCTGAAGAAACCACTACAGTGAACAGATTGCTGCTTACAGTGTCCGTTGTATGCTATCTACTTTGTTACTGCATAAACAATAGTGAAAAAAACCATGGCGATCTTGTCTCTGGGAGAGATTGTTGTATGTAGTCTTACCTACCTGGTAGTACTGTATGTAGTTACTCAATGCAATGATCTGGTCTCTACTTTGGTACCTTGTTGACGCCTTTCACAAGGCAGCATGTGAAATCAAATACAACCTGATAGTTCACAAACTGACACCAACCAAGGGAAGAAAAATGCAACGATTCGAGGGAGAACTGAACCCCAACACACTATAAAAACATCCACGAGAGGAAGAAATTCACTGTTAGTCTACAGGGGCAGCAGGCATTTTGGACGGTTCTATACAATGTAAAAGCTGTTCTATACACGCAGGCAATTGGCACCCTTATCATATGCAAAACCATCTGAAACTAATAATGATCATACTGCTAAGAAATGCTCATCTTCCAAGATTTATGTGTGTAATTGCCCTTCAACTCTTGCCACAAACTGAGGCATCCAGCTGCTGAATTTCGATCGTACTCACAGGCGCAAGAGGTAACCGAGGGATGTACCAAGAAGCGCCACATAAACCACAAACAGCAAGGGGAAACCTACTTGACTCTTTGGGGTTCCCTTCTTCCGTAAGAATGCCTAGACAAGCCATGCATAATATTAGAAACAATAGATGCCGATAAGCAAAAAAATATGACCAATGTTAACTAAGGCCATCTAAAAATACAAAGCAAAGCAGATATAAATACAAGAGCAAATTGATCTTAAGTACAAAGTTATATTCTGTCGCAGCGTCCACGGAATACTGCAAAATATACACATCTCAGTATGCACTACTTGGAAAATAGTTATTGTGGCCATATATTTCAACATAATAGCAAATTCTACAATGAACGGTTATAGCAAGGCCTCAAATGCTTCTGGAGTGTGCCACTACTCAGTTTCATACATAGGTAAGATATCAGATGAGTATCAGTCAATGCTGCAGATCATACTGAGACATAACATATGTTGCCAGGAGTAACAGATCTTTTTCCTCGTGGAAGGAATTCTAAACGCAAGATAAATATGGGATGTCACTGATGAAACTCCCTACTTGGGTTATCAAAAGAGATGGAACAACAAGGACCTTCCTGTATCAAGGGATGGGCTAATGATCAACCCAGAGCTATTTGACAAGGTAGAAGGCCACCCAGATTTTTATGTGCAGAACTTAATTTGGCTAAGTAGCAATAGGACAGTAATCCTAGAGAACTTGTTGAGCAGGATGAATAAGCTTATCTCCAGGAACATGCTTGACCAGCTGGGTTTGATTCGGCTTAGGCTTTTTGGCTTTTGTCCTTTACTACAGTAACTCGCTTTCAAACGGTGTGTATTTTCAAAGCGGGGTCTACAAGTTGATTGTAGCAGACACTGTACTGAGTTCAGCTGTACCGGCCAAAATCGCATGCAATTGTCTCCCTCTTCGTAATCTCTCTTACAAATAGCCAAAATTCAAATGCCATAAGCCACAACCTAAAAGAATCCACATGTAGGGATTGTGGTTTGGAGGGTCTTATGATGGCACTTTAGTTTGTTGCTCTTCTTTGTAAGTTATAAGTTAAAACCATACACTTAAACATTCATTCTTTTACCAATGGTATTATAGCTCTCCTACATTTTCCAGAACAGAAAAGGATCTATTTGTTTTCGACGACGCTTGATTGTCCTATTTAGCTAACACCTTTTTTTTAAAGAGACAGTCACATTTAGTTTACCTTTATCAGTGGTCGGCATTCTACCCAAATCGATTTTGTCCTTGTCAAGAGGACAAACGAGCCTAAATAGATTGTAACCTTATACCTGAAGAGTGTGTTGTCCAGCGACATAAGTTGATAGTCTTCGACTTTCATTTTAGGATACGGGTTCGTCAGGCTAAGGTTGCCGAAGCCACGGGAACGAAGTGATGTAATCTCAAACAGGGCACCTCACAGACGTTTAAGGAGAGGATGATCGCGCGAGGGACATGGTACATGGGAGAAACGAATAGTATGTGGATGAAGATAGCAACTCATATTAGGAAGGTGACTACGGAGGTGCTTGGAGTGACCCAAGGGACAAGATGCAAACTTAAAGACAGTTGGTGGTGGAACGAGGAAGTGCAAAAGGCTACCGGGGAGAAGAAAACATGCTACAAGTACATGCATCATAATAGGAGCGACGACAACATACAGAAGTATAAAGCCGCAAAAAAGAATGCAAAGAAAACGGTGAATGAGGTACGAGGCAAAGCCTATGAAAAAGTTTATCAAAAGCTAAGTACAAAGGAGGGTGAGAAGGATGTCTACAAGATGGCTAAACTTCGACAAAGGAAGGCGAGGGATTTCAACCAAGTTAAATGTATCAAAGACTATACTAATAGACTTTTAGTGAAAGACGAGATCAAGGATAGGTGGAGAGATTACTTCAACGAGCTGTTCAATCGAGACAATCATAGTATGATTGAATTGGATGATACTTTTAATGACACCGATAGGTGGTTTGTTCGAAGAATTCAGGAGTCAGAAGTAAGAGAAGCCTCAAAAAAGGATGAAAGTGGGTAAAGCGTTGGGGCATGATAACATTCCTATCGAGGTATGGAAATGTTTTGGAGAAGTGGTGATCGTTTGACTAACTAATTTGTTCGATAGCATTTTTAAATCGAACAAAATGCCTACCGAGTGGCGGAGGAGCACGTTCGTACCAATTTTCAAAAATAAAGGAGACATTCAAAGTTGTACTAATTATAGAGGAATTAAGTTCATGAGCCACACAATGAAGTTTTAGGAGCGAATGATTGAGCACCATTTAAGAAGAGTGACTAGCGTGACGACAAACCAATTTGGTTTTATGCTAAGGAGGTCGACCATGGAGGCGATTTTCTTGATACGACAGTTGATAGAGGTATAGAGAGTAAAAGGATCTTCACAGTGTTTATCGACTTAGAGAAAGCATATGACAAACTGTTAAGAAATGTTATGTGGTGGGCGCTCCAAAGGAAAAAAGTTCCAACAATGTATGTTACCCTAATTAAAGATATGTACGAAGATATTGTGACTAACGTCAGAACATGTGGTGGTAATGCCAATGACTTATCTAAGATACGACTGCACCAAGGGTCAGCGTTGAGCCCACACATTTTTGCCCTCGTGATGGACGAGGTCACGTGGGACATACAAGAAAATATCCCTTGGTGTATGTTTTTCGCTGATGGTATAGTGCTAGTTAATAGGAGTAGGATAAGTGTCAATAGAAATCTAGAGTTATGAAAGGCTGCTTTAGAATCGAAGGGCTTTAAACTTAGTATAACTAAAACTAAGTATATGAGGTGCAATTTCAGCGGTGCTACAGCAGATGATGGAGATGTTAGTCTGGACGCACAAATAGTGCCTAAGAATGACACTTTTCGATATTTGAAATCGATGCTACAGTAAGACGGCGAGATTGATGAAGACGTGAGCCACAGGATAAGAGTGAGGTGGGTGAAATAACACTAAGCATTGAGTGTCCTGTGTGATAAAAAATCTCTCAAAAGTTAAATAGTAAGTTCTATAGGACGGCGATCAAACCTGTGATACTATATGGAGCGGAATGTTGGTTGACTAAAAGACAGCATATGCAGAAGATGAGTGTAGCAGAGATAAGGATGTCGCGGTGGATCTGTGATCACACAAGACGGGATCAAACTCACAATAATGATGTACGTGATAGGGAGGGGGTAACCAATTGAAGAGAAGCTTGTCCAACATTACTTGAGACGGTTTGAGCATCTCCAATGGATGCATCCTGAGGTACGATACATAGTAGAATTTTAAGATATACCGAAAACGCAAGAATATGCAAATGTCGACTAAGACTGACGTGGGAGGAACCAGTTAAAAGGGATTTGAGGGATTGAAATGTATCCAAAGAATTAGCTTTGGATATAATGCATGAAAGTTAGCGATCTATTTACCAAAACCATGACATAAAAAGAGGGTTTAGGAGCGGTATTTTAGGCTCATGACAGGATGCAGGCTTAAGGTTTTTGCTTTACAGATTTTATTACAAGATTCTCGTTTCTTTGACTTTGAGGAGGTTTCATTCTTAGCCTACCTTAGCTTGTTTGGGACAAAAGATTTTGTTGTTATTGACGACGCTTGATTGTTCTTTCTTCCATCAATGGGATATATAGCACTCCTGCATTTTACAGAACAGAAAAGGATCTACATATTTTCTGTGATGAAGTCAAAGCCATACCATTTCTTGCTGTAACTTATCCCGCTCCTGGATGGTAGTCCTGCTCTCTTCTCTGAGCTTTATTATCATCTTTTCAGACTACAAAATAGAAACAGAATATTATTATACTTCAGACGGTGTTATTTGAAATATAATAAAGAAATGTGTGATAACGAAACAATATAAGCACCATTATTTCATCAGGATCTCATTCTGATATTTGTTTGAGTAATCCAAAACATTTTATGGACGTGATCTTACCTCTTCCAATTTTGATTCGAGGTTATTGAGCTTTGACTTCAGATTCTGAACATCTTCTGTTACCTGGTACATATTGATACAAGGGAAAAATCAATGGAATTAACCGGAAGGCCATGAAAGAAAACATGGATCCGAACTGTAATCTGTATTTCGGAACATGCATACTCACACAACTACTTCTGTTATCTAGCCAAGATACAAGGCTATAATAATGTAGTGTGGAGATCTCTGTAAATATATCATAATCATGTTTACCTTATTAAAACTATTTCTAGCTTAATTTTCCAGGAGGGAGAAACCCATTAACTGCCAATTACAGGTTTTCCTGGCAAGTGCATAATTTGGCTTAATACAGCCAAAATTCTTCCAAAGTTATACCAAGACAGATTTATGGCTATAATTCAAGCTGATTCCAGCCAAATTTTAGTTTTTCTTCGCCGTTGTATTTGAAAAACCAAGTGTTTAAGACAGCTTAACAAGAAACAGATAGGTTTCTATCAAAATCTAGCCTATGTCAGACCAGGTTCCACTTGGGGATTGTGCAAGACCCTGTCCAGCTAGAAGCTGACCTAAGACTGGCACTACAGCGCTCCAGGAACTGGATCCAGAGCATGTTTAAGAACACTACACATTTCTGTCTTTAGATTAAGTTATAGGGACATGGGGATTATGATAAACTACAGAATGAAAGCTTACATGAGATAATTGATGATTCTGCACGTTGAAAAGTCCTCGGTCACTTAACGTAACAGCTTCTTTTGGAGGAGTTCCTTCTATAGAAGGAGACTCCTTTAAAGTTGCAGTGTTTTCTTTCACAGGAGGAAGCTGCTCAATGGTAATTGCAGGCGTATCTTTTAGAGGAGGAGATTCTGTCAAAATAGCAGGTGTTTCGTGTAATGGCACAGGAACTTCTCTCAGGATTGGGCTCATTGGAGTCTCCTTGACAGGGGAAGGTATTTCAGTCGCAATAGCTGAAGTTTGTTCCAGAGGGGGAGGGACTTCTTTCCCCAAAGCTGGCACTTCATTCTCAAAATTCAGTGTATCTTTTAACACAGGAACCTCAACAGCTGCCTCAGTGTTGGGGACACCATTAGTCAGTTGCTCCACAAGAGGATGAGATGCGCTAACAAGGACAACTCTCAATTTACTCTCCTCAATATATCCATTAGTTTCTTTGGAGAACTGCAAAAAAAAATCAGTAAGATTTACAGTGAGGATGAGTAATACAAAAGGAACATTATGCAAGTAAAGTTTATAAAACTATGTGCTTACAAAAGCAGGAACGAGGTCCTCATCTGATGTACCAGGAGGAACAGCTGTGGTCTGCACCAAAAACTTGTCTTTTAATTGCATGTCTGGTGGAGCAGTACGCTGTGCTTGCATGGTTACTACATATAAGTGACAAAAAAAGAGCAAATAAATTAAGAGGAAAGATGAACCCAACTTACAAAAGAAGAAATCTAACAGAATCAGTCATCAACAAAAGACAAAGAAAATTTGTATAATTGTTTACTAAGTCCCCAAAAGCAAGCACACTGTGTTCATTTATGGCATGTTTGGTTTTAGGAATGGATTGATCCTAGGATGGGTTGGTCCGCAGTGAGTTCAGTCTATGATCTTTGTGTGATGACCCCGTTCCTCTTTGTTTTATTATTAGCATTCAGCTTATGAGGAATGAGGTGGTGATGGAGCAATTCATTCCATCCTCAAATTAAAAAAAAAAGGCGAGTATCTAGATCAACCCAATCCTCAGACCAAACACCCCATTAAAGGACAGTGTAATTAATTGAGAATGAGCCCATTTTCATGAACATAGAACAATAGTCAAAAGTAGTTTACATTTAGAAAAGCTTTTGATAGTTATTTCATACAGAAATCAAGTTGGCTATCATAATGTATCTTGAATTAGAAGTTGGTTCAGGTCAATAGAACTCTACTGCAATATACTTAACGTACACAAATCTTTATTATCAATAACAGCGAGTACAGTGCAGTGCAGTAGTGTACACACCTGTGAAATCACATGTTGCCCTTGGCAGGATAACTCCAGTATTTGGTCGGACACAATATCTTTTAGGAGAAGTTGTTTTAACCTAGCAATTTTGAAATGGCAAGATCAGATACTGTAGTTCTGTGGATGCTCAAAAGGCATGAACTGTGATCATCCCATTGAACATAAAGCAAGAACAGAACACACCATAGTCATACAACAAAATATCCAGGTTTAGCATCATCTGAAATGACTGGAGATAACAATAGGAAATACTTCCTCCGTTACTAAATACATGTTGTTCTAGCCTTCTCCCTTTGTTAGTAAATAAAAATTATTTTACCATTTCAAGATACATTTATATCACTTTTTCCCTATATACCCATACCTCAATAATTGAAATTTACCTTTCCAGCATGTTTTTCTAGCCTTCTCACTTTGTTAGTAAATAAAAATTATTTTACCATTTCAAGATACATTTATATCACTTTTTCCCTATATACCCATACCTCAATAATTGAAATTTACCTTTCCATAAAAAAAAACTCGACTTGCGGGGGGTTAACTTTTCCATAAGAAAACTAATATTAAATAAAGCTATCAATGTCATTCTCCCTCATGACTTCGTCCCCGTGCTAGATGCTAGAATAGCATGTATTCTAGCATGTATTTAGTAACAGAGGGAGTAGCTTTTACTTTAGTGATGCTCAATCAATGTTTAAGGTTATCATTCAACACAGTTGTAACTATTGAACAAATTCATAGTTACAGTCACAAAGAACAGAATATGTGCCATCAGCATCATCAGAAAAGACTTAGATGAAAATAGGCAATAATTTGAACTAACAGTGAAAATCAGACACATGAAAATAGGCAATAATTTGAACTAACAGTGAAAATCAGACAAACCTTGAAAGCGACGTATTCATTGGATTTGTTAACTAGATGGACAGAACATGAACTTTGCTTCTTCACCTCAACTGACAATAACAAAGGAGAGAAAACCAAGTTAGATTTATATCTTAAAAATGACAAAAAAAATGCTTAGAATCCTATACTGAAAAATGAAATACCATAGGGAAAATAAAATTTGCATTTAGCCATTGACAACCATTATCGAACATAGACATATAAATTTAAAACTGTAAGAAATAGCACACCAATTAGCCATGCTAGAATCATATGTTGGAATATATCCACCTTTATAGCAGATTGATTCTGCTCCTTATATGCATATCGTACATATTTAGTATTGACAGATAGCTGCCTTATTTAGCTCCTAGATTAGCTCCTAGTTAATCTCCGTAATTAGCTACCTAACCTGTACACCTTGTACTCTATATATGCCTAGAGTATCAATGAGAATTGTCTTCGTGGAATTCTCCCAATTATTTCCCTCTTTCATGGTATCAGCCAAAAACCGATCCTAGCCTTTCCTTTCCTCCTCCTCTATGTTCCCATGGGCGACAACACTGGAGAGGCCACTGCGGCTGCCGTTGTTGTTGCTGCTGCTGCTGCCGAGCGGGAGGCTGCCACTATTGCTACTGCCGCCAATGCCCTCGCCATCCATAATCTAGCTTCCGCACTATCCACGATCAATGTGTGCATGCACATCCCCTTCTCCCTCGAGATGCACCCTCCAAACTTCTATTGCTGGCGTGAACTCTTCACGTGTCTCCTTGGCAAGTTCGGCGCATCCAGACACATAGGTGTATTCCTGCTGGGAACGCACTGGACCTGCTGCTTCAGCCACCGTGACCGTGATTCGCGGCCCGAACTCCACAGCAACAACTTCGGCTCCCCCGGCCAGCGATGGCGCACTCACTAGCCCCTTCCGCTATCCGGCCGAACACGTCCCTCCAACGGTGAACCATCACTCGATGCAAACTTGAGGCAAGGACGACATTCGGCTTCCCCGAGACCTCCACACCTACATAGCCTTGACAGCGGACTCCCTTTCTCCTCTGTCGAAGACATATCGCGGCGCCCTCGCTGATCCGCACTTGCGTGCGGCTATGGTTGAAGAGTTCAACGGTCTCACAGCCAATCATACTTGGGGCCTCATACCTCCTCCGAATGCGAACATCGTCATTGGCAAATGGGTTTACCACCACAAGCTCAACTCTGACAGCTCCTTGGCTTGGTACAAGGCACGGTGAGTTCTGCGCGGCTTCTCACAGTAGCTCGGCCTTGACTACGCCGAGACATTCAGCCCCGTCGTCAAGCCTTCGACCATCCGCATAGTTCTCTCCCTTGCCGTCTGCAGCGATTGGCCTGTCCATCAACTGGATGTCAAAAATGCATTCTTGCATGCACACTCACTGAGACTGTGTACTGTCAGCAGTCGTTCGGCTTCGTCGACTCCACACACCCGGATCATTTGTGCCGCCTCAACAAGTCGCTCTACGACTTAAACAGGCGCCACACGCTTGGTACAACCGCTTCCAGGCCTTCATCCTCTCCATCGGCTTCCACGGCTCTAAGTGCAACACGTCCCTCTTCATCTACAACAACGGCTCCGAGGTCGCCTACCTGTTGTTGTATGTCGATGACATTGTCCTCACGGCCTCAACATCGGCTCTTCTTCACCGAGTCATTGCAGCCCTTTGGCAAGAATTTTCAATGTCTGATCTGGGCGCCCTACACTACTTCCTCGGAATCACCGCTCATCGCTCACCTCGAGGCATCTTTCTCTCACAAGAGAAGTACGCCGCCGAGATACTAGAGCGTGCCAAAACGACCCAGTGCAACCCCTGCGATCCACAACTGGCGATCCAGTAGTTGATCCAACTCTTTATCGGAGTCTCGCTGGTGCACTGCAGTACCTCACCCTCACTCGCCCCGACATCACTCATGCGGTGCAGCAGGTGTGTTTGCATATGCATGATCCCCGGAAGCAGTATCTCTCTCTTGTCAAGAGGACTTTGAGGTACATGAAAGGCACATTGGGGCATGGTCTTCAGCTGTCCCGTGGCTCTAAAAATGACCTCATTGTCCACTCCGACGCCAACTGGACCAGCTGTCATGACACACGCTGCTCCACCTCCGGCTTCTCTGTCTTCCTCAGCGACAACCTTATCTCATGGTCCTCCCAACGATCAGCACACAGTATCTCGCTCCAGTGCTGAAGCTGAGTACCGCAGAGTGGCCAAGCCGTTGTAGAAGCATGTTGGCTCCGTCAACTTCTCGCCAAACTCCACCAACCTCTCAAGAAGGCCACAGTTGTCTACTGTGACAATATCAGTGCAGTCTACCTCTCCACTAATACGGTGCAACATCAACGCACCAAATGTGGAGATCGATCTACGCTTCGTTCGCGAGCACGTAGCACTTGGAGACATCCGTGTGCTTCATGTTCCAACCTCCCTTCAGTATGCAGATATCTTCAACAAGGGGCGGCCGACTGCCGTCTTCACTGATTTTCGGTCCAGTCTCAACGTCCACTCCTCTCCCGGTTGACACTGCAGGGGGCTATCGGAATATATCCACCTTTATGGCAGATTGATTCTGCTCCTTATATGCAGATCGTACATATTTAGTATTGACAGCTAGCTGCCTTATTTAGCTCCTAGATTAGCTCCTAGTCAATCTCTTTAATTAGCTACCAAACCTGTACACCTTGTACTCTATATATGCCTAGAGCATCAATGAGAATTGTCATCGTGGAATTCTCCCAATTATTTCCCTCTTTCATCATATATGGCTGAAAGTTCAAGCTTTCGACATAGGTATCGGCACCAGGTATTTTGTTCGTCCAGTGAAACATGGCAAAGACCATTTGATCATGAACATATTTGACAAAGTACATTGCAAGATTCATACGAAAGCCAACTGTGGAAATGGATATATGAAAATTCCCAGCTACATTTCACTACCCCCCCCCCCCCCCCTATTGTTTGCATGTGCACGACTGCATCAGGCCATGCTCAGTTGCAAATTGTAATAATAACTGCATCCGATCCGGGTCCGGCTGAAGCCCATGCATTGTATCGTACGGAGTACCAGCTTTCATCTTCGTAAGTCTTGACTCCCCTTTCTCTCATCACAATCAGTCGGTTGAGCAAACCATTATTTGCATTGTGCTGAATATGTGCCAACAAGCAAGCAGATCTCTCTCTCTCTCACACACACACACCCCACTACACCAGACTTTACAACCACTCACACCACAAAATCTACCTGTCTGTAACCAAACGAACATAAAGGGAGCAACCTACTAAAGTAGCAGCCTTTTAAAAAAAACTAAGATAAAAATTACAAGAAAATTTCCAAACTCTGCAAAAATGTTTACAGAATTCTACCAAAGTAACTCAGAAATGTTCTCAGAAAAACGAAATACAAATCCTTACTGCTTTCACTGGACCCTGTAATCTTAAAAAGAATATCTGCAAGTACCTAAACCTCGAAAAAGATGCAACGAACAAAAGCAACCAGCGAAAATCTAAAGTCTGCAAAACCGTTGCTTCCCAACTTGACACTCGTATGGCAGGTAGTCACAATGAGCATATTGGCTACTGAATTCAAACCATTCGAAATCTAATCCTCCTCATCCCAATCCCACCCGAATCAAGTACACATAATAGTACCTCGCATTAGAGCTGCTCTCCGATCAATCCAAAGGAAAGGAAAACAAAAAAAGTATCAAAACAAACCTCCAATCAACCGAACGAGTTCGAAAATTACGCAATATACAAATTCCACAGCGCCAAAAAAACAGTTGCGCAAAACATTGAATCGAAGCGGACAGAGAGGTCGCGCGCCCCAACACAGACACGCGCAGCGTCGACTCGATTACGCGAGACGGATGAGAATTATATCGCGCACGGGGCCAGGGAAGCAGACTTACAGGTGAACTGGAGCTCGCGGGGGTGGATCTCGACGAGTCCCTGCCCCATCGTCGCCGCAGGAGGATCAGCAGGCAGCGGCTACACCACCACGACCGCGCCGCTGGCTGCTGCAGAAGTCTCTGGCTCCGGGTCCTATCAATCAATCTCTCCCCGTCTCCAAGCCTCGGTATCCCCACGTCTTCGACTAGGACGTCTCGCCCAATAGCAGCAGGCAGCGTCAGCTATAGGGGGGAGATGTGGAGGAGTTGGAGTGAAGACGACGGGAAGAGAAGGCCACCACCACCACCACCAGTCCACCACCACTCTCTCGCCGCGGTTTTGACAAGGGAAGGGGTTGCCAGATTCGGGGACGCGGAGCAGGAGGCGAGGTTTCCCAGGGATGGCCGCAGATGTGTACCTGGTTTTGCAGATTGGTCCGTAACAAACTCTACTTTTCCTACTTCCACCGCTCACAACACGTACGAGTGTGTGCGTGCGCGTTTTGCGAATGAATGCTAGTTTTAAAATACGTATGCCAAATTCATGCTGTTTCAAGTTTTTTGGGGGCCATCTATCAGTAATATTTTCAGGTTAGTATTTTTTTTCAAATTTCTTTTTGAAGGAATATTTTCAAATTTCAGTTGCCATAACTCTTGAGTAATCCATTGATTATTGAACCCATGCCATACGACCATATACTATGTGTTGGCTGTTGGGCCCATCTGTTCAAGCCAAAAAAAAAATTTGTTACGCATGGATGGCATGGCAAGTTGGAGGCTTTTTGAGCCACCTTGGGTGTGTTTGGTTGGTGTCTAAATTAATCCTACTAAAATTTGGTTAGTTAAAATTTTGGTCAAGGTTTTTGTTGCTCATAATTTGGCTAAAGATTGGCAATAAATAAATAGAGTATGACTATAGAGCTATAGATTTGCCAAAAATTTACAATTATCCAAATAAGAGCTAAATCATTGGAGCTAGCTAAATTTTAGCAAGGTCGGCTTAGGCACAAACTAAACACGCCATGAATGCGGCCGTTAGAGCTTAGAGCCAGGTATTAGTACTTGTTTGTAACGAGACAAGTTTTTTTGGGTCCTTGGATGCAAGTACAGCCATGGATTTGTCAAGCGGAGGATGGCAGGTGGACCCGCAGCTTTCACCGCCGTGTCGGCAGTGACGTGGCGAGCGCAAGCGCCGCCCTCTGTCATCACACATGTTTTACTACGTTAGACAGACGGCGTTCTACGCTGTTGTTAGGGCATCTGTAGTGTATATAGTCCAAAGGGCCTTAAGGTGGGTCCTATCTAAACCTTAAGGCTGACTCCATAGTGTATATAACCCAAGGGACCTTAAGACGGTCCCACTTGGCAGATAAAGAAAATTGTATTTTAATGCTTGTGGCCAGGTCTTTAGCTTGAGGACCAGCCTTAAGCCTTTTTTGCTTATGGTCTGCTTAAGGTCACCCCTGTAATGTATAAGGTTAACCTTAAGGTGACTTAAGACCCTCTATTTTCATACACTACAGATGCCCTTACCGCGCAGGTCATCCACACAGCGACACCATGTCGTCAAAGGGCACGGCAGATCCAATCGGATCCTGCCACTTGGCAGTGCTCGATTGGTTGGGAGGTGGGTTAGCTCCAAGGGGACATTGCCCATGGATTTCCACATGGATGCAGGCAGACTAGCAGTTGCAGTGGTGTGTAGCCATCGTCATCATCAGTTGTTGATCCAATCAAAGCTGTAGGAGTAATACTACCGTTCGATTACTCCTCTCAGTTAAAAGGGAAGTAAATCACAAAATTTGCAACTGGAATTACTCATGATGACCATGGAGAGGCAGGTTCTTGCTGGTGCTGAGTAATTGGTGAGGCTAAATGTTGCTTAAGAAACAGATGATCCAATTAAGCACTTGCTACAACTGAAAAAAAATTGTCATTTTTTTGTGCTTGTTACCTCTTAGAAATATGCAAGATTGCTCTTGCCCCAAATGTGACAATTTGTTTTTTGAAACAGGCAAATGCGACAAATGTGGAGTATATATGACAGAGGTAGAACCGACAGATGATGACCTGATAGCTAGCAGACGCTACAAGGATACAGTGGTCCTCAAGGATGAAAAAGGTCCTACTGAGTGTACATATCTTTTCATGTTCGTACAAATTAGGGCCAAACTCTTAAGACGAGAGAGAGCTGACTTTACATCCTGTTTATTGTTTAACCAATTAGATGTTAGCTTGTGCGTGCACCTTTTTTATACGTGCGTAGCGCACAATGGAATAGAATAAAAGAAGATTCTATAAAGAAAATCTTTTTTGTGCAATGATTTAAATGACATGAGAATCATGGTTAAAAGCTGCCTGATTTCTGAAACAAATGCTTTCATAAAAGCTAGCGATTTGATATTCTTTTCCAATTGTATAATAGTCTAACGTAGCTGTTACACACTACAGGTTGCTAAGATAGAACATGTGCACTCTTTGATTATATATTCATATATGGTAAAAATAATGCTCTCAAAAGTTGTTACGGTATGTAAATATTACAGCGCGATTAAAAATGTTGAACAATATACTATAAAGGCACATGAATATTTATAAATTAGAAATGGTCATAATTGAGCAGGTCTTGAACTAATGCAACACATGAGATAGTCATATTATCTAGCTCTCTGTACCAAAAGAGCATACCTGTATTAGCATTTCTCCCTTTTTCATTAAAAAAGAAGATATATGCATCATATACTAATTCTTTGTGTTTGTGAACTTGATTCCCTTCCAAGGCACTCACATTTTCTATGCGGTGGTTGAGGTTTCCTCTTCCAACCGACGGCCACTCCTTCCGAACCAAACCGTGCCAAGTTTAGAGATTTCCGAACGCTCCCACTGGCCACTAGCGACCACAGGTAGTGACAAACTAAGGGCTCGTATAAGCCTCACTCATTTTAATTTAAGCTTCTAATTTCTAACTTATTTTTTACAACTTCTAAATTTTGTCTTTTATGACTTTTTAGCTTTTTAAACCTTTTTGTCAGTTTTTTTCGTATTCATTTGCATTGTTTGTGATAAGTTAACCTGTTTTTTATTTTTTAAAATTGTTTAAATTTAGTCACGCCAAATAAGTCACCATCCGTTACAGTGTAATTTTAGCCAGTTACAGTATAATTTTAGCTATATGCCAGTTTATTTCAACCTAATCGAGCGGCACCATATTCCTATGGCCTTTAGCTAATCCCCATGGATCAATCCTCTTTACAACATGGGTGAATCGGCTTTCGGCTTCTAAAAGTGATTTTTAAAAAAAACTGATTTCAAAAGCCATCGATTGGCCTCCGTCCTCTTCTTCGTGTTCGCATATGTCAAAAACTATTTTTCAAATTTTATTCCAAAAATCACTTCTGCCGATCATTACTATTCTATTTAAGACAAAAGCTAATGGTCTCTCTTTTCGGTTTATGGTTTATATTACAGTAACTAATTTTCAAGCGGAGTATCTTTTTAAGACGATGTCTACAAGTTGATTATAGTAGACATTGTACTGACTTCAGCTATACTGGCCGAAATCACACACGACTGTCTCTCTCCGTACTTTCTTTTGCGAACAGCTAGAATTCAAAAGCCAAAAGATACGGCTGAAAAGAATACACCCAAAAACTCTGGCATAGGCTCCGATCCATTAAGTTAGTGCTCATTTGGCTTATAAACCCAGTCTTTTGGCTTTTTGTACCGTAGCAGCTGAAATGTACTGTAACTGTTGTTAACTTTTTTCATAGTAATTAAATTTAAACAATAAAAAAATTATATCATTATAGACAATAAAAAGAAATGAGAGGAAAAAAGAAAAGACAAACAAACTTAAAAAAATCAAAAGTAAAAAATAAATAAAATTAAGAAGTTAGAAATAGGTACTCGTTACAGCAGGGCCCAAAAGGCCTTGGTGATGAATTATTTGGTTCAGAAGGAAAAGAATGTGTCTTCAGTTTTTCGCTAGCTTTTTTCTCGGATCGATTGCTCAAAGTTCTGATCATGACTTGACAGGGTAGGGAGAGAGGGACACTGACATCACATGCTTGCCTCAGGCTCGGATCTTGGAATCTTTGCGTGGGCCCTGTGGGCTTGTGCTCGTCAGAATATTTGAGCTCTGGCTCTTTTGGGGGTCACATACGGAGACGGCAACGAACGGTGCCAAATCGCCAGCCGTTCACGGACTGGCACGGCCCAGGTTAGATGGATGATCGGCGGCTAAATGGGTCTCGTGTGCTCATGGATTGCTTGCCCCATGGGAACCGAGATTTGGAGCGCTGACTGGGTGTGTTTGGTTGTAAGGACTAGGTGGGACGGGATGAGATGGACCTGTTTTTGTAGGTGTTTAGATGGGAGACAAGCAGAGTCAAGGATATCCCACTAGAAATATTCCTTGTAGATCCGGGACCAGACAATCCTCTTTTTTTCATGGGACGGAGTCATCCCACATGGGATAGAGTCATCCCACCTCTTTGTTTTTTTAAGTACTGTTTTGTTTAATTTTTTTAAAAAAACTCAAAGGCTTATGTGTAGAAACATATCAACAATAGCCTTCAATTTTTTTTAAAAAAAACTCAAATGCCACACATGTCCCACCTTCATCCTTCCATCCAAACAAAGGATGGGACCATTCCATCCCACTTTATCCTTCCAACCAAACAAAAAACAGAGATGACTCTATCCCCCAACCAAACAAAAAATGGGATCATCCCATCCCAAAACCAGGGACAGGACCATCCCATCCCACCTTGTCCCTAAACCAAACACAACCTTATATTCTGAAACTTCTTCCAACTTCAAAGTACTGCCCACAGCTCTCATCTTGAGGTAGCATCGATGTTCATGAACGAAGTTCAAAGGGTATCCGTGCCAGGGATCTAAGTCTGAATATACGTGCGTCTATCCTCATAGTTTTAAAGACAAATCAAGCTAGCAACTTTCCGTGCCAGGGATCTAAGTCTGAATATACGTGCGTCTATCCTCATAGTTTTAAAGACAAGTCAAGCTAACAATTTTAACTCTCCACTTTGGACAACTACTGTGTTCTAAAACCAGGTCGTCCAGGCCAGAGGGTAGATACCAATTGACGAGTGCACAAAACAACATTGAGGTTTGATGAAGATAGAATAATTCCTAAATTATTATATTATTATATTTCTAAAATATATTTCTTATCAATAAGAGGTAAATATGACAATGGTCGTAAGCTCTTCTACGACCATATAGTCGTAAGCTCTTTTACGACTATATAGTTATAAGACTTACTGCAACTATCTCTTAGTCGTAAGTCCTTCTATGACCACGTAGCCGTAAGTCTTACTGCTACTACCTCCTTGGTCGTAAGTCATTCTACGACCATATAGTTGTAAGTCCTATTACGACTACTCCATATAGTCGTAAGTCCTACTGCGACTACTCCATATGATCGTAAGTCCTTCTACGACTATATAGTTGTAAATCTTACTGCGACTACTCTATATGGTCGTAAGTCCTTTTACGATCACGCAATTTTAAGTTATCTTGTGACCACCTTATGGTTGTGGATCTTCCTGCGACCAACCTATCTACGACTAATTTGTCTACAACGAACAACTGCATCGTGGATTCGTCTGATAAGATAGTTAGAATATACGTTTATCCAATAACAACACACGATCTCTCTTTGACAACAACCGCTACACAGCAAACGGCCTTTTACATCTCTTTGACATTAACTTTTGTCAGGCAGTTATCATCCAAAGCATTGAGACGTCTTCTGGCATGGGATAACTGCCGTCGCTTCACTGGCTATATAAAAGTTAACGTCAAAGAGAGAAGAGGGGACATTCGGATCGAAAGAGAAAATAGTGCTAGGCATTCATATTACTCTCAATTGTAATCCTTTTTTGGTGATTAGTGATTACACAGGACATAGGGTTATTATTCTCTTAGAAAAATGTCTGAACCTGTATAAAAATTTTTATATCTCTATTTTATATGTGTATACACAAAGTCTTCTAAAAATTTTCTCGAATCTAAATAAATTATACGTATAATATAAATATTAAAACGTCTATAAGATTGAACACCTATTATTCTCATATCTGATGCCACCCACCAACTAAATGCAGTCAACGGTATGACGCATCAGATGACCAGAGTAGTGATCAACGCTGCTGCTACTACTGCGTATCCAAATTTCAGATACACACGGTGGCATGCATGCAGTGACCTTTTTATTCAAATCCTAGCTACTGATGAAGAGAGACAGAAGGGTTCGGTCACTAGCTAACACGTGTCGTCTCTGCTCTGCTCCCTGTGGGTGGCTCCCCAAGTCCCCATGGTGAAGTTGCTGCATGTAGTCATGGTGCCGAGCACTCGAGCAGCAACCCGCTGTACCCGAACTGCCCCTTTTCCAGATCGAAAATCACCAGGTTGTCCTCCATCTGATGCCCCCCGATGACCACCGCCGGCGTGGATCCCATCTCGACGAAGGCAAAGCACGCCGTATCCTGGTTCACCTCCACCACCGAGCTGGAGCCGACAAACGTCCCGTTCTGGCTGCCTGCCAGCATCAGATCGATGCTCGCCGTGTAGTAGCCGATCCGCGTCGACGGCAGCGCGGACCTCTGGTAGCACAGATCGAACGGCTTCGACGGCGGCGCGCGGGCGATGAAAGCCGTGGCCGCGTCCAACGCCTTGAGCAGCGGGCGGTAGATGTCGGAGAGCAAAGCGGTGTAGGGCGTCGCGGTGCTCAGAGCGACGCCGCCATGGCCTTGACGGGCATTGAGGGCCAGCGCCCCGGGAGGTAAGAGAACTTGAGCTTCGTTCACTTCGATGCCGGTGACGCCGATGTAGTAGGCGCTGTTCTTGGGTTATTGATAAGGGGTGTGTGCGTGACACACACTACTATATAAAAGTTTATCATAGATGGTTCGAAAACTGATACCGGTGACTTGGAGTAGTCCAGATCTGTCATTGCCTTCTTTCTTCCCATCTTGCTTCAAGCGAAATTTTAGTTGCCCTTGCTGAACCCCTTCCCACCCTTGCCGCGCACAAATGAGTTGGAGTAATACTGTTAGTGTTAGTTCTTCAATTAGGGAGAGGAGGATTAATAAGGGGCGAGGGGTGGGGAGGACACCGGTACTTATTGTGCGATGCAGAGAGAATACACGGGTGAGATCGGGATTTTGGGGGAGATGTCGTAGATTGGTGACATGGCGGGGCAAGATGAAAATTTCATATATAATTATCTCAGACGGTTCGGATTATAAATTGTCTATCATAGAGATATCATAGATGATTTTTAACAAAAACTATCTATGATAACAGGAGATATCACGTACGCTTCTTATTAAAAAATCATCGATGATAATGGCCAAACGATAGATCACAAAGATAATATATCGGTGCAATGTAAATAGCTGGTCTTAAAAGATAAAATAGCAAATGTTTATATGGCTTATATATGTTCGTTTGAAAGATTTCGACGAGATTTACAACTTTGCAGTTAAGACAAAGCCCAAATTCTGAAAGGAAGACTAAAAAAAGGGCAAAACAGAAATTAAAAAATTTATGACGCAAATTCAAAACTAAAGATGGCTGATTTTGGGAGTTTTAAAGGGTGACTAGCGTAAGCTAGTCATTTTTTGGATCGGGTTTATCGTTAGCTTTCCAACGAGTACAAGAAAATTGAAAACGAACACTGTATGCAAAAGTTTGCCCGTTTTACTAAAGGTGTCTCGGAATGAAATCTTACCTGGACTCAAATAGAAGATTATAAAATTTTGAAGAATTGTGAGGTGGGAAACATATCATAAATGATTTTTAATATAAACTGTCTGTGATAACTTTATTATCACAAATGGTTTAAATAAAAAATCGTCTGTGATTGCTCACCATAAACCGTCTATGATACTATCTTTTTACAGACGGTTTTTAGCGCTGGCAGCAAAACAGATGATCTCTAAATTAAAATCGTCTGTGATTTTATTTAATATTAACAGTTTTTGTGAACCGTTTATGGTGAATCGTCTAACATAAGCATTTTTATAATAATGACGGTCACTGACTTGCTGGGGAGGCCGCCGCGGAAGATGGCCGCTCGGTGGTCGCCGCTGCTGGGGAGGCACAGCGCGAACTGCTCCTCCACCTTGAGCTTCGCCGCGACCTGGAGCGGCAGCGACAGGGCCCCCCGGGACAGACCGGCCAGTGTCAGCGAGCACACGGAGTAGCAACAGGACAAGTAGTGTAACGTCGACATGGTACAGGCTCGCTATCGTATCCGGCTATTTTGATCGGTTGTTATGTGCGATTTTGCATGGTTCTACTTTCGTACGTGATCGATGATGATCCGATGTCATGCCTATATATACACAAGTGGTACAGTAGTCTTAGCGAGTAGTTTGGTTTGTGGTTTTGGCCTTTTGGGGTGGAATCGAAGGGAAGTTTGGTCAATCAGAAGTACGCGCCCACATAAGATAATTCCACTGGGCCAGCTCAAGCGTCAGCGTGGTGGAGGACGTTACTAGATGGCCACCAAATAGATTTTTTTTAAAAAATTTTGAAACGAAAGGCCACCAAATAGAATTACCTAGAATAATAAATAGTGAAAGAGTATATGTACAAATGCAACAAACAAATAAGAAGGTATGCTAAGCATACAAACTTTGTACACACATGTTCGGAGTCATGGTACGTACCGTGCATGGGCTATTTTTCCACATCATTTCATTAGCCTCCAACTCATCCAGCGTGTCTTCGATGTCGTAGGCAACGGACTTGTACTTCTTCAGCCAGTGTCGCACAAATGCATCCTCCTTTCCTTGGGAGTGCCTGTCGGCATAGTTCAGCGCAACCTAGCTGCAGGGTGTCCATTTTGCTCTCCATCTCCTGGAACGTCATCTTCAAAGTTCCAGATCAGCTCAATCCTCTCCCGGGCGATCTGGACGAGCATGCCAGCGACGGCGCCCGCGATCATCTCGACTCCCCCGCTCATGGCTGCAGACTTGTCTCTTGCTCTCTCGCGCACACGGATGTTTGTGTTGTGTCCAAGAATGCCGGTGGGTAAAGTAGGGCTGGTGCATTTTGCAAATATATATACTGTTTTCTTTCTTAGCCTGAACCTTTTGCACTCATACCTGAAGTTTAGTGTAGTTTAGCGCTTGGAATATCTACTAAATGCAAACTGCATAAATTCTGGGACAGCTTTGCAAAACTTGCTCAGCCCTGGAGGAAAGGAATATGGTGGCCTCGCGGGAAAGGAGAACACATATTTGACAAAAAATAAAGAGATGCACTTGAAGATAAATGAAAAAGACAGTTCAAGCAGCACTGAAACATGAGTAGTTTAGGGACGATCCGATCATCAGGAAGAATGAAACCTGTGTAAGACAGGCTGTCTGCAGTCTGCATGCTTTATCTAGGACAGCCAGTTTGAAGAGCGTAGATACTACTACAAACACAGGGCATCCATAAGAGGAGGATTTTAGCCCGGCCATGTAAGAACGAAGGAGCATTGCTAAACCGTGGTGTAAAAGTAAATTAGTTATCTCTTGTGAATTGCTTTGGGTTGGGACGGAGTTAATGCCGGCGAGAGAAGGCAAAATAAATCACGGTTGCAGGATGGGATGGGATGGGATGCGAACTTGCTAAGCAAGTCGTAGTTTGGCTCCCCTCCTCGCCGGGCATCAAGGCGCGCATCAACTCCACCCGATCCAAATCCGTCTCCTACCGTCCACGGCGAGTCGCAATGAAGGCATCAACTCCACCCGACCCAAATCGTCTCCTACCTTCCACGGCAAGTAGGCAATCAAGAACGTTTTGATTTCAATTCGTCGTAACGCCGGCACGGCTGCCTACCAGAATGCCCAATTGCCCATTGCCGCCGCGCAGTGGGCCACGGACTACCAATTCCATCGGAAGAAGAACGTGAAAAAGGGCCGTATGTATCGAATAACCGAGCCTGAGCTATACTCGAGCGCCGTGGCGCGGCGAACCCCGTGAGCCGCGCTGAACGCTGCGACTCATGACGTTGGTATTCACAGGATCTAGAGGTAATTATGGAGGTGATTGAATTTTTTTATATTTATAATCTTTTAAATAATATATGGTATTATATTTATCAAATGAATTATCATATATAAAAGTTAGCAGACATAACTTGTTTATGAAGATCTTTATTTGTTATATGATATCATTCTAAAATATTTCTGTTTGAATGTTATTGGTCAGGACACCATTAACAAATAAACCAGCACATATATTGATCGATGATCACGTTTCACCGGTTATATATATAGAGATACCAAATCAATAATATAGACACATGTTAAACAATGGTGTTGGACTGATCCACATCGAGAAATTGTTAAGATTGTCATGTTTTTATATGTCATCAATTGGTCTCAAGCAATGATGATGTATAATCTTTATACCTGATATCAACATATTTTCCTACATGTGTAATAGTGCACTTAGTGATTGCCAAACGTTAGTATGTAACTGAATAGTTATAAGATAGCGTATGCTATAAAATATACAAAGGAAATTGACTAGTTGCATACGGGATATACACCTCCTAAATAATAAGAGATATCTTTGGTCCTTTGATGTGGTTGGATAAAGAAGTGCATAGCCATACCACGAGTGGTTGAAGAGTCGACCATATAAAATTATTCATCGTTAGATCGAGAATAGATTGAACAGCTCATGGCTGACACTTGAACTATCCATGGATGACACATTTCTTATATTGATTTCGATCAGGTATGGTAAACAAAAAAAAAGAATATGCAAGCAGGTCAGTAAGTCCAACCAGATACAAACTGGTCATATAGCTATAGTGACTAGTTGTAAGCTAGTCGGATATATCACAAATTAATCTACGAACTGATCGTATGGATATACAGACTGATCGTAACCAGATACGATCTGGTCGTAGAGAGTTACGAACTGATCGTGAATAACTAAGACATGGTTGCATGTCATATTACATAAGGTTAGTCTGGTTTAATCTTTATGTATATTTGGGGATTGATATGTCCTGTTAGAGATCGCTACTGACTAGTAATTGGAAAGATGTTTTCGGGTTACAACCAAGTATACAAGAATTTACAGAATCACACACTTAACGGGTTAGAATAGTAAATGATCCAGTCAGAGTTTTTTCAAGTGGGATATGATCTCTACTCATATTGGATAAGGATTTAGTCGGAGGTTTTGCAAGTGGGATACGATCTCTAGTCATATTGGATAATAATCCGATTAGAGACTTTCTGAGTGAGATATGATCTTTATTCGTATTGGATAAGGATTAGATCAGCTGCTTATATAAAAGGAGAGCATTGTGGCTATGGGCGAAAGGGTGAGACAAAGAGAGATTGCACCACCCATTAAAACCCTAGCTGCCTCCTTCTGAAGGCCCTGTTGTGCGAGCTGGTGCTAGCACACCGATCACGATGTTTCATCCCTAGATGTGTGAACTTTGATAAAGATAGTGATGTGAATATGGTGTCGATCGAGATGATCCGAGGAGAAGGCAATCAGCTCATGAAGATCAACTACCGCTAGAGAATGACTGGCTTTCAAGAATCACTTTCTAGAGGCATTGAACAATCGACTACTTCCACTATATTCGACATACGCTACATTGAACAGGGATGTTTTAACTCTTTTTTTGATGCACTACGCGTCTAGTGGTAATGATTCATTGTCTCTTACTCGTATGACTTCCTATTTTGTAGGTAGAAACTTTTAATTTATGCTAGTATAGGCTAACTGTATCAAGCCATATCGGATGGTCGCCGGTGACCTGGTGGGCTATGACCGCCTCCGCGCCGTCTACTCCGGATGGCCCTCCACCACCGCCTACCCAACGTGACCGCGGCATGGTGGACCCGCGTAGCTGGATGCCATTCTTCGAGGCCACGGGGCCCAGCCCCACACCCCAGACAGCCATGGCGATCTCCATGGGTACATCTGCCTGCTCAACCTCTCCACCGGCGCCTTTGTCCCCGTCCACATCCACGATGTATGATTTGTGTTTTTCCCTTCTGATGTGCTGCTATTCATGGTCGGGAAAGGAAAAATATTTCATGTGTCCTACGCTCGATCCCTCTTCCATTGCTCCTCTCTTTACCTTCTCTTCTGCCCGAAACGGGCATTCGGCTTGGTGACCACGAACCACAACGGATCACCACCGGCCAGGCAGCTACCACCAGCGGCGACGACCTCTGTACTCCGCCGGGTGCCACCACCTGTGCCGCATCTCACCGTTGTCGTCATCGTACGCTGATAAGAACGCCGCTCCGCCGCCCATCTCGCCTCGACCGCAACCACTTCGCACGGTCGTAGAAGCGGTGCAGCCACTTCGCACGTGCGTAGAACCACGTCGTGAAAGCTGTAGGGTTCTGTATGATTTCTTTAGAACTCTTTGCTACTTAAAAAACATGACAGCACAAAGAAGAACGAGTCTTGGTTATTTTCATAGAATCCGTCACTATAATTCTACCCAGGGAAAACAGTTTCGGTTTAAAAAAATTTCGGACCTCTCTGAGAAATCGAAAATTCAGAAATTTAAAATTTTTCATTTTTTTTGAAAAATCGTTCAAAATATTTTTAAAAAGCATTCGAATTCAATAAATACATACAATTTTGGTCGAAATTGGCGGTGCCGCCATCCTGTCCCCAGCGGCCGCATCCGCGCCGCCTCCCCGTTCGTTACCGGTGCCGCCTCCCCCTCCCGCATACGGCGCTACCTCCCCTCCTGAAGCCGGCGCTGCTCACATCCCCGCTCGCATCAGCACCTCCTTCCCCTTCTGCGGTAGCGTGAGGCCATCAGCTATGAGCTCCACAGCGGCTGTCATCGTCTTCCATGCGTCGCCCTTACTTTCTCACCTCATAGGTTGATTTGATGGAGAGTAGGTGGGTTATCTCAGAGAAATGGAAGACTCGACTGCTTATTTTCCCTGAGCTCGAGTGGATGGAGAGATGGGGAGTTGGTGGGTTAGACTGCTTGGCCGTTGTTTTCCCTGCACTCGGTCGTGGTCTTGTGAAGAGTTGCTTGGTTGGGCCAAAAATATTCAAAAATGGTCCAATTTTTTTGGCCAAATTGGGCTTTTTTCAAAAAAGGGCCGAAAAAACCGAATTTCAGCGGTTTTTGTGAAATTTTGGATGAAATTGTAATCCCTAATTCTACATTTATATCGAATAGAACGTTCCTGATTTAAAAAAAATAGACATGCTCCACCTTTTGGAAGTACCTTTTCATGCATCCCACTGCGAACGTGTTCATTTAATTTTAGTCCTGTACAAAATTGAGATTTCGTCCAGAATGTGGCTGAAAGGTCCTACTAGTTGCTTGAGACGGGATATTTGGTTCCTTCGATTCAGGGCAAGGATATTTGCACATGTTAGTTTACAGGCTTGCTGACCTTAGCTTGGGAAGGTTTATCCCAGGGACGAGCATCAGTGGCAATGCCCAATTAATTGGTAAAAGGAGTTTGTGTGTCTCCTCTAAAGCCCTTATCCCACCAATTTCAATGGTCGTGGGTCTGTCTTCTACGCTCCTTCATTGGGATTAAGTTTCACGCAGTATCATACCAAGAGCCGCACTTGGTTGCTACTTTCTACAATTGATGATGTAGGACCGTATGGCATAATCAGAGAGGGGTGAATGATTGTTTCCGCTTTTTGACACTTGAAATCAAAACTAAAAGCACAAGAAAAACAATCTAAATTACAGGATGTAGATTACGACCGCAAGATGTTGGTTCACTCGTACGTGCTCAATGAATGTTTCGATCGTCCGACTGCTATCTTCAATCACTCGCTACGATCGCTTGCTATAACCACTCGCTACGACCGCCAACACACGTCGTCGTAATCTCCCTCCACTCGAAGACTTCAGCCGCTCGAACGCTTCGATCGCTCGAACGAGTACACGCCGGAGATAGAAGAAAAGCGATGCTTAGCAAACACTTCACCGATGCCAGCAAACTTTTCTCAGAAGAGATCTGATCTATTATTTCTATATCATGAATGTGGTTATAAAGTGCCCTCACGGCACCCCTAAAAACTCTCTCGACGAAAGCCCTCTAAAACCCACACGTTAGCCCTTAGCCTCTCCCTTGTTTTATAAGCTAACATCCAAACCGTGCCCACCTTAAACACGAACACACAACTCTATCTCTTCCTTAAATTAAGGGATCTGAAACCCTTTCTAACACATGTTTTACCATATCTCTAAACCTTTCCATTACAGACTCTTTCCATAATGTTTCCAATCTCACCATGTAACGAAGCCTCCAAGATGCATCTCCTGTATCTCCATCACGCATCACTAACTCTCATATCGAAGTCTACAGGACTGCACCTCCTATAACTTCTCCACGCATCATCACGTGCTCTAGCGGGAGCCCGATCACCTCACGTGACATCTCAACTCAGAGTAGACCAAAACCACTCGGAGCAACAAAAACCACTTAAAGCCAACGAAAACCACTCGGAGTAACTCAGAACTGAATGAGATCATTCAGATTAAAAACCTTTGACTGCGATCGACCAAAATTTTCACAAATGCAAATTTCAAATCAATCCAAATGTCAATTATCCACTCAGAGTAGACTAAAACCACACGAAACCACAAAAACCACTCAAAACCAATGAAAACCATTCGGAGCAACTCAGAATTGAACGAGATCAATCGGATTCACAACCTTTGACTGCGATCGACCGAAAATTTTACAAACACAAATTCCAAATCAATCCAAATGTCAATTATTTATCATCACTTTTAATCACGATCACCACATGGTCTAACAATCTCTCCCCTTAATAAATACATTGACAACACCGCAAATGTGTCTGAGAGAATTTGTGAAAAGAAAGTTTTAAAGCAAACCACAGCAGTAGCAAACCACTCGAAAACTCCCCCTTTCTTAAGCAATTGAAAATTCTCACCCTTTCTTCTAGTTTCTCCCCTTTAGTAATATAATCATCAAGAAATTAAGAGAGAACTATTCTAAGAAGGAGCAATGAGAGTAAACATCCAAAAGCTTTGTAGGTGATCCAAATCACTTTGCATTAACTTTAATAATATAATCAAGACACCTTTTGAGTAGAGTTTTCTAGATCATATAAAGTCATATATGATATAGCAAGATCAAAACATGCCTTTTAGCATGATTAAGAGATTTATATCTATGACAAGCTTTTTAATAATGAACAAACCGATTAAAAAGAGCACAATGAGATATCATATAAAAAGTCAAAGCCTCAAAGTGAAGCAAACTTTAAGTCTAGATGAGCTAGCAATCTCATATAGCAGCATATTTGCTCTATACTCAATTCTTAGGCATGTGGCATACTTGAAGCATACTTCTTTTCATGATAAAATGCTTAAAGCATTTTTATGGTGTCACGCTTGTAGCATACTTCTTTTCACTTACATAATTTTTGTGCCTTTTTCTTTTTGTTTGACTATGGCATGATTGAAGTATATATCTTTTCAATCCTTTTCAATTTTCATTTGATACCACATGTATGAACTCAGTTTTTTATTTATAATATGCCAACTTGAGTGAACAAACAAGATTGCAATATGAAACATATAAGTCTCGTAGCCAAAATTTAAAAGAAAACTCAGAATTAAACTAATCCTTTCAGATGAACATTACAAAGTGCTAGCTATAATCAGTCTAGTCAAAACATTCTGCCATGTCATATTTTAATTCAAGTATAGCAAATTCATTACTACTAGTCATGAGCAAAGCTACATAGCATATGAGTAAATATGATAAAGAAAACTCTTCTACTCATTTAATTTCAAGGCTTAAACTTAATGAATTATATGACAGGTATAACAAACAAAGCTTCTAACACCACTTCAAACAATAAGCTTTCCCTCAGAATAATCCCCAAAGGAGCAACACACCCAACTCACTTCTCAACCGAGCACAAAGAAAAGAATCAAGCAGTTAAGAATGAGAACGAACAATCTGAGAAGGAACTCAAAGACCACTTGTAAAAGACTACTAGTAAAATAACATTACCTTTTCCACACGGTCTAACCAGAAGATGAAACTCTTGGATACCATCAAAGGAATGATGAACCATCAAGTATTCCAGTCAAGCAATGATATAAAAGACTAGAACCCAATCAAGCACATGTTCTCCACCCCACGTTAGCTAGTCTTATATCACAGAAAGCATCGGTCTCACAGTACTAGAGTTAGTGAGGTAAGGTTTAGAAATCCAGTACTATGTCACTCGATGAATAGAAGCGACAGCAGACAACGATAAAAATTTACATGAAGAATTTGCCCCTGTCAATTTTTGGTCGGACTACCATTAAAAGGCTGGTCCGCTCACGGAATGGTCTGACCGAGTAGACACTGTTGGTCAAAGCACTGGTTTGACCATGGGACATGGTCGAAACTCTGATCTAACCCCGGTGTACCGACCATGAGAAAAGGTTGGTCTGATCACTAAGCGATCTAATCGCACGGAAACCGTTTGTTGAAAATGATCTGACGGCCTCTTCAAGACTGGTCAGAAACCCTTCATCGTCGACCACGCGTACTCGAAGGCACTGGTTTTCGGTGTTGAAGATTTTGAGTAGAATGTGCTGGTTGAAGCGATGGTCTGATCAGGGAATGTCAAACCACAGGGTAGTCTGAATGCTTTGGCAAGGCTGGTCTGATCATCGACCGAGAATTACAACCATGTCCTGTTGCACAAGCTCCTGAGCATGCAGAGGACTGATTAGAGGGAGCAGAGCCACGATAACCTATAGACAAGGTTAGAGTGTGCAAGGAGACAATAAGCTCCTGAATATACAGAAGACTGATTAGAGGGGGCTAGGTGACACTTGGGAGTTTGCATAGTCTCCACTTGAGAACGCTTTCTTAACCTGTCTCTCTTTTCTTTCTTAGCCTTTCGAAAGAAAAATTGAACCACATGACCATCTCTACCACAATGAGTGCATTGATACTTGACTTGATGAGAAGTCGTATCTGTTGATTTCACAACACCCACTTTGGCAGTACCAGTAGATTTAAATATGATTTGTTTTGACTCAGATGTTACTTTAATCTTTTCTGGTTCAAAAAGCTTAACAATTTTAGAATGATTATTCTTGGTATGCTCAATAAAATTAAATCCTATACCACAATTTTTCACACTTGTTTTTAATTTGTTTAGAATCATATTCAGATTCTTCTTGCCAAAAGAAAACCTCTTTATGGTATCATTAAGATACTCAATTTCTTTAGCCAATGTGGGAAAAGATGTGCAATTAACAGATTCATTGGCAGGACTCTTAGAAGCACTAGATTGAGCCAATTTCTCTTTTACAGCAAAATCAAAACCACGGCCTTGGAGGATGTTGGGAGAGGTTTAGGTCAAGGAGACGCTGAGGAGGCAAAGTGAATGAGAAGCTTGCTCCTTAGCGGGTTTAGGCTTATACACTTTGAGAAGCATGCATAAGTCATGTGTGAGTGTAAAATCATGTGTGTGGAGGTTAACAGGTTTCTCCATTTGTGCTAATGGATAGTATCAATTAGGGTTAGTTATGCGTTAGTTGTGCCATCTATATAAGTAGGAGGAGTTAGAGGCATGAAATAAACCAACCATCCGTTCATTAGGGTTTGTGAGAGACACTTGTGGTGGAAGCTTTGGTTGCTCTTGTGAGAGCTATGTTCTCTATGGTAGAGTGATTATAAAAACTTCATCTATATGTTACAATAGATCGATCTTATTTATCCTACTTGATGTGCTCTTGCCTCTATTGATTTTGCATTTGTTTTGGTTGATGATTTGCCCTCTCTCTTTTCCTCTTGATCTAGCTAGGTTCTAAAAATGTGTAAGTGATGGAGATATCTTATGAAGATCAAATTTCACCCATCTAGGCACCAGCTATAACAAGATCTTGAATGTTGTCCATTTTAGTTCGATTTGGAGCTCTTCTAGTGTTATCTTATTCCTAGAGTTTTAGACTCGAATCTTTGGGTGCTCTTACTTGCTGTGACATGTTGAAACTTGTCTAGAGTAATCTTGACTATATACAACCGACGCACAAGTCATATATTAAGTTCTTGAGTTTGTTCGGTTTTGGTGCAACCTTACTTATCTTAAGGAAATATTAGAATTTTAGCCAAGATCCATACGATCCTTAAATAGATTAGGCTTCTGAGATCCTTAGTAAGGTATGTGCTAAGTTTCAAATTATTTGGAGTTGTATTTTAAAGATTGCACCTTTTTTGTTTGGGTTCAGGCTGATTCCCAACCCTGAAAACAGGGGTGCGATCCAATCGAAGGCCGTCAGATCAACCATCTCTAACGATCAGACCACTCGGCCAATCAAACCGCTTCCTTTTAGTCGCCCGATTGGCCCTAAGGAGTTGAACTCTGTTTATTTTCGTGCTTTTATGAGTACTTTGTTGGTGAGTAAATATGATATTTCTAGCTTCTAGTAGCCAGTGGAGTGAACATTTTGCAATACCTTCGAAGAGTTGAATTTAAAGGCATCATTCATGTCCTGATTGCCATAACGGATCCAACAGTTTCCATCTTTTTGTGTGTGTTCTCCAAGGCACATGGGGCTGCTGTAACATTTCTCGACAATTGAAAGTGGAACAATTGCTACAGTGCCGTGAATCTTTCATGATTCATCACGAGGTGCTGATGACTTGGTGAGAGAGCTAAGCTAGATCTGGTTTGAATTTTTGTAGTAGGAACAAACCAAAGGATGCATGCGCCCGGTTAAATTTCGTGGCAAGTTATTTGCCGTTTTACTGCGTGCGTAGCGTGGCGCCGAACATTCATGTGCCGTGCGTGTCCGCCTGCTTCCCCACCCCGACCAACCCAACCGACCCCTCCTCCTCCCTCCTTCCCCAACTCAAAAACTCCACTGTCCCACGAGCACCCCCGCAAGGCTACCGGCGCACACAGATCATCCTCGAGTAATCCTCTCGCTCTCGCTGCCACCCGCACACGCTCAAGCGCGCGCACCAAACAATGGCAAGAACCCACGCGCGCGGCCGGCACCTCCTCCTCCTCGCCGTGCTCTACGCGGCGAGTGCCAGCGCGCCCGCGGGCGCGCTCCGGACGTCGGCCATCTCCGCGGCGCCGGAGTACCCGCTGCCGCGCCTCCCCAGGCACTCCGCGCTCCCGCCGGCTCTCTCGCCGGACATAATGCCGGTGCTCCCCTCCCCCGGCGCCGACGACGACGCCGCCGCGCCCCCGCCGTCCGACGTGGCGGCCACCATCCCGTCCAGCCCGAGCCCGCCGAACCCCGACGCGCTCGAGCCCAACTCCGCGCTCGCGCCCTTCGGCTCCGCGCCCGCCGTCGCCGCACAGTCCCCCGCGCCCCCGCCGCCCCGGAGGCCGCACGTGGCTTGGGCGCTCCCCGTGGGGCTACTCTCCATGTGGTTGGTGTAGTGGAGTGGACGAGTGGGCATGGTTGGGCCAGCAGCTGCAGAGGCAGCAGCCACTGGGGCAACGGCATGCACCCATCAGAGGCTTCAGGCGTGCAGCAAAAGTTGGGCATTGGTTGGTTTGGTTGGCTTTGCATTGCATTGCATTGCACTCTTGTCCTTGTGAAGAAGAGAATTGATACTTCTTTATACAAGTTTTTTTAGTTCTCTCCTGTAAATTTTATCTTTTCTGTTGATTAATTGTTTCTGGAGTGGAGGGTCTACATGTTATAGCTTTTGATTTTGTAATTTTTGTGCTATGGGAATTATTTGGATCATTCTTGTAATAAAACTGCTGGGATTTACTAGTTGATTGCGCTACCATTTCTTATGAAATCTTACAAATATAATTTCGCGTGCTTGTTTCATACTCTACCTCGACAGTTGAGTTGATTCTTGAGCTAGATAGACTGCATGAACCAATTATTCTGGGTTTGATGGGCCCACATCTTACAACTGCAGTGGCTTTGCTTTAAGTAATCATGGTGTTTATGATTGTTTTGGAGTTCTTATTATTTGCAGCTGATTAAATCATTAGTAGTACATGCTAGGGAGTAGTTTTATTCCTTCTCTTTTCTTACATGCGCGTAACCTGACAAAAGTGTGATAGTTTTCTTTCTATATATGAGTGGCTTTATGAATAAAAAATAAAAAAATCCCAAAGAGAACATGATAATTCACTAAAAAGTGTAGTATGCAACTGGAACTCCACATCAAAATTATCTATTCGCCTTTTCTTGTTTCTTTAGTTTGATCATCACCTCATGATTACCATAAAGCTTCTGGCCTTGTCACTTTGCCAAGAAATTAACTTTTAAGACATGATCAACTGCAGGCATGTGATCTCGTAGTTTAAGCCATGATAAGAGAAGCTCACTTGGCCTCTGAAGAACGGTGCATCTACCAAGAACATTGACTGTTGTTTCTGGAAACCAACTGATAAAAAATTCCCTAATCAGAGTTATGCTGAACAGGTCACGTATGTTCAACATGTCAAGGAAATGGAATAAGTGGTTTTTTTGCAATTTGCATTATTTGTTTAGAAATTAATGTTTTTCAGTAGTCATTTTCTTTGAACGCTCGATGAAGTTTTCAGGATAACTGGACATGTTAAAGTTAAAAGACAATATAAAAAAGCTTAATAATAAAGTCCAGAACCAGTAGCTGTGAGGCCGGCTGTGCATTGTTGTCTTAGCTGTCATAGACAAATGATAAAGAACAAGCTGGCTGATTACCGGTTTACTTATGCTCTTGCATATTACTATTTTACTTTCACGCCAGCAAGTTAACATGTTGGTTAGCAATTGTGGCCACTTCCATTAATTTGAGTCTAAAGCAGAAGACAAAACCACTCTCACACATGGAAAAACTTATTGCCGAAATTTTGCCCAAAACCGTCAATTATCGGTGAGGTCCGATAAAAATTCAAACCAGAATTTTTTTAGATTTATCTAAATTTCATCAGATATAAAAGGATTTTGCATTTTTTCAACCTTTTCCTTTTTTACATCTGAAAATTCAAATTTTAATTCAAAATTTTCATCCGAAAAAAATCCAAAAAGTCTAGTAACTGCCGGTTATCAGTTCTATTCCTACTCTCCAATAAAATTTGCAAATCGATAGCGTTTTTCCTGCTCTCACAATGCCCTAAAGTTGAAATGGCATGTACATGTGAAGAAAGATAGGGAGAAGGTGGTGCACAACCTGCACATAGCTAGGGTATCCAATGATAGGAAAAAGACACCCATGAGGTTTGAACATGATCAAGATGGGATCGGTCGACCATGTCTTGCTGCCAACCTCTTCACGTGCAGTGTCCATTTGCACTCGACTTCTGGCCCCTGCAATTAACTCGGTAAATGCAGTGCTAAACTAATCACTCACTCCAGTTGACACCAACAATATCACCAGCTGCTATTCATGGTTAAAAACCAGCTTTCACCATACCATCGGTGCATCATCAAATGCAGAAATGAGGTAATATTTTTTTTTTGCTGTCTGATGTTGGACAAGCTTGACAAGACTCTGAGGAGAAGCTGAGCTTCCCAAGAACCCAACCGGCGTCTTGTTGTGCGAAATTGAACTGTCCAGTTAGAGCCTAAGCCACTGTTCACTGTTCGCTCCTGTGAATTTGTAGGCAAAGCGTGTGCGTGTGTGTGTGCGCGCGTGCTGAGAAGATTCGCCTGCTTCGTGCAGCAGGAAGAGGCCAATGGGTTAAGTAGGCAATCACGTGCCGGCTTGTCTGCTGCGGGAGAGTGCAGACGATAGATCGGGACAGACTAATCGGAAGAATCCTTGCCTTGGTGATGTTTGTAACCGGCCTAGTTTGCGCCGCGTCGCGTCTGGGAGCATTATTGGATCGGCAGGTGATTTCACATTACACTACTGGAGTGTCGCCGGCGTGACGAGTCTCAGTGACTGTTATTTTAAGTCAAAAGTTGATGGCTTTTAGATTTTACTATAGTACCTAACTTTCAAACGGAATATTTTCTCAAAACAAAGTCTACAAGTTAAAAGATCTACACGTTAAAAACCCAATATCTGTACCAGCCAAAATCGCAAGTGAGTATCTGTCTCTTCGTAATCTATACCGTAAACAGCCCAAATTAAAAAATTTCAGCCGAAAGCCATAAGCCGTAGCCGAAAAGAACAGGCCCGCGCTGTTCTTTTGCCCTTTTAGTTTTTGAATTATTCAAATCATAAAATCAATGTGACGTTTTTTAAAAGCAAAATTTTCAAACAGCCTTTTAAACTTAAAACCGTGTGTACTGTTTTTACCAACGTCTTCACTGTCTCAAAAAGCATATACGAAAACCATCAGTTGCATTCTAATAAAATAACATGACGTTCCACATGATACTTCAGCAGTAGTTGATGGGACTTTCGGATGTGCATGAGAGACGTACGAGAGGTTTGAAAGATTTCTGCGTGAAATACAAATTATAGTGCCTAGCAAATTTATATGAATATCCAGCGTTACAGACATTTGTTAGTTGAGAAGGCTTCGTGCGTTGAAACACCATTTATGCGTGCGCGTGCTACACCTGTTGGACTTGTTCCGGTTGCAACCACGACAAAACCTAGTTAACTATTGGGCAAAAAGATTTTCTAGCAAAAGGAATTTCTGTTATCTCGACATTAGAAATCCTTGGCGCTTGCCCGGAATTTTCTGTGCAAGGTCGACTTTTGGGCCTTTCCACGATACCAAGAGTCCAAAAGTTTCTTTTTCTTGTCTTTCCTTCCATTGAGATTTGAGATTTTTCCATTGGAACTCTAAAACTTAGACTTCTGATTTTCCTTTACTGTAGCGATTAAAAATACACTATAACTGCTATTAGATTTTCAACATAACTAGTCCTGTGACCATGTGTTGCAACGAAAAATAAAACCTGTTCAAAGGAGTTATACATTTTATGCTGAAGTTATACATTCGTGCTCAAAGGAATAGAGTAACCTGAACAACTCAACTAACCAAACACCTAATTCCGAACAGCCACCATTCCAAATCTAGTTCTTTCCCTTTAATTGTGCTCACTACTTTCATACAGGAAATACACTATAACATCAGCAGTTTAAGACTTTTAAGTATTAGCTCTCTGCTCTCTTTATACCTAATTGATATGACCAGGTTTTCAAAGTTAGCCACGATGATTGAGCCATACTCTACGAAGTCTGCTTGTGTTCCAATACCTGCAGAACTAACTATGATGCATCAAATGCCACCAGTATGTTGTGGCTCTCCACAAAATATTTTTCGTTCGTGAAGGCAGATTAATGAAAGGAAACTAGAATAAATGAATAGACCCCGTACTAATGCCATCTATTTAAGGACAGGGGTGCATGAAGCTCTGTCATTAGGAAAACCAAATATTTGTCTGCAAATGTAATGAAGCATACCTTCATGAGCTCGGGATCATGCCCAGAAAATATCTTGGTCTCATAAAATCGAAAATGCTGCTTCCATTGCTCTGGAACTGCTCCAAAACATGAAAAATAAATAGCAGAAAACAAGTCAGCATATTGTAAGTATCACACAAACATATTGGCATCAATACTTCCACAACAAATTCAATGCCCAAAAAAACTTTCTAACACTTTCCTAAACATAAAAATATAGAAATGCAAGTTTATATCCGTCGCAATTTGCTCAGGTATGTCATTAAGCATGGTGTTTACCCGTAGAACCTTTGGTGATGACATGAAGTTAGCGAGTTATTAGTGGGAATGGCCGAATTTGACACGTTGTTTGCAAAAATAGTGCCATCTCAGTCTCAATTGCAAAAAATGGTACTACCTGCCGCCTGGTGACCGAGCGACAGATTCCTTAGGGCGACACATGGCACTTGTCGCCCGGTCATTAGGTGGTAGGTGCCTCAGGCCGACACGTGGCACACTTGCCGCCCGATGACCAGGTGACATGTGTCGCCCGGTCACCGGGCGGCAGGTAGTGCCATTTTAACAATTGAGGCTAAGAGGGTGATATTTTTGCAAATAACGTGTTAAATAGGGCCAAAATTGGCTTTTGTTCGGAAGTTAGCTAGAAAGAGACATACTCATTTTCAGAATCATGCATGTACCATAACAAGCCAAAAGAAAAAGTTTGGCATTGATAAAATATACACATATTAGAGCACTAAAAAAACAAAATGGATGCATCATAGCAAAGGCAACATAATTTTTTTGTGGCTCATAGTACCTTCTCCCAATCTCCGAAATAGAAATCCTTGGCACAGCGGACGACAACCCAGGTCCTCTCCGGGAGTAGGGCAGCAGCTGCTCACCATATGTCCCAGCAGAGCCAACCGTTAGTTTGCTGTGTGGTAGTGATGGCGGTAGCACAGGCATGGGCAGTATGATCGGCACAACAACCTCCTCCTCGTGTTGCCGTCGCTTCGTAGGTGGGTTTTCAGTCCTTGAGCCGCCGGTGGCAAAACCACATTTGCAATTGCCTATCCATCAGCCCCAACTCCACTGACAGCTCTGCCCGTAGCATCTCGTACGGATATAGATCATCTGCATCATCATAAACCAAACCAAATCCTTAGAAAAATCACACGCACATTCTGATCAATTATTCACTAAAACAGACATGAACAAAAACCTAAAAAAAATCGAAATTATCAAAACTTATCCGTGAACCAGTATAGGTCTTCTCGCGAACATCCAATTGGTAGGGTGTCTTCATCATGCGCTTCATCGCTGGCTTCCCACTGGATCCAGAGGCACCGACTCCACCACCAGCGCCAGGCACCAAGGCCGGGGCAGGGCTCTCTGGCTTCCCCACCCCGGTCGATGGGGTGGGAGGGGAGGAGGCGAGGCAACGGAGAGAGGAGGAAGAGGAGATGGGGGAAGAAAGGGATGGCGCCTTGGGTAGAGAGGGGCGATGAAGGAGGAGGAAGAGGGGATGGGGGAGAAGGGGGAAGGCGACGGGGTGGGACAGGAGGAGGCGAGGCGACAGAGATGAGGGGGTCAAAGATGAAGGCTTCCAAGTCCCACTTTGGCAATCGTAGATTTGTTCTCCACCTTCAAGAGGTAGCCATAGAGGAGATGGGGTGGTCCTCGATGGTCTTCCTCTTGCATATCTACGGGCCGTTTCCCTCAATCCACCAACATTGGTGCTCAAGAAGAGATCTAGGAGGGGGAACTTGGAGAGGACGATGGCGTCGAAGACGGTTGAGAGTGGTGGCAGCAGGAGGACGACCTGGAGGAGGAGGGCGCACGAGATGAGTGAGGGGAGTGTCGGCAGCCAGATCCAGCAGCGCCAGCTAGAGGAGGCAGGGAGAGCGAGGGCGACATGAGACGGCTGAGACCGGCGGCGGGAGAAGGAATGAAGGGGAAAGGGAGGGTGACACGAGAGAAAGGAGTGCAAGGGAGCACTGAGAGGGGGCAAGAGAGATGCAGGGAAGGAGGTGGCACCTGTGAGTGGCTGGTGAAGGGAATGGGGGTGGTGGTGTGTTGTTGCATGTGGGGGGAGGGGGGAGCGGAGGGATCAGGAGGAGGAGGCTAACTGTGGAATGGTTCCCATGCGGAAGATCCGACGGTCTAGATTTGGTGGGGAAATACCATGGTGATTTGGTCATATATGGTGGCACCCAATTTTTCTGTGAGGAGAGAGAGAGGAAAGAAAGTGCCAACTATTAATTGATTCTTTTAAATAGTAGGGATTAAATTTAAAAAAATTTAAAATAAAAAAAATTATATCAACATAAACAATACAAAAAATAGAAAACCGATAAAAAAATCTAAAAAATTATTAAATTAAAAAGGACGAAATTAAGAAGTTAAGCCTATACCCAACTCCAGGTTGCTCGCCACTGTAAATCTCATCCTTCCCGCCACAACTAAGAGCCTGTTTGGGAGAGCTCCACCATTGAAAACGTGGATCTGGAGCAGCAGCTCCACCGTGGATCTGGGATCCCAGCAGCTACAGATCCACGAAATTGAGGTTTTGGTGGGTAATTACCACCCAACTCTACGAGGAGGTACGAAACCAGTGGCATTGGTGGGTAATTACCACCCAACTCCATGAGGAGGTACGAAACCAGTGTTTTTAGAGCACCCCCTTGAGGAGCTCCATGAAATCCATAGATCTGGCCCTCAGATCCAGGATTTTAGGGCCTGTTTAGGACTGCTCTGCTCCAGTTTTTTCAGCTCTGCTCCACCAACTCCACCATGGAGCAGCTCCACTGTGGAGTTTCTGGAGCAGGTGGTCCTGTTTGGCACGCAGCTAGCTCCAGCTCCAGAAATGTGAGCTCCACTGTGGAGTTTCTGGAGCAGGTGGTCCTGTTTGGCACGCAGCTAGCTCCAGCTCCAGAAATGTGAGGTTTCCCTGAGAAAGGTCCAATATACACCTGAACGATGTTTGGTGTATGTTTTGATGTCTGCGGAGCATATGTAACTGTTTTTTTTTGTTGCCAATTGAAATATGATGTAAAATATTATAATCGCAATTAATTTATTCGAGAAAACCAAAAAACAAATATTTTGGTCAAATAATTCCATCCTTTTGTCCCATAAATTGCAACGTGCATGATAGATAATTAACAAAGTCCATCATTCGAATACAAATAATTGTCCATATATAACTAGAGAGTAGTTTAAACCAAAATGATTACGAATGCAAGTGTTCCGATACATAATTCTAGCTCCAAGCTAGAGAATTGAATTGTTGATGTTTGCTGCAGATACATATACAGCTTGTGTCTCATACTTCAGTGTTGCAGCCTTCCAGGTAATGGCAAGGTTGCTGCACTGCATTGCCAAAGTTTTCTCAACTTTTCAGAATTTTCTGAACTCATTCATGTCAAGCTTTTAAATCTACTGTGAAAAAAATCTACTCCTTGCCAGCATGCTCATTTGCATTGCTACCCATACTTGAGATCAGTATTTTATTTGATATGATTAGAAGTTCAAAACAGAGCTAAAAATTTTACTGCACTGCATTGTTAATGTTTCATCAAATGTTCAGAAGTTTTTCCAAGTCCAGTTATGTCATGCTTTTCAAACCTCCTGTATGAAGATTTCAATTGTACCCCATATTTGAGACAAATCTTTCAGATGTCATGAAAAAACAAAACTCCGGTTGCCAGCCTCATCATGTGTAATCGTTTTATTTTTATGTAATTACAACACAGAACATAAGCCATGCTAAAAAAAGATTCAGGACATAAGAATTGGCTCTATTGATCAAGCTAAATGATACATGACATATACATTACAGAATAATTGTAAAGCTTCAAAGAAAAAGGTCATCTCTCTGTTTTGCTGAATTGTCTTGATGATAACATAGGCATAGAGATCCATCCCAGCCATCACCTCGCCGGAGCGTCGCCTGGGGTGGCTGGAATAGGGAGGAGGCGCGGGTGGGGGCGGAGGAGAGGGGCGGCGCGGGTGGGGGGGGGGCGGAGGAGAGCGGCGCGCGGGTGGGGGAGGAGAGCGGCGCAGGGGGGGCGGAGACGAGGGGCGGCGCGGGTGGGGGGCGGAGGAGAGCGGCGCGCGGGTGGGGGGCGGAGGAGAGGAGCGGCGCAGGTCGGGGGCGGAGGAGAGGAGCGGCGCGGGTGGGTGGGGAGGAGAGGAGTCGCGCGGGTGGGTGTGGAGAAGGAAAAGAAATCGAATCGGTACGGAGGAGAGGAATTTGTAATGACAGTGGTGGGTAATTTTCCCCCAACTACATGAGGAGATACAAAACTTCAGTTTCTGAAGTACCCCTTGAGGAGCTCCAGAAAAAACGTGGAGTAGGCATTTAACTCCACATTTTTCTTGGAGCAGAGTTCTTGGAGTTGGACCCGTTTGGCTAGACAAGTTTAGAGCAGAGTTGAAAAAGCTGGAGCGGAGCAGTCCCAAATATACCCTTAGTGGATCCAGATTTCGCGGAGCTGGAGCGTTTGGGTAAAATTTCGTGAAATGGAGCTGATTTTTGTGGATCTGAAACTGGAGGAGCTCTCCCAACCAGTCCCTAACCTACTCATCCAATTCCAAACCACCTCGCTCCTCGAGTCCCTCCTCCCCGCTCGCTCCCACCATGCACCGGCCAACGCTCACCACCTGCTCGACGAAATGCGCTCTAGAGCCAGCTCCATCGTACGCGCCCTCCTTAACGCCTCCAGGGACGCGAACGCCGTCGCGCCCCTCCACTGCACGTTTCTCAAGTCCGGCGCCGTGCTGGATCCGCCCGTGCGCACCTCCGTCCTCAGGGCCTACGCCAGGGCGCGCAACGTGGGCTCCGCTCTGGCGCAGTTCGACGAGGCTGTCGACCCGGACGTGATCATGTGGAATGCTGCGGTCAATGCTTTAACGCTGAATTGCCGTTATGTTGATGCCGTGGTTCTTTTCCGGCGAATGGTGGACGCGGTCGGGGCGTTTGATTCTTTGACCGAGGTCGTCATGCTGTCGGCCGCATCCCGTGCGGGTAACTTGGAGCATGTGATGGTCCTTCATGGGGCGGCCATGGAAAGGTGCCTTCACACTGATCTGAGGCTTTGGAATGCTATGATCGACATGTATGCAAAGTGCGGACATTTTTACTATTCGGAGGCTGTGTTTCAGAGGATGCCATACAGGGACACTACCTCATGGAACTCTGTAATAAGTGGGAGCTTATTTAATGGACTTGCTGAGATTTCGGCATCTTACTTCTAGAAAATGAACCGTTTCGGTTTTCAGGCAGATGAGGTGAGCCTGTCTTCTGTCCTTTCTGCTTGCTCTCATCTGGATGATCTTTCTTCCTTTGGGAAGTCTGTCCATAGCTGTGTGAACAAACTCGGTTATGAGGACACTGCATCTTGCTCGGTGGCAAATTCCCTGATAACATTCTATTCTGAGCTTGGGTTTCCAGAGGCTGCAGTGAGCACTTCCAACAAAAATTTGGTATCATGGAATGATATGATCAAGGGGCTGGTAGAGAATGAAAGGGCTAGCGAAGCCCTTATTGTTTTCCAGGAAATGATGTCAGATAACCAGCCAGACGTTGCAACTTTGGTTACTATAATTTCAGTTTGTGGTGATCAAGTCCTATTTTGTGAAGGAAAAGCAATCCATGGATACATAATCAGAAAAGGGCTTCTTCATCAGAAGTCTTCCATAGTAAATAGCTTGCTTGATTTGTATTTGAAATGCGACGACCCATCTACAGTGAGTATTTTGTTCAGGACAATGCCAAGAAGAGACCTGATCTCGTGGAACACAATGATTTCTGGTTACTCAAGAAACGATTTGCTGAGAGAAGAGGCTCGAGCTATGTTCAAACGATTACTTTCTGATTGTTTAAGCTTCAGCTTAGCAACCGTACTAGCTGTTATACCTTCATGCTCTTGTCCAGAAGACCCCTTTGGCAAAGCAATTCATTCTTTCAGCCCGAAGTATGGATTTACATGTGGAATTTCAGCTGTTATTGCCTTGATGCACATGTACATAAGGTGTGGTGACTCACTGGCTGCCTTTTCGCTTATGGAAAGTATAATGCCTGTGCCAGATATTGTTTCAAGGAATACAGTCATCGTGGGCTGTGTACAAAATGAGCTCTACAAAGATGCATTGGAGGCCTTTCAGTTCATGCACTCATCTTTGCCAGTAAATCCTGACAGCATTACACTAGTTAGTGTTTTATCAGCATGTGGAAGTCTTAACCTACAATCCCTTGGGAAATCCATCCACTGCATGGCATTAAAGCACTTGCTTGCATTCAATTTGAGGGCGAAGAATGCCTTGTTAACCATGTACTTCCAGTTTGCAGATACTAGAAGTGCTGAGTTAGTTTTCTATAGTCTCGGAGATAGAAACTTGTGCACTTGGAATTGTATGGTCTCTGGTTTCGCTTAGAATAAGGAAGGCTGGAGAGCATTGCAGTTCTATCAGAAGATGGAGGATTTTGCGCATAATGAAATATCTATAGTCGGTATTATCTGTGCTTGCACTCAACTCGGGCATCTTAGACGAGGAAAGAGAATACATGGTCATGTGGTCAGGTCTGGTCTACAAAGTAATGTTTTTATTTCAGCCTCGCTTGTTGATATATATAGCAAGTGTGGAAGACTGGACATTGCCGTCAGAGTATTTGAATCCTCTGCTGAAAAATTGACTGCTTTCTGGAATTCCATGATATCAGCTTTTGGATTTCATGGGCATGGGTTGAAATCCATAGAACTTTTCTGCAAGATGAATGATTCTGGAACGAAAGCCACGAGAAGTACTTTTATTGCTCTTTTGTGAGCTTGCAATCACTCTGGGCTTGTCCATGAAGGATGGAAGTGTTACCACCTTATGTCAGAAAAAATTGGGATTATTTTCCAACCCCAGAACACCATGTATGCATTGTAGACATGCTTGGGCGTGCTGTTCGGCTGCAGGAGGCACATAAAATTTTGGAGACTTTACCATCCAAACAAGCGCATGGAGTTTGGGGTACACTGTTAAGTGCTTGCAGTAACAAGAGTGAACTCAACATGAGCGAATCCGTTGCCAAGCATTTGCTCTCACTTGAACCTGAAATAGTGGTTATCATGTGACGATTTCTAACTTGTTTGCATGTCAAGACATGTGGAGTGGTGCAGTCCAAGTTATAGGCGTATTGCTGTATTGCAACTTGCAAGATAAAGGATTGATGATGCCCCCTGGTCACAGCATTGTTGGTTAAAGGGTGGGTCAAAAACCATGGATGCTATACAGCGCCAACCAAAAATGTGTGACCCAGTTTTGCAGTCACTGATTACTTGCGGCAGGCTCTCTTCAAAGTGGGGAAAATTGCACATGTACCCCATAGTTAATAGGCACTTGTAGATCTGCCCCACACTTAAGTGGCCTTGTAATTTTGCCCCATACTTGACATGCCCTCTTATTATTTTGCCCCATTGCCCATTTAGCTCCTATTTTAATTTCGTTTTTCATTTTTTGGGGCTGTAAAATTTTGTTTTACAAAGTTGTCCATTAAATGCCTAAAACATTCTCTTTGCTCGGCCTGTGGAAAAATATTTTTTACTGCATTTTTCCTGCCCCAAAAAATGAAAAATGAAATTAAAATAGGAGCTAAATGGGCAATGGGGCAAAATAATAAGAGGGCATGTCAAGTATGGGGCAAAATTACAAGGCCACTTAAATGTGTGGCAAATTTACAAGTGCCTATTAACTATAGGGTATATGTGCAATTTTCCCCTTCAAAGTGACACAGGTATCTGACTGCAAGGCTGAACTCTGTTATGAAGTTTGGCTACTATAGGAACGAAATTATTTAAGGATGTGTTTGGTTGGAGTGATGAAAGTGGAATGGGATGGGATGGAATAGGATGAGATGGTTCCACAAAAAAGGTGGAACCACATGGTCCAGCATCTAAGAAGAATATTCTCTAAATTTGCACATGTTCATCCCACTTTGGACCATTCCATCCCACCCACTTTGGACCATTCCATCCCACCCCATCCCTCAAACCAAACACATGGATAGGCTTGGTCAAAGGAACCATTCCATTCCATCCCACCCCATCCTTCAAACCAAACACATCCTAAGAAAATATGGAGGGGCATACATGCAAACACTCAAACCTGAAGGGATGGCATGAAAAGGCAGTTATAAGGGAGGACTACATGCCAGAGGGATGGACGGCTCTCTTTGGGACACACCACCACCCAATCACTCCTTTCACTCTCTTCCTCCTCTGCACCACTCAAAACCACAGCCCCCTCTGCATTTCCCCCCTACCCTCCTCTCCTTCCTTCTGGACACTCACCCAACTCCTCCCAGAGCCACCAAACTGTAGGATGGCCACAGTGATGAAAGCTCCTGCCGTTGCCTCACCGGTCTCGGCGTGGGCACAGCTCCGCCGATGCCTCGAAGGTCTTGCTCGCACTGAAGCTGCATTTCCATTTCTTCGCTGTAGTGGTATATAAGTGTTATGAATAGCGCTTGTATTCATATGAGGCCAATGGGCCGGTATATATACACAAAGTACAGGTGGTAAATATGCAAAGAACCCCTCATAACAATGGGGAATAACAAACTATACATATATCTCTAACACCCCCCTCAAACTCATGGTGGATCCACGACACTGAGTTTGGAGAGGTAGAAGCTATGCTGTGCTCGAGTCTGGGCCTTCGTGAAGAAATCCGCTATTTGAAGCTCCGAAGGCACATACTGAAGAGTAATCACCTGATCATGCACACAAGACCTCATGAAAGAAGCATCAACACCAATATGCTTGGTGAGCTCATGCTTCACAGGATCACGAGCAATACTGATAGCACATGTACTGTCTGACAAGAGAGGGGTCGGTGTAGTGACAGAAACACCAAAATCCTCAAGTAACCACCGTAGCCAAGTAATCTCTGCTGTCAAGAGAGCCATAGCTCGCAACTCAGTCTCTGCACTCGAACGGGACACTGCAGTCTGTTTCTTCGTCTTCCAGGCAATAAGAGAACCACCAAGAAAAATACAGTAAGCGGAGATAGACCGGCGATCAGAAGGATCGCTGGCCCAAGTAGCATCCGAATAGGCCTGAAGCTGTAACGAGCTGGAACGTGGAAAGAAGAGACGACGAGAGATAGTCCCGCGAAGGTATCGCAGAACTCGAAGAAGGTGGCTGTAGTGGACCTGAGTGGGAGCTGAAACAAACTGACTCAGAATATGAACTGGATAAGTAATATCCAGACGAGTAACAGCAAGGTAGACAAGACTCCCAACAAGATGACGATAGCGAGTCGGATCAGAAAGAGGCTCGCCATCAGAGAGTCGGAGGTGAACATTGAGCTCCATGGGAGTCTCAACAGTACGCTGATCAGTGAGAGAGGCACAATCAAGAAGATCCTGAATATATTTCTCTTGGGACATAAAGAAACCATCTGGAGTAGAAGTAACCTCAATCCCAAGGAAGTAACAAAGAGGACCAAGATCCGACATAAGGAACTGCTCACTAAGACGAGCCTTAACAAAGGCAATGTACTCAGAATCATCTCCCGTAATGATCATATCATCAACATACAGGAGAAGAAGAGTCCGACCACGAGACGAAGTGTGGACAAAGAGCGCAGGATCATGATCACTAGCTAAAAAACCAGCAGCAGTGACCACAGAGGAGAAGCGCTCAAACCAAGCACGAGGAGCTTGCTTAAGGCCATAGAGAGAGCGACGAAGGCGACAGACCATGCCCTCAGGAACAGAATACCCAGGTGGCGGATGCATGTAGACCTCCTCACGCAACTCGCCATTAAGAAAGGCATTCTTGACATCAAGCTGAGAAACAGACCAGTGGCGAACAGATGCCACCGAAATAAGAGTGCGAACAGTGGTCATGTGGGCCACAGGAGCAAAAGTCTCGTCGTAGTCAACACCATGCTCCTGCTGGAAGCCACGAGCAACAAGACGCGCCTTATAGCGCTCAAGAGAGCCATCAGAGCGAGTCTTAATCTTATAGACCCACTTACACGTGATGGGATGGGAATGAGATGGAAAGGGAACAAGATCCCAAGTACCAGTACGCTCGAGGGCAGCAATCTCCTCGGCCATGGCAAGCTGCCACTCAGGGTGAGTAACAGCATCCCGGTAGGAGACAGGCTCACGAGTAGCTGCGCCAGCAAAGGCAAAACGGGCAGGAGGCCGAATCGACTGGCGATCGCGGAGAGCGTAGCGAGGAGAAGATGACCCATCAGGGGAAGATGGAGCATCAGAAGAAGATGGCTCATCTGGAAGATCCGCAACACGAGGTCGACGAGTGTAGAAGATAAGGGGAGGAGGTACTGTAGTGGGAGGAGTCTGCGGAGTCGTAGGAGACGACACAGGCGACGACAACGGCGGAGAGGCCACAGGAGGAATATGTGGAGACTCAGTGGGATAGGTGGACGAGGGCAAAACAAATATAGGTGTATCTGGAAAGGTCAAGAAAGACAGAGACTCCACAGAGGAAGCCGAAGGAGAGGCAGGACGTGGGTAGAATGGACGAGACTCGTCGAAAGTCACATCCCGAGAAACCCGCATCCGACGACCAACAGGATCCCAGCACCGATAACCCTTGTGCTCGGCACTGTATCCCAGAAAGACACACTCAACAGACTGAGCGGTCAGTTTGGTGCGTTCTCGAGGGGCGAGGAGAACGTAGCAAACGCAGCCAAACAGATGAAGTGTAGAGTAGTCAGGAAGAAGACCACAGAGACGCTCAACAGGGATCGCTCCCTGAAGAGCAGAAGAGGGCTGAATGTTGACAAGATAGGTGGCAGTGGAAACAGTCTCGGCCCAAAAGTGAGGTGGAATAGAGGCGGCGATCATCAGAGCACGAGCCGTCTCAAGGAGGTGACGATGCTTGCGCTCAGCGACACCATTCTGAGCATGAGCACCAGGCCAAGAGAACTGAGCGAGAGTGTCCTGCTCAGCAAGGAAGCTGCGCAGGTAACGAGAGAGGTACTCGTCAGCAGAATCAGCACGAAAGACACGAATAGGAGTGGAGAACTGGGTGTGAATCATAGTGGCAAATTGTTTATAGATAGACAAGACCTCACTACGAGAAGACATAAAATATATCCAAGTATGGCGAGAAAAATCATCTATAAAAATGAGGATAAGGAAGCTGAACCTGTTTACCTAACTTACAACCCTGACAATCTAAAGACACGTCTCCTGAGACAGACCCCAGAAGACCACGACGAACTAAAGACGACAGACGAGATCCACACAGATGACCAAGACGGTGATGCCACTGCTGGAAAGAGCCGGTAGACGAAGTGGCAGAAGCGGAGAGACTGGCGGCGATGGTGGCAGCGGAAGGAAGGTGAAGCCAGTCAAGCTCCCAGAGACGCTGTGAGTCACGGCGCCGAGGGCCAGAACCAACCAGAGCTCCCGTGTGGCGATCCTGAACACAACAAGAGTCAGAGTCGAGAATAACCCGATAACCAAGGTCAGTAATCTGCCCAGCAGAAAGAAGCTGCATGGTAAGGCGAGGAACATGAGCAACAGAAGGAACATGAAAGGATGAGTTGCTAAGAGATCCTCGACCAGAGACAGAAAGAGATGTACCATCAGCAGTAAGAACACTGATAGGAGAATCAAGAGGTGTAATAAAAGACAGAGTGGAAGGATCAGGAGTCATGTGAAAAGATGCTCCAGAATCAAGAATCCACGGGGAGGTACCTGACTGTGTAGGGGGTGGTTTCTCAGTGCCCGAAGAGTCAGTAGCAGAACCTGCAGAACCTGTCGAGGGAGAACCTGAAGCGGCAAGCAGGCGTCGAAGTCTGGCTATCTCCTGCTCGGTGAGAGAAGCTGCTGAAGAAGTCGATGCAGACGTCGTCGTAGAAGCACTAGTGCCAGTAGAAGAACGGCGTGAAAGATGCCGCTTTTTCTTATAGCACTGGGACTCAATGTGGCCGTCCTTGTCGCAGTAGGAACAGTGAGGACGGCCACCTCCAGACGGAGGACGGCCACCACCACCTGTGGTAGCCGCTGGAGGAGGCAGTGTAGTAGGCAGACGAGCGGCGAGCACAGAGGGGAGTGGCATCAGACCAGCATCACTCAAACGAGTCTCCTCCGCGCGTATCTCGGTAAGAGCCTCCAGGAGAGTGACACAAGGGTGGCGTGCAAGGAGCTGGGCACGCCTTTGCTCGAACTCAGGACGAAGGCGAGTAAGGAACTCGTAAACCCGCTGAAACTCCAGGTCAACACGTACATCCAGGCAGCACGGACAGGTACGATAGCCAGAAGTGCGAAGTGAGTCCAACTGACGCCAGACAGCAGAACTCTGAGCGTAAAAAGCGTCAACAGTAGCATCACCCTGCTGAAGAGAGTGCTCCTGGCGGACCATGCACAGGTACAGGGCATCACCAGAGGGCTCGTAGCGCTGACGAAGATGAGTCCACATCTGGAAAGCCGAAGAGAGTCCCACAACCTCAGAAGAAAACTGAGGCTGGACACTGGCGATGAAGACAGCAGCAGCCCGAGCGTCGTCATCGTACCACTGAGTGTAGACGGTCAGACGATCCTTGTAGGAATCCAGAGCCTCCTGGTAGGCAGAGGCAGCTTCATCAGCAGCTTTATCATCAGCAGCAGCCTTATCGGCTGTCGGGGGCAATGCAACAGGCGTAGGCTCCGTCGGAGGAATAGGGCAAGGCGGGCAGGTGACATCGCCAGAGAGGACGCCCCAGAGACGAAGACCACGCATGTGAATGCGCATGTGAGACACGAAGTCGGTGTAATTAACACCATCAAAGATCACCGGGCAGCGAGGGAGGGAAACGGTGCCCATTGGTAGGCGGCGCTGGACGGCACGGCGACCAAGGCAACGAAGTCTAACAGGCGGCGCTGGACGGCGCGGCGGTTAGAACGACGTTTTTTTCCTTTTTTTTCTTTTTTTTTCTTTCTTTCCTGCCGCTCGGTTAAAAACTCACACGGGCCAGAGGCCCGTTAGGGTTAGCCCTCGGCGGCGGCGCGACGGAAGGCGGCAGGGCGGGCGGGCGCCAGGCGCGACGGCGGCTGCGGCGGCATGGCGGAAGGCGGCCGGGCGGGCGGCAGCGGCGACCTGGCGGAAGGCGGCCGGGCGGGCGGGCGCCAGGCGGGAGGCGGCGAGTTCGGACGGGCGGGCGCCGGGCGGCGGAGGCGCCGAGGTCGGCGACGGCGGAGGCGGCACCGGGCGGGAGGCGGAGGCGCCGAGGCCGGCGACGGCGGAGACGGCACCGGCGACGGCAGAAGCGACCGGGAGGTGCGGGGAGGCCGGCGGCGGCGCGGGGAGGCCGGCGACGGCGCGGGGAGGCCGACGGTCAACAGTGGAGGCGGAGGCAGCACGCGGGAGTCGGCGACGGTGGTGCAGAGTCGGCGACGGCGCGCGGAACCCTAGGTAAGCCAAAACCCTAGTTTTGGCTCTGATACCATGTTATGAATAGCGCTTGTATTCATATGAGGCCAATGGGCCGGTATATATACACAAAGTACAAGTGGTAAATATGCAAAGAACCCCTCATAACAATGGGGAATAACAAACTATACATATATCTCTAACAATAAGCACTTGTCAGGAGCAATGCATAGATGCCAGGTTGCTGTATATCAAGTTTCCTGGACTTTCTTTTATTGCTTTAGGTAGTTCAAAATTGATTATGTGGCTTTCTATGTCATTCTGTTGCATCATGCTTGTTAAGGATTTCATTTCTCTATAGGCCTGCTCTTTAAGTCAAAAGCTGGCGGCTTTTGGCTTTTGCTACAGTATCTATCTTTCAAACGGAGTATATTCTCAAGACGGGGTCTACAAGTTAAACGATCTACACGTTAAAAGCCTAACATCTGTACCAGCCAAAATCGCAAGTGAGTATCCATCTCTCCGTAATCTGTACCGTAAACAGCCAAAATTCAAAAATTTCAGCCATAAGCTGCAACCGAAAAGAACATGCCCTATATATCAAGTTTCCGGGACTTGTTTATTGCTTTAGGTAGTTCAGAATTGAGTATGTGAATTTCTGTCATTCTGCTGCATCATGCTTGTTGAGAATGTCATTTCGGTTGGAGTAAACATGATGTTAAGTCAGCTTTATGTGTACTATAGCTAGCAATTAAGTAGATATCACTCGATCATTCTCTGTTAGCACATCTGGTATTGTGTGGTTCAGGCCTCAGAAAGTTAAGAAAAATGGACTTGATGGTCTGTAGTCGTAGAACAAAACAAAGATAGTCGGAGTAGCTGTCTTGGGCTTTATGCTGAATTACTGGTCACAGAAAAGGGATGTACAGAGAAAGATATATACTCAACATAGCGTGTATTAATTAGTTCATAGCTGTTTCAAAAAGAATCTTCATGATGCATTAAAAAACTGGGATGGGGTTTTGAGGAAGGTGGAGTTGAATTACTCTGTATATAGTGTAATCGGCAGTTTTTGTCAAATAGGACTGCCCACATAATTTTTTCCCATATGAAGGGAAGCATTTCGGTTAGAGATATCCATCTGGCTTGCCTGTTACGCTAATGCACATCAGGACACAGTTCTTTTACTCGGAAGTCAGCCTGTTTAGCCCTGATCGGTTCGGCTTGAGCTTCTGGCTTCTGGCTTATTTTTCACTATTAATAAATTTCGTCTTTTTCTGAACTTTTGGCTTTTTGTTGAGCTTTTTTGCCGGTTCTTTTTTTTCCCGTATTCGTTTGTATTATACATATTGGGCTAACATATTTTTTATATTTTTAAATTTTTTTAAATTTAATTATGCTAAATAAGCCTCTGTCATCTACAGTATTTTTTCAGCCAGCTACAGTGTTTTCAGCCATAAGCCATGAGCTTTTAAGCCCAACTGATCACCACCGCTTGGCCTTGTACATGAGTCTCGCAAGTCCAAATCTACGGGGACTGACTTGATCTTCAGAGCAAAACAGACATATGTCTGAAAAATCACTGCAAACCAGTTTCTGAAAATGAGCTCTGGCGTCATATCATTTCATTGTTCATTCTGTAGTCATTCCACCTCGTTGGGTTGCTTTCCATTTGTATGGCTGCATGATAAACACTTTAGCAATAAATTAAACTGTATGCTTGTAATATTTACTTGTTAAATGCCAAGGTGATTCTTCTACTTTTCATGTGCAGCTTTTCATCTGTTAAATATGTCCTATTTTCTGTTTTGAGTCCCAGACCAACATTTCAAAATGCAATTTCTGCTAATGACCTTGCACCTGCCATTACGAATCTGACGTTACAGTTCTTTCACACCATTTTCAGGTTCATCAGGTGCCCCTGGCCAAAGCCTGCAGTCATCCTTCCATGGCATCTCCCTGCATTGCGGGCCGTCGAAGCCGATCCACTCGAGGCCGTGCTGCTCCCGGTCGGTGCAGGTGGAGATGATGGCGAGGCCGGCGATCCAGTTCATCCAGGGCACGGACGAGCAGACGATCCCGGACGTGCGGCTGACCAAGTCGCGCGACGGGACGAACGGCGTGGCCATCTTCACGTTCGAGCAGCCGTCGGTGTTCGACTCGTCGGCGGAGCTGGGGGACATCACGGGGCTCTACATGATCGACGAGGAGGGCGCGCTGCAGTCGGTGGACGTGAGCGCCAGGTTCGTGAACGGGAAGCCGGCGCGGATCGAGGCCAAGTACGTGATGCGCACCCCCAGGGAGTGGGACAGGTTCATGCGCTTCATGGAGAGGTACTCCCAGGCCAACGGCCTCCAGTTCGTCAAGAAGTGACTTCACTTCACGTTTGAAGTGCCCCTTTTCCTCCCATTCTGACACTGCCTCGACCGTGTGTAGCTGTGCTGCTAGTCACCATGAGCTGGTAAGCTTGATGCTTGATACACACTGGGTTGTGTGCCTCTCTCTCTCTCTCTCTCTCTCTCTCTCTCTCTCTCTCTCTGATGTGTGTGAAATTTTGTAAAACATACAGTACTAAGGGGAGGTTTGTCAGTACACACTCGAGAGCTAAGCAAGAGCTCCCGTCAGATCAGATGCTGCGGTTATGTTTAGCTTTGAGTTAACAAAGGGGAGAAGATTATAGCAAGCATAAGCCACCCGACAAATTGTGCTTTTGGGGCGAATGGTGCAATCATAGATTGGGAGTTAGCCTAGCTGTGAGCGTGATAAGAGGAGCAGACAGATTGGTGGTGGTTATAAGTTGACTCGCTAACTTCACGCAGCACTCCTGTTCAGTATCACGGGTTCGCAGCAGACACAGGGCATGTGGCCGGACTGGAAGCCAGCCTAGATCTAGTACTAATCTGGATCAATCACTCTCTCACTCTCCCCCTCATCTTTCCCTCTTAAACAACTGCAATTTGCTGCTAGTCTCTCTCTCTCTCTAACATTTCTAATGAATAAAGATTTGTCGGTTTGGGCACTATACCGTCCCTTTTTGGGTAAGCTTTCTTGTTCCTGGTGTTCTCCGTTTTTGCAGGAAGCTACAGCTAGCTAAGAGTAATATACTACTACTACTACTACTACCACCACCAATTCTGACCTAGATTGCCACTCCACTAGTAGTGTGATCCTGCCCAATATGATGCAGCACAGCGCGCGCTTAAAAGAGTACAGACAAGTGCTTTCTGAAAAGGTTACTCTGCCTCTGGGCAGAAGAGAATATATGGCACTGTATCTGCAGGTTTCTTTTCCTCGCAGTGTAGAAAGTCGTCATTTGGATCATTTGTTACCAAACGTATGGTGTTCTCGCTGGAACTTACCCAAGCACGGAGAACGATTTGACTCGTTCGGGCCTCGTGCAGCTGTGTGAGAACGACGCTTATGAAGTGGACCTTCTCACTCCTCAAGCGAACCATTCAATCATGTTGCGCTTATCCTCAAGCAAGTACATATTAATTAATGTGTAGTATTAAGAAACTAGGAACGAATAGTGATATCAAAAGTGTTTTTGTGTAACAGTGATCTTATAGTAAATCGACAGAATCGTCGCAGATAATAAGGTATAGGTAAATTGCAACTATCAAGAATTAGTAGTTTGTGCATCCAGCTTGCACTTGTAGAGTGAAAATACAATCAAACATGTGACATGTTGTTTTTGCGAAGCTGTCTGATATATCAAGGCTCAAGCATCCATCAACTTTGTTAAAGATCTTCCGGGTATCATGAAAGAGGATACACCCTCCAATAAGAGCTTTGTGATTGTATAGTGCCTCGCATCATTCAGACACATCTACGTCCTAGTATTCCAATCCACGGGGCATCGCATCATTAAAAGCAGATCAAGAGCCTAACATAGTATAGCTCCTGAATAGTTGTTCTCTTCTCTTCCTTTAATTCTTTCTTTATATCTTTTACAGGTGAAGTCATCATCATCTTTTTACTCATGTGAAGCCACCTCGGACCATGCTTGACATTTCTGAATATTAGTAGGCAAACTAGGTGGCCTTTTCCTGATTTCTGCACCAATTTCACAGTGAACTCAGGTTCATGTACTAAAGATCCATTTCTAATGTGTTAGTTAAGACTATTTGTAAGAAATGCTGTTCCAACTCATGCTTCTTGATGTTTCTGTAGTCATTATTTAATGGTAGACCACTCCGGTGGATACATTTGGAATTCCGCCATGGGGTATATAGATCACCGTGCATCGATTGAGACACAAAACATAATTTATTTAATAAAAATGGTGTAGTTAACACTTGGACATCTCAAATACGTCTCCTTGGCCTACAAGGAAAAGTGCAAATTTCCTAAGCAAGTTAGCTCCCTTTCGAGATGGATTTATTTAGACGAGCAGACATGCCAGCTCTCTTCTGGGGGGATTGACAGTGAGTTCCAGTTGCCAAATGTGTGGCTTGTAGTTGTGGCCTTTATGGCCTTGTCCATCATTCCTTGGCTCCATGGCTGGCAAGTCAACTTTTTCTTGTTACCTTTTATCAAGGCACGGTGGAACCCAAGTTAATTAACAGCAATTTTTGATAGATGAGTTCAGGAATGAATACATTGATTTAAGAGTATTCGGTGTACAGATGATTTGTCTGGACTACATGATCCATCTATTAGTCACCTATATGTAGAATAAATCATTGAAGAAACAATATCATTGTGCAACTGAAAACGGGAGCAAATTTCCTTAATTTTGATTACATCAGCCTTAGGTTTTTTTTTTCATTTTCTATCTTGAGTGGCCATGCTGGGAATAAGATGGAGGTCTGTTTATATTAGTTTTTGATTTTGGCTTACGAATAATAACAATTTGTAGAGAAGATTGTAGAGAAAGGCACTCGCGTGCGATTTTGGCCGATTCAAATAAAGTCACTACAATATACTACAATTAACTAATAGATTCCGTCTTAAAAAGACATTTCGTTTAAAAGTTAGAAATTATAGAAAAGGTATATTTTAGAAGTCAATACGAACAGAGCCGAAGTCGCCTAAAACATATGGGCATATTTATATTTTAGCTCAATCCTCCATTATCCAAATTACATCTAGTTTGAATTTTGAAGCGGTCCATGGGTTGACATGACCACTATATCGTGCTGGTCAAACCCACCATGCACAATTAGTTGTCTAACATAATCCTGTTCGGGTGCAAATATAATCATTATCCCCTCTCCCAACAAAAGACTAAAATTTTAAACCATCACATACTCTGCGTACGAAATTTGATACCAAATCAAAATACAAAAGCAGAAATAGCATCTATAATTTCATTCTAATTAACTATTAAGTTTTCTACATCAAATAACTCATCTAAAAATCGAAGTGACGATCAAATATATACAATACACTTGTATTTAAATACTAGCTTTAATAGAACGACGAATATATAGATCATATACTCACGTCATGCAAGTTCATAGTACCACATTAATAACATAAAGAATCGAAGAACGACTCCTGTCCCAAGAACACAGATCTCACTCCCCTACGAGCAATTGCATTGCATGACAGAACCAAACAATTTTTTAAAGAAAAAGTCAGGAAACAAAAAAAGAACCTGCCAGAAAACCGTTACAACAACAAAAGAAGATCGCGAGGACAGCCTCTCCCCCCCCCCCCCCACCCCCCCGGGCCTGCTACTCTGCTCCTCCCGAACTCCCCACACAAAAAAAAAAAAACCGTCCTCTCTCTCGTCATTATATCACACTACAACGCTACTCCCAGCTCCAACTCCATGCATATCCATTAGCAATTATTAATTGCTCCCAGCTCCTACTCCATCACCTAAACCCGAAAAACAAACCCAAAAAAATCCGTAACCGCAGCGGCGAGGCGGAGGCAGCCGAGCGAGCGGCGACAAGTCTCCGGCGGAAACCCTAGCGGCCAATGGCGGAGGACGGCGAGAAGGCTACGGCCGCGGCGGCGGAGGGAGGAGCAGGTGGTGGTGGAGGGGGAGCAGGGGGAGAGGAGGAGAGCGTGAAGCTGTTCGTGGGGCAGGTGCCCAAGCACATGACGGAGGCGGAGCTGCTCGCCATGTTCCAGGAGGTGGCCATCGTCGACGAGGTCACCGTCATCAAGGACAAGGCCACCAAGGCCTCCCGAGGTGCGGATCCGTACGCCCCGGATCTGGGCTTGCGAGCCTCGCTCGCGTTTTGCCGCGGTTCCGGCTCGATTTGGGGCAATGCCGCGGGGGAGCTCGAGTTCTGCGCTGTTCCCTCGCGGCAAAAGTTTTCGTACTATGTTGAGATTTTTGTGTGTTCTCCTTCCTTCGTGTGTGTGTTGTGGCGATTGTTCGGCGCAATGCCGTCGGACGAATTTGAGCGTCTCGGGAGGAATTTGTAGTGTTTTTGAGTAGTTTCTCTTGTGGGCGTTGATTTGTTCCAATGCTGGAGGGAGGCCTCGCGTCGAATTATCTGATTACTGGGTTTTGAGCTCGAATTTTGAGTTCTATCGGTCTGAATTGCGTTAGGTTAGTTGATTTGCTTCAATGCCGGTCTTTTTCCCCCTTGCAGTGCCTTAGTCTTCGAAAGTTCAGTTTTCTCTATACAATTCGTATTTTTCATTTTTTTGTGTGACCCATGGCTTGAGCTTGTTCTGGGGCAATGCAGGCGTAAATGTGCTATATTTCCGTGGAATTTATGGTACTTTGAGGGGATTGGAGCCCCGATTTTTAGCTAGTTGGTTCGGATTGACGTCAGAAAATCTTAAGATGAGCTTGGTTTGGACTTCTGTTTGGTGATTTGACCCTATAGTTTTCAACATCTTATCTTGGCGTAGGATTCGCATGCTTGTTGTTTTTTTATTTTGCGTATGCCTAGTCCTGTCCTTCAAAGGGATTGATTCCAATCTGGCGAAGTAAATTTGATCTTTTGGTGGTATTTTGGGTTGCCCCCTTCATTTGAACATAATTTGACGCAATGCAATCGGGGGTTTTTGTTTGTTTTTGTTTACATTATGTTCGGTTACTCTTCTTGTTAGTAGAGCTTGATGATCGATTGTGGTGATAAAAATCTGAAATTTCTCACAGAATTGCTGATTGTCAAGCCTCGGTTTTCATTTTAGCCTATGCCATGGAGACCTGGAGGGTTTTTCATTCTGGTCGGTTTGAACTGGCCTTGTACAATTCTGCCACGAGAATTCGATGTTTCCAGGTTTTTTTTGTGTTTACAAGTTTTAAATGAATAATCATAAGTAATTTATGTTCTGCTACATGTGGAGATTTGGTCGGAGTGGACCTTGCTGCAAAATTAGAAATGTTGCCTTGTTTTCCATAAAAGTTGGTTGCTGCTTTAGACATTGACAAGCCAGATTTGCCCCTGCTAACGCTTTTCCCTTGCCTTTCTGGAACTGCAGCCTGATAGTGTTTTTCGGTTTCTTTATTTTGTTCGTCTGCCTCTTAACTTGACCTTAATTTTAGATATCGTGAACCTAATGCAGGGTGTTGCTTCCTGATATGCCCCTCGAGGGACGAGGCTGACAAGGCAGTAAATGCGTACCACAATAAGCACACTCTCCCTGGGGTATGTGAGCATTCCAGTCTTCTCTATTAACATGTTCTTCATGCCATCTGCCTAGGTGGAATTTTTACAAACTGAACCCACTGTAGGATCCTTTAGTTCTTTCTGGGTCGCAAATTATGGATGATTTAAGAATATTCCATAATCTGGTTGGCAGGGGCCGCACTGGAGCTAATGCATGTCTTTAGCTGTTTGGTGGGACCAAATGAAATCTTCGGTGGGACACTCCGGGAAATTAGATTTAGTGACCTTGGTGGGTAGTCTAAAATTTGGAACGGTTTGTATTGAATAACCATTTTTAGTTTGCCAAGGGGAGGCACAGACGATTGTAGGGCTAAAACAGTTGAACCCATTCTAGTTTCTAGATTTGGTGGTGTGTCATGGTTGGGCAGGCTATGCCCTTTTCCAGGGTTGCTTTATTGCTGATATTAAGGATTTTTCTGAAAATAGTTTACCCAGGTGGTAATTTTATTTTTCTTTCTTGCGCTTAGACGACATAATATAAGCTTTAAGCTTTCTTAAATATGAGTTCTTGTTGAATAAAGTTGGTCTTGCTATGCGATTATCCAATTGGAACATGCTGTTCTGATGCAATAAAGTCTTTTTAAATGAATGACTAGAATATGTTAGAGCATGCTCGGTAGACAAAATAATGCCCATGCAATACAAATAATCATGTTTGTACGCTCCATGAATCATCTTTAGTTATCGCTTAAATCTTTTGTTCGCTATTGAGATTAAGATAAAGCAGAAAGCCACTACATACATGGAGTATAAGATATTTTGTGTTCATGGTTAGTGTAAAGTTCATCTTTTTGTTCCATATTTCTGCAAGGTCGCTAATATGCAGGGTTGTATTATGGTACGATTTTATGAAAGTTAGTTGGTTTAACCTCATTTCCCAAAACCCTAGTATTTATACTCTCCAAGGATGCGAGCTAGGGAATCTGTTGTTCTTATTGTAGGACAGTAGGAGAAATGGTGAAGGAGGTTTCCTTTCGTGGTCAGTTTAGCCAACTTTAACCTGACTGTGGGCACGTTAATGCACTATATGGGGGTAGTTAGTGAAGGTTTTAGTTGCAAATTTTATATCCAGATAAGCAAAGATAAGCTCATCTTAAGAGGAATTTCTGATTCCAGTCCCCCACCAAGTATAAACTTGTGTAGCATCTGTCAGCAGATGGCTGGTCAAAACATTTGGGCCAATTGGCAAAAGGTATATTTGGTTGGAGAACAAACAAGGCTACAGTTAACCTTAGGCAAGAGTCACACTAGTGGAATTACCACATTATGCTGCAAGTAGCGGGTGTGCTTGTTTTTTTTACGGAAATAAAGTTGGGTCTGCGGTAGATTTAGGGCCTGTTCGGTTGGTGAGAAGCCGGCCGGCTTCTCACAGCCGCTACAGTACCTAACTTTTAAACGGAGTATTTTCTCAAGACGGGGTCTATAAGTTAAACGTTGTACACGTTAAAAGTCCAACATCTGTACCAGTCAAAATCGCAAGTGAGTATCGATCTCTCCATAATCTGTACCGTAAACAGCCAAAATTCAAAAATTTCAGCCAAAAGCCATAAGCTGCAGCCAAAAAGAACAGGCCCTTGTGGTCACCAAACGCACAGTAGACTAGACTTGTCTCTGAGAGTGACACACCTAACAAAAGTTAGACCACCAATTTGGCCATCACACTTTTGTACCCATCTTGTATGGAAAATGAACCGATTGTAGCTTCAGTTTTATGGCACACCTAACTGAGGTCCAAACCAAACAATGGACTCAGTGAGGCATGCCTAACCCCAAGTGTGGCCGGCTGTGGCCTGGCTCCTATCAAACACAGCCAAAATGTTTACGTAGATGCTACAGTTGGATATGAGAGAAACTTTCAAACCAGGTGCAAAATCTTATGAAAGTGCATACTTTGGTCTCAACTAGCTGGAGTTGCAACTAAAGTACATTTTTTGTCTATGTCTATCTGCTTGGATGTTCTTTTGGGGTGGGCCAAATTGTCTTTCTTCAGAGTGAGAAAGAACATGATTGCACTAGACCTATAAAGTTGATAAGTCAATACTCTTTCATCCTTGAGCTGTCTTCACCAAATTAATCACATAAAGAGAGTGACTGAATATCTAATCCCACTCCCCCTAAGATGGGATGGGATATTGTTGAGATACGAAGTAACAGTGCATCATTTATGTGTTTACAGAGGCAAAAGTTCACCAGACAAGGATGGTGATACAAAACATGCTATAACAGTCCTGGCAGTTAGAGACCCATATTCTAATGTTGGACAAAAATTGGAATGCTTCAGATTACAGTAGTTGTTAATCACTGACTTAGACATGCCCATGGCTAGTGTTTTCTTTTAGTGATATAGCTACTCTCGTGATGACTTGTTTGGATATAGCTGACAAACTTTTTCTTCGAGACATGAAAATAAAGATTTTGCAGACTTGTTGCTACTTCCTTTGACTCTCTGATGATAATTTTCTCTCTCTCAGGCGTCAAGTCCTTTGCAAGTAAAATATGCTGATGGAGAGTTGGAGAGGCTGGGTATGATCGCCTTTTGTGTAGAACTGTTCTCTTTGCCACTGATTTTGTACACGAGTCTTTGCTTAAGATTTTTGTTGCTTGTTTTCCATTGATATGTGAACAGTGCACTCATGCTTACACTTGCTATGACTTCCAGAACACAAGCTTTTCATTGGGATGCTTCCAAAAAATGTAACAGATACTGAATTGACTGATTTGTTTTCCAAATATGGAAATATCAAGGATTTACAAATTTTGAGGGGTTCGCAACAAACAAGCAAAGGTAAGTTATTGCAAAGAAGTTGCTTTCCTTATCAATAGAAGTAGAAACATCGCTTGAGTCTGAAACTTTGTCATCCCTAATGTATGTTGTTAATTAACTCTGGTTATTGCAGCTGGCTGCGCCTTCCTTAAATATGAAACAAAGGAGCAAGCAGTGGCAGCTATTGAGGCTCTAAATGGGAAGCACAAAATAGAGGTTTGCCAAAATGAGTTAGGATAGCAAAGCAACTTTTACTTATTGTTGAATTTACTCTGATTCACATGAGAGCATAGTATACAGCTCATAATTCTCATTGAACTATGTACTCCAGTTATTTTTTTACAACAGTTGTGAACAGCAAAATAGTGCAGTCACCTGACCTAGTATTTTGTATTGCCCACAGATTTACATTATCTCTTTAAAATGTTCAAATCAATTTCCAGACTGATGGTGTCAAGACTTCGGCAGCCGTTCAATTCTTGGCCATCTTTTTTTCTCCAAATATTTGAATGGTTTGATTGTAAGTTTAAGTATGTAAATCTACTCAAACCGTAGATTTCATCAAACTTATCCTGAATTTCCCCAGCCAATCCACAACTTGACTTAAATCATCAATTGATAATTGTCATAGCTGTTCTACCCCCCATGTGGTGCTGAGTGCTGACTAGTTAGCAGCTACTTACTGCTGGTGACATGGTGACATGGGCACACTGTTAAGGGTATTAGAGATAAGGTATTAGAGATAGAATAGGACTCTTATTTGTTTCCTTATATCTCTCTTGTACTCTCCTATATATATAACCCTTTGGGTCTCATATCAATACACACAATATTCATAACATGGTATCAGAGCTTAGGTTAAAACCCTAACCGATCTACTTCCGCTGTTGCCGCTGCCCCCGGGAGGATCGATCTCCTCTCCCGGGGGCGGCCATCTCGTTGGGCGGCCACCTCTCCAGGCCGCTGTGCTCTCCGGCCGTACGGCACCACCGACGGTACTTTTGAAGATGCCCGCGTTCGCTGGCCACCGCCACCGGATCGTCGCTGGGCCGACGCTGGACTGCCGTCAGATCTCGTCGCGCCTGGATCCCGGCGAGCCGCCGCGGCCGTCCATCTCTTGGACCGCCGCCGCCGCTCATCTCTTCTGGATTTGGCCGCCGCCGTCGTCCACGGCCGTCGTCGCCCGCCGTCGCTTGCACCGGCTCTCACGCCGGTGGATTTTGGTCCGCCGTCCTCTTCTTGGACCGCTGCCGCCGCTCGCCTCTTCTGCCAGGACGGTCGCCGCGCGGTGCTGCCTCTCTCTAGTTTTTGTGACGCTGCGCCCGCGCCTCCTGCGCCGGATCCCGCCGCCGGGCTCTTCATCGCCACCGGATTCGGCCTCTCCGCCGTTCATCTCTCGGCGTCGCGGGCCGCCAGCTCGGGGATCTTCTTCTTCGCCGACCAGTGACGTCTCGTGGGCCGCCACTCGGATCTTCGTCGTCACCGACAGGGCCGCCGCCCGGATCTTCGTCGCGCTCTTCCCCTGCTGCCCGGATCCGGTCGCATCCGGGCCGGATCTGGCCGTCTTCGCCGCCGCCGCCTCTGGATCTTGGTTCCCCTAACCAGGCTCCACGGCGCTGGATCTCGGGCTTCCCGCCGCCACCAGCGCTTTCTCCAGCGTGGAGGTGTCCATCCGCGTCCGCCTCAGTGACGCCCGAGTGGGCTGACTCTTCGTCGGTCGGCTTTGGCCTCTTTTAAGCTTGTCGGTTTTGAGATAGTGGGGCGTTTTCAACTGTTTTATTTATTTTCGGCAGTCTTTAGCTATTTTTCGTGAGTCTTATGTCGCGTTCATTCAAGTCCGCAGTCTTTAATTTTTAGTTCGCTCAAGCCGTGTGAGTCCACAAATTTTATTGTCAGTCATAGAAGTGTAGGAATTTTCTTTTGCATGGCAACAGCCGCTGCTCTTTTCCTTGAGCCGCTGCAGATCGTAGAAGTCTTTATGATGCCGCCGCTTCTCTTTGAGCCCCCCCCCCCCCGAGTTTTTAAGGCCGCCGCGCGCTTTTTCTGCACCGCGCCTCCGTTGCGTTTTTTGTGCACTGCGCCGCCGCCGTCTCAGGCTTCGATCTGTGCCGTCATGCTTCTATCTATTCCTCTTCGGTTTGATTTGACAGTTTATTCAACGACTGCACGCAACGACGACTTTATCACGACTCGGATGTCAGATTTTTCTTGTTTTAGTATTAACCCTTTTTCAAATGCAATGCTATTGCATACGCCTTGCATTTGTGGGGGGTTGTTAAGGGTATTAGAGATAAGGTATTAGAGATAGAATAGGACTCTTATTTGTTTCCTTATATCTCTCTTGTACTCTCCTATATATATGACCCTTTGGGTCTCATATCAATACACACAATATTCATAACACACACCACAAATTTGTATCCTCACGAAATCATTTCCATCCATAACAACAAACAGGAGCAAGGGAAACATGTTGAAAAATGTTCACCTAATTGATGCATAGCTGGCAATGCAGCAAGACCAAGTTATATGTTTTTAATCATTATTCATTATATGCAGAAATAATCAATTAAAGATATTTTCTGTTATTGCATTTTTGGCTAATGTTATTGCATTTTTGGCTAACTGATTTGACACCTTGGGTTTGCATTAATTTAACCAACTGGATATCTTCTGAAATCCCATGGTTACTTTTTGTAAATAAATTCTAACAAGTTATGATCTATTTGTTAGGGTTCTAGTGTGCCATTGGTTGTCAAATGGGCCGACACAGAAAAGGAAAGGCAGGCTCGGAAAGCACAGAAAGCTCAATTGCAATCATCTAATATCCCCAATGCAAGTCCTATGCAACAATCTTCATTATTTGGAGCTTTACAGATGGGATATATTCCTCAGTATAATGGATTTAGTTATCAGGTGACTTGTGCTGTTCTTTTCACTTTCTTTACGTTACACAGTACCATTTGGTATGGAATACAAATCTGATTTTGTTTTTCTGTGCAGCCACCAGGGACATATGGACTTATTCAATACCCTTTATCTCCTATGCAAAATCAAGCCGCCTTTCAGAATATGGCTCAACCTGTTAATCAAGGAAACTCAATGCGAGGAGTCAATCCCGAACTGTCCCCCAATTCAGTTCCTAGATCATTTAATGCAATGCAGTTAGGCAGCCCTTATCCAGCTGTGCTTGGTATGCAGTATGCTGGATCCTATCCTGGTGGTCTCATGAACAATCGTCCTTTTGGGAGTTCTCACAATTCGCTTAAAGTTGCAAGTGCAAATGTCAATTCTGCCACGTCTTCTAGCCCCGGTAGCAATGCCGGTGGCCAAATAGAAGGTTAGCAACATTCGACGCTTATATCTTTATTTGCTGTGCAAGGGAGACACTATATTCTTCCTAGAGTACCTGCACCCATTAGCACTGACATTTCCCCTAAAAGCCATGTGCATTTTGTATCTACATCATGTATGTTATGAATATTATGTGTATATTCATGAGATCTAGAGGGTAATATATATAGGGAGTATAAGAGATATATAAAGGAATATGTCATGCACAGATAAGGAAACCAAGGCATATAAAGAAACAAATAAGCAATTCTATCCTATCCTTAACATCCCCTCAAACTCGTGGTAGATCACACACACTGAGTTTGGAGATAAAATACAAATGTTGTGCCCTAGTCGCATAAAGAAGTCAGTAAGATGTAACTCTGAAAGCACAAACTATAGAGCGAGGATATGAAACATCCACAGTAATGTGCTTGGTGAGATCATGCTTCACTGGTTCACGAGTAATACTGATAGCACCTGCACTGTCAGATATAAGAGTCGTAGATCCCCTCACAGGTACTTCAAAGTCTGCAAGTAGCCATCTTAACCAAATAATCTCTGTAGTCACTACTACCATAGCTCTCAACTCAGCCTCTGCACTCGAACGGAAAACTACAGTCTGCTTCTTGGTCTTCCAAGTAATCAAGGAGGAGCCAAGAAAAACACATTAAGCAGAAAGAGAATGACGATCAAATGGATCATTAGCCCAGATCGCATCGAGTACGGCTAAAGCTGTAGTGAGGTGGAGCTAGGGAAAAACAAATGGCGAGAGATGGTTCCACGCAAGTAGCGAAGAATACGAAGAAGGTGATTGTAGTGAAGATGAGTAGGACGAGCTATAAACTGATTCAAGATATGAGCAATATAAGCAATATTAGGACGAGTGCTCATAAAATATACCAAACTCCCAATAAGATGGCGATATCGAGTAGGATTCTCAAGAAGATCACCATTAGCACCAAAATCTCAACAGTGCGAGTATCAGTCAGACCAGACCAATCAAGAAGACCCTGGACATACTTCTGTTGGGAGAGGTAGTAACCCTCAGGCGTAGAAGAAACCTCAATCCCAAGGAAGTACGTAAGCAAACCAAGATCAGTCATCAGAAACTGCTCACTGAGATGCTTCTTCACATATGTGATGAAAGAAAAATCGTCACTAGTGATGAGCATATCATCCGCATATAGAAGAAGCAGTGTCGTCCCTCGAGGTGAGACATGGACAAACAGAGTAGGATCGTGGGCACTGACAGTGAAACCGACAGCGGTAATCACTGAGGTAAAATGCTCAAAACAGGCACGAGGGGCCTGTTTAAGGCCATAAAGAGCACGACGAAGACGACAGACATGGCTAGCTGGAACAGAATACCCAGGTGATGGCTGCATGTAAACCTCATAATGTAAAACACCATTAAGAAAAGTATTCTTAACATCCAACTGAGAGATAGACCACCGGCGAACGGAAACAACCGCAACAAGAGTGCGAAAAGTGGTCATATGGGAAACTAGGGCAAAAGTCTCATCGTATTCACGACCATACTCCTGCTGGAAGCCACAAGCCTTATAGCGCTCGATAGTACCATTAGACCTGGTCTTAATCTTGTACATCCACTTACACGTGATGGGACGAGCATGCGCAGGTGTCGGTACAATATCCCAGGTCTCCGTACGTCGAAGAGCATCAAGCTCATCAAGTTGCCACTCAGAATGAGAAGCAGCCTCACGATAAGAGCTAGGCTCAGTGATAGAGAGCATGAGCCGTCGAAGAAAAACCAAGACGACCAGGAGGCCGAAGAGATGTCCGGTCACGAAGAGTGTAACGAGGAGCATCATCAAAGGAATCAGACGTCGGTGTCGGCAAGATACCAGAAGAGGAATATGGTGAAGGACGAGGACTCATGGAGTAGTGCACCCCAGAGAAACGAGATGGTGGTGCTGCAGGAACAAGAGGCAGTGCTGCAGGAGGCAGCACAGTATGTGGAGGCATAGAAGGAACTACTGGAGACAGACTAGAGGAAGGCTGTGAAACGGGAGAAATGGGTGAAGAGTCAGGAAGAGACAACCAGGAGATCGTCTCAATGGTGGAAATAGGATGATGAGTCAAATCTCGATAGAAGAAAGGTCGAGATTCATCAAAGACGTCTTGTGAGATCCTGATCTGTCAAGTAAAAGGATCATAGCAGCGATAACCTTTATACTCAGAACTGTAACCAAGAAATACACACTCAATTGACTGGGCTGACAATTTGATGTGCTCTCGAGGCTGCAGCAGGACAAAACAGGTGTAGCCAAAAACACGAAGGTGAGTGTACTGGGGGGCTCTAGAGTCGAGACGCTTTATAGGATTGATATCCTTAAAAGCAGTGGAAGACTGCATATTGATGAGATATGCAGCCATAGAGACAGCCTCAGCCCAAAACTATAGTGGAATGTGAGAGGTAAGGAGAAGAGTGTGAGCAGTCTCAATCAGATAATGATGCTTACGCTCAGCAACCCCATTTTGAGCATGGGCACCAGGATAAGAAGACTGGTAAAGAGTGCCCTGCTCAGAAAGAAATTGTCTGAAAGCGCCAGAATAGTACTCGCCAGCAGAATCATAGCAAAAAGTACGGACCATTATGGCAAAGCTACGATAGATCGCAAAAAACTGACCACAATTAACATAGGGAAAAGCCAAGTAAAACATGAATAATTATCAATAAAAATTACATATTAGGCGTAGGTCTCCATACATCTGAATGAATTAAGTCAAAAGGACGAGAGGACAAGGACTCACTAGAATGATAAGGAAGTTGTAGCTGCTTGCCCAGTTTACAATCCTGACAAAACATGGATGTGTCAACAGTAACACGTCCAAGAACACCCTGACAAACTAATGAAGAAAGACAAGATCCACACAGGTGACCTACACGGTGATGCCACAGCGTAAAAGCTCCAGTGGTGGTGGCAGCAGTGGCGGTGGAGGTGAACGTGGTAGTAGCAACTAAAGTGGACGGAAGGTGGAGGCAGTCGAGAATGTAGAGACTCCAATGATCCCTACGGCACCGGCCAGTCCCAAGTACCGTCTCTGTTCATCGATCCTGGACGAAATAGGTGAGTCAAAACCAACACTACAACTAAGATCAGTGAGCTGTCCCACCGAAAGAAGTTGTATGGCAAGCTGGAGAACATGGGAAACAGCTGGAACAGAAAAATTAGTGGACAAAAGTGTGCCCTGACAGCTGACAGACAAGGAAGTACCATCAACTGTCTGAACAGAAATAGGAAAAACTGGAGGTCCTACTGAAGTGAGAGGTGTGGAGCCTAGTGTCATGTGGAAAGACGCACCAAAAATCTAGAACCCAAGAGATACTTGGAAGAGATGTCTGAGCTAGATTAGCAGAACCTGCTGAGTTGTGAGAGAGCTGAAATAGAGCCTGGTAGAGCTGCTAAACAGAGTCATCTCGCTGAGAATCTGATGAGCTAGTCTGTCTTGCGAAGGGCCTCCCTGCCCCCTTTAGATCGTCCACCCTATGCACCTTGTTCCGCTTTTTCCGCACCGCACAACTTTGGCAGTCGTGCCTGAAGTTCTTGTAGTAGTTGCATTGAACTCCGGTTGGTGCGAAAACAGGAGTGAAAACAGGCACCTGGGGAGGGACCGTAGTCGTAGCAGAGCCTGTCGATGTAGTCGAAGGAGCAGCAAACACAGTCGGAACGGACTGTGCTGCTAACTCGAGACGAAGCTCCTCAGCCCAAAGCATCGAAAGGGCCTCGGTGACGGTCAGTCTCGACAAGCGGCTCAGCAGTTGAGCTCTGATAGGCTCAAACTCTGGGCGAAGACAGCAGACGAAATCATAAAGGCGAAGACAGTCATGATCCGCCTTCTACACTTTATGACACTCCTGACAAAGTGGAGAGGCCAGCTCATCCAGCTAGCACTAGAGACTGGCTAAGGCTTGGAAGAAGTCGTTGACGGAAGAGTCCGCCTAGCAAAGCATCTCTAACTCACGCTTAAGCGAAAAGAATTAAGCATCATTGCTCTATTGGTATCGCTCACGCAAGTACTCCTAGATCTGTCGAGTAGACCGTAGACAAATAATGTCTGGCTGGATGGAGTTGTCGACGCTGACCACAGGATGGCGCGAACACGGGCCTTATCAGCACAGCAGCGCTCGAAAGCGTCAATGGCGTGTTGGAAAGCCTTATCAGCAGCGTCAGCAGTAGCAGCAACAACCTCTGCCTCCTTGGTAGCCTCATTTGCAGGAGATGCAAAAGTAGGCTGCCTAGGAGGAGGCTGAACCGGTGGTGGTGGAGAAGGTCGTGCACCAGTGACATGTCCCCAAAGACGGAGACCATCGAGCGTGATCTCCATGAGTGGAGACTACAAACTGTAGTTCGTCCCATAGAGCTTTGTTCCCGATAAGGGAATCGCAGCTGATGGACTGGATGGCGCGGCGACCAAGGCAACAAAGTCTAACATGCAGCGCTGGACGGCGCAGTAGTTAGATCGACATTCTGTTTTTTCTTTTTTCTCTTTTTTTAGCTAATACAAAAGATTCGGTCGAAGCTTCTCAACCGGAAAGATAGCAGATGGCTTCAACTTGGGCGTCACTGAGGTGACGAGTGGGCGGACGGCGGCGAAGCGGCGGCTGGTGGATCGTCGGCCGGTGGCTCGGGCGGCCGGTGGAGTGGCAATCAGCGGCTCGAGCGGTTAGCAAACCGAGGCTGCGTTGGGTGGTCGGTCGGTCAAGAACTGAGACGGCGTCAATCGGGCGACGGCAACGTCGGATCGGGCAGGCAACAACGGCCGGAGACGGCGGGGCGACTTGGGCGGCGTCGGATTGAGCGCGGCGGCTTGAGCGGTGGCGGCGGCCTAGGCGGCGTCGAAGGCAGCGGAAGCACAAGATTAGAGCCTTAGCTTTGATATCATGTTATGAATATTGTGTGTATATTCATGAGTCCCGGGGGCAATATATATAGGGAGTATAAAGGGGATATACAAAGGAATATGTCATACATAGATAAGAAACCCAAGTCGTATAAGAAAACAAATAAACAATTCTATCCTATGGTTGTCATGGCGTCGCCTAGGCGACGCCAAGTCGTCCTGGCGCCGGGGAGGCGACGCCGCGGAGGATCGTCTCGCCTTGCCTGAACCCTAGCCGTCCGCCCTTCTCCTCTCCGGCCGCGCCGCCTCCCTCCACCCGCGCCGCCTCCCTCCCGCCGCCGTCTCTCTCCCGTGCTCCCGTCGCCGAGGGGAGGGGAGGCGACGGGGGGAGGCGTCGGGGAGGGTAGGCGCCGGGGGGGGAGGAGGTGGCGCGCGGGGGAGGAAGCTTTGGGGAGGGGAGATCGGCGCCGGGAGTCGGAGTCGGCCGTCGGGGAGACCGGAGTCGAGGGAGACGGGAGACGCGACGCGAGAGAGAGGGAGTCGCGAGAGAGAGGGAGTCACGAGACGCGACGCGAGAGAGAGGCGGAAGACTGAGACTGAGGCGAGAGAGTCGGCGTCGGCTGTATATACGCGAGAGAGTGAGTCGGCATCGGCAGACTATATACGCGAGACTCGAATCTGTCGCCGTGCCCGTCGCCTAGGCGTCGCCGGGCCCTCGCCTAGGCGTCCAGGCGTCTCTCGCTCGCCGTGGTCGCCGACTCCGCCGTGACAACCATGTTCTATCCTATCCTTAACGATGTACATTTTCTAGCATCACATGCATTTTCCTGGAGTATTTCGCGAAAATGAACACCTGTACATGTGGCAGCAACATGTATGTAATGCTATCAGAAGATGTACACAAGATTCCAGCACGGATATCAAGAATGATCGACAGCGCTGATTGTGGGTGTAGCTACTTAGTTCTACTAACCGCTACACTAAATCCATATCGTATTACACAAACCTTTTTATTATCGAGATCCTATTACGCAATCCTTAAATAGGTTTACCATTTTTATAGCTGCTATTGTGTAGTTTATTGCACTGTAAGGCCGAATTATCATGTATACAGGTCCTCCTGGAGCCAATCTATTTATCTACCATATCCCACAAGACTTTGGGGACCAAGAACTTTCCGATGCCTTCCAGAGTTTCGGTAGAGTATTAAGTGCTAAGGTGTTTGTAGACAAAGCAACGGGTGTCAGTAAATGCTTCGGTAAAATCTGAATCTCTCTCTCTCTCTCTCTCTCTCTCTCTCTCTCTGCACATAGTCTGTTAATTGGTTTCTAATTTGGTGCAGGTTTTGTAAGCTACGATTCTCCTGCTTCCGCACAGGCAGCCATCAGTATGATGCACGGTTTCCAATTAGGTGGTAAAAAACTCAAAGTACAACTCAAGAGAGACAACAGCAAGCACTGTAAACCTTATTGAAAAAGCATTTGTGGTGACCACGCGATCTGGTTCTTGGTACATATTTGTCAGATAATTGATCGCGACATTGTTTGCTCTGTACCCACAGCACCGTCCACAGTCTACATGGAAGCTCATGTATCTTCTTTTACGTTGTGTAATTTATCGCAGCGTAGCCGTAGCATTTGTCTTAGCAGATCCCTAGTACATCAGAAGTCAGATTCATTCCATTGTTACCTTTTCTCCTGACAAACTGTTTCTTTCTCATAGAATTTGCAGTGATTCCTGACTCACTTAAATCGTTTCTGAATCATCTTATATCATGTGTAATGTGCCCGGGGAAATTTGACGCTTTTGGCAAATGTTTGCCAAAGACTTTTTTTTTTAGAGAGAGAGGATGCCAAAGATTATTAGTAACTAGTCACTTATCAATACTAATATGTAATGAAATGAGAGTTGGCAATTTTTCTTTTGGAGAAATACTACTGTCTGACAAAATGCAGAACATGGTGGGCCAAAAGGGCAACAGCTTGATGGTTGAACCGCAGATCAGTGTAGCATGGAGCAATGGGGCCCCAAATGGCAGGACATCAGCGTAGGATAGAGCAATGGGCTCCACAAGGCAGGAGATCAGCGTAGGATAGAGCAATGGGGCCCACAAGGCGGCAACAACTGGATCTGGATAAATGGATAATGCCATGGGCGCTGGGCCCATGTGCCAGGTTTCTTTGTCTCAACAACAATTTCGTCTTATTATGTGGAACTGATTAGTGTGTGCTTGCTTATCTCAAATTAGGACATCATAGCCGAGACGATGGGTTTACAATAACTGATGTGAGTAGGGTGCGATCGGATCGGATTTGGATATATATTTATCATATTATGTTCGGAACTTTTTTTATTCAAAGTCGGTTATGGTAAGACTAGATACATATACGAATTTGGAGTATTTGAAATTTTGGATATGGTACTGTCGGGATGGATACATGAAAGTTTCGGATCGGAAACAGATAATATAGGCAGATAGTATGCATATACATAAATAAATATACACTGAACCATACCACTATCACTTCAAGTATTTAACTAGCAGTAAATTCATACATATTACGTAAATACGATAGCCAACACGACATAGGTTTAACATAAATGATAAATTCATATACAAGTTCGAAAACTGATAGATGTATACAAATAAAAATAATTAGTGAGATTCAAAGCACCTCATTCATTTCGAGGGTAAGAAAATCCCACAATAATCCTAAAAAGAAAAAATCCTAGAAATTCTCACATTAATTGAGACAAAAGAGAAGCATCCCATCACTTATTTTGGTGGGACCAGATTATAATGGTGCAGATTAATCTCTCTCTCTCTCTCACACACACACACACACATATATATATTAGAATTGTATAGCAAATACAATTGTATTTTAATTATAGGTAGTAGAGTTATATAACAAAAATAATTATATCATAATATCTAGTCGACGAATTGTGTAGGTAGATCCGCTAGTTCATACATAAGTTCGATAACCAATAACGTCATACAAAAGTTCAACAACCAACAAGCCACAAATTCAACATAATATATATTCATACATAAGTTTGACAACCGACATGACACAAATTTAATATAAGCAATAAATCATAATCTCATACATAGGTTCACCATGCCATAATAAGAAACAAAATGACATAAATACAGCCTTAAAGGACCTTCACTTCACAGCTCGTCATCACTAACCATTTATCTTCCTACAATTTGCCATTTCATGTATCAAACTAAGTTAAAAGCATATTTGTAATAAAAAATCAACAACCTTAACAAAAATAAGTGTGTAATACCTGAATCATCATATTAGCAATAAGGGTCTCAACCTTTAGATCACCGATGATAGATAAAATCTAAATGGTTCCAAAAGCATGTTGTGCCATTGACGGTCTCACATCTGGCGTTGTGTTTGCAATGATTGCATTGCGCCCAACATTGAACAATCTTCTTGCCATCCTCCACAACCGTCTTTGTAGTTCTGGTATAGTGATCCCAAATAGGTAATGTGCTCTTCTGTTGCCTCTTTGCACTAGGCTCACCATCCTCTAATGCAACATTAGCATTTGTACCTTGCCCTTGTGTGCTACTACCAATGGAGAGTGCCCCTTCAGTTGGCATTGCTCCCTCTTCAATTGAAGGTGCAGGTGTTGAAGATGATGCAGCTACACCCACACTGTGACTAACACTTGCACTTCCGCTTCCAGATGCCATCACAAAGAATTTGTTCTTCCCAGTTTCTATCAAGCATAAAGATTCGATCAGATTAATTGAAGGGGAACAACAAATCACCATCGGAAACCAAGAACAAATTGCAGATGTGCTGCTAGTGCTAGAGGACTAAATGGAAGGAGCTAGAGCAGTAGGCAGTGGCAGGCAGGCTGTAGGCTCCCAATGGCAACCGGGGAAGGCGGTTCCCGGTGTGGGGTGGTCTGTGTGGTGGCGGCGTCGATGTGCCAGTGCGTGCGTGGTGGCGGGGAGGACTAGCGGTAGCTGGCTGGAGTGACTGTAGTCTGGAGTTAGGTTAGGACTTGGGTGGACCAATTGTTGTCAATGATGGTTGATGGGCTAGGCCGACTGGGGGACTAATTTGCTTGCCGGATATTACCCTGCTTACTGTTCACCAACGCTATTTGGTCAGATTTTAGCTCTCCTGATTTCTCTACTGAATCTGGGAATAACTATCTGATATCGATACCAAACCTGACCAGATATTGAATTGCCTTCCCGAATTCGGTACTGACCGAGTTCGATATCGGATCGGTTGGAATTAATCCGTTCCGTTTATACCCCTAGATGTGGGGTGGATTTCATGGAGAGGTAGCTTTATGAGACTCTGACGTGTCAGCATCAGTATGGCCATTGTCTTCCATCAAGCCAATTAATTCATTCGCAAACTGGTCATTACCAATTGACGCCACAGTTGTTAACACTGTTATGTGGTATTAAGTGAGTACTAACACAACTATTAACTGTTCCTTAATACTCACTCCACCATGCCCCCCGCATGCATATGCATGTGGATCACTCCAGTACCGAACAAATGCACGCGCAAAAACTTACGGGATGATGCACTACCTACTAGTAGAGATTTACAATCAATCTTGTGCAGTTGTACCACAGGGCTAGGCCAGGACCAATTAAGCACTAGTACATCAGTCGCTCAGAGTGGTATCAGTACCTAGCTTAATTAGGCTTTAGTTTTTGACTTATAACTTCTATTTTTTAATATTATTTTTTATAGTTTTTTAGTTTTTCTTTGGACTTTTTCCTTTTCTTTTTTTCGTATTCATTTGCATTTGTCCATGATGAGATTTTTTGTTTTTAAATTTTTTAAATTTAATTACATCAAAAAAGTTTTCGGTAGCAAAAAAGTCTTAAACAGTATCAAACAGTGAAAAAACAAAAGCCAAAAGCTTAGCGGCTGCTTACTTAGGCTTTTTTGTGGCTTATGGCTTATTTTTCACTATTTGACACTGTAGCTGGCTTATTTTGCACTGTAACTGCTGGTGGCTTTTTTGGTGTAATTAAATTTAAAAATAAAAAAATATGTTAGCCTATCACAGACAATGCAAAAGAATACGGGAAAAAAGGTAAAAAAATCCAAAAAACTTAAAAAGTTAGAAAAAAAACTAAATTAAAAAAATTAAAAATAGAAACAAAAAAATCTAACGAAAAAGCCAAAATAAGCAGGAGCCAACTTGAGCACAGCCGCAGCCGCAGCCGCAGCTTAAAACAACTTATGACTGTAATTAGGGGAGCACATGGAGCTTGATTAGGGAGAGAGAAGAGCTAGCGTGACTGTAATTTGAATGACTCGGAAACACCCTTTAAGGTTGCCCTTTGGCACGCCCTTGAATAGATCTCCTGGCTGTCAGAGCTTCGTATGGAGAGAACTAGAAAGGTACTACTAGTGTCTATGTATGTCCTATAAGGCTAGAACAAAAAATGTTAGACGTCTTAGTTAATATATTAGATATTTTGGTTTCTAGTCTATATTTAAAGTATGATATTGCTTCACACCTATCTTCTTATTTGTCTAGTATGGTTTCATATTTATTCCCTCACCTGTCTGATATAGTTTCATACATGTCTCCTCACCTGTCTAGCATGGTCTATATATGTAAGAGCAACTCCAGCAGTAGCCCTCAAAACAGGGTCCCTACTTTTTATTTGAGGGCTCTCCCTACTTTTGAGGGCTCTGTTTTTTGGGCTACACTCCAGCAGGAGCCCTCAAAACAGGACCCTCAAATTCATTCTTAGAGGGGATGACACATAGGACCCACCCTCATCCTCATCCTACTTTTGAGAGCCGAGGGGCAAAAAACTCACTCCAGCAGAGCCCCTACTTGAGCCATCAAAAGTAGGGGCTCCCTCCAGACCCCCCAGGAATGAGGGCTCGAGGGAGAGATTTGAGGGCCCCCTACTTTTGAGGGCTCAAGTAGGGGCTCTGCTGGAGTGAGTTTTTTTGCCCCTCGGCTCTCAAAAGTAGGATGAGGGCTTAAGTACGGGCCCTGCTGGAGTTGCTCTAACCTGTGGTTCTTCATTTTATTCGTTGTGTAATTGCTCTACATATTTCACGCTTTTATGGTATCAGAGCGGCACCACTCGTGAGCCGCCACCTCCACAGCTTCCGTCGTGCTACTCCTAGGAGATGATCTCGTCTCCATGATCTCTCTCGGGGCTGTGTAACCCGTAGTTTAAGTCATGTCGCCGATCATCCGATCAACTACCAATTAGAGTTTTTCTCCGGTCATCTTCAGATTAGGTTTTCTCTACTTTTTTCGATCATAGATTTGTTTGCGTCGTTCTACTGACCCGTTGATGTTCCTCGGCTCCGGACTTCACCGCCTTGGCTTTGACCTTTCTGGCGCCTCTTCTCCTCCGATGACGTCATGGCATAACGTGGCACACTCGTCGACACGACCCTTCCTCCATGGCCTTCCGAGCACCCTGTCTACCATCGTCGTCACGCTGAATCATCATCGCCAGCCACTCGTCCACGAGCATGAGCCATCGCACCATCGGGAGCCCGCACTTGTGGTCATGCCATCGATATGCACGGGCTGCTGCTGCATCGCCCCTTCAGGCTACAGTGTTGCTTCCCGTGGTCACCATTGCTATCATCGACGCCACTGTCTCCATATCATGATCCCCACGAGTCGCACCTCGTCGCCGTAAAGCGCATTCTTCGGTATCTTCGCAGCACCATCGACCACGTCCTTCTTCTTCACTGAGTTCCGGTCCAGTTTGAATGTCTGCTCCACCGACACTCCAACTACGGGGGGTGTTAGACGCCTCGGTTAACATGTTAGACACCTCGGTTCCTAGCCCATACTTAAGGCATGGCATTGTTTCACACCTGCGTCCTCACCTATCTTGCATGATTTCACACATGTCCCTTCACCTGTCTGGTATCTGTCTGGTATGGTCTATATATGTAACATGTGATTTTTCATTCTCTTCATTATGTAATTGCCTCAAATATTCCACGTTCAAATAAAAGATGTGTATAATATAAGCAAGAAGGTTGCTAAATCGAGCCCGTGGAAACAAAATGTCAATGTCAGTTCCCTTGGTTGTAACGAGTAATCGCAATAGACGACACTGCAAATGCAGTTGCGACAAGCGGGCGCTATATTATGCTAAGCTTATGCATCTATATACATCAAGCTTTAATTAAGTAATTCTTTCGCCTGTACCTGACTCGCTGATGAGCCATTACTCTGTCTAGATGTGCAGTGTGTAACGCCCCCGACTTTTGGGAACAGGGACGTCGTACGGCCCGCAACAGCCCAGGAGTTCTGTTGCGGCCCAACAGTGTATCATGCCTGCTCACGAACAATTAAAAGAAGTTAATTTGATTGAAATAAGACCTAATGGTCAACTTTATTAACAATACGGGCGTCCAAGTCCAAAGCTCAACTTACACACAGAAAAGCCGAAGAAAACTCCACAGGAACACTTGAGTGTAGTCGTAACCCTAACACGAACACTTGCAGCATCTTCTTTTTTTCTGGTATCTGTTGTGGGGGAAAATTGTGCAAGACTGAGTACTCCAACCCCGTACTCAGCAAATCACATGTGGAGATACTGTATATCTACTTGCAAGGAACAATCAAGGGTGGGAATATATTGGTTTTATTACAGTGGGTGGATGCAGTTTTATTTGCAATCAAATAAAATTTAAAACATTTGCTCCTAAAGATCAGGGGTTTATTAACAAAGTTCATCATTAACCACATTAAAATCATCCCAATCCTACTTATGCCTCATTGTTGGAATCACCCAATTAACATAGCTTCATTAACCGGAAGCACGGCGTATTCGAATACCATTTAATTGACTCTGCAGAGTTGCTCAACTTTACCCACACGATTCCTTAACCCTCATGACTGAGTTAAGAAAGCCAGGCTGTTTCACTGCTCAATTCTCTATATAGGCTCTACCCGGTAGCATCACTCAGTCACGGCCAAAAATAAACAAAAACTTCTCCCTGCCGTTTTAAGTGTCTACTACCGTTGTTAGGTACCCAGCGGCATACCTAACTCCCCAGCATCCTGTCATCTCATCCTGTAGAGTTTCAATCGAATTGAGCAGCTACTAAACCAGTGTTGACAAGTCAACCCCTGTGGTTTGAGCGATCACTATGTAGTTTATTTGGCACAAGGTTCTTGTCCTTATATTTTCACCTGAGGCACTCCACCACAGCTTCCCTTGTGCTCAACAGCACCAACCACCACCAAACCAAACCAGCCTCCATTCCCGAGTAAAGCGGTGGGCGAAGTCCGCCTCACGGATTCCCACAACACCTCTACCCGTAATCCCATCCTAGAGTAAAGCGGTGGGCGAAGTCCGCCGCACGGATTCCCACAATACCTCTACCCGGAGTCTAATCCTAGGGTCAAGCGGTGGGCGAAATCCGCCGCACGGATTCCCACAACACCTTCACCCTAAGTCCAACCCTAGGGTCAAGCGGTGGGCGAAGTCCGTCGGACGGATTCCCACAACACCTTCACCCTAGGTGATGTTCATTTTTAAATTTTAATGGCCCGCAGCCAAAGTCACTTAATAGTGTAAAATGTTGAATGTGATGACATTATATTCATAAGTGCAATATTTATATTATTACTTAAGTTGTCAAGGTGAATATGACCATCAAATTAAACAGAGCTTTTATCGGTGGTAGGATTATCTACATAGCATGTCATTCTAACTCTTTTATTTTAAACAAATATATTTCACAACTATCAATAATGAAAATACATTAAATAAATAATGTAAATTTCATGGGATTCAATATGATCAAAAACATGTGACTTGTGTCCTTTTTGTTGCCCTTGATTTCCTTGATCAGCTTCAAATGTCTTTACTGCCCTTCCGCTGACCAATCCGCTTGGTCCCGTCACTAGCGTAGAAAACGAATACCCACTAGTTCCTGCTTTGCAGAATGCAAGCTGGGAACAAAATCCAAATTAAAATAAGAAAGAGCTCAAAAAGAAATGGGTTGGGTTGGGAGGTCGAGGTTCAACGAGGCTTGATGGCTGACACGGCTAAATTGGATTAGATGAATTTAGGACGATCGAATAAGCAATATATGTGACAGGCCAATTTTTGGAAATGAAAGACAAATACTTAAAAACGGGAGGTTGATCTTTGAATTGGATGGATTTGGATTTTATCAAGATTTAATTTGGCAACATGAAGGAATTCGACTTTACTTGGAGATAAATATGGTGGAAGGGTGACGTTTGAATTAATAAAACTTGAGTTAATAATATTTGAATTAATAAGGTTTAAATTAATATAATTTGAATTAACAAAATTTGAATTTTAAGGAATGGAGGCCAAATTTGAATTCAGGGTATTAAACTGATTAAAATGATGTATTTTGGTATTTTTGGGGGTTTTAGATTTTTCTGGAATTTTTAATCATTTTCTGGATTTTTCCAACATCATATGAATAGTGTTGGGCTCGGCCGGAATCAACAGTGCAGCCCAGCCCGTGTTGCACAGTGCAGCGGCGGCCTTTTTCCGCGCGAAGGAACCGGCCGACGGCCCGGCTTCGCTCTCGGCCGAGAGGGCCGTGGCCCATGCGCGTGCGGGCGAAGCCCAGCGCATACACGCGCACGCCCGGTTGATGGACGACGCGCGGCAGCTACGGATGGAGAGGATGGAGCGAGCGTGGGCGCTCGGATGAGGGACCGTAACCGCATCAGCGGACGGGATTTAAACTGGCGTGGACGCTCCGGATGGATGGACGCTAATGGCTGCGATTGAGCCACGACGCCCCCGGGAGGTCGTCTTCAACCTCCAGACGACACTCCCGGCGAGGAGCAGAGGAAAACGACGGCGGTGGGGTGGCGGCTATAGAGCACGAGAGGAGAATTGTTTTCGCCAGGGTGTGCGCATATGGCTTAGGGTTCCATTTCGGTAGCTTTGGGGAGATGGGAATGGATGACCATGATTGGCGGCGACCGAGAAGAGCACGATCCCCACGGCGGTGACAAGGGGCTCCGGTGAGGATCAAGTCCAATCGGCTGCAATTTAACCATCTAGGGACCCTAGAGAACACACGGAAATTGGTGGTCGAGCTCGGGGACCGCTGGAGTGGGCTAGCCACGGTGAGGCCTTTGCGACCGACGGCGGTCTCCGGTGTGAGCGTTGCAGACGAATGCTATTGAGAAATTTAACGTACCACTGTGATTAGAATCTTCTAAGGACCATAGCATTGCAAGGAATCGAAAAATATTCGAGTAAATCAGGGGATTGAGTTTTAGGGTTCACCGGCTCAGGGGCTTCGGTTGCGGGCGCTGGAGGCTGCGGTAGCTCAATCGGGTGAGTGAGGAGGGGCGGAGAAGTGTCTGAAGGCGATTCACAGTGGCTATTGGGTTTTATATGGCGCGCATGGCGGTTTCTACAGTGAGGGGGTTCGTCTGCGTTCTCTTCACGCAGAGCAGGGAGAGGGGGATGTACCGGAGCAGCGCAAGGGGGATGAACGGCAAGGGGAGGTGAACTCAAAGGAGCTGTGGCCAGGGGGGTTGAACGCGATCGGCGGCCGATTCGCAAGGACAGTGGAGAGGCGCTGCGTGCGGGCGCCTGCGCGAAGAAGAGGCCGAGAGGCCAAATAAAGAGAGAAGGCGCAAATGCCAAAAAGAGAAAGCGTATTTTCACTAGAATTTGCCAAAAAGGGAAAGAAATCCGAATTTAATCACAATTCAATAAAATTTCAAAAAGTTCAAAATTTTGGGGTGTTTCAATCTACCCCCCTTAAAAAGAATCTCGACCCCGAGATTCACCCAAGTTAAGTAACGGGGCGTAAAACAAAACTTGTTACAGTTCTGATTCCCTTTCCTAAAATTGTATCCTTTACTCTGAGTATAAAATATTCGTCAGTCCATGTCCCGCTTGGTCATGTCTGGGTTCCTCATACCCCTTCGCTGCCTGTACCTGTATATCATCCTTGTATATCATAAACTTACTTAATTCTATCTTATTGCACCTGTGTTCCGCTTGTTCAGGCTCTTGTTACTTCTACTTTGTTACCAGTACATCTTGATGACTCCAGAATGTATTAAGAATTATGAAGATTGGTCTTCTACTAAGATTAAATCCTTCCACTTTTTTTTTGAACCTTTTCCTTGGCTGTCCTTCTTAAGTTGTTGTGTCTCTTCGTCTTCGTTTCATGCTGACTTAATTTGATTTATCGGCAATGGCTGAATTTCAAACGTTGCGTACATTTCCTTGTTCAATTATTATCAGGTTTAAACTCTGCATCTCTATTAGTAGTTGCGGTGAATGATCAACTTTTCTGGTTATACTCTAATAAGCTCTTCTGCTGTGTATCTGCCACAACATTAGTTTGCCTTTTAATACTGTCTATATTAGAATTTTTTTTAACTATTTTTGTTGTCTCAGGTTCAATTCAAGTTAGGTAAAGATACATTTCGATTTTTTTTGATCTGGAAGTATTTTAAAGTGATTACCCAATAAGTAACATCTCCGAATTTCCAGTGCATGAATTATTGCAACTAGTTTCAAACCATGTGTGGAATAGTTCACTTCATGTGGTCAGAATTGCCTTGAAGTACCAGCTACGATCCTTCGTCTTGCATCCGAACACATTCCAACCGTTGTCTTGAAGCGTCATAATAAATTTAAAATTCTTTCTTTGGATCGGGAAATATTAAGATCGGTATAGTTGTCAACTTTGTTTTAAATTGGTGGCAGCTTCCTTCATTCAGAAGTCACATTTACACAATTTTGTGTATATAGTTGTTCTTTAAACTTGATTAAAGATCAGATCGACTGAAATTGATTTTAATACCATATAACTTTCTTATTCTTTATACTTTGTACATACAGATTCCATACATGTCCATAGTCTTACAACATGCCTTAGTTAAAATAATTTACAAACATCTTCTCCAACTTCCTGGGTCTTGCACAAAAGTACTTAATGTATTCCACTCCATTTCTTATTCCTAATAGTTGATAACATAAAACTTTCTCCATTGTCCATCTTCCTTGCTACTTGATTTCATGTCATTCTTCTAGGGTGAATTTGTCTCTTCTTCAATTCTGGCTTTCTTACGGTAAAACTCATCTTCCTCTTGGTATGGTGGCGTTGATATTCGTCTTTTTGCTTGTTTTCTGGCTTCTTCTTTAGGTAAGGATTTCAGTGGACATTGGCAACGATAATGTCCAACTTGTTCACAGTGAAAACAAGCAGTAGAAGGTTGAACCACAGAATTATTTTCCTTCTTAATCTTCACATATCCTGACAATTGCTCTTCTATAAAAAGGGCTTGATCGACTAAGGTCAATAGGTTTGAAATTCCAGCAGTTACCATACGGCACTTCACCTCAGGTTGCAGACCTTTCATAAAATACGCCATTCTTTTGGCTTCCGTGTTGACATCTTCTTCTTGTGCATATTGAGATAAGTAATGAAATTGTTGCAAATATTCCGTGACAGATTTTTCTTCTTGTCTGAGACTGAGAAACTCTTGATATTTTTCTGTAATTACTTCAGAGGAAATATAGGTTTTACGAAACCTCATCACAAATTCTTCCCATGTAATATTTATCTTCTTTGGATGTATCCACTGAATAGAGTTCCACCAGGTGCTTGCTGGTTCGGTTAGTTGGTAAGTGGCAAAAAGAACTTTCTCCTTGTTTGTGCACTGGATAGTATTCATCCTTCGCTTAATATGTTGCAACCAATTGTCGGCACTTAATGGCTCTGTTGTTGCTGAGAAGGTAGGTGGTTGAGTCTTCAAGAAGGTTGCAAACTTAATTGCAGTTGCACTTGATGTCGACGTTGATTCTTTTGATGACATTTTGTTAATGAACTGTTGTTTTAAGATCCTGGCTGGTCCTTGTTCGTCTTTAATCTGATTCTTCTTTATGACAATTTGGGTTCTCATTTCCATAGACTGCTCTTCACGATTTCTTCTCTTTATCTAATGTATTGATAGATCTTTAATTTGCTCAGTGGTATTCTGCATTCCAAAACTTAGGAATCAGTTCTGTAACATTTTTGGGCTAGCAAGGAAAAGTAAGACGAATTCAAGATAAGAGCAAGTAGTAGGAAAGGAATAAGCTGGATGAAAGTAAATGTTTTCCCTTTCTATACACTTACAAGGGTAATCCGACATTTTCTAACATTCCATACCAATCATGGAATTAATTCCCTCCTATCTTATTTTTACTCGCAAGTTTAAAATCCAACGATCGTACTAATTCATCTTCTATTTCCTGTTATCTATGTCTATGCTACTTCCTTCAATTGATTGCTCTTAGTACCATTGTTGTCTAAAACTCTAAGCAAGTACCTCCATTTATTTGATCCTTTAGACGTATCACTTTTATTACAATACCCTTAACTTCATTAATCAAATCCTGACTACTTAACTTCAACCTAAATCCTGATTTCAATCACAACCCTATAGATCTGACTTCAGGTCTTTGGTAACCTAACATCTTTATTTTTAAGTCCACCGATACTATTTACATCATAACTTGCCTTAGAAATCCGATTCCTCCTGTCATTGTTTCATAATCTCAATATGCTCATTTAATCATCAACTAAAGCTCGTATTATCTACTTCTAAACTAATTCATTATTTTAAGTCTACCAAGATTAATATTGTAGTCAGGTTTGCAATCTAACTATTACTCTTATTAATATCCACTATGAACAATATTATTGATCAAGCTTAAAACCAATTATTACATTCTCCACTTCTTCCAAGATTCAACTTATCCTTTTATTTAGTTAATCCGATCCAACAGATTTCATCGTTTTATCCACTTAACATTCACACTATTAATTCTTTCTGATAATCAAACCTAACTCTTCTAACACCTTTGATTATTCCTCATGTCATAATTCCATTCTTTATGGGTTCATCTATCCTCTCATAATTCTTCTGGATGGAATTTTAACTTATTCATTGCCATCAGGGATTTGCATTTAAGTCCTTCCAAGACTTAGAGCTTGATAGGTGAGAGAAGAGCAAGAACAGAAGAATATAGGTACGATTTGAGACGAAGTAAGGTAGGAGCAGAAAAGCTTTCCACACATATTTTACTTAAAATCAGAAATTAATTTTACACAAATTGCTTATATAGCAGCCTAATAGGCTAGTAGTGCAATTTGGCTATTATTACAAACAGAAAAACTTCGTCTACTCAAATGGTCTTTTACCCGTTATCTAAAGGGAATCAAACGAGCATTATGTACTAACTACTCGAACGGTGACCTCAACCTTTCAAAAGGAAAAGTTTTGGTCATGGCATTCGTACTATCCTTCTCGACACCATCCTTAGCACTTCCACTAAAGTTAATACTCGTTCCATTTGGTTAAGACTTACAGTAAGAAATTAGTCTAAACGACTACTCGTATTTTGGAGATTTTTGACAATCCAAACAAAAACTTTTAATGCATGTCTAGGAAAGATAAGGTAGACATAGGAAGAATGGGACAGCAATATTACTTATGATTTTCTTAATTCTTTTGTATCAGAAATTACTGTTTTGTGAAATCGTATTCCTATCGACACCAAACCTATACTTAGGGTTATAACCTACAGTCAAGCATAGCTCTGATACCATTTGTAACGCCCCCGACTTTTGGGAACAGGGACGTCGTACGGCCCGCAACAGCCCAGGAGTTCTGTTGCGGCCCAACAGTGTATCATGCCTGCTCACGAACAATTAAAAGAAGTTAATTTGATTGAAATAAGACCTAATGGTCAACTTTATTAACAATACGGGCGTCCAAGTCCAAAGCTCAACTTACACACAGAAAAGCCGAAGAAAACTCCACAGGAACACTTGAGTGCAGTCGTAACCCTAACACGAACACTTGCAGCATCTTCTTTTTTTCTGGTATCTGTTGTGGGGGAAAATTGTGCAAGACTGAGTACTCCAACCCCGTACTCAGCAAATCACATGTGGAGATACTGTATATCTACTTGCAAGGAACAATCAAGGGTGGGAATATATTGGTTTTATTACAGTGGGTGGATGCAGTTTTATTTGCAATCAAATAAAATTTAAAACATTTGCTCCTAAAGATCAGGGGTTTATTAACAAAGTTCATCATTAACCACATTAAAATCATCCCAATCCTACTTATGCCTCATTGTTGGAATCACCCAATTAACATAGCTTCATTAACCGGAAGCACGGCGTATTCGAATACCATTTAATTGACTCTGCAGAGTTGCTCAACTTTACCCACACGATTCCTTAACCCTCATGACTGAGTTAAGAAAGCCAGGTCGTTTCACTGCTCAATTCTCTATATAGGCTCTACCCGGTAGCATCACTCAGTCACGGCCAAAAATAAACAAAAACTTCTCCCTGCCGTTTTAAGTGTCTACTACCGTTGTTAGGTACCCAACGGCATACCTAACTCCCCAGCATCCTGTCATCTCATCCTGTAGAGTTTCAATCGAATTGAGCAGCTACTAAACCAGTGTTGACAAGTCAACCCCTGTGGTTTGAGCGATCACTATGTAGTTTATTTGGCACAAGGTTCTTGTCCTTATATTTTCACCTGAGGCACTCCACCACAGCTTCCCTTGTGCTCAACAGCACCAACCACCACCAAACCAAACCAGCCTCCATTCCCGAGTAAAGCGGTGGGCGAAGTCCGCCTCACGGATTCCCACAACACCTCTACCCGTAATCCCATCCTAGAGTAAAGCGGTGGGCGAAGTCCGCCGCACGGATTCCCACAATACCTCTACCCGGAGTCTAATCCTAGGGTCAAGCGGTGGGCGAAATCCGCCGCACGGATTCCCACAACACCTTCACCCTAAGTCCAACCCTAGGGTCAAGCGGTGGGCGAAGTCCGTCGGACGGATTCCCACAACACCTTCACCCTAGGTGATGTTCATTTTTAAATTTTAATGGCCCGCAGCCAAAGTCACTTAATAGTGTAAAATGTTGAATGTGATGACATTATATTCATAAGTGCAATATTTATATTATTACTTAAGTTGTCAAGGTGAATATGACCATCAAATTAAACAGAGCTTTTATCGGTGGTAGGATTATCTACATAGCATGTCATTCTAACTCTTTTATTTTAAACAAATATATTTCACAACTATCAATAATGAAAATACATTAAATAAATAATGTAAATTTCATGGGATTCAATATGATCAAAAACATGTGACTTGCCTCCTTTTTGTTGCCCTTGATTTCCTTGATCAGCTTCAAATGTCTTTACTGCCCTTCCGCTGACCAATCCGCTTGGTCCCGTCACTAGCGTAGAAAACGAATACCCACTAGTTCCTGCTTTGCAGAATGCAAGCTGGGAACAAAATCCAAATTAAAATAAGAAAGAGCTCAAAAAGAAATGGGTTGGGTTGGGAGGTCGAGGTTCAACGAGGCTTGATGGCTGACACGGCTAAATTGGATTAGATGAATTTAGGACGATCGAATAAGCAATATATGTGACAGGCCAATTTTTGGAAATGAAAGACAAATACTTAAAAACGGGCGGTTGATCTTTGAATTGGATGGATTTGGATTTTATCGAGATTTAATTTGGCAACATGAAGGAATTCGACTTTACTTGGAGATAAATATGGTGGAAGGGTGACGTTTGAATTAATAAAACTTGAGTTAATAATATTTGAATTAATAAGGTTTAAATTAATATAATTTGAATTAACAAAATTTGAATTTTAAGGAATGGAGGCCAAATTTGAATTCAGGGTATTAAACTGATTAAAATGATGTATTTTGGTATTTTTGGGGGTTTTAGATTTTTCTGGAATTTTTAATCATTTTCTGGATTTTTCCAACATCATATGAATAGTGTTGGGCTCGGACGGAATCAACAGTGCAGCCCAGCCCGTGTTGCACAGTGCAGCGGCGGCCTTTTTCCGCGCGAAGGAACCGGCCGACGGCCCGGCTTCGCTCTCGGCCGAGAGGGCCGTGGCCCATGCGCGTGCGGGCGAAGCCCAGCGCATACACGCGCACGCCCGGTTGATGGACGACGCGCGGCAGCTACGGATGGAGAGGATGGAGCGAGCGTGGGCGCTCGGATGAGGGACCGTAACCGCATCAGCGGACGGGATTTAAACTGGCGTGGACGCTCCGGATGGATGGACGCTAATGGCTGCGATTGAGCCACGACGCCCCCGGGAGGTCGTCTTCAACCTCCAGACGACACTCCCGGCGAGGAGCAGAGGAAAACGACGGCGGTGGGGTGGCGGCTATAGAGCACGAGAGGAGAATTGTTTTCGCCAGGGTGTGCGCATATGGCTTAGGGTTCCATTTCGGTAGCTTTGGGGAGATGGGAATGGATGACCATGATTGGCGGCGACCGAGAAGAGCACGATCCCCACGGCGGTGACAAGGGGCTCCGGTGAGGATCAAGTCCAATCGGCTGCAATTTAACCATCTAGGGACCCTAGAGAACACACGGAAATTGGTGGTCGAGCTCGGGGACCGCTGGAGTGGGCTAGCCACGGTGAGGCCTTTGCGACCGACGGCGGTCTCCGGTGTGAGCGTTGCAGACGAATGCTATTGAGAAATTTAACGTACCAATGTGATTAGAATCTTCTAAGGACCATAGCATTGTAAGGAATCGAAAAATATTCGAGTAAATCAGGGGATTGAGTTTTAGGGTTCACCGGCTCAGGGGCTTCGGTTGCGGGCGCTGGAGGCTGCGGGAGCTCAATCGGGTGAGTGAGGAGGGGCGGAGAAGTGTCTGAAGGCGATTCACAGTGGCTATTGGGTTTTATATGGCGCGCATGGCGGTTTCTACAGTGAGGGGGTTCGTCTGCGTTCTCTTCACGCAGAGCAGGGAGAGGGGGATGTACCGGAGCAGCGCAAGGGGGATGAACGGCAAGGGGAGGTGAACTCAAAGGAGCTGTGGCCAGGGGGGTTGAACGCGATCGGCGGCCGATTCGCAAGGACAGTGGAGAGGCGCTGCGTGCGGGCGCCTGCGCGAAGAAGAGGCCGAGAGGCCAAATAAAGAGAGAAGGCGCAAATGCCAAAAAGAGAAAGCGTATTTTCACTAGAATTTGCCAAAAAGGGAAAGAAATCCGAATTTAATCACAATTCAATAAAATTTCAAAAAGTTCAAAATTTTGGGGTGTTTCACAGTGCAACGCAACTAGGCCATGTGATTGAACAAGAGAAAGAGTCCTCACATCCTGTGCAGCATACACCATGCATAGCTGGGCATGCATGATCCACCCTGTGGAATTCAATCTCAACGGTTCGGCCTAAATTCAATATTTACCTTTCATACCGTGGGGCTGGCTTTAAAAATCCTTAAGTTGATCGAGAGAAAAATGGATGATCACCACAAGCTCCATTCAAGTGGCCGAGTCCGCATGAACTGATCGATCATAGGGTTTGTTTGGAACACAGGAAATTCTGCATCCAAACAAGCTTTAACGATTGAATTTGAACATGGCTCATTAAATTATGGCAAATAATGCTGAAATAACAGAAATGTTTTAAGAAACAAGACATGGATTTACCCAGATCATGCAGCCCGATGGAATAAATAGCTCGGCCAGAAGATAAACAACGAAAATCTTAAGGAAATTAAGAATGGCTGTTGCACAAATTAAGCCCGAAAAATCAAGCCGAACCAACTTTTCTTTGCTCATTATTTTGACAGTACGTATAAACACGAGCAGTTACCTACTCATACGATCGATGGAACTATCGATTAAACCTTGTACAGTACCCCAGGAACAGGGTGCAAGCAGCTTAAGGACCCGGGCTTGCCCTTGGTCTTCCCGTAGTAGTAGGGCAAGAAGCCCTTGTCCAAGCCGGCCATGGTGGGCGACGGCGTGACCTGCATGAACATGTAGTTGCCGGCGAAGAGGTCCCCGATGTAGGGCCTCCCTTCCTTGAGCCGCGTCACCACCTTGGCCACCGACGCCCTCACCCTGTCGCCCACAGCAGCCGCCTTCCTCCGCAGCACCCTCGCCAGGCTCGAGATCCTCAGCCGCGGCCTCCGACGCCGCCCACCGCAGCCGCCGCCGGCGAACGACCTCCACGTTATCCTCCTCCTGGCGACTACGGCGCCCGCACGGTGGTAGCAGTCTTGTACTGAGATGGTGGGGTAGTGATCCTGGTGATCTTGCTGGCCATCAGGAGGTGGGAGCTTCTTGAGCTTGTGGTAGGAGAAGCTGCTGCTCAAACTCATCATGGCGAGGCTGGGTGGCACTGGAACGCGTGTAGGGTGGTGAGGGAGGAGGAGGCTCTAGTATGTAGCGGTAGTGGTGTTTTGCGCGCGCGTGTACATTTTATGTACGTACGTGCGTGAGATCGATGGGTGATTGGGTGTGTAACACAACACAGCACGGGATGCATAGGGTTCGGCCAGGCGAGGAGGTGACCGCGAATGGCGACGGCCGCTCTCCAATTGAAGAGGGTGTAAATGCGGTTGGACGATGGGCAGGCGGCTGTTGAGCTGGTGCGTGATGCATGCAGTTAATGCTGTGTCTGTTGCCTGCCGCACTGCTGCTCAGTTACGACCCGGTACTCGGTCGTACAGGCAGGCATGACGGTTCATAGTAGCCGTCGGCAGCTCGGCGTAGCAGCGATCGAGGGCTTGACGGTAATTCCGCAGCGCAAGTGAAGCGGAGTAGACTAGTAACCAACCGACGGGGCACCAACCGCCGCACGCCGCGCTGGTAGTTGGCTGGTATGGCACTGGATCCTCCTAACAGAACCCCGGGTGCTACGGCCCGGCCGGCCGGCCGGCGCAGCGTGCCGGGCTTGGCTCACCTGGCAGGCAGCCTGCACTGCGCGCACTGGCAAACCGGGCTTGGCATCACATCGATGGATCCAGCGGCCAACGCAGGCTTCCCTGCCGTGCCACCGCCTCACCCTGACGGCGAGTGAAGCGCCTGTTTGCGAGCGTTAGGCCCAGCTCAAAAAAGCTTTTTTAAGTAGTTTATACCTAAAAAGCACTGTAGCTGATTGAAAAAAAAATAATGTAGCTGACGAAGACTTATTTAGCATAATTAAATTTAAAAAATTAAAAATAGGAAAAATATGTTAACCCATCACATATAATACAAACAAATACGAGAAGAAAAAACCAGAAAAAAGCTCAAAATAGTTTAAAGTATAAAAAACGAAATTTATAAATAATACAAAATAAGTTAGAAATTAAAAACTCAAGCCGAATGGAGCGGGATCACAGCGCCGGTGGATCGATGGGCGCACGTGGACCGAGCCGAGCGCAGCCAGCCAATCCAACAAGCAGCGCCCGGCCAGGTCGCACGCGTCCAGCGCGGCGGATCGCTAACCTGCCGCGAGTCAGCCCGCGAGCGTCGAACCTCCAAGACCGTTTGTCTGGGCCTCTCTCTCTCTCCCTCTTGCGTCAGATACTCGTAACCTCGGGCCGGCTGTTTCCCTTCATTTGTACACTACAACCCATGCAATCTCTCCGACAGTTTCTGAGCCCTATCCAGCAACTTTGCACGTAGCAACACGAGCACAAAGGAAAGCCAACTGACAGAATTTTACAGGCAAGTACAAATAGGATTACCAGCTCAAAATTATAAGCTCGCAGCAAAAATGCTCAAGAGCGTAGACGCAAAACAGGGCCCCGAAAATCGGAGGCAAATGCTATGCCCTCTCATGTAAAAAAAAGGCCTTTACACTTGAAGATTCACTTCTGAACAGCAGTAGTACACAGCAAACCCGGGCAAGCATGCATGTACTAGACAAGGGCCTGCCACCCCCGTGGCTTTGACCACTACGCACAGCTGCTTCTTGCCCATTTGCCTTATACCTACACATATTTACATGCACTAACAAGTATCGCAGCACGCTCTGTGTTGTGCTTCACCACCCGCCCAGGAGCTGATCGGCTGGCTATAACCAGATAAGACCGACCGGTGGTGCCTCATCCTCTCTTTCTTGGAAACATCTATAATTTACATCTGGCTAGCCGCAGCTAGCCGCATATTTCATTCGTCATAGTAGGCTCAATAGGATACACATAAGGGGTACCAGGACCCAATGACAGGAACTCCACGGCCTCCGGGTAGCATAAGCTGCAATAGTGCAACAGATTGTGAATAAACGATGCTACATAAAGTAAACATGCTAAACAGGAACGAGTAGATCAGCGTAAGCAGATTGAACCATAAAATAGACAGTAAGCATAGGTTCATCAATTCCATCTTAATGAAACTATTGTTAGATTGGGAAGGAAAGCAATGCATGATTCTCAAATGATTGCATAATTCAGATCTCAATAGAAACTGAAAAGGGAGCAAAAGCCCAGCACAGTAGACATGCGTATGAGACTTATGCAGAATGGCTTGCTCAATTTGACTGTTCATTGCCTTATGCCATCACTACATGATTAAACTTTTCTGTTAGACAATAAATCATTCTAATTTGGTGCAAGTAAATCCCAAGAATAACAAAAGGAAAAAAGTCCAATTTACAACCTTGAACTCTTACCTCGGTTCGATTTTCAACCCTCAACTCAAAATTTGTTCGAATCGGGACCTTGATAAACGAAACCATATACTTTACCCGTTGAACCCAAACCATGGTGGTTTTGTTTGATGTAGCACCTACATGTTAGTGGTTTTGACGTATAAGCTTGTTTTCGATGACATGGCAGCCACTCAATAAATAAAACCAAAAAAAATATTTATGGGGCCCACATGTCATCCTCTCCTCTCCTTTCTTCTTTCTCCCCTATTCACTCTCTTCACGCTATCATCTCCCCCTCTCCCCCTTCTCCAATGTAGCACCGGCAAAGGCTGGGCTAGACCTCACCGGTGTTGCGCCCATCTCACCTAGACGTGTGCCGCCGCTCCCTCTCCTCCCCCCGAGCCTCGACAGCCGCTTCCTCTTCATCCCCCGTGCCCTCCACCATCAGCTCTACCTCGGCCACCGCCGCCGCAGAGCTCCTCCGCTAGATCACCACCTCCAGCGTGGACCCCTACCCGACACTCCACAAGCTCGTGGAGAGACTAAGATGGTGTGGCGAGGGTGCACTGGACCAAACCTACGACAGGGGAAGGGGAGTGAGTACAATAATTAGAGGGGGAGGAAGGAAGAAGATAGAGTTCACCTGGGTTTGGGAGCGATAGCCAGGCCTCGTTTGAAGGCCTCGGTGGCGTGCGACCCTGGACGATGGTGAGGCGACGAGGCAGCAGTTAAGGGGAAGAGCAATAGAAAGTGGTCAGGTAATAACTTTGTGGCAGCAGTGACAATCAAGGGCAACAGGGGCAAACGGCGACGCGACACTTGCGCGCTCGTAGCAGCAGATGTGAAGAATCTAAACCCGCCATTATAAGTTAATGGTAAATTTTGGTCATTAATGATAATCGATTTGTGAGACTTTTTAATTTGGTAAAATAGAATGTGTCCCATGATGAGGATGACCTGGGATGACGTCATGTGTTGATCGTCATCAAGTCAAGGTTCGGGAATAAGAGATGATCATCATGAGTTGATAAGCATCAAGTCAAAATCCCAAAGAGAAGATGATTATAAGTTGATCATCATCAAGTCAAATGAAGACCATCATATATTAATGAAGGTCAAGTGGTGGTTTGCATCATGTGTTGATGCACAAGACAAAAACCTGGACTCGATGTATTGATGTGTGTCATTAAGATTCAAGAGGTTACTCAAGGCAAAATTATGACTAATGTAGGCTAAGAATATATTACTAGTATTTTATCGGTCTCAGTGTTTGGTTAAGAGACCAGAATACTAGTATAGATTACCGTACTATTAAAATGAGTATTAACTAGTAGCTTAAGTGTATCATGTATTGATAACTCAATATGCTTGCTCTAGCTTGGTATGATGTTAGTATTTGCAAATTTATTTTGCATATAGTTAAAGCTTATACATAATCCTTGTTGACTGGGACTATAATTTGCAAATGTGTCTTGCAAACGATTGAGGTCCGTGCACCTACTTGTGGTATGATTCTAAAGTATACAAATGTGTTTTGCAACTTATCATAAATTATGTTTTAACTTTTGTTTGCATGATACTACAATTTGCAGATGTGTTTTGCAAATTGATTGAATTACATGCAATCTGGCCTTTGTTAAATTTTGCAAAGTGGTTCGATCACCATATCTTGGATGGTCAGTGGTCTGACCGCCATACGCTGGCCGGTCTGACTGGGCAACGATATGACCAATAATGTGTTGTTGATAGAACCGCTGGGGAGCAATTCTCTGAACTGTGCTTAGGGATGGCAATTGTGCCCGTTTACCCGTATACCCCTGGATAAATACCCTAATAAAGCCAGGTACGGGATATTGGGCCTGTTTGGCAACGGCTGCGGCTTATGGTTTTTTGCTGAAATTTTTGAATTTTGGCTGTTTACAATACAGATTACGAAGAGATAGATACTCACTTGCGATTTTGGCAGGTACAGATGTTGGACTTTTAACATGTAGATCGTTTAACTTGTAGACCCCGTCTTGAGAAAATACTCCGTTTGAAAATTAGGTACTGTAGCAAAAGCCAAAAGCCGCCAGCTTCGGAGGAAAAGAACATGTCCATTTTCTTTATCCACGGGTATGGAAATGGGGGAACACTCTACCCGTCGGGTAAACGGGCACGGGTATGGGTAAGCTCCACCCGTACCCACCCCGTCCATTTACTCACGAAATAGATTGATAGGTGGCGCAGCCATAGCAATATCTCTAATTGCTATTGATTGTTATAATCTTTTGCATATCTCTAATTACTATTGATTGTTATAAAAATTTTTAATAGCTATTATCTTTCCTAGCAACAGCTACTGCTTATATGTACCTGTCATTAGTTTAACTCTCAGATGGTGACTCTCAGTTCACGGGTAAACGGGTATGCCCACGGGCGACAGGTATGGGCGATGTTCTTCACCCATCATCCTTCGCGGGTATACCCGTGGGCGTAAATCGGGGTCGCAGGTACGGGTATGGGCGAGCACTACCCATACCCGCCGCGCCCGATTGCCATCCCTAGCTGTCTAGGGCGGTATGATCGGCCTATGCGGTCCAATCGGGCTTTTATAGTCGGTTGTTTTTTTTTCCAAAGAGCTATTCTCCTAGTTTTTGTCTGGCGGTCTGTCCGGCCTTTGTGGCGGTCCGACCACCACCTGAGAGCGGTATGACTAGCAACTACCATAACAGCTATGTTTCTAGCAGTTGCAGAGGAAGCTGGTACGACTGACCATATGTTGGTGGTGCTGCCAGCTTCAGCTGTTTTGTGCTGAATCTTACTCCAAAAGCTAGTTTCTTTGAGAGGGTTATAATACCCCTTTGGTAGGTTGGGAGCAGGGATTTTTTGGCATCCCTTCATCTTCTTGAGCTAAGAGCAAACCCTCTCATCTCTTTTATGTATATGTTAGATAGGAGGAAATGGGGAATGGGCTTGTGGGCTGAAGGGGGAAAAAGAAGGAAGAAAACATACGAAAAAGGAAATTGAAAAAAGGCATGTTGGGCTCCGCTGGGATCCATGTGGACGACACATGATTCCAACTAGGATCCACGTGGACGGCACATCAGTAGAAAACCATCCAGGTTTTGGGTTGGGGGTATAGTAGACGGTTTCGTTAGTTCGAGATCCCAATTCGAATGGTTTCAAAGTTGATGGTTGAAAATCGAACCAAGACTAGATTTCAAGGTTGTAAATTGGACTTTTTTTTCATAACAAAATTATGCTTCCTAAGCTGGGGGTAAAACTGTAAAAGTTTATCCACAAGAAAAGCTAACAATCACTAACAGTTGGGAAAATACAACGCAGAAAAGGACTCACATGAATGAGGTGCTGGGGGCACAGATGACATTCTAGCAGGAGGACCTGTTCTTGTTCTATGTTCACTTGGAGGATGTGCATAAGCAAAAGAAACAGCGGGTAAAGGTGGCTCTGGAAGAACTGGAGGGGATGGAATAGGTGACCTACTGTGCATGATGGGATCATGCGGAGAATGACGAACAGGCGAACGTGACAATGGATGAGGCGGTGAAGCAGCAGGAGAAGCAGAATGGTGATCATTGGTTACAGGCTCAGCCGCTGGCGTTACAGGAGCCCTGTTTTTTGACTTTTTGCCATATGGACACCCAGATGGAGGTGGAGCACCATATCTGGGTTGATGTGCAGGGAAATGTATTGGAGCAGGAGGAGCCAAATGCCTGCTGTCCTTATGACCATGGTGGTGGTGATGATGGTGGTGGTGACCATGATGGTGCATGGGTGCTGGACTAGGTGCATCAGAACCACCCCCACTATGTAAAGAATGTTTAAGATAGGAGGAAAGACTTATCTGCTTTACTCTGCCAAATACAGTATGGTTCAGACCAAGGTTTCCTGAAGATGAATTAGTAATTGTTTGCGCCAGCTGCTTCATCCTTGGTACAGATGGCTGGTGATTCCCAACTTCAAGAACAATGGAGGTCTCAACAGTAGTTGGAGGAAGAATTGTTGAACCTTGCAAATTCGTCAATTTGATATAGAGATTCTGCAATGCAAAATAAAAGAAACTCAATCAAAGAAGAAAAAGAGAGCAATGTACACTACAAAACATCATATTTTTCCATGATAAAACCTTGTAAGATGGATTGAAATCCCTGGTACTTTTTTCGTTTTCTGGATAGTGCCTAACAGTCTAGGAGAGAAGTATCATCAGATAGAATATGACAATAGGGAGAGACACCCTCGTAGATTAGAAAATGAGATAGCTTCGAATGTTAAGACAGGGAAATATATAGTCTTGCTTATCTTGTCTTATTTAGAAATGCGAACGAGCCTCTATCGTAGTGGTAGAGCGCTCTAGTAGCACCCCCCAGATCCTGGGTTCGACTCAGGCTGGGGGCAAAAAAATCCCCTCGCTTGCCCCATAAGCCAAAGCACAGGCCGAAAGGCTCGCCCAATCGCTGGTCGTTAGGGTCAGGGCCCAGGTCGTCTGGGCCGAGCGTTAGCTCCCCTAGGCGCTCTCACTTGGGCTGATGTCGCTGTGTCAGGGTGGGGCAAGGGTTCGGGGATTTTCTCGATCTGTGAGAGGATCTTTCTTCTTAAGCTAATGCCGGGGGGTGTCTTGTACCCCTGCAGGTCGAGTTTTTTTTTTTTGTCTTATTTAGAAACCACACTTCACTACTGCACGAAACCAAGGATAACAAGCATTTTCCAGGTGATGCTAACGAAAAATACTTACTGCAGTTGATAATTCTATTGCATAAACCTATTGTAACACTGCATGCTCTCATACTTAAAGACCTGCATTTGCATACATGCCCCTGCAAAGTAATGCAAGCAAATGTGCCTGGTGGAGGCCTTGTTACATAATGCCAGAAATTAAGAGGATAAAATGCAAATTGTTACATGCCTAAAAGGTTATATTGTGGGTTGCATCACATACAAATGGAGGAACCCGAATTACAAAAAGAAACAAATACCCAAAATCTTCAGACATATTTGAAAATGAAGATCACTAAAAGGTGGTGCCATCAAATGAACAAAACTTATGCTTATATTACCTTATTAAATTATAATTAAAATGGAGATGGACAAAAATGGAACTAGGACAAAAGGTTGCACTAACCTCATAGGAATTGAGTAGTAGTCCTGCCTTCATTTGATCCTTTAACTCATCGGTTCTGTCTTGTACTTTGTCGATTGGGAAATTCAAAGTGAAATTAAAAGTCGCATGGGGTTTCTGAAGAAGAAAAGCAGTTTGTGGAGGAATTATTGTTATCCCTCCAGGGAATTTAAGCACTTCAAAGGAAGATGAATTCCCAAATAGGGACTCAGTCAATTGGAGTGTTGACTGCCGCACAACCAAGGACATAAAAGAAGACCTAAGAATGCTCAACCATGTTGATGATATAGTCAAGTTCTTTGGATAAGGCACAATGCTGAAGACGACAGTTGTCCAGTTTGATCCAACTAATGGTTGTAGTAAATTTACAACTACCTGTATAGGTATTCAAGCATCAGGTTAGGGCATGTGAAAGAACATATCAAGAAATGTACAAATAAATAAAAGATGTTGCAGGGTGTACAGTGTAGTTAGGGATGCCAATTTCCTCATAGATGTCCAATTCGAGCTTAGATGTATTTCCATTCAGCTCAGGAACCGTCTTCCTTAGCCTAAAGCTTGCCACTATATCAGCTGAAAAATATAGGTATATTAGACAGATATGTTAAATAAAGTACTTACTGTTATAGTGCTATGAACTCATTACATGATTGCATCATGCAAGATATGGCTCTAAATGATATCGAACGCTGATCAACACATGTTCGTATTGGCTTCTGCTTGAAAAAGTCAAAAGCCAATACAAACACATGGCTTCTAAAAGCAGTTTTTTCACTTCTCTTGCTCCCGTCTCACTCTAAGAATAAGTCAAGGAGTCACGGGCGCATCACGTACCTCATTTGTCTCACTCCCGTTTTGCGCACGCATCCCTCCCTCACTTTTTACACCACTCACCTTTTCCTTCTAAAAGCCACCTCTTTCTGCCGCTACTATTCATTTTTGGCCAAAAACCTTCAGCCGCAGCCAAAAGCACACCCCCGTAATAACGGGTCTAGTACTCTTTACACAATCGAATAAAGAATATTGAATGCCGCAATTGCTTAAAACTAAAATGGAAAAAATTCGCACCACAGCACTCCAAAAGTACCACTTTAGTAAATACCACCCAAAGTTTCCGCCTTAGACCCTTGTAATAATTCATGAACATTCATATGGTTTGGAAAAAGGTCACATCTCAAATTCATGGTTAGTAATCTATTACGGCCCAGTCCTTTATTACCGCTGTTGGAACAATGCGAAATGGGACGTGACAACAACTCCATCCTTTTAGCAGACCACATGACTGCCCACTGTACAGTTCCATAGCCCTATGAAAACTTACCTCGAATGATAGTGCCATAACATCACGCTGGTATGCCAAACAAATTCATCACAAACATCACTGACAGTCCACCAAAATTCAGTCACTGTTTGAGACGGTAACCCGTCCATTACTCAGGGTAAGGCAATTGCACCAATTTGGCAGCAAACGTTTTCCCAAAATTTCTCGCCTGACTCCTTCGGCAATAATAGCACCGACACATGCCTACGCAACACAGATCAAATACAAACATCAAAATCTTCCGGAAACCAGCCATATGCGAGTAAATTAGCGGGCGATGCTCTAATAGCATGGTGAGAATAAGGCATAGAGCTGTAAAAAATCCATCTTGCGCTCCAAACCAAACAGAACATGAAGCGTCTTGACCAGGTTCCTCACAGTTTATTCAAATTTCCGCCCAAAGTTGCAACCGCTCACTCCGTACATCCAGATCCAAAGCGGCAGAGATTGGGCATTCACCAATCCGGCACAAACTAAACCCAAATCGAACAAACAGCCAGTACTCGTCGGGCATTGACACAGACGCACGAAGCGAAACCAAAACTAAACCGAAATCTCGCAATGCAGATTCGCTCACCTTCGAACCCGGCGCCCGGATCCGGCCCCTCCGCCCCCCTGCCCCGCCGGGCGAACGGCGGCAGCCAGAACACCGCCGACAGCAGCACGGCGACGCCGAGCATGAGCGCCGCCACGCATTGCAGCCGCCCCGCCCCGCGCAAGCCGCCGCCGCTACCGCCCCTTCCTCCTCTGCCTCCGCCGCCGCCGCCTGCGCCGTCTGGATGCTGCTCCTCCTCGCTGGCCTCCTTCCCCATGCGGTGCGATCTCACGCATCCCGGCCGGCAACCGCCGCCGCCGTCGAGGAGAGGAGCCCCGCCATTGCCGCCGCGGAGAGCAACAGCTACTGGGTTGGTGGCGCTACGGTTAGGGCCGTCGGTTGGGTTCGCTGGGGCGTCGTTGCTTAAGGAGGAGGAGAGGAGAGGAGAAGAGAGGATATGGAGGTGGCGAGGAAGGTGATAGTTAAACCGCACCGAGGCGAAAGATGACAGAAGCAGCAGCAGGTGAGGAGGAAGTAGTACTGTAGTAGGTACAAGTGACTCAAGTCTCTAGCGGGTAAAGGCCGCTTGATTGATTAAAATAAGTTAATCTATAGTTAAAATTATATCATAATTGATGATAACTTATTCAATATAACTAAATTTAAAAAATAAAAATAAAAAACAGCTTAACCTATCACGGACAATGCAAATAAATACAGAAAAAATGAACCAGCAAAAAATCTAAAAAACAAAAAGTCAGAAAATGACAAAATCTATAAAAAATAAGTCAGAAGTCAAAAGTTTAAGTTAAAATGAGCAGGACCTAAAAATTGGTTTTAGTTGTGTTAGTGCGGACTAAGTTAAACACTTTTGGTCTCTTTGATCTTCTGTGACAAACAGTTTTGTTTTATTTGGTTTTTTTGTTGCAGATGGTTTGAAGATTTTGAATTCAGGAGGGGCCAAATGTGGGATCCTCTATGCTCAATAGATTTGTGCTTCAATGCTTGTGAGGGTATGTATTAGGTTACACTTACATGTGGAGATCGATTCGTATATGTCATTGCTGACGTTGGAGAGTTTTTGGCACATATAGCATTTTTAGAGTTCGTATTTACAAGAATGTTAGTATACGCACGACAATAGTAAAAATATCCGTTTTGCCACCCGATCACTGGGTGGCGATATCGTGGAGCTGACACCTGGCACCTAGAGCCCTGTGGCCGTGCAGCAGGGATCTGTCACCCGGCTACTGTGCAGCCAAGAGCCTGCCGCATGGCCACAGGGTAGCAAGTAATTAAGTTGGTTAATTAACCAACTTAATTACCTGTCTTAATTATTAGTTTATATTTACTGCTTGTTTGAATTTTTAAATACAGCAAATAAGCTCAAAAAATTATAAAATTTTATGTTCAGTCTTCTAACATAATGTACTTGATTTTGCAATTTTCATAATTTTATCTACTCTAAATATTGCTCAAAAATTTATAAGATTATGGTACTGTATATTGCTCCACATGGTATATTGTTTCGTAGATTTTCTCATTTTCCAAATCGGTTTACCTTTCTCACGGCTATTTGTCCATTCCACTTATCTGCTCACCAGAAACACATGCTTTGAATTGCTGAAACATTGCTTCATATATCATTTGGATGTCACCATGTGGATCCACATTGCCTTATGCCACCATTTGGATATGACAGCCGAATATCATGTTAGTCGCCCCTACATGGCCAAACCGAGGGATTGGTTCGGCTAAGTTGCAGCATACATTGCACAACACAATCCCAAATCGCCAAAATCAAATACCCAAGTATGACCGGTACCATAATGAATGGTCCGTTATTGGTCGGTATTGAGGCCGGTACACGATTGAGATTGCTATGTGCCGTTTTAAGTGTTGAATGTTGATATGATATGTTTAGGCTATTCTGGCCGGTACTAGAATACAATTGATAAGTATGTGTGGTACAACTCATTTTTTTATCAAAACGCTGTTTACCTACCACTAATCCCACGTCCTACATCTTTCTTCTCTACCGATCATTGATTTGTGTCCAGATTCTTAAATTGCTAACTGAAAAAAGACAAGCAAGTGTAACTCATTATCGATTACAAGGCGTTCATCATGTTCTATCCATATGTACAATGTACAAAATTTAAAACCGAAACTCTATAGGTAGACTACTGTGCAAGATTGATAATTGATCACAACAGATGATGGTGCACAAGTTGTATTCAGTTTTTGTACAATAGGCTAGCTTTTGAGAACCAAGCCTTGCTTGGATGGCTAGTGGAGGTGGTTGTACCCAGCCCACTAGAGTTAAAACCCTAGGTTTGGCTCTATGTGTCTTATTTAGGAGAATTTTCTTTCAATGAGAGGCGACGTGACTATTGCAAGTGAGGTGCCGGTGGTGACTTCATTATTTTTTTCGTCAAGCTCCACTCGTCCAGTCTTCCGTAGGCGTCGTGTGTGTGAATGCGTGCGTATGGTGATGTGCATGTGTGTGGATATTTATGTGTTGTATTGAGTGTGTTGACAAATAAAATACGTTAGCTTCAAAAAAACAATCGCGATGTCAAAAATTTAGCATTATTGCTTTTCAAAAATAAAAAAGTATCTGAAAAAAAGGACAGAAGAAAAGAAAGAAAAGAAAAGGAGGGGAAGAAAGAAAAAGAAAAAGAAATGGGCCTGGGTCTTGTCGCTTCGAACCTGACCACCAAACGGGCCACGGACTCAGCCCAACCCAGACCCACGAAGAGTGAAGACCATCGGAATAAAACTAACTCGCCGTCTCCTCCTCCGTCGCAGTCTCGCTGCTCTCAGACTCCGACCCTAGGGTTTTTGCTACCCCCCCCCCCCTCCTCCTCTAGGTTTTACTCGCGTGCCACCCTGCCCCACCATGACGGCCGCCGAGACGCAGGAGGAGCTGCTCCGCGCCCACCTCGAGGAGCAAAAGATCGAGGTGAGATCATCCATTCCATCCCCTTCTTCCACCCCCACTCGATCTGGTGTCTTATCAACTAAAAATTATCATCTTTTATGCTCGCTGGGCCCCTAGATCGGTGTATTTGTTAAGATCATGATGTTAAGCCGCTAGATCTCGTTTGTCACTTAGGTTGCACGCTTTTAGGTGCGAGCTTTGGGTTGGAGAACCGAGGGCTTGGTAGTTAGACTATGCATTTATGTCGATCTTGTTGACTTCTGCACCTAGAGTTCATTTCCATGCGCGAAGATGTTGCTACAGAGCTGTGGCTTGTTAGTTGTTATATAGAGTTCGTGACTCAAGTAGTGTTGCAAATTGGGCGCACTTGAGGAAATTGTACTGTTTGTCTTAAGGATACAAATTTGGAATGGATTTTGAGTATGCTGAAGCGAGCTTCGAAGCATTAAAATTGTTATTGACCTCTGGTGATTGCTACGGTAGAAACTTGGTCTCACTTGTTAATTAGCTTTGGAAGTTTATTAGGAACATTAGTATCTTGTGTGTATGCTTATGCACTGTATGTTGTATTTCCAGTAGCAACAATATAGATATATGTGTTAGCAAATATTTCTTTTGTCAACACACAAGCTACAGTTCCTTGTTTCGTGTTGCACAAACTCTCCTCATTTGCTTTTGGAGAGCCATTTCCATTTATGCTTTTGCTGCTACTAGCCTACTACTTAGTAGTTAGCCTCATGATCAACCTGGAAAGATCATACCCTGGCTAGAATGCTCACCAGTTTGTTTTGATATATCTGGGTGTGACTAAATCTGTTGTAGGGAAAACACTCTGTTTTAAGGGGGTATTGTTTGTTGCTTATGACAGTTAAATAACATGATTTTTTTATTGCATACTCTTAGGGAGATGAGCCTATCCTTGAGGATGATGATGATGATGATGAAGATGAGGATGAGGATGAAAAAGATGACGATGATGTTGAGGGTATGTTGAAATTCTGTAGTTCTTCCTATTTAGTTCAGGTGGCTACTCTAGTTATAAATATAGGCCTATATCTCATTTTAGTACTTGTTCTAACATAAAATTTAAATATCTCAAGTTATTGCCTATTCTAAGTTTCTAAAATGAAGCATTGCTTATTCATCTCTTGAAGCAATGGATTCTCTTGTTTTTATTGATTTTAAGTTAGCTATTTCATGATTAAGCAATTTTGATACGATGTGTTCCTCAATAGATGTTGTAACTCTACATATTTTCCTATTTTGGATCTTTTTGACTAGTTATAAATTGAAGGAACATAAGCTGCCAATCAATTTTCTTTTCCAAATATTGTTCTTTCTACACAAGTGCAATTCCTTGTTTTATTGGAACTGTATCATGCTTGCTTATGCCTGAATTGTTCTGTACTTCTGCTAAATCTACACAATTTATAGTTTTCTGGAGTAGTGCTTGCCATTTTGCATTGAATGTTGTCACTTCTGTACTAAGACAACGGCTCCCTTCGTTTGGGCTTATGGCTTGGCTTTCTACAGTAACTAGTTTTTAAATAGAATGTTTTTCAAGACAGGATCTACAAATCGATTATAGTAGACATTGTCCTGACTTCATCTATATCGGTCAAAATCACATGTGAGTAACTCTTCGAACTCTCTTTCATGAACAACCATCAACAACAACAACAAAACTTTTTGTCCCAAACAAGTGGGGTAAGTTATGAATGAAATCTCCTCAAGCCTTCAAGGTTAAAGAAATGAGAGCCTTGAAATGAAATCTACAATGTTATAATCCTAAGCCGTACATTCTGTCATCTGAGCTGAGAGCCTAAAACACACCTCTAAACCTTCTTATGGTTCCGGTACGTGGATTGCTAACTTCCATGCGCTTCTATCCAAAACTAATTCTTTAGATACCTTTCAATCCCTCAAGTTTCGTTAAACTGCTTCCTCCCACGTCAGTCTTGGTCGACATTTGTTTTTTCTTACGTTCTCAGTACATCTTAAATTCTACTACGTACCGGTGCCTCAAGAGACTTTCGTTGGAGATGTCTAAACCATCTCAAACGATGTTGGACAAGCTTATCTTCAATTGGTCCTATCCCCACCCTATCACGTATATCATTATTGCATATTCGATCCCTTCTTGTGTTTGTCGTCATACTAGTCACTCTTCTTAAACGGTGCTCAATCACTCGCACCCAAAGATTCATTGTGTAACTCATTTTCTTAATTCCTCTATAATCAGTACAAATTTGAATGTCTCCTTTATTTTTGAAAATGGTACTAATGTGCTCCTGTGCTACTCGTTAGGTATCTTGTTTGACCTAAAAATGTTATGGAACAAATTAGTTAGCCAAACAATCGCCATTTCTCCTATGCATTTCCACACCTCGATAGGAATATTATCAGGCCTCAACGCCTTACCCACTTTTATTCTTTTAAGGCCTCTTTTACTTCTGACTCTTGGATTCTTTAAACAAACCACCTATCAGTGTCGTTAAAAATATCATCTAATTCAATCATACTATCGTCGTTATTATGATTGAACAGCTTATTAAAGTAATCTCTCTACCTATCCTTGATCTTATCGTCTTTCACCAAAAGTCTATTAATGTCGTCTTTCATGTATTTAACTTGGTTGAAGTATCTCGTCTTCCTTTCTTGAAGTTTAACCATCTTGTAGACATTCTTCTCCCTCCTTTGTACTTAGCTTCTGGTAAATTTCCTCATAGGCCTTGTCTCTTGCCTCACTCACCGCTTTCTTTGTATTCTTTTTTGTTGCTTTATATTTCTATACGTTGTCATTGCTCATATTATAATGCATGTATTTGTAGCATATCTTCTCCTTGATAGCCTTTTGCACTTCCTCGTTCCATCACCACGTGTCTTTAGGTTCACATCTTGTCTCTCAGGTCACTCTAAGCACCTCCGTAGCCATCTTCTTAATGCGAGTTGCCATCTCTGTCTACATACTATTCGCTTCTTCCACGTTCTATATCCCTTCCATGATCATCCTCTCCTTAAACGCATGTGAGATGTCCCCTTTGGGTTTCCCACCGCTTCGTCCTCGTGACTCTGGCGACCTTAGCCTGTCGAACCTGTATTTTAAAACAAAAGTCAGAGATTATCAACTTATATTGTTGGACAACACACTCTCCAGGTATAACCTTATAGTCTATGCAGGCTTGTTTGTTCTCCCTCCTAACAAGGACAAAATCGATTTAGCTAGAATGTTGACCACTTCTAAAGGTAACTAAATGGAAATGTCTCTTTTAAAAAAGGTGTTAGGCTACGCTAAAGTTTAAGATATATTCTTCCTCTTGGTTCCTATCACCATAACCAAAACCCCGTGCACCCTTTGAAACCCCCTCACTAGTTGTACCGACATGACCATTGAAATCGTCTCCTAAGAAAAGCTTCTCATTGTTAGGCATTTTTCTAACTATATCATCTAGGTCTTCCCAAATTACCTCTTGACGGCCTCATCCAGACCTACTTGTGGAACATATGCGCTAACAACTTTCAAAACCATGTTGCTAAATATTAGCTTGACAAAGATAATCCTATCCCCCTGTCTCCTCGTGATGACAACTCCGCTCTTGAGATGCTTATCGATTAAGATACCCACTCCATTCCTGTTTCGTTTTGTTCCAGTATACCACAACTTGAAGCCAGTATGCTCTACCTCCTTCGTCTTCTAACCCGTCCATTTAGTCTCTTAAAAGCCCAAGATGTTTACACGTCTCCTAATCGCCATATCAACTAACCCTCTTAACTTACCAGTTAAGGATCCTGCATTCCAACTATTCAGACGGGTCCTACTTTTCTCGGCTAGCTTCCTTGCCCCTTGCACTCGTCGAGTAAAGTGCGAAGACCCTTGCACATTTTTCACTACATTTTGGCGCCGACGTATCGCATCACTAAGGGAATGACGTCCCGGCCCTTGCTTATTTACCACCACTGCCGGGTTCCGATATGGCGCGTCGCTAAGAGGGTTACACCCCAACGAATTATCAATTTTGGGTTTCATTCTATGAAAAGATAGGTAGATTTTTACGTTGGCTCGCCAAGCCTAATATAATCATCTTCTTCTTTTTCTGGTTTAGAACAAGTTATGTAGAAAACTACACAAACTACACAGGTGGACATCCATAATTCAAAATTTTAAGGGGACGTTCATATTGGCTTTAGCTAATGAATAGTAACAGTTTGTAGAGATAGAGACACGTACGATTTTGGCTGATATAAATAAAGTCATTACAATGTGTACTATAATCGACTAGTAAACCCTACTTAAAAAAACATTCTGTTTGAAAGTCATTTACTATAGAAAAACAAATTTTAGAAACCAATACGAACATGGTCTAAGCCAAAAGCCATTGCCCAAAAGAACCCACCCAATACCTTATATCAACTTCTACTTGTATTACTATATAAGTCAATACTTGGTTAAAGTATTTAGTGAGATAGGATGAATGCCTGTATGTCAGGTATTTGTTTTGCAAGGATACTCTTGGTGGAACTCGCTAGATGAATCATTTTAATACATTTACTATGATAAGTGATACTGGAATTTTCCATGATACTAGGAGCTAATTATTTGTAACTTATCCTGTCAGGCAAAACTAAGAGGGATATCAAGTTCAATATTTAAATGTCCAATTATAGATCCCAAGAACAGTTTGATCACCAAGCCCCAATTTTTGTTCTAGTCTTACATGAAAGCAATGAAGTGTTTTAAGAATATTGCACTTATCACAGTTGTGAAAATCTGATAACTCGCCTCTGCATTCCAGGTGATGCTAGTGGAAGATCTAAGCAGAGTAGGAGTGAGAAAAAGAGCAGGAAAGCCATGCAGAAACTTGGCATGAAGACCATCACTGGTGTGAGCCGTGTAACTATCAAAAAGAGCAAGAACGTGAGCTTTTTAACCACTGCTATGCCATTCTTCCTTGTAGCATTAACTTTTTTTTATTACATGTTAGTGTTGCATTCGCTTAACTTTTTCCCTGCATTTCCAGATTCTGTTTGTCATCTCCAAACCAGACGTCTTCAAGAGCCCAAATTCAGACACCTACGTCATTTTCGGGGAGGCGAAGATCGAGGATCTGAGCTCTCAGCTGCAGACACAAGCTGCGGAGCAGTTCAAGGCACCAGACCTGAGCAGCGTCATTTCGAAGGGCGAGCCATCTGCGGCAGCTCAGGACGAGGAGGAGGTTGATGAGACTGGCGTTGAGCAGAAGGACATCGAGCTCGTGATGGCACAGGCCTCCGTGTCGAGGTCTAGGGCGGTGAAGTCGCTGAAGGCTGCCGATGGTGACATAGTCACTGCCATCATGGAGTTGACTAACTAGGCACAGAGAGGTGGAATTCGTGACTTAATAAGTGTATAGGCGTCTTCGGCCATGTCATCTTGAATGTTAAAAGTTGCAAAGCTGGATGTTCTCTTGATGTTTCTTTTCCAACTATGGGCGTGTAAGATTTCCTAATGCATTTTGACGTTTGGGGCTAAGCAATCCGTGTGCTCTTTCGTGAATCTGATGAATCGATCGTTCGATATTTACTACTAGTATCTTTGCCTTGAATCGTTGTACTAATACACAATAGCATGGGTAGTAAGTAGTAACTCCGATGGTTTATGGTGAGATGAAACTTGTATGGCGTTTTCAACTGCAGAAATAGCACGTTTTAGTACAGAAAATTGGCAAAATTAAATATATACCACTACGAGATATGCCACTCTTAAAATTAAAAATATGAAGTCCCAGTTTCTTGCTACCACCGTTTCCTGTTCTTTTATCTTATTTTTCCATCTATTTCCAAGCAAACTTCCGGATTTGCCCCTCATCTATTTGCGTCAATCCAACAGCATGGAAACCTAGATCATATAGACTTCTAAAAGTTGCATTCTATAGTAAATGACTTTTCTATAATACTTAGCTTTCAAACAGGGTGTCTTTTAAGACGGAGTCTACTAGTTAATTATAATACATACTGTAGTGTCTTCATTTATATCAGTCAAAATTGCATGTGTGTTTGTCTCTGTAATGCCCTCTATACACTATTACTATTTATAAGAGTATGTACAATAGTTTATCTTTTAAGATTGTCTCTAAAATTTCCACCTTACCTAAAGACAATACTAGAGACAACTTCTCTAACAGTAAATTATTCCTATATCTTTTTTATACCGTTTTATCATAACTTCTTCTCTCATACTCTCTCACTACTTGCGTTGGTTTGCGGGTTCAAGTCGTCTCTTGCATAAGAGACATCACATTATCTCTCCTCACATCCACATAGGATTTTACTTATTTAATATAGCTAAGAGACAACTGAGATAATACTATTAAAGATATACTAAACTAAAATCAAAAGCTATCAGTAAAATGCAATATGAACGGCCCACACGATTGAACCACATGAACCAGCAGACAACAGGGCCCATGCAAACAGACCAGACCAAAGGCAGTGGACAGGTCTACGTCTCATCCCCTTAGCAGCAGCGCCTGGCACGCGATCTCCCAATTGTCCTCCTTCCCCAACATCCATATTTCATGATTTGGGTGTGAGTTCGTTTGGGTTGCGAGCACGCTGCGGCCGGCGCGTGGCCAGAAAATTTCGGTACGGTCAGAGGAGCGGTTTTTTGCGAAAAAGTTCCTCCATTTTTCCGAAATTACGTAAAGGTCCTTTTTCCTCGCGAAAAGGTCCCTGGCAGGTTTTTTAAAACGTTTTTTTGCGAAAACACCCCTCCACTTCACCGAAATTTTGTGTACTTTGCAGGATTGCGCCCCGCGGTTTCTAAATTACGTACGGGTCCTCGTTTAGTTACGTACAGGCCCTCGCTTTTTTTACGAAAAAGACCTTTGGCCTTTTCGAAAATACACATGTGCCCTCGATTTTTTTTAAAAAAGTCCTCACGAATTATCGTCTCTTTTATTTCGGTACACACGGTGGCTGGCGTAGCGTGGCGCCGCGCCTATGAGGCTAGTATGTCCGACTGGAGGGGATAAATCCGATGCCTACCGTATTTCGTTCACAGTCACTCATTTCTTATCCCCTCCCATCGGCTGCTCCATTTTCTTCACTACAGCCGGCTGCTTCCTCTCTAGCATCTCTCTTCCTACTTTTCCTCCACTTCTCTTTCTCTACTTTCTTGTCTCTGAAAGATTTCTACGTGTATTTGGAAGGAAGAGGAAGAATCGAGAGAGAAAATGTTGATTGCTACTCTGCTCAACATACAGTGGCAGCACAGTTAGATGTTATATATCTCGGCAAGAAGCCTGTGTCGATTTAGCTACAGGAGACCGAAGTTTAGGCTTCGGTTCCGCTTTACACGGAGATCAGAGATTACATTTGTTACATCGGCCTTATCTATACAAAACTGAGTCTAACCGAATGATCTATCTCTATTCTGGTACTTCCAACAGCCTCCCTCAATCCAAACCTTGCTGTAGAAGATTGAGATTGCTCTTCAGAATTGAGAACTGCCGATTCGGCAACAGTTTTGTGAAGATGTTTGCAACTTGGTCTTGAGATGATATGAACCTAACATCAAGTAATTTCCGAGCCACTCTTTCCCTGACAAAGTGAAAATCAATCTCAATGTGTTTTGTGCGTGCATGAAACATTGGATTGGATGTTAGGTAAGTAGCTCCAAGATTATCACACCACAAAATTGGTGGTCTAGACTGAAAGATTCTGAGTTTTCCAAGTAGATACTGCAACCAAATGAGTTCAGTTCGGCAGCGGCATTTGCAAGCGACTTGTATTCAGCTTCTGTGCTCGATGGAGAAATAGTGTTTTGCTTTCTAGAACTCCAAGACAAGAGATTCTGACCATAGAAGATTGCATATCCACTAGTGGACCTCCTGTCATCAGGACATCCTGCCCCAGTCAGCATCTAAGAAAGCACTTAAGAGAGTCGACCCAGTCCTCTTGATCTCCAGGCTGGTATCTGCAGTCAACTTCAAATATCGAAGTATCCTCTTCACAGCACTCCAATGTGACCGGGTTGGTGCTGCAAGGAACTGGCATACCTTATTTACTGGATATGACAGATCTGGTTTGGTTAGTGTGAGATATTGCAATGCTCCCACTATGCTTCTGTAAATTGTCTCTCTTTAGTTGACAATGGCTTCCCTTCAGACTTTGCTAGCCTCTCTATAACAGCCATCGATGTAGTTACTGTCTTGCAATTCTCCATGTTGGCTCGGTTCAACAGATCAATTGCATATTTGCATTGTGTTAATCTCAAACCATCATGGACTCTGCTGACTTCAATGCTAAGAAATAGTGAAGGTCACCGAGGTCCTTTAGTACAAAGTCCTCTTGCAATTGCTCAAGAAGTAAGCTGACTGCCTCAGTGGATGAGCTCACAACTATAATGTCATTGACATAGATTAGCATATAGATTGTGATTTCAACTTCATGGAAAATAAATAACGAGGTATTAGTCTTGGAAGGAGTAAAACCCAACTCTGGAAGCTTAGAACTTAAATCTTGCATACCACACATGTGGTGCTTGCTTGAGTCCATACAATGCTTTATCAAGACGACATATATAATGTGCAAGGTTCTTATTCTCATATCCAGGTGAATGTTTCATATACACCTCTTCTTCAAGAAACCCATGCAAGATCTAACTGTTGTATCATCCACCCTGGGGAGACTGCAATGGAGAGTACAAGCAGGATAGTCGAAGGCTTTACAACGGGACTGAAAGTGTCTTCATAATCCAATCCATACCATTGCTTGAACCCTTTTACGACTAACTGTGCCTTGTATCTATCCACGCTACCATCTGCTTTCTTTTTTATTTTAAACACTCATTTTCAATCAATCAAATTAACTTTCTGATTTGGTGGTACTAACCTCCATGTTTTGTTCTTCATAAGAGCACTGTATTCAACATCCATGGCTCCCTTCCACTTGGAGCTTTTCATGGCATCAAGGTAATTTTTTGGTTCCACATCTGTGTGAGCAATGAACACTCGTCTTCTTCCATCAGTATTATATCTATCTGTACCATCCTTGAATTCCTTGGTTGTTATGATATTGTCACGCAGATGTGTATGCATAGGATGCCTATTCTCATTCTCACCTGTGTCAGCCTGGAAATCTGCTAAAACTAGAGACCCAGCAGATGAAACTGCTGCCACGGTAGCAGCATCTGCGTCTGCAGTAGGAGAAAATACTGCCATGACAGGAAAACCTGTTGCTGCGGTAGTCTCTCTGGTGCCGGCAGCCGCTGATTCTTAAATAGTGACTGGATCAGGAACAGTATTGTCGGATCAGGAACAGTATTGTCACCGGCAATAGTTGCAGAATCTGCAGAGTCTAGAGCAGCAGTAGAAATTGAAGCAGCAGCAGTATCTCCTGTCCCCCTTGTTGTGAGGTTTCTGCAAAAACAAGATCAGAATGCCCAACAGAGACCATAATATTCATATGTTGATCAGCTCGTGATGACAATGAAGTGGCTGACAAGGGAAGGGGAATGGATTCATATTTCAGAATAAATGGATGGCTGTGCGACTGAGAGTCACTAGCAAATGGAAATACATGCTCATCAAATGTGACATCTCTAGACACATATATGTGTCCAGATTTAGGGTCCAAGCATTTGTACCCTTTGTGCATTGAGCTATAGCTAAGGGATACACACCAAGAAGATCGAAATTCAAGTTTGTGACTATTGTAAGGGCGAAGGTGTGGCCAGCATGCATAACCAAAGGTTCTAAGCATATTGTAATCTGGTTTGGACCCAAATAAGCGCTCAAAAGGAGTCGAGTGTTCTATGGTTTTACTTGGGAGCCGATTGATTAGGAAGCAGGCTATTTGGAATGCCTCATCCCAAAAATCTGAGAGGCATGAAAGAATGTGCAAATAAAGTGAGTCCAGTTTCTACAATATGCCAGTGTTTGCATTTAGCAGATTCATTCTGTTGATGAGTGTGTGGGCATGAGACCCGATGGGAGATCCCAACACTTTGAAAGAAAGAGTTGAGTTTTTTATATTCCCCACCCCAGTCTGATTGAATGCTCATAATCTTTCGGTTGAGGAGTCTCTCCACATGAGATTGAAATAGTAAGAAAGTTTTATAAACTTCCGACTTATGCTTCAACAGGTAGAGCCAAGTGAATTTACTGTAATCATCAACAAAGCTCACATAATATTTAAAACCTTTGGATGAGGTTCATGCCGGCCCCCATACATCGGTGTACACAAGATCAAGAGGTGAAATAGAGACTCGTTTAGAAGCATAAAAAGGGAGTTGATGACTCTTGCCCAATCAGCAAGCATCACAAACACTTTTATTCAACATTCCTTTACAGGAAAGATTATTGGATTGCACTACTCGAAAAACAGTAGGAATAGATGCATGACCAAGACATGAGTGCCGCTCTTCAGTCGACAACTTGACACTAGCAAGAGCTCTGCTGGATGATGGCATGGAAAAGGATGCAAGAGTGTACAGGCTGCCCTCACATTTCCTTTTAAGAAGAACTTCCTTCGTGGATCGATCCTTGACAACAAATAAGGTGGGATAAAATTAAAAATAGACATTGTTGTCAGAGGCAAGCTTCTGAACTGATAAAAGATTTTTATTGGTTTGAGGAATGTGAAGAACATTATTTAGATGCAAAGGTATAGTAGGCGTTTGCATACGTGCATGGCCAACATGATGAATAACCATACCTGTCCTATTGGCAGTCTGGACTTGATCTTTCCCATGATAACTTTCCTTGACACTAAGCTTGTCAGGATCCTTTGTTATGTAATCAGTAGCTCCAGAGTCAGCATACCAGGTGTTGTCACAATAGAATGAAGTGGTTGCTATTGCAGCAACTCGCCCATTGTTCACCTGGAAGGAATGATCAAATCTGTGGTAGCAAACTAAGGCAAGATGCCCAATTTTCCCACAGACTTGACACGTCGGTTTTCCTTCACTTGTGCGTTGTGTCTGTCCACCATGACATTGCCGATGCCAGGGCTTGTCACGGCCATTATTACGGCCACGTCCACAACCTCGATTCCCCGTTCTTCCTCCTCTGTTGTGGCTCACAAAATTTGCCTAGTGATTTGCAACGGGATTATTAAGTGCAAGTCTCATCTTGTAACTCACCATGTGTGCATACAAGTCGTTGATGGAGATTGGCTTTGGTCGAGTGGTGATCGAGGTGACAAGGGAGTCATACTCCGTGTCAAGGCCAGCAAACATATAGGTGATCACTTCATCATCATAAAGAGGCTGACCAATCGAGGCCAGTGTGTTAGTGAGCTGCTTCACCTTGTTGAAATAATCTGTGATGGATTCTTCCTTCTTGTGCGTCAAAGCCAATTGCCTCCGGATTTGCATGGCCCTTGCACATGAGCATGATGAGAACATGCGCTCCAGAGCCATCCAGACCTCGCGAGCCGAGGTCATGAAAAGCACTTGCGCCAGCACTTCCTTCTCAAGGGATGAGAGAAGTGTGTTGAGGACTACTTGGTCCTGCCGCAGCCACATCGCATATGCTGGATTGGGAGTAAAAGTTTCCATGCCTTCCATGGTCTTGGAGATTGTCTTCTCTGGAGATGGAATTGATCCGTCCACATAACTAAGCAGCTTATGCCCACGGAGATAGGGCAATATCTGTGTCTTCCAGAGGAGATAATTCTCCCTAGAAAGCTTGATGTTGATTAGATGGGAGAAAGATGGTGTGGGAGGATATCGACTGCAGTAGCAACATCATTGGTGATCTGTCCAGCCATCTCGCTAGAGTTTGAGTAGCTCTGATACCATGAAAGACTTCTAAGTGTATTTGGAAGGAAGAGGAAGAATCAGGAGAGAAAAGGTTGATTGTTACTCTGCTCAACATACAGAGGCAGCGCAATCATATGTTATATATCTCGGCAAGAACCCTATGTTGAATTAGCTACAGGAGACCGAAGTTCAAGTTTCGGTTCCGCTTTACATGGAGATCAGAGAAAACATTTGTCACATCGGCCTTATCTATACAAAACTGAGTCTAACCGAATGATCTATCTCTATTTTGGTACTTCCAGCACCACTACCGACTGCGCCTCCATTTCTTCCTCCAGCACCGGCAGCTCCTCCATGCCACCGGCTCTGCATGGTTCTAGTTGGCGCCGGCCACCGCCGCGCCACAGGCCTCGCCAGCACCAGCTCGGTCTTGGCCCACGCCGCTGGCTGCTCGCTTCTCATCTGTGTTGCCCAGCTACCAGCTCGCCTCTAACCGCCTCCGGTCTTGGCCACTGCCGCGCCGCAGCTCCTTCGACTGAGCCGACTCCGGCTCTTGCGCGCTGTTGGGCGGCTCGGTCACTGCGTCTCCTAGTTGCAGCTCGTCGTTTGCTTGGCCGCACGTCCGTACACCGCAAGGATGCGGTGGCCTTCTCCTAGTGCCGGATCCACGGCGCGCATACACCGCAAGGATGCGGGTGGCCTTCTCCTAGTGCCGGATCCACGGCGCGCACGCCACCTTCCCACCACCCGCCGCTGCCACACTCGAGACCTTTGCCATGGGAGGTAGGTGTTATTTTTTATTGCAATATTTTGATTTTATGTGTGTAATATTTTTATTATTTTTATTTTATATATACAATGTTTTGATTTTATGTGTGTAACAGATTGATTTCATATATGCAACTTTGAGATTTTTATTAAATTTTTTTGTTGCAACCAACCGCATGGAGCTAGCGGCCAGATTGGCACGTCCAGGCGTTAGCAAATCCCCCCCCCCCCCCCCCAACACTCCCCCTTTTTTGCTTTTTTCTGTTATATTGTGGACTATGTGTTGTGGGAAAAGGTTGCAGCTGTAGCTAATCTATTTTCTTATAATTTCATTTAACCTTTGGCGTAGGGTTGAGAGTGGTACAGCATACATGAACCGAGCCTTCCTGTCCTGCTGACTCCAACCAATGCTTCCAAATCTCCAATCACTGACACAAGCTGCATAGGCACGTACGCGACGGTACGCCTCACTCACTCGGCGCTGCACCAAGAGGAGGACGTCGACGACTCCCCGCCTAATTTGGTCGTTCGGTGGCTCGCTTCTTCGCTACGGACGTATGTATGGCCGGCCGCCTTCTGCTCTTCTTCTCTTCCTTGTCGAGCATTGTCGTTGGGTTGGGTGTGGACGACGACGACGTGAGGTGGGTGGCTGCCTGTCTGCCTTGCGCTGTGCGACCGCAAGGTGTTCGATGTAATGCCCCAGAGAAGTAGTAGCCCGCAGCCTTGCGCTGTTCGTGCTCGTATTGGTGCTACTGCTCACTGCTCAGCATTAGTAAAATTTCGGATTTATTGCACGGCTGATGCACATTTCATAGGGTTGAATGGAGGGTAAAAACAATCTTCGTGGTGATTCAGGGAACTGTTCTGGTTTCAATGTGGTGGTCTTTTAGTCTGACTATTGACAAACTTATGAATCATTAAAACCTGAAACTTCAGTTATTAAAGAGCCCTCCTATGACAGTTCAACTTTGCTGATTCTCCTCTGTTCAGTGTATCTCTGGAGGAGTGAAGGTTCAAACACCAAAGGCAAAAGGGTTTGTTGATCTGGAGATGCATTTTTCTAGAGATCAGCTGATGGGGTCAGCATTCGTTGCATTTGGCATCATATTATTTGTGGGTTTCTTCTACGCCGCCATTGTGTCCAAGCTGCTCCCACCATATGAAAACCGGCTTCTGTCTGCCATCCAAAATGATAGGTAAGGAATCTCAAGCCAGGGAAGATGATCATCGAATTGTTTCTTTTTTCTTCTTTGCAACTAATATATGATCATGCTCTGTTTACTTAGGTACGGCTAACTATTTAGTAGTAAACATTATACCTGGCACCAAGTGACTGTAAACATAGGTGAATCAAATTAGTAGTTAATATCATTTACTTTGATTGATCATGGATGAACATGTAACTGCATATATAGTGTAACTGATTAACAGATTCACGTAATTGATTTGTCCCTTACCAGGTGTTACTGCCTATTCGTGCCCTTGACACTTCCTGTGATAATTGTGGCTGTTTATCTGCACTGGCTAAGCATGAAGATGTTCAAGCATGCATGAAGCTAGGAAGAACTCCCATCAATTCATGGTAAAATCCTGTACCTTTGTTCTAAAATGTCAGGATCATAGGGGCCATCAAGGCAATTTAGCTGATAAAGCTCCAGTAAATGGCAGCCTTTTTTACTATCCCTTTTTTTTTGTGAGGGACTATCCTCTGTTTTTCACTCAAGACGTTGAGCTGTACTTAATTTGATTATGCTTGAAGCATAAATAGCTGTCAATTATTACCGTACTACGAACAATTACCACCAAGTACTGAGAGACTCTTATGTGAAGAAAAATATACAAATTATTTAACTAAATTTTGAGACTAAAAACTAGTGAAATATAATTGTTAGTAAAGATAAGCTGGTATAACAATCAAGTAAGAGAAAACACCTACTAATTGGGGGAGAATACCCCATTAATTGGATTTGGACTAATCAAACTAGGATATTTTCTTTAATATTTTGTCTGGGTGATTATAACGGAGTAATTTGTTCAGTTGTTGTTGTCCGCTTCTAATATCTTCTCAGTGCACTAATTATTTTAGGTAGTCCTTCTCCCTTATTTGCTAAGACAGTTGGACCAATAGTTAATCTCTATGTTGAATGGACTAGAACAAATTGTCCATCAGGCCGCCACCGCTGCCAGCCTACCCCGGAGGCTCTCGCTCGGCATTACTCTTCTCCTCGAACTCTTTACATTCCCCGGAAGCTCCCAGCGAGCCTAATCGGCTTCCCCCCCTTTTTGCAGCCCACCGGCCACTACTACAGAAAAGACCATCACAGACGGTTCAAAAACGTCATCACAGACGGTTTTGTGAACCGTCTGAATTTATGGGTCAGTGATAATACGAGGTCATCACAGACGGTTTTCGAACCGTCTGTGATTTTAATATCACAGACGGTTTTTAACTAAAAACCGTCTGTGATATTAAATATCACAGACGGTTCTTAACTAAAAACCGTCTGTGATATTTATAAATCACAGACGGTTTTTAACTAAAAACCGTCTGTGATATTTATAAATCACAGACGGTTTTTATTATAAAACCGTCTGTGATATTCTCTTCTACTCCTAAACCTATTTCTGTTTATTGGCTAGCCTCAGGAAATGCTAGTCATGCCCTCTGAAACAAGCAGATCAACATGTATATGTATACATATCCAATTCACATCTCAATTCATTTCACAAACATAAAACATCCATTTTTATTAAGATTAGAGCCTACCATTACAATATCCCAAAACAACGAGAAGGTTACACAACAAGAACAGCAGGTTACACAACAAGAACAGAGAAAAAGATTACAATATCCCAAAACAACAAGCAGGTTACACAACAAGAACAGAGAAAAAGCAAAGATCTTCTATGTCTTCTCGCCCCTGATGCAACGCATGAGCTGGATGCCTTCTCGCCCCTGCGGTGTCTTGTCTCCCGTAGACTTGTGCGTCGTTTGCAAGGAGGAGGAGAATAGCAAGGAGGAGAAGAATAGCAAGCAGGAGGACAGCAAGGAGGAGGACAGCAAGGAGGAGGATAGCAAGGAAGAGGATAGCAAGGAAGAGGAGACAGGCTGGGTTTGGTTATATTTATAGGGGAGGGAGAGGGAGGGAGAGGCGGGAGTTCGAAATTTTTGGCGCGGGAACGGAGATTGGGTTGAAGAGGATCGACGGGCCCAGCGGTCAGATTATCACAGACGGTTCTATTGGCTAGAACCGTCTGTGATGAATGCATATCACAGACGGTTCTATATATAGAACCGTCTGTGAATTAGAGCACAGAATTTTATATACCGATGCAATATAAACAACTAGTCTGAAAAGATAAAATAGCAACGTTTTATATAGCTTATATATACTCATTTAAAAGGTTTCAACGAGATCTACAACTTTGTAGTTGAAGCAAAATCCAAATTCCGAAAGGAAGACCAAGAAAAAGGGCAAAAACAGACACCAAAAACTTGCGACGCAGGTTTAGGTCCAAAGATGGCCGATTTTCGGGATCTTGGAGGGCGACGGGCGCAAGCTGGTCGTTTTTTTTTTGGATCGGGCTCGTCGTTAGCTTTCCAACGAGTACAAGAACGTCGAAAACGGACACCGTATGCAAAAGTTATGCCCGTTTTACTGAAGGTGTCTCAAAACTGAATCATACTCGGACTTAAGCGGGAATATTTGAAATTTTGAGGGATTGCAAGGCGGGAAACGTATCACAGACGGTTTTTAATAAAAAACCGTCTGTGATAATCTGAAATATCACAGACGGTTTTTATTATAAAACCGTCTGTGATATTGGAATATCACATACGGTTCAACGGTAAGAACCGTCTGTGATACTACTTTTTCCCGCCATAAATACCACAGACGGCCTCCAAATTAAAACCGTCTGTAATAGTGTACATCACAGACGGTTTCACAAAACCGTCTGTGATTTAGCGTCTACTATTAGGCTTTCTGTAGTAGTGGGCGCTCGTTTCTTCACCGACTCCGGCCACCTCCTGTCGCCGCCGATTCCGAGGGTCTCCGGTCAATTCCTCGCAGCCGAAGCATCCTCGCCACCCCCACGAAGCCGACCAAGCCAACAATTCGAATCTTCATCCACTCATCTTCTCTGGCGCTGATCGACCCCCACCGCCGATTGAACCTCCCGACGCCAGCCTCCCTCGAGCTTCCCCGAGCCCTACTCTCTGCAAAGGTGAGCTCCGGGCAACCCCTAGATGCCTTACCGTCGCCTAATCGGCCCCTTACGGCAAGAATCGCCGCCGCGACCATTCCCGGTCTCCGCCGCCGCCTGGCTCGCCGCCGGCAACCTTACGGTCCACCTTAGGCCGATTCAACCCACCGTCGGGTGCCGCGGGACTGAGCAGTCCATTTTGGGCATCTCCCCGCGCGACCGTGGCCTCCCTCGCCGCCGGCAGACCTCGCCGTCGCTCGGCCGGCCGAGCTCTGCTCCCGCGTGATTAACTCCCGGTTAACCGTTAACCGCCAGAGTTAGCCAACATTAACATGTCACTGACCTGTGGGTCCGAGTAGATTTAAACCCTCTGTTAGGCTGACGCGTAGGCCCCACTTCGATTAAAGAAACGGTTAAACACTGGGTTAAAAGCTTAAGTCACTGACAAGTGGGCCCTAATGCACTGCTTGCATAGTACCTAGGCCCCACATGTCGGTCTCTGGCCTGTTTTCAGAAAAAGAAATATTTAAACTGCCGTGGACCCCACATGTCATACACTGAGATTTTCTGAAATAAAGATTTATTCCGAAAATAAAATAAACCCGCACGGGACCCACCTGTAATAGAGAGACTCTCTCTCCTCTTTCATTTTTTGGGGATTTTTCCTGAAAATAAGACTTCAAAGAGCTCGTTCTCTCTCGTCGTAACTCTGATTTGGGTGAAACTTGTTTAAAATTTTTCTAAATTCAAGCTCTTTCTGTTGGTTTCAGTTTGGTTTAATTTTGGGCTCATTTGCTTATTATTTTATGCTTATTGTTCTCCATGTATGTTTTCTTCTTTGTCGGCTTTCTCCGTCTGAATAGAATTTGAAGTCGCACCTGAGTCGCAAGACGATCTACCTCAAGACCAGCAAGACCCTCTGCCTTTGGACCCAGGCGAGTCAACATTTTGATCATTTTGCTCCTATGTTTCTTGCAAATTATCTTTGTTTAAAGTTAGTCATACTGCATGTGTTATTTCATGTACAAAATATGTGAACTATAAGGTAGATATCACCTACTTGAAAATCTGGAAGTTTATATATATATATACCTTCCCTGAAATTTGATAGCCCATGTACCTTGTCGCCATAGGTATTACTCCTATTACTCTAAATAGGTATATGTCTTAATTAAATGCCATGCGCGTTCTGTCCAATCTAGGGCATCAGTTACCCTGATCATAGCTTCCAAAAACCTGAACTTTAGTTTTGGGACAGTCACGGGATGTATGTGGCTGGATATTTTGTGATAACTTATTTTAGGTTTCTCAAAACCCTCAAAACTTGCTATACCTGTCTGGGCGGGTGGTAAGAGTGGTGGGTGTGGAAGTAGCACATATGGATTGTGGATTGAAATGCCCGGATGCATTAAGGACTTAATCCTATGATGACATCTCCATGTACAATAGTACGACCATAAGTCTGCAAATTGCAACTTGGCTAAGTAAATCTATCGAACCCCCGGAGCTCATCTCATCGGTAGTGGAAAGAAGTGTTGTGAGGGCAAGGGGAGGCCTAAAGGGACACCAAGAGGAGGGTGACGTTTCCAGCCGTGCTAGCGTTATGGAGAGTGGAGTCCGAAGGCGTTAGTTTCTGTGGTTACATCCCGTGCAAAGTATGGGACCCACCACAAGTGGGAGCAGCCCATAGGGTGAGATGACAAAAAGGGGCTAGATATTTTGAAAAGTTATTGTGATGATCTACTCAACCACATGACTAAGGAATCGTGTGGAGCAACGAGCGGATTGTCTCTTGTGGGTAAAGTATACAATCTCTGTAGAGAATAAACTATTCGAATAGCCGTGCCCACGGTCAAGGGCATACATGAGATTTTCCTCGAGTTAGTTCTTTTTCTAAAAATCTTACGGGTGGGAAGAAAAACCAATTGGAGGGAAGTACTCCAACCTTTGTGTTTTTCCTGGAGGGAAGTACTCCAGTGTTAATACGAGTTAGCTAGTCTAAAATCTAGCATTGGCGGATGTAGCCAGCACCACTATATACATATTGCATCACTTAACTGTTGGAAACATGCTTTGTTAAAATGCCAGGTCCTAGGGTTTGTATTTATATTAATGGCAATTGTTGCTCTACGCAAATAAAAGAATCATCCATCGATAATGTAGTAGATAGTAGACTCGCTATACTCAAGTCAACTGCCATACTAATCAAACAATGTAGGGTTAAATCTTCTCTTTTGTTTTTCCAAACATTGTATATGGAAAATCATATGTGCGAGATTGGTAAGACCCACTATCCAAATACTTTTTTCTTACCACATTTTTTTATTAGAGAGACAATCGTCTATTCTTTTCCTTTTCTCTGGATCAAACTGAATCTCCTCTTCCTTTCTGCATTCGTAGCATTTGCACTTGAACATGGTGCTTATCTTTTTAAAAAACGCTCCATGACTATAGACTATCTACCATAAGGAGGTGATAACTATTGAAAGTTAGAACACATTGAATTAGATATTGAAACACATTGAAAAATTTTCTAATTCAATTATTGCAAAAAAAAAGAAATAGGGTATTCTAATATTAAAGCCCTGACCCATAAATATTTTAAAGATTATAAAATTGAAACCATAAAAATCTAAATCACAAAATTTAATATATATTTTGGTTGGCTGGTCATTACTTCGTTAGCTATGAAGGTCATTGAACATTTGAACTTTGAAAGCAAGAAGCTAGGATGAGACGACGCTGCCCGCGGGAGGGAAATGAGCGCGAGATGGGCGACGACACATTGCGTGGGGAGGGAGAAGGGGCAGAGATGTCAACGGCAACGCCGCACGGCTGCAACCGGACGGCGACAGCACGGCGCGGTCGGTGAGGCGAAACCGAGGGCAAGGCGCACTCGTGCGCGGGCATAGGCAGAGGGAGGAGGCGGAAAAGGAAGAAGGCGCCAAGGAGAATGGAAAGCGGAAAGCCTGAAAAGGAAAGCGTAATCCGTTGGAGATTTCCAAATCGGGAAAGGTCTCAAAAATTCATCCCAAAATCCAGGAAAAATTCAAAAAGGTTGAAAACTTTCAGGGTGTTTCAATCTGGCCGTTTGGTTTCTTTTGGACGGTTTGAATCAGGCCACTGCCAAAGTCGCGGTCGCTATAGGGCCTGTTTGGTTGCCTGCATCCGGTTGAACCAGGCTGGCCGGATGCAGGGTCTCCTTGTTTGGTTGCCTGGTCGCTGGGTTCAGCCTGGCTCTGCTCATGCAAGATTCCCCCCGCAGCCAGGCTCTGGAGAAACGTGGGAATCGGGCGTTTCTGGGGAGCCAGGCTCGCGGGATGCAGGTGATTAGTCAGTTGATGATGTTATTAGTGTATATTAGTAAATATCAAGTATTATTAACGTGTTTTGAAGAAGTTTAAGATATAATAAGATACGAACATCTCATATAACATATCTTCATAATCATAATCATAATCTTATATTATTTTTATCTCATGCAACATATCTTCGTACAGGTAACCAAACAATATCTCTTCTCAGCCAGACTCTACTCGTACGTGAACCAAACACGACAGCGTTGCATGCGCTCAACCTGTCCCACGAGAGCCTGGCTCTCAGATACGAGCCAGGCTCTACTCGTACGTGAACCAAACAGGCCCATAGCGTCTGCACCTGATTCGTGTCCGTCGCACTTGGGGATGGATTTGATCGATCTGACAAATCTGGGGGAGGAGAGGATGAATAGATTAGGTACACACACTTGCCCTACTTGTGAGGAGATGCGAGTTATTTCTGTTTTTAAAGTTCACGTCGCGGAGCTCTGATTCAAATCTAGGGATCTTCGGACACGATTGTGGATATTACTGTGCTTTTGCCGGATCTGCCTGGGATTCCCACGGAATTCAGTGTCACAAAGAACACAAACGAAGCGTAGGTTCGTATGCCGCGCAATTACACGCGTGCCATTTTACATGGCGATCGCGCAATCGCCACCTAGAAGTAGAACGGCCTTGTGTCTTCAAGGCGTGACAACAATTAATCACCACCATGAGTGTTATCTGCCCTAGCAGCTTTCCAACAAGATGGCCTTTTTGAACAAACAAATATATCAATTTTTTTCTTTTCAAACTAGGTTATTATGGTAGTTTTTTTAAAAAACGTCTTACCAGTCTATCAATATTCAGCTCGTTAGTATAAACCCTCATAAATTATCAACCAGTTATAAACCTCAAACTGAAAAGAACACAACTAGCCGGGACCGCGTGAAAGGACTTAAATCACATTGATGCGATCGCCGTGGAGCACACTTAGCCACAAACACGTTCGGAATCTTCAAGCAGCTCCAGAATTCGTGATCTCCGTCAATGGTGTACACAAAATAGAAAAGGAAGTACTCCCACAACCACCATCACACGTTTTAGGGATACCCGGCTGCCAACGAAGCTATCCCCCGATGAATGTGTCCAACATGCTAGTGGTTACGTGACCACCACTGACGGAGCTATTTTCTTTTCAGGCAACGACTCCGCCACCGAGTCTTACGTACCGTCATACGCCAAACCCCGGGGGAAAGGAGTCCCCACGACTCATCTAATCATCAAGGAAAAAATAAGCCATTAGACGATATCTGAAACACGCAAGCACTCAAACACAAGGATAACATTGCTTTAAGAAGATAATAACAACTTGGTAGAAGAGAATTGACCGCCTCACGTTTAAAGCGTCCAACATTAGGTACTTTATTCGCAAGAGGGACAACAAACCTTCGGCCCAATGAGCCTTTCACGGTAACATTCTAAGACAGTTGTAAAACATGAATTGCGATAGCATTCATAAATAACGATGCATTCTATTATGTTCGTCCGCACAAGGGTACATTTAACCCTCCACAGAACATATCGTAATATATGTACAAATAATATTAGCTTTTGTCAAACCCTCAGGAGAACGAGAGCGCACAAATATACTGTACAACCTTGATACAAGATAGAAAAATAGATACAGCTTAGGTTGCTACGGTTGATCTGATGGTTTTAGGAAATTGTAGCATTCCAGCTGAAGCATTTCTCCACCGTTGACTGGGTCAAACTGGCATCTGTAGAAGCTGCAAAAATCACGAAAGGTAGGTATCAAGTTCAAGTCTGTACCTAGGAGTTCAATCACTACAAAAATCAATGTTCAATTATATGCCTGTACCTTCCATCCATGCCAACTACTGCCACAGTATTCTTCTCATGGCCAAATGAGACAATGTACTGCTCACCCTCATGTAGCCTGAATTGAGCTACAGACCACTCGGAGTGGAAATATTTCGGTAACACACCTGTCAGCAATAGAAAATAAACAAGTTAACATGTGCTTAGTCAGAGTCTCGAAACTTTCATCTTGAGACCCAGGTCAACTCATCTCATCCCAAGTAACATGTACTTCAAACCAATGACCACAAATTTGTGAGTATTCTAAACCATCAAAATGCAAGCCACACTTGAACGGTACTAATAAAAATGTAAGACAGTAAGACCAACCAAACAGTGTTTGGTTCCAACTTCCAAGCTTCCAGCAAGAGAATGCATCAACAGACATGTAAGATAAAAAAAACTGCGACACAAGTAACATAATAAGGGAAACAATATATCATGGAAATAGGAGCCTACAGAACAACATTCATGTATATTAAGTATTGTGTGAAAATTGCAAACTTATAAAACATTAGTAGGAACCCAGCCCAACCAAAAAATATTGGGGCAGCCAATGATGACAAGAAATAGACAATGATGTTCTTTTTTCACTTTATTTGTTTGATGAATTTTCACTTTAGTTTTAGGCATTTTGGTTTTAGCAAATCCCAAAACTTTTTGGTAATTGGGATCTCAGAAGGCTCCGAAAGATGGATGAGACACAAACATAGTTTTACTACAGATTTAGGAAAAAGAAAAGATCAAGCATTACTACAGATTATATAAACAGTGCCTAACAACTACCGTGCCACCCTTTAAAAAACATCCGAACAAAATGGCTTTTTCAGAATGCTTTAAGTAGTAAAAAACACACAAAGAAATCTTAAAGCAATTTGCTTATTGTAATGAAAGAGACTCAAGGAAAAGAAGTGCTCTTTATTCTTCTACATAGCAAATTGTTTACTGTTACTTGCACAATAAAACACAATGTACCCAGCCCTAAGGGGGTCTTCGTATTGATTCTGCTTCTAGCTTCTGTTTGGAAAAAATTAGAAGCCAATATGAACATCTAGCTTCTCAAAGCGGCTTCTCCAGTTCTCTGACTCTCGTCTCGTTCCGAGGATAAGGTAGGGGTCACAGTCATATCACGCAACTCACTCCTCTCGCTCCCATCTCGTGCACGCATCTCTCCCTCACTTTTCCCACCACCCGCATCTTTCTTCTAAAAATCACTTCTTTCAGCTACTACTATTCATTTTCAGCCAAAAGGCATCAGTCGCAGCCTAATACGATCATCCCCTAAAATTCATCAAACATTTGATCCAAATTAATATCTAAGTACGCTTCATCCATTTAGGAAGATATAAATTATGCCTTGTCCTTAGCGTGTAAATTCTGAAAACAAAAATTTCAAGTGTATTACATGTCACCACAGCAAACACAAATGAGCGAACTTTCTAGGCATGGGCCTCAAAATAACTCAAAAGAATCTATCATATTTTCAAACATGGAAATGTACTGCCTCAAGATGTCTGAAAGGATAGTGAACTTACCCTTAATAAAAGAAAGAGATGGACTTATATTGGGAACATCAGGGTCTGGGGCTGGCAGTGGCTTATCATTTGTGGTCAAACCCACATTTATCTTTAGATTGAACACATGTATTGTTCCTTTATCACTAGAAACAGCCAAATACTGCAAATTATTTGAGAAAGCCAAGCTATATATCTCTGCTCTATCAGCACCTCTCCTTACCTACAAAAGAAGCAGACAAAATTAATTAGTATATCCCTGGCAAAAGGTAAGGAAATGACAGATTTCATTTCATCATAAGTTTGCCATCGATTAAGAGTTAGCAAACCGACAAGAGCATCTTGTGTGGTTAGCGACTCAATGTGCTGCATCAGTGAATATACTACAGAGCAGCATAGGTTGGGTGTAATTGCAGATAGAGTTCCATAACTATAAGTAGAACTTTATCAAGCTCAGTCAAAAATTGCAAGCACATCGCAGTACGATTCATAAGATTTTTTTGGAATCCAAATATATAATGAAAACTGATAAAGCACTTTGCATGTTAGAACAACCCTGCATGAAAATAAGAACTGCCTAAAACAGAACATTAAAATTAATCTGTGACTACCAGAATATAACAAGCTAATGTCTCTCTTCAAAGATATCCAAGAATATACCAACATAACCTTCACACCACCAAATAGTAATGTAGTTTTTTTTATCCAGTTGATATGGAACTTCTAGATCACCAGAAGACTACCGAACCTCCAACCTCAACCAAATTTTGTTATGCATTAGATTTTTAAGAAGAATTACAAGCAAGAGTTCTCTTTAGAACATGACAATTTGATTGTTCAGCATCTCTCAATTCTCAATATTTCTCATGACAGATGAATATAAGCAGAGCAAAACAAACGGTGCAGGAAAGCTATTGGCGACAGAGTACAGACCATGATTGACCACCAAAGAAGGATTACAACATAACACTTCCGATGACGTTAACATATTAAACATCTCCTTCCATGTGATCTTTCTAGGACTCATCATACATCAATACTAACCACTTCGATGTCAACCACGATAGATAACACATACTTCATTACTCAGGAAATAGTTGACATCATATTGCCAACTAAATGTTATGGACTTAAGTTCTTATAAGACCATATCTTTCCTGATATGTCAGTTCACAGAAGGTAGTTGAATTGGCACTGGACAAAACTGGAACGCATCACATATATTTACTTTACTCAGCAAACAGTGGACATCACATTGCCGGCTAAATGTTATGCACTTTAGTTACAGGACCATATCTTTCCTGATATGTTAGTTCACAGATAGTAATTGAATTAGCATAGGACAAAACTAGAGTGTGTCATAAGGATTTACTATTATCAATTTATCATTCTTGAACTAGTACAATTGCGAGAGTACTTTCTTTATTTAAGGAGAAACTTAGAAGTGAAGCCCCTGCTGGGTTGATCAATCAGGTTCAGGTTGTTCAAAAAATACATACATGCTCACCATCAATTTCCATTTATCCCATAATTGATCACTCGAAATAGGAAACAGAGACTACAATTTAAAGAACACATAAAACAAAACATCACCACTATGAACTATTATAATGTACGCAGTCAAGACTAACAAAAATCCTGATTACTGGAAACAGTTGAATGTGTTTCCAAAAATATATGATCCTACAAAGGTCCTAGACTTGACCTTAAAGATGTTTCATTCCTAGTCTACCCTAACTTGTTTGGGATGAAAGGTTTTGTTGTTGTTGTTGTTGTAAAGGTCCTAGAATTCCTTCACATCAAAATGGGTGTAAAAGTAGAATGGAGCATGGTTACTTTTTAGCACACATTCTGTTACAAATCTACAATTTTCTAAGCTGCCTGTAAGTTTGGGTATATAAAAAAGGGAGAAGGGTCAAATTTTGAAAACGGGGTTCTTGTGGAGTTACAAGTAATAACATGATGCAATTTCATGATTTCATCAAACTTTTAAATGGTTACGATTGCTAAATGAATTCCAGCATCAGTAAAATTGTTATCACTTTATTTTCAGTAAGAAAAAATCTAAGCCCTGTTTCAACCAAATATGCATCCTTTTCATCTGAGACAAAAAATATAAGGCTATTCTATTCATGAAGCCTGCAATTGATGTTCTAGGCAACTTCTGTTATATATTCACTGCTCAAATATCACTGTAAAATCAAACCCTTTGAGCATAGGCTATCCCATACTAGCACATTTCATCACAAACTAGTACCACTATAAGTTTATAATATTCCCATCACCAAGTTGCAGCATGAAATTCAAAGATCAAACATTCCCCATCAAAATTTACAATTTCATCGCTAGATGGAAGTTAAGAAAGCTTACTTCCTGCAGAAGATTGCCCTCGGCGGCATTGAAGATCCTGACGAGTGTCCCCTTGGTGCTTGCAGTAGCAATCAGCCTACCATCCTGCGATAATGCAAAGCTCGCAACACGGGAAGCGTGCGCATTGATAAACTTGGTCTTCCTTGCCCCATAGTGCTCCACCCTCACCTGCCCCTTCTGTGCACCAGGGCAAACCAACACAATCGACCCAGGCTGCTGCGACACCGCGCAGAGGCCCTGTGGGTTGGGCGCCGTCTCAATCTGGTGCACAAGCTTAAGGTCCGCGAAGTTGTATACGAAAATTTTGTTCTCCAGGACCACCACGATGCGGTCGCGGCGGAGGCGGACGCCGCGCACGGGGGAGCGGAAGGATAGCTCCCCGATGCAGCGGCTCTGGTGGTCGTCCCAGATCATCACCTTGTTCGGTGGGTAGTGGGGGGCGTCACCGCCGCCGACGAGGGCAAGTATGTTGCACCGGAACAGCATCTCGACGACGCCGATACCCCCTCCCTCGCCGTCGTCCCCCGCTCTCGCGAGGTCGCGGCGGAAGATCTCGCGGAAGGGGTCGCAGTTGTAGATGCGGAAGCCCGACTTGGTGCCCGCCGCGAAGCAGCCGTAGTCCTGGTTGAAGGAGATGTGGAGGAGGTCCTTCGCCGCGGGGTAAGGCCTCTCGATTGCACCTCCGGCGGCTGCAACTGCTGTGGGGGCAGATGAAACGGAGGAGAAGGAGGAGGCAGATGAAACGGAGGAGACGAAGGAGGAGGAGTAGTCATCGCTCTCCTCGTCACCGGATGGTGTGGGCTCGATTGAGGTGGTGGGGAGAGGCGCCGGCACTTCCTGCTCCGGCGGCGGGTCGTCGGAGATGGGGTTAGGGTTTGGTGGGGCCTGCGCGGCGGTAGGCGTCGCCATGGAGGAGGGGCAGAACCGGCAGAGATGCAGGGACGCGCGAGCACTCGGAGGCGGAGGTTGCGGGTGTGACGTGGGGAGCTAGGGATGCAATGGCGTGTAGAGGTTGTCGGTAAGGCCTGTTTGGAATGTGGGAATTTTTTCCGATTTCTGTGGGAATTAAACTGTTTTTTGTAAAATTTCTGTAAAATTCCTGTGAAATTCCTCTGTTCCAAACAGGCCCTAAAGCGGGGCTGCTGTTAGCATATAATTTCTCCATCCAAATTTATAAGATATACTTTTCTAAAATATATAGATCAAAAAAATAATAAAAATAGTTAGATTATCCATAATTATTATCTATAAACACTATAATCAATATATGTATATAGAGAATAGTAAATAAAACTGTATATTTATTAAAGGTATAAAGTGAACATCACACTAATTTTATATTAAAATATAAAATACACTCTATATTTATTAATAAAATTATTTAAAAACGTTCTATAAATTTGACGGAGGAGTATCTACGATCCGTGCATCCGCCAAGGTGAACCGACGGGAGCCTGGCTCTCGTGTTGTGTAACGGCGGATGGCTACCGGTTAGCGTAGCGGGGAAGACAGCACATACCTTTCATGGTGTACAGGACCCCGAGGTTGCTACTAGTCGTGTTGTGCGTATGTACAAATACAATGGTGCTTTATGGCAGTATCTTGTACATGCGTGTCTGGTATGACCGTCTGAGGTAGAATTGAACTGCTCCAGTAATAATCGGTAATACTTACAGTATAAAATGATACAAATAATACGAAGCGGCGGAAGAATTTTTATTAATTAACCTATTGTTCAACAATATTGTATAAATAACCCCACAACGACTTATTATTTCTTAGAAAGACCTCTGCTGGGTGCAATGGCGTGGCAGCCTTGCCACTCCACCAAAAACTTCGAACTTATTCCAATAAATTACCATTTTTCTAGCCACAGAGGAGTCCACATTGGTGCAATGGTGTGGCAGCCTTTGCCACTCCAATAGTGTTGTTTTGGCAAGCGGGGGTCATGTTTTAAAATAAGTTATGGTGAAGATTATTTCAAAAACATTTTTAAAAACGGCTAATTGATAAATTTTGGTCGAAACAGACATAGTTTATCGTGATTATTAGTGGCAAAAAATTTTGGCGAGAAATTAGAGGTAACATTTGATGAAACAATTATGAAAAACTATTTCACAAGGATAGAATTACTTACCATGTCAAGTAAAACTAGGGCGAAGGCAGAAGGTGAGAAGGCGTGACCCATGGGAGGACGAATAGCTCGGCGACGTTACGAGCGATGGTGAGGGCAAAGTGGTGGAGCACACGACGGTGAGGGCAAGCGGAGAAGGAGAGAAGCGGCGGCGCCTGACCGGAGGGAGCTCCATGGCTCCACGAGTGCGGAAATCATGGCGCTGCGAAGGGCCTGGGTGCAGGGGCGCGCGGATGGCCGGATCGGCACCCAGACGCAAGGTCGATGCCCCAGGCCAACGAGGATCTCTACGTAATTACGGGAAATGAGGAGGCTTTTCTCGCGAGATGGCCGATGCGTACGGCGGCCCCAGAACGCTCCAATTCCTTGCACTCTAAGAGCAACTCCAGCAGTAGTTCTCAAAACAGGGCCCCTACTTTTTATTTGAGGGCTCTCCCTACTTTTGAGGGCTCTGTTTTTTGGGCTACACTCCAGCAGGAGCCCTCAAAACAGAACCCTCAAATTCATTCTTAGAGGGGATGACACATAGGACACACCCTCATCCTCATCCTACTTTTGAGGGCCGAGAGCAAAAAAAACTCACTCCAACAGGGCCCCTACTTGAGCCCTCAAAAGTAGGGGCTCCCTCCAGACCCCCAGGAATGAGGGCTCGAGGGGGAGATTTGAGGGCCCCCTACTTTTGAGGGCTCAAGTAGGGGCCCTGCTGGAGTGAGTTTTTTGCCCCTCGGCCCTCAAAAGTAGGATGAGGGCTCAAGTAGGGGCCCTGCTGGTAGAGCCCCTACTTGAGCCCTCAAAACTCAAATTTGAGGGCTTGAGCCAAAAAAACGAGCTCCAGCAGAGCCCCTACTAGAGCCCTCAAATTTGAGGAGGCCCTCAAATCACCCTCCCACCCCTCATTCCTAGTGGCCCCCTACTCTGGCTCTCATTTTTCAGCTCTGCTCGTTTTTTCCCGCACAACTGAAACGTCCCCCGCCACCGCCGCCGCTAGATCCCCCGTCCCGCCCGTCCTGCTCTGCCAAAATACCCCACCGCCGCCAGATCCCCCGCGCTCCCTCCGCCGCCAGATCCCCTGCGCTCCCGCCGCCGCCAGATCCCCCACGCTCCCCGGCGATTCCTCCCGCGCCGCCACCACCCTCCTTGGCGGCTCCTCTTCCCCGGCTCCCGACGCATCTCGCCCGACGCGCCTACGCGACTCCCGATGAGGGACCTCCGTGGCTCCCCGTCGGTGGAGAAGATGGAGTGGTGCCCAGTGGGAGGACGGCGGTGATGGCACAGGGGCGATGTAGAAGGAGTCGGCGTCGATGTTGATGAAGCCGAGGCGATCGGCCGTGAAGAGTAGAGGCGACAGTGAGCAGATGACGCGCCGGCGGATCTGGTGCATGGTGGCGCGCGGGAGATGCGGCGGCGCGGCCGAACCGAGGAGAGGAGGGGCGCCGGCGGCCGGATGTGTGGAGGAGGGAGGAGGGGGAAGCGGAGGCGGAGAGGTGAGGGGCAGGGGGAGAAGAGGAGGTGGGGATGCCTGGAGAGTGGAGACGGCGGGGGTGAGGGAGAGAATGAGGAGTGGGTCCCATGTGTCAGTTGTAGTGGAATGGATTTGAGGGCTTAAATTTAAGGGGTGCTGTTGGAGTAGATGCAAAAAAACTGGGTCCTCAAAAGTAGAGGGAGCCCTCAAATGAAAAGTAGGAGTCCTGTTTTGAGGGCTACTGCTGGAGTTGCTCTAACAGGTGGAGCAACATTGTTAACCTGGATCAACTTTAGGGCCTGTTTGGCAGAGCTCCACCAACTTCAGATCCACCAAAAACAGCTCAACTCCACGAATTTTTACCCAAACGCTCCAGCTTCACGAAATCTGGATCCACCAAAATACTGAATCTAGCTCCAGATTCATGAAATCCATGGAGCACCTCAAGGGGTGCTCCACGAAACCCTGTTTCGTACCTACTCGTGGAGTTGGGTGGTAATTATCCACCTTTTACCACTGGTTACACGCTCCATCCTATACCACCATAAAACCTATGGGCAAAACAGGCCATTCCCACCAAAAACTCAGTTTCGTGGATCTGGAGCTGCTGTGCAAGCCAAACAGTTTTGTCTAGCTCCATGGTGGGATCCCAGATTCGCGGTGGAGCTGTTTTTGGTGGATCTGCTGCTCCAGATTCATTTTTTCAATGGTAGAGCTGTGCCAAACAGGCCCTTAATCCGACTGTGAATTAAAGCGCGCCTACCCTGACTCGACCGGAGGCAAGCACACTGCGTGGCTAATCACAAACTCAACCGGAGTTGATCCACTTCCACATCTCGTTTTCTTCAAGGATCCATCCCTAGTTTAAAAATCCAAGTTTGACGACGAAGCACGTTATTCCCAACCCGAGAGGCAATTTGACTTTCCCTCCGTTGCCAGTATCCCATCGAATCGATCCGTTATCACGGCGAGGAATAATAATAGTACAATATAGAAACCCTTTTACTGATGGATTAGGCTCCGCTTGTTTCGGCTTCAGCTTCTAGTTTCTGACTTATTTTTCACTATTTATAAATTTCGTCTTTTTTTGAACTTTTGGTTTTTTGTTGAGCTTTTTTGCCGGTTCTTTTTTTCCGTATTTGTTTGTATTATACGTAATGAGCTAACATATTTTTTAATTTTTTAAATTTAATTATGCTAAATAAGTCTCTGTCAGTTCAGTGTTTTTTCAGCCAGCTACAGTGTTTTTAAGCCATAAGCCACCTAAAAAAGCCCAAATGATCACCACATTATTACGGAGGTCACAAGTTGCGGTTGCATTCAAAGATGAATTCTAAAATATTTTTTAAATTCTAGTTGTTTATATGAAAGAGTACGAAAAACGTATTGTTTGAAAGTTAATTACTGTAATAAAAGCAAAAAGTCATAAATAACAAGCTCAAAAGAACTCGGCTTTTACAAATGTCACAAGTTGCGGTTGCATTCAAAGATGAATTCTAAAATATTTTTTAAATTCTAGTTGTTTGTATGAGAGAGTACGAAAAACGTATTGTTTGAAAGTTAGTTACTGTAATAAAAGCAAAAAGTCATAAATAACAAGCTCGAAAGAACTCGGCTTTTACAAAAAACAAACCCCAAGGGACCTTGCCAATCATTATCAGGAACTCAGACGTATGTTTTTTCTAACGGAAAACGTCCCTCATGATGATTCAATTTTCAAACAGCATCAGCAAGCTTGACACCTGTTCTAAGCGTGTTTTTGTCTTGTTTAGAGCATGTACAATGCAGGTGCTTAAAGAGGTGCTTAGCAATGAAAAACTGTTTTTTCTTGCCACATAGGATAGAGAAGGTGCTTATTTTGAAGCATCGATGCTTAAATAAGCACCAGTGCTTAGTAGATGCTTATGTATATAACTGATTCTATTAATAGAAAATATAGCATCTAAGCACTCATGGAAGAGATGCTTGCATTGGAGGAAATAACTTTTGCATGGGTGCTTGATGATGTGGCTATATTCTCTCTCTTTAAGCATTCATATATAAGCATCTTGCATTGTACATGCTCTTAAAGGCTCAAGGTTAGCGCCCAACCTCTTGTCGTTGGGCAGATGTGAACCGATCATGTGAATACTCACACTCCCCCTATTACGAGCGGGGGAATGCGCGCGCGGAGAAGCCTCCCACGTCACCCCATGCGCTCGCTCCGGCCGGCGCGTGGCGCACGAATTTGCATACGGTCGGCCAACCTTTTTTGCGAAAAAGTCCCTGTATTTTTCCAAAATTACGTAAAGGTCCTCTGTTATCGCAAAAAGGTCCCTACATTTTTTTGAATAAGCCCCTGCATATTTTTTCGTTGATAACGACCCGTAGTTTCCGAAATTACGTACAGACCCTCGGTTCTTTTAAAACAGTCCTTGGGTTTTACGAAGAAACCCGTTCCCGAAATTACGTACAGACCATCGGTTCTTTTAAAACAGTCCTTGGTTTTTACGGGAAAAACCCTCTACTCTCCTTTTATTGCGAAAGGACCCTCGACTTTTTCAAAAAAACCCTTACACTTTATTTTAATACACACAGTGGCTGGCGCGGCGTGACGCACGCCTATGAGGCTAGTATATGATAGCCCGAGTACCTCACCACGGTTGAAGAACACTATCGTGTGTTGAGAACGTTGACACGGGCACAACCATTTCCTAGCGAACATTTCCTCCCCTGATAACCGCACTGCTCACGTGTCCCCAACTTTCAAGAGCGGAAGGAGATCAAAAAAAAACTTTCAAGAGCGGAATTTTCACATCTAAACTGCGTGCGTCGAGAATTCAACTTGATGATCAAGAGTGAATAATAGCGCAGTGTTTATCAGAATTCTTGGGTCTTCACGGCAAGTTTCCATCCCAAACGCACCAACGCAACACGCCAGCCGCTCTAGAAGACGAGAAGATCGGATTACCAACACCAATAGCAGCCACTGCCCTCTGAATTCCTGTAAACAGCTTGAGCAGCATACTACTCCGGTATATCTAAGCTTTGGAAATGTAAGTTGAACATTAGCGCGCAAATTGATGAATTTGACAAACAGATAACCAAATCAAGACGGCAACGCACTCAAGATTGGAGTTAACTCAAAACAAAACAGCAATTCATATTTCAGAAGGATTCACCTCATATGGTGTGAAACTCCTATTTACATATTACCACATCAAAGATTAACCGAAGATGTTGTATAATTTTGATCCTGGCACCGGCGGTTAGGTAGAAATGATGGGGGAACTGGACCAAAACGCGGGAAAAAGGCTTCATCGCATCTTGATCCCAAAACTCCCCAGAAATCAAAGCTGCCACCGTCGTCGAACCCGGCGTTGTTGTAACACCCCTGTTTCCAGAGGCGCGTACGGACACGGCATTCCGCAACTATTCACGCATGAACAGTTATGGAGTGTCGCGCAAGAGTATACCATTGCATGCTTACAACAAAAGTCCAGCATATATTTCACATACGGATTAACATCCATTTTCCAACAGCGGGGCGTGCAAGCCCAAAGTATACTTACATTACAAAAACTCCAAGATCCGCTTGAGCGCGGCCAAGACCTAAAGCCACGGGTCCTCGTCGAAGAAGCGATCCTCGGGGGCGTCCTTGACGGGGAAACCTTCACCAGCGTCTTGATTCTCTAAAGAGGGGGGTTAAGCAAGCCGTGAGCCAAACAACCGGCTCAGCAAGCCCCAAAGGAACTCTAACTTACTACATGCACGGATTAACAAAGGAGGGGAGTATATTTGGTTTATTAACTTTGAGTGGATGCAGTTTTATTTGCAAACATTTTTATAAAACGGACCCAAAACTACTCCTCAAGAACTCAGGGGTTTTCACGAAAGTTTAATTAACCAACTAATCAAGTTAAAGCATGTACAAAACTACTTAAGTTTCGCTGCTGGAATCATCCAAGTGACACAGCTCCAATAACCGGGAGCACGGCGTATTAGAATACCATTTAATTGACTCTGCAGAATTTGCTCAGCTTTACCCACACGATTCCTTAACTCCTGCGACAGAGTTAAGAAAGCCAGGTCGTTTCACTGCTCATCTCTTTATATAGGCTCTACCCGGTAGAATTCACTCGGGTCTGGCACAAGAAAACAAGAAAACAAACGTCCGCTTCGAGTGAACTCTACCGTTGTTAGGCATCCGCAGTACGGCTTACCTAACCTCACTGCTTAACCTCCTCCGCCGCCACACCTGTAGAGTTTCAATCGAGTTGAGCAGCTACTAGACCAGTGTTGACAAGTCAACTCCTGTGGTTGAGCGATCACTATGACATTTGCTCAGCGTAAGGGTTTCAGTCCTTATATTTTCACATGGCCCGCAACCTCGCCAGGTCCGCGGCCTCAACCTAGGGTAAGCGGTGGGCGTAGACCGTCTCGCGGTTTCCCACAACACTCTTACCCTACCTTCAACCTTAGGGTAAAAGATGGGCGGAGACCGTCTCGCGGCTCTTCCCTAACCTTTACCCTACCTTGTGCACGCCGGCACTCTCCGCTCTAAGATACGGTGTCCCATACCACCCTACCTTAGAGTCGGATTTTCCAAAATTCTATTAGCCCGCAGCCACGACCTTATTAGTGTAAGACTTTGCATGATAATAATAATCTATAGTTATCTAGATTAACAGATAATTAATTCTAGGGTTACAAAGGCATGGCTACAAGTTTAACATGGCATTTATCGGTGGCAGGGTTAACTACATAACATGTCATTCTAAACTTTTATTTTACTTTGAACTAACATTTCAGAACTAATTTAATGCAAATAGCATAATAACATAATTAGACGGCATGGGATACAACATGATCAAGGACTTGTGACTTGCCGTTAGTCTGGACGATCTCAGCTAGCTCGAACGAAGAAGCGTCTGGATCCTGAGCCTGCACCTGGGCTTCCGGGTCCTCCGAGACTAACACAAACACATAAAATAATTAAGTCTGGCTTGAGCCTAATCAAGCGAGGGAAAAATAAACTATTCAAAAAGGAGTAAAATGCATAAATCCTAAAATTGAAAATTTTGGAATTTATCTGGGATGAATCTGGGAACAAGGAGGCCAAAAATGGGTTCAGGATATTATTTGGAGTAAGGTGGTGAAATTTGAGAATTTTTGGGATTTTCTGTGATTTTCTAGGATTTAATTGGATTTTCTGGGATTTTAGAAATTGGAAAATACTGAAAAATCGATATGAACAGTAGACGGCTGGCCCGTTGCTACAGTGCGGCCCGGCCGGGAATCTAGCTCGCGCGGCCGGATGGCCCATGCGTGCGCGCGCACCGCACGACAAACAGGCCGGGGAGAGTCGGCCCACGCACGCGCGCCCGCACAGGGGATATGGCGTGGAAGGGAGCGGCCTGGATTAGAGTGGGGCGGCGATCAGACGGTGGCGAAGCGAAGGAGGCGGGCGAAGCGGTATGGGAGAGATCGGACGGAGGCGGAGGGTGGCGGTTATGAGGACCGGACGGCGGGGAAGGGTGACCATCCGACGGCTGCGGTTAGAAGGCACGGAAGGGGGAGGACGGTGGAGATGCGGCCACGACGGTCGTCTTCCTCCTCCGTCCGCTACAGTGCCGTCGGGACAGGGTCACGGCGGTGACGGCGGCCTGGGCGCCAGGGGGATCTAGACCTCATCGACAATGCGGTCGCCGAGGGCGCGCTCGAGTGGGATGGTGAAGCGAAGGGTTGTGTTCCAGATGGGGTTGCGCCCGTGCGACGCGGTATGCAGTAATCCACTTGCGTGATCAGGGGTCACCAGAGAGTGAGATGACTACGTAGACCTACATCTTGGAGAGCAGGTTCATGTCCTTGAGATCCTTCGCCGAGATCAGCGTCAACCCTAGCGTCCTCTTGTAGTATCAATGATAACCGACTGAGGGGGGTGAATAGGAGGTTAAAAAATATTATCTTGCCTTCTAAAACAATTACCACAATTTAGCCAATATTTTAAAGCAATTCAAACCTATACAATTCTAGGGTAGTTCTGCTTGGCATGGCAAGCACCAAGAGTAATAGATCACAGCCTCGCTTGACAACAATCAAGTGCTAAAAGGATCAATCTAAGATGTATGCACTTGATTTTGGCTCAATCACCTCAAATGAATGCACAATTCGAAATTGAGGTGTAGAGTGAATGCTCAATACTCAAGGGTATTCAATAGAGTCTCGTACATCTGTCCTTGAGCAGGTGGAGGAGTATTTATACCCCCACTAACCAAATCTAGCCGTTACAGGGCAATCTCTAAAAAATCAGGGAGGGCAAAAGTACCACCGTTTATTGGCAGGTACTACCACACATATTCTAACACAATAGTAATGGCTATTTCAGAGTTTCTGAATTAACCGTTGAAAGTTGGTGTGGTACTACCGCCATTGTAATCGCGGTAGTTCGACATTCAGAAGTTCCAAAATTTTGGTGCAGTACTTCCGTTTGCTTCGAGGCCAAAAGTTGGCACTCTCTGGAAAAAAACGTACCGTCCGGATTTTCGGAGCTTCCATAATCCGGAAGTACCGTTTGAGGTTGTGGTACTACCACTCTACAGTAGTTCCGCTGTTGAAACTCCGGTACTTTCGTTTTTCGCAGAGACAAAGTGATTCCAAGGGTGCTCTTTGGAAAAACGTACCCCTCGTTTTGACGAAACTGTCGGAAAGCGGAAGTACCGCCGTTTACACTCCGGTACTTTCGATTATCCAGACAAAGCACAGATTGGCTATCACTTTTAGTTTTAAGAAAATGTATGATCCTAAATTGATCCAAATGGCACAAGAATATGCTATCAAGTTTCTAACTATGATCCCTCTAAATAGTACGGCATTTATCTTATAATCCAAATTTCACCCTTTCTCCTAAGACCGATAAAAGCAAAAGAGATCCTAGTCTACATATACCTTTGTCTTGAGCCACATTGATCTTCATGTTGACTCTTAGCACGTGTCTCATCATTATTTTAGGGACTAAATATTTAAACACTAAGTAAACATACTAATCATATATTCACATAAATTCATTAATTACCAAAAATCATTTTTAGAGGCCTAGATGTTTTCACCTCTACGCCATGGCAATAACTCAAGGATTTTTTTTGTAGAATTCTAGAGAAGAAGAAGAATTGACCTTGCAAAATTGGGTGCTTCTGGTTTGTGTATTTGAAATTGATCTGCTTGTGAATTTGAAGACTTGGGATTATTGGGACGGCACAATGGTTATATTCGTATATAGGAGTAGAGGTTCAGAGGAGGTTTCGAGGATCTTTTTGGCATGTGCATACTTCACTTGTATACGGCCCCGTTCGGTTGGGCTGAAAAGCTATGGCTTATGACTGAAATTGCATTGTAGCGGCTGAAATTTTATTGTAGTTGAATGTGGCTTATTTGGTGTAATTAAATTTAAAAATTTAAAAATAGAAAAATATGCTAGCTCATCACGGACAACGCAAACGAATATGAGAAAAAAAGAACCGGCAAAAAAGCTCAAAAAAGCAAAAAGTTCAAAAAAGACAACATTTATGACTAATGAAAAATAAGCCAGAAGTCAGAAGCTGAAGCCGAAACGAGAGGAGACTAAGACTGATATGTGGGTCCAATATTTAATGGGTCCGACGTGCCGGTGACCAAAGTACAATGGTTGTAGGTCCATCGTGAATACGCGCCAGTCCTAGGTCGATTTTGTGGCACGAGTAGGGTAAGGGGCTACGTAATGTGAGCATGTATGACACATGGTCCCTATGATATGGTAGGACCCATGTGCCATGGAGTGTTTCGAGTGTTTGTGTAGCCCTGAGCGGCGGCTCTTGCGTTCGAATCTTCTGCTCCATGCAGCTAAAGCGCCCTTATAGGCGGCCCTCTCTGCTCAAAGCAGCGGAGTCGACCTATCGACGGAAGTATCTCGTAGGGTTGATCCATGGATGGGGTCCTTTTGATGTGCTCCATTTTAAGTGAAGATTCTTTGTGCATTGACCGAGCGCACTGTGTGGCATTGATCTCAATGAATGAATTCTGGCCGTCCATTGTAGTAAGTGACAATTCTTAATTCTGGCCGTCGATTGTAGCAAGTGACAATTCTCAATTCTGGCCGTCCATTGTAGTACGTGACAATTCTCTTGCAGGTTAAGGAAAAAAGGCAAGCAGGGCGCATGCGTTGACCAAAAAGGACTTCTTCCCCTTCCAGGCTTCCACGCGGGCAAGACGCTGCTTCTCCATTGGCCATTGCCGTGCCTTTTCTTCGCACCGGAGGCGGATCCCTCCTTCCAATATTGTGGTGGTGGGAGAGGGAGGCTGGAGCCGAGCCGTAGGCCTGTTTGGTTTATATATTAAAGTTGTGAAAGCTTGTAATTTTCTTCTTTTAAAGTTGACTCAGGTTAGATCATCAAAATTGAAACCACATTTTAGCTAGCAAAAGGTAATTCTGCCACACTTTTTTTGAGTCATTGATGTGTGAGACCAGTTGGTAGAAAAGGAATATTACGCTACAAACCAAATTAATGCCTAAATCAAATTTGTCTAATTTAGAGTGCGTAACACCTCCATTTCTGGAAGTATTATGAAACCCTCGCAACTGCCCAGGATTGTTCAGCTGCGAGTTACATCAATCGAGTGTATAACATTGCCAACACATGCTTAAGATAAAGGCCAACTTTATTACAATATAAAGGCATAGAAGCCAAGTTTTACAGTAGGGCAAGCGGCCCTTAGATACCTTGCAAACAAAAGAACGCCACATGCACGCCTGAGCGGAGGACGACCCTAATTCCACGTATCTTCGATCTCGTAGAACTCCACCTTTTCGCCTTTCGTCTGCCTCCTTATTGCAGATTATTTCTGTTAATGTTTTTAGCAAGTATGAGTACAACTACCGTACTCAACAAGTCACACGGAACTTAACAATAACTACATGTAAGGTTTAACAAATAAAGGGAAACATGTCTATTATTTTGTGTGGATGCAGTTTTAGTTGGAAACCAGTTTTAAATATAAAATCATAGCTTTCTATAAGCTTTAGGGGGTTTTCAAGGTTCAATTACCAGACCACCAACATTACCAAATCCTTTCCAAATCTACTTATGCCTTGCTGTTGGAATCACCCATTAAACATAGCTTCATTTACCGGAAGCACGGCGTATTCGAATACTTTTGGTCATGACTTTGCAAAGCTGCCCTGCTTTACCCACAAGATTCCTTAACTCCAGCCAAAGGGTTAAGAAAACAAGGTTGTTCGCTGCTCAATTCTCTATATAGCCTCTACCTAGTAAGTCTCCTCGATAAGCCCAGGCCATAACCTCTGACTCATCTCAGCCTACTATTGTGTGGACATCTGATAATCAAATCAACAGTAAAAAAAATAACAACGGCGCCAACTTCTATACGGCCCTTCTCAACTCCCCTTCCGTATAGACTCACACTTTGCCTTCACCTTGCGTCTGTAGAGGTTCAATCGAATTTGAGCAGCTACTAGACCAGGTTTGACGTATCAACGCTTGTGATTGGGCGATCACTATGTTCTTTACTCAGCATAAGGGTCTAGTCCTTATATTTTCACCGGTGGCAATTTCCCTCTACAAATCTGTTCAGTGCTTTAACACTCCTATTGATTTGTAACATTTGCCTTCATCCTAGGTCACGGGATGATGAGGACATGACCCCTATGGATACAACCATATTTGCTATGCTTGTTGTCCTAATTACAAGAGTTCCTACGCATCGCTTAAATTATAAGGTGAGCTCGTTTCAAAGAGGTTTCACTTTGTTTGACAAAGAACTTATGATATTACATAATGAGAGTTTGTTGCGTTTGTTATTATGTACCGACATTTATGATGAAGATCATGCAATACGTGAGGCTACACATATGCTAAAACCGAGGACGGTTTTTCTATCAAGAAGGGGAGGATGATGTGACCACGCCACAAACACATACGACAATAGCGCCCAATATCAAGATTGAACTAAAGGTGAATTCGTTTCTTCAGCCTTCATATGTTACTAAGAATAGACCGCTACCTAATGCAAGTGATTTAATTGTGTTTAGGAACTTGGGAAAGGATGAAGGAAAGGGACATGGAGTCCTGGACATGCATGGAAGGAATAATGGAGGTCACCACGTCACTTGAGACCAAGTCAAGCGCGAATTCGAGTTGGACACGTTTTGGAATCAGACTCGGACTGTTGCGATGGTACCAAGTTCAAACGGGCATAACTTCCTCATACGGGCTCCGTTTGGGACGTTCTTGTACTTCATGGAAAGATTATGAAGTCTACTTTCCAACGGATTCAACCTCATCTTCAAATTCTATCCGCGCCGGCCGCAATCGTCAAAAGAGTCCACGTTGGTCATGTACTGGAATCGGATTCGGACTGCTGCAATGGTGCAAGTTTAAACGGACATAACTTCCTCATACGGACTCCGTTTGGGACGTTCTTGTACTTCATGGAAAGCTTATAAAGTCTACTTTCCAATGGATCCAACCTCATCTTCAAATTCCATCCGAGACGGCCGGAATCATCAAAACAATTCACGTAGGTTTCTGAGTCCGAGTCAAAAGGGTGTTGCGCCACCTCCACTTGGGCCCATGGGCCTTGTAACCCTAGGGTGTACCCTTTGGGATGCCTCCCCTGGTTGTTTTCACTATATAGGAGCCACCGTCTCCGTTTCTAGGACTTAGGTTTTGTTTAGATCAGTTTAGCCCCTTGTGCAAACTCCACGTTCTCTTGTGTTGGCTAGACCAACAGATTCGTGTTACAGAACCTCAACTATTCTTGTGCGACTTTTATATCTAGCAAGTTTCAGGTTGCTCACTATCCTTGTTCTTGCGTGTTCTTTGGTTGCATGCAGGAATAGACCTTCGTGGTCAGGTCAACCGCGTTCTTGGCACGGTTGATAACATCTTGGGGTTGGTTCAGCGATTGCTAAGGCGCAAGTGACGTCTCGTACGGTTGTAGTCGGATCGCAAGAGTCATCTCCACCGAAATCGATAGTTATCATCCTATCGGAAGATCGGGACCCCATCGCCTCATCACGGGATCCAACGATCCTCGCTTACCCTAGAACCACTTTCCCAAACAAATACCAAATCTTTTAGTAACCGTAGATGATGATTCTCTAAGCTATCATATTCACATTATTACTATACTTAATATTACTATGTTTTTGTCAAGGTGAATATGGCCATCAAATTAGACTGGGCTTTTTCGGGTGGTAGGACATAACTAGTATCATGTCATTCTAAGCATTTATTGTATACAAAATAACAGTGCGCAAATAACGTAATGAAAATACTAATAAATAAATAGCGGAATGTAGGTTCAACATGATCAAAATATGTGTGACTTGCCTTGCAGCCTACGATTTCGATAACTTCGGATTCTTGAACTTGAGCTTGACCTTCTCCTTCCTGCTCCAGGTGGTCTTCGATGTCGAGAGCTAACGCAAAATTAAAATAAATTAGTTCCGCGCCCGAAGGAATGAGCGAGGAATAAAGAAATAAAAGAATAAATAAAATCCGGGAAACTCCATTAAAATAGGGTTTTGGGCTTATAGGAGGGCTATATGGGGAAATGGGCATTGGATTTGGGTTGACGGGCTCGAAACGGATCTAGAGAGTACCAACTTGCATTATTGGGTTTGGGTCAAGCACTGTTCATCGGGCTCGGTCGGGTACTATTCTTCGGGCTTGGGCAACTTGGTCTGGCTCAGCCGAGACAAAGTGGCTCGGTCGGAATGAACGGGCTCGGCCGAAACGACTTGGCTCGGAGCGGTGCGGTCGGAGGAACAGTGCCAAGCACTGTTCTTCTTCCCCACTCCACCCGTGCGCGCGCAGAGAGACAGGGGAGGAGGGCGATGGCTGCCCGCGGCGGTAGGGTGAACGGCGACGGAAGCGGAGGGTACGGACGGACTCGGGACGGCACGAGGGTTCCATTTTTGGCGTTGGTGGGCCCGACGGAGGCGGCAATCGCCGGCGGTGAGCTTGCCCCTTTTTCGGCCGATTTTGAAATTAGGGTTTCGTGGGGGCTTTTTCGGGCAATTGGGTTGGCATTAGAGCATCTATGGGGTGTGGGCAAACTTGGGGGACAGTTGGTTTAGGCTGAGGGGGATGGAGGTGGGCTAGCCACAGCGAGGTGCATCGGCTGTGAGGCGGGACGTGGTGCCGGGGAAGGAAGGTGGCCGGGAGGCTAAGGTAAGGGTTGGGCGATGCTTCTAGGGGCTCAGGGAGGGTGTAGCCGAAATTAATTTGGAAATGGCTGGCCGGAGAGGAGACATTGCATTAGGGCTTGCCTTCGGGGATTTTTGCAATCGGCGGCAATGGGGAGGAAGGCGGGGGCTTTGGGTGTGTCGGGCAGCTTCGGGGCAACGTTGGCTTTGGATGGAGGGGGCCAACAACTTAAATAGGCAAGAGAGAGCGGTTTGACGCAGGGAAGCGGAGAGAAACCACGGCGGCGGCGGTTTCTTGTGAGGCCAGGATTCTTCCGATGGGCGCAGCTGGCTTGGGCAGTGCCGGGTGGCGGTCAAAAAGTCCTGGCGACGCTCAGGTCGGTCGTGAGAGGAAGGGGCGGGAAGGAGCAGAAGTGGGACGCGCGAACGGGCGGGGGACCTGCCACGCAATGCGGCCGGGCCAGAGGCCGTCAGGGCGGTGTGTACGACGGGTTGAAAAGCGGGGACAGGTGGGGGATGGGCTGGCAAGGCCAGAAGGCGCGAGAGAGCTCACGGGAGCTTGGTGGCGAAGGATATTCGGGGCGGCGGCAAATATCGAGCAGTAGCAACGATTTTTCGGACGGCAACAGTGCCAGCGCTTACTCCCTCCATTCACGTGTTGCCGACAGGGTTTAGGGATGGGATTGGGTCAGGATTCGTGTAGGATAAGGCTGGGAAACAAAAGATCAAATGCAAAACGCAAATTCAAATTCTTTTGCAAAATTCAGTTTTGTTTCAGAGTGTGACAAAGTATGATAAAGTTTAGCTGCAAACCAAACAAACCCAAATCTTCTTCCGTTCTATTTCTCGGCAACCCAAGTGGCAATTTATCATGTTGGCGCTATGAATTTGCTGCGATCTACAGTCTTCCACATACTGTGTCAAATGGACAGGGGTACAGGACAATAGCTAGGGCACTGGGAATTTGACGATGGCATATGTCATATGCGCCACATGTTTTTTACCGATTTAAACGTTGATAATATCTAATTTTATGATATTTCGAGGGAACTTGCTAATAATTATGGTTCATGCGGAAGTCAATGGATTGATGCCTGTAGTTAGGGGTGTTGGTGCGGTCAAAGCCATCGATATTAGGGCAGAGTTTAAGAAGGCTGACCTTGAGATGAAAGTTGCATAGGCACATTGAAAAAGGTTAGCTTGTTGTTACGGTTAGTGTTCAATTTTTTTTTCACATTTCTCGTGAATAAGGATGGCTGTGAGCATGTGAGTCCTTCAATCAATGTTCACAGAGATGGAGGTGATGGGTTTTGAGTGATTGTTTGCGCACGTTGGCTTGCAATGGTTTTGTTTTATTTTCCCGGGTTACATTTGTTGTGTCGAGAAATGTGGATGGGGGAGCCGGAGAGGAGACGAGACGAAGGTCACGGCCATAGGGAAACCACAGGCAATGATGAGGGAGCCGAAGGCAGGAGTACCCCACCTGATCCGGCGGAGGGGGCGGTGGATAATGCGGGTGAGTGCGCGACACCAGAGCGGAGGAATGCGGCCAGAGAATGCGTGAGGCAGAGGAGTGCTGGTGCTCCCCTGCCCGCCTTATCTGTTCGCTCGGTGTAGCTAGCTTTTTTCGTACGCGACTGGCTTCCCAGCAGCTGCAGCGCAAGTCGACCTGTTCTAAGGGTGCCTTTAGTTGAGCTTTTGGGAGCTGATTTTACTTCCAAAAAGCCAACCAAAGGGGTGGAAATCAGAAACTGCTTTTTCAGAAGCAGCTACTTTTGGGTAGTATAGTTTTGAAAGCACCTTAGACCCTACTTTTAGCTTTTGACTTTCTGCTTTTTGAAATAGTGAAAATAGAGAGCTGTTTCACAGTTGTTTCAAGGAAAATAGAGATAGGAGGTAAGTTTTATACTTGTTTGAACCAAACAGCTTACAGCTTTTCCACAGCTCATAACCCACAGCAGCTTTTCCACAGCCCACAGCTCACAGCAGCTTTTTCAGAAGCCACAGCTCAACCAAACACACCCTAAAGGTCTGTTGGATATGACGGTAGGCTTATGTTTTTTGATTGAAAATTTTAAATTTTAGCTGTTTACGATAGAGATTACGGAGAAAGATACTCGCTTGTGATTTTGAATGATACAGATGTTGGGTTTTTAACGTGTACTATAATTAACTTATAAATCCTGTTTTAAGAAAATACTTCGTTTAAAAGTTAGGTACTATAACAAAAATCAAAAACCGCTTTTAGCAGCCGTAAAACCACGTCCAGTTTCGTGCAGTCGAAAGCCAACTCGCGTTGGAACTTGGAACAGAGCATTCATTTCATTAATAAAGTAGGCCGTATCCTGATGAGGAATTTTGCACATGTAGAGTATTTAAACCATCAACATTTCGAGAAATTATGGTTAGACCATGAGCAGTAGATGGATGGGAAAATTGAATTGAACCTATGAGTTCGAGAAAAATTGGTTAGGACATAAACAATAAATGGCTGGGAAATTGAATAGGGTTCACGAGGGCTAATTTTGGCAGACAGGCAACCAGACACAATGTGAATCTCATAAACCCATCTGCCTTGCACGAGTGTTTGATTGACGCGTTTTAGGTGGCATTCAACGTTCAGAGAGATTAGAGACGTCATTAACGACGGCTAAAAGCACATTTCTAAATGCCTATTCAAGTCAAAATTAGAACCCTCACAGAAAAAGTCAAAATGAGGAAAATGAAAAGAAAAAGGTATACTAGAAAGGAGTGCAAATAAAGTGGATGTTCATATTAACTATGGTTGATAGTTTTTGGTTGAAAATAAATATGAGTGACCAAAAGAAGTAGCTTTTGAAAGGAGAGAGCGAGCGGTGAGAAAAATAAAAGAGATATACGCGTGTATAAGACGAGAACGAGAGTAGTAAGATGTGTGACGTATCTATGATCTCTATCTTATTCTTATAACAAGATAAGTAGAGAAGTTATTTCCATAAGTCATATGTATGTATTAGCATCCGGTACGAACACACCCGAAGGAGCCGAGGAAACATGCATAAGGGCACGTACAAAGATATAGACAACTGCTATCTATAATATCCTCATGTCATCTATATACGGTACTAAAGATAGCTCATACAATATATTATCTTTTTGTATATTTCTATATATAATTATTTCATGATATAATATATTTTATTTACTATGTTATAGTCGACTACTGCTGCATAGATAGGCAAGTCCTTATATTTTCTTTTTTTCTTTTACGAGGCCTAAAGTAGTCGGCGCCTCGTCCAGACAATCCGCCTTCGTCTTCTACAAAACAGGCCTGGGAACCACTCGCCACCCGAGGAGCCGAGCCGCCTCTTTCCCAAAAGCCAAAACAGCCCATCGTCTCGTCCATTCACGCCTCGTGCCGCCGCCGCCGCCGATGGGCGCGGACGAGGAGCCGTCGCAGATGCGGAGGGCGCTGGTGGACGCGCTCGCGGGCGCCATCTCCGGCGGCATCTCCCGCACCGTCACCTCGCCCCTCGATGTCATCAAAATCCGCTTCCAGGTCTTCCCCCCAAAATTTGCTCTCACGGGTTACATTTGCCTGCCCAATTATCGCTTCCTGGAAGCGCATCTGTTGTTCTATTGGTGTTTTGTAGCTAAAAATCGTAAGATCGGTCGTTCGGGAGAAATTTTGAGGCTGGTGGTATATTTTTTGGGGAAGCTGTAGTTATTTCGTGTACTGTAAGTCGGTTTTCTCTGTGGATTTGCCCTTGCAATGTTTATCTGCAGGAAATTGGGGTTTAGGAGTATCAGGAAGTTGTGTGTTCGTGTGAATTTGTGGCTTGAGCGCGGGGGAGCTATTTGGTTCGATGAATTTTGGACATGGATTCAATACTACTTGAAGTGATGAGCTGCACATGCCCGAAATTTAGATAGGTTTCGGTGAACTAAGCATGGTGTCTATTAAGGGGATCTTCATCATATACCCTCCCTTGAATTGGAGATTTCAGGATTTACCCTCCCACCTCAATGGCATGTGGGGTCATCATAAGTCACTGACACGTGGGCTAGAAGGGTAAATCCTGAATTTCCATCTATAAAGAGGGTATATGGAGGGTATATGATGAATAAATCCGTCTATTAATGTCGAATATTGTAGCCTATTTGGTTTTCTTTTTGTATTTTATCGTACCTGGACATCACTATTTATTATCACGTGCGTTGAAGGCTTGGGCATTTATTCAGTTTGATGCTAACAAATTGTTATCACGACTTTTGATGAGTTTTTGTTACTCGCTGGAGTCTTGCTGTTGGTGATAGTAAGATTCTTACTCTCATCGAGAGGATGACACTTGGGGATGGGGCAATTTTTTCTTGTTTATTTCTCACACAATGCCATACCAACCTGAGGGGTTGGGGATACAAATTTATAGGCTGCTAACCAGCCAAGTATATGCTAAGATGCTAGTCCTAGATGCTAGTCAAAAGCTGTCCTAAAGCTAGTCTAAGATGCTAGTCAAAAGCTGCCCTAAAGCTAGTCTAAAGCTGTCCTAAAGATGCTGTCCTAGATAGGGCAGCAAGACCACCATGCAGCAGGGGCATAAGGACATATTGTTACAACCCCACAAAGACCATAGTACAGAGACTTATCTATCATTTCTCCCACTAAGTCTTGTGCGTCGTCTTGTGGGAGAGTTGAACCATCCTGATCTTGGAGTAGAGCTCAAGGAACTTGATCCTTCCAAGAGGCTTGGTGAGCAGATCCGCAAGCTGATCCGTGGTGTTGATGTAGCTCGCCTTGATGCTTCCTTCATCCAAACAGCCTCGGATGAAATGGTACTTCACCCGGATGTGCTTGCTCCGTTCATGGAAAACGGGGTTCTTTGCCAGGGCTAGAGCGGACTTGCTGTCCACCCTGAGCTCCACTGCTTCAGTGTCCCTGTCGAGGAGATCACCAAGCAGTCGAGCGAGCCAGAGTGCCTGAGTCGAAGCGGTGGAAGCCGCTATGTACTCGGCCTCACAGCTGGACAGGGCCACCACCTGCTGCTTGACTGACTGCCAGTGAACGAGGCACTTGCCGAGGAAGAAGAGAATCCCGCTTGTGCTCTTGCTGGTGTCGATGTCGCCCGCGTGGTCACTGTCGCTGTACCCGACGAAGTGTGCCGCGCCAGGACACCTCGGGTAATGGAGGCCGTGGTCAAGAGTCCCCGCAACGTAGCGGATGATCCTCTTCACAGCCTGCTGGTGCTCCGTCGTCGGTCGTTGCATGAACCGACTAACATAGCCGACGGAGAATGCCAAGTCCGGTCGTGTGTGGGCGAGGTAGCGAAGGCTCCCCACAAGACGCCGGTACTGCGTAGCGTCCACCTCCGTCGTGCTGTCGCGGCTCAGCTTCAGCCTCTCCTCCATCGGAGTGAGGGCTGGGTTACAGTCGGTGAGCCTAGCTAGCTCAACGACGCGCTTGGCGTAGGCGGTTTGGCGAAGCGTGATCCCGGAATCATCCTGGTGCACCTCGATCCCCAAGTAGAAGGAGAGAGGCCCCAGGTCACTCATCTGGAAAGTGGCCTTCATCTCTTCCTTGAATGCCGCCACCTCCGAATCCTTAGTGCCGGTGATCACCAAGTCGTCGACGTAGACACCCACCAGCAGGGCATTTTCTCCACTGCCCCGCGGTAGATGGCCGCCTCGTGCGGACTTTGCTCGAAGCCCATCCCTTTCAGCGTGGAATCCAACTTGGCGTTCCACGCCCTCGGTGCCTGTCGCAAGCCATAGAGGGCCTTGCGCAGGCGGAGCACCTTGCCCTCCTTGCCGGGGATCGCAAATCCCGGCGGCTGATGCACGTAGACCTTCTCCTTCAAGTCGCCGTTAAGAAATGCCGACTTGACATCCATGTGATGAACACGCCAGCCTTCCTGGGCAGCTAGCGCAAGGAGGAGTCGCACGGACTCCATCCGTGCCACGGGAGCGAATGCGTCGTCGAAGTCGACCCCCTCCTGCTGCACGAAGCCTCGTGCCACCAAGCGAGCCTTGTGCTTGACGATGGCACCGGCTTCATCCCTCTTCAGCTTGAACACCCACTTAAGGGTGATCGCGTGGTGACCACGAGGGAGGTCAGCGAGCTCCCAGGTGCGATTCTTCTCAATCGCATCCATCTCCAACTGCATCGCGGCGCGCCATGCCGCGTCTCTCTCGGCCTCGGCGACGGAACGAGGCTCGCCATCGTCCTGTGCGAGGTGCAGCTCCGCCGCGAAGTCGCGCTGCGCCAGTTCAGGGACCGGCTGCTCGCCGAGGAGGTCGTCCACGGTACGGTAGCACAGAGGCTCGCCGCTGTGGTAGGCGTCGATGCGATCCTCGTCGTTGGACAGCGGAGTGGCGAACTCCACCGTGCGCTGCTTGTCGTGGGCCGAAGCTGCCGGTGCCGAGCCCGAAGGAGTAGGCGCCGGTGTAGGAGAGGGAGGCGTGGCCGGCGGTGCTGGCGGTGGACTCGCCGGAGGTGGTGGCGAACGAGTTGGTGGGGTAGGCGAGCTCGGTGAAGACGAGCTGCTGGCTCCCCCCGCCTCCTCGAAGTGGACGTAGTCGACGACGAAATCGCTGGTCGTCGGAGTCGAGCCGTCATCCACCATCTTGCCCCACGTCCAGCCTCGCCCTTCGTCGAACACGACGTCACGCGTGATGCGCACGCGCCGTGTCACAGGGTCGACGCGGTAGGCCTTGGCACCCTCCGCGTAGCCGATGAAGACCCCTGGCGTGCTCCGGTCGTCGAGCTTGCCGACGTGGTTGAGCTCCTTGACGAAGGCCAGGCAGCCGAAGACACGGAGGTGGCTCACCGCGGGCTTGCGCCCGTGCCAGGTCTCGTATGGCGTCTTGCCGTCGAGGGCCTTGGTGGGGGAGCGGTTGAGCAAGTGAACGACAGTCATCACCGCCTCACCCCAGTAGAATGCCGGCATCCCTCTCTGCTTGAGGAGGGCGCGGGCGGTGGCCACCACCGTCTGGTTGCGGCGCTCGACGACGCTGTTCTGCTGCGGGGTGTATGGCGCGGAGAAGTGACGATGGATCCCCTCGTCGGCGCAGTACGCCGCGAACTCGGCCGCCGTGAACTCACCGCTGTTGTCCGTGCGTAGGACCCGAAGCTTGCGGCCGCACTCCGCCTCCGCAACAGCTTGAAGACGCTTGATGGCGTCCGCCGCGGCTGCCTTGACGTCGAGCAGGACAGCCCACATGTAGCGGGACACGTCGTCGACGAGGAGGAGGAAGTAGCGCCGGCCTCCAGGTGTAGCCGGTGTCACGGGACCACAGAGGTCACCGTGTACGAGCTCCAGCTTCTCCTTGGCGCGGAAGCTCGCCTGGCGAGGGAAGGGGAGCCGCCGCAGCTTGGTGTGGACGCAGGTGTCGCAGAACTGCTCCACGTGGTCGACGTGCGGCATGCCCCGCACCATCTCCTTGCTGCCGAGCTGCCTCAGGGCCTCAAAGTTGAGGTGCCCAAAGCGCTCGTGCCACCTCCAAGCGTCGTCGTCGCGGCGGGCTGCAAGACACAGAGGTTGCGCCACCTGCGCGTGAAGGACGTAGAGGCGGTTGCTCCTGTTGACCTTGACGAGGAGCCGGCGGCGATGATCCCAGATGCGCAGCACCCCGTGCTCGATCTCCACGCGCGATCCGTTCTCATCCAACTGTCCCAAGCTGATGATGGTGTTCCTCAACGCGGGGATGTAGTAGACACCGGTGAGCAGCCGGTGCTCGCCAGTCTTGGCGACGAAGACGACAGAGCCGACGCCCTTGATCTCCACGGCGGAGGCGTCGCCGAACTTGACGGTGCCTCGAACGCCTGAGTCGAGCTCGGAGAAGAACTCCCGCCGCCCGGTCATGTGGTGGGTGGCGCCGGTGTCGAGGCACCACCCGTCGGTCTTGTTGTTGCCGGAACTGTCGCCGAGGAGGGCGTGTGCTTTTGGCTCGTCAAGGTGGAGGAGAGCCGCTGCGGCCGGTGCCGCTGGAGGTAGTTCGATGCTCGCATGGGCAATGAACAGAGCCGGCTGCTCCTCCTCCTCTGCCTGCGCGACGTGGGCCTGGCCGCGTCGTGGCTGTCGACACTCCTTGGCCCAATGACCAAGCTTGCCGCAGTTGTGGCAAGAGTCGTCTCGTGCCGGCTTTTGCTTGCCAGCGGCGCCGCCCTGGGCGCCTCCACAGTCATCACCCTCGGCACGTCCTCGCGCCCCCTGCCTGGGCGTCTTTGCGCGGCTTGCCGCGCTTGCCCCGCTCGCGGCCGCCTGTCGTGGAAGAAGGCTCCCCCTTCTTCCTGTCACCTTGGCCGGCAGCCCACTGCTCCCGGGTGAGGAGGAGCTTCCCGCCAATGGTGACGGGTCCCGAGAGACGCTGTGGCTCATCGCTGTCAACGACCTTGAGGCGACCCAACGCCTTCTCGATTGTCATCGTGGAGAGGTCCAACAGAGACTCGATCGAGCGAGCCATCTGCTTGTACTTCTCGGGGACGCAGCGGAAGAGCTTCTCCACAGCTCTCTCCTCGCCGTAGGTGTCGTCGCCGAACTGCACCAGCTTCTGCAACAGAGTGTTGAGACGGAGAGCAAAGTCATCAACGTCCTCACCTGGCTTGAAGGCCAGGTTCTCCCACTCCTTGCGTAGTGTCTGCAATGTAGACTTGCGGGCGCGGTCGCTGCCGATGCGTGCTGCAGCGATGGCGTCCCAAGCCTCTTTGGCAGTCCGCTTGTTGGTAAGCGAGAACTGCATCTCGGGCGGGACTGCAGCGATGAGAGCATCCAGCGCCCGTCGATCCTGGTCGTAGTCGACGTCGCCGTACCGGACTGCATCCCACATATGCCGCACCTGGAGCTTTACCCTCATCACTGCAGCCCACTCGACGTAGTTGGTCTTGGTGAGGGTAGGCCACCCGCCGCCGGGGCCGACGTCCTTGACGACAGCCTGCTACTCGTGGTGACCACGGTACCGAACCGGGGAGAGAGAGCCGCATCGCCTGTGAAAGCCGCGCTCTCCGTCGACCCGTACGCCTCCGCCGTGCGCGCCTCCTCCAGGAGCGTCACTGGCGCGTCCGCGCCTGTCTGGGCTGCCGCCGTGCTCGTGGGCGTGCGCGGCTGCCCACTGCGCCGCTCGCCCTCGCGCTGCCTCCCTCTCCAGCGGCTCAAGGTCCGCGTCGGCGCTGTCATCAGCAGAGATGGAGCTGCTGTTGCTGCCGCGCAGAACCTTGACCTCCGCTGCTGCCGCACGCGCTGCATCTGCCGCCGCCGCCGCTTCCACCTCCGCTCTGGCTGCTGCCAGCTCCGCCGCTGCCAGCCTTGACGCCCTTTCCGCCGCCGCAGCGGTCTCTGCCACCGCTCGCTCGCGCTGCTCTGCCGCGGCGAGCTCGGCCGTCTGCTGACGCCGCGTGCTCGAGGCGACCGAGCGCTGAGACTGCCTTGCGGACATGGCGCGCTACTGGGGGGCTGTTGCGTGGAGAGAGGGCTGCTTCTGACGAGCTGCTGCCCGTCTCCGGAGAGGAGTGAGCGGGGACAGCCGGAGCTGCTGCTGCTACCGGCTGGGGCTGCTGCGAGGTCGGAGAAGGAGATGAGCAGGAGATGCTCAGGCTACAGGATAGTATAGCTCTGATACCACTTGTTACTCGCTGGAGTCTTGCTGTTGGTGATAGCAAGATCCTTACTCTCATCGAGAGGATGACACTTGGGGATGGGGCAATTTTTTCTTGTTTATTTCTCACACAATGCCATACCAACCTGAGGGGTTGGGGATACAAATTTATAGGCTGCTAACCAGCCAAGCATATGCTAAGATGCTAGTCCTAGATGCTAGTCAAAAGCTGTCCTAAAGCTAGTCTAAGATGCTAGTCAAAAGCTGCCCTAAAGCTAGTCTAAGATGCTAGTCTAAAGCTGTCCTAAAGATGCTGTCCTAGATAGGGCAGCAAGACCACCATGCAGCAGGGGCATAAGGACATGTTGTTACAACCCCACAAAGACCATAGTACAGAGACTTATCTATCAGTTTTACTGAAAATTGGATACTCGGAGGTACTGTTTAAAACAGTAATTTTGGTAGCATTAGATCGCTAACGTTAGCTATTGTTTGATCAAAATATTCCTAAACTGCTTTATGGGAAGCTTACAGAATCCTGATATTCATTGCTTTAAGGTTTTTTTTTCTGGAAATAAAATGTAGCTGCTCTGCTTGCTGATATTCCTTGTGCCCTGGATTTAGCTTTTCTTGCTCTCACTTTTTATTACTCCCCATTTGTGGCTTCTTAACCCTTGATGACGCACATTTCTATTTAGTCTTTTGGTTCTGGACTTACACGGGTTATTGAACCAAACCTATGTGCACAAAAAATTGCAATTTCGTTCACATAAATTTAATGAAATTTTTTGGGAGTTTTGGTTGATTGTGGTTTCGAGGATCACCTTTGTCAGAGGATGAAATTTGGTTAAATGTATTTGAGTAAGAGACAAAAGGATTACACTCTTTATGCGCCAGAACAGTTTTTGTTACATGTCTTCTCCACTAGATTTATTGCTTTTGCGCTAAATCTAGACAATAGTATTGAAAGAGGGACAACTGCATTGGACGCAACCTCGATGTATGAATCCATGATAATCTCACAGATTATATTGGCCTAACTATGTCTGTTTTGGATATTCAGAGGCTTCTTCAATGCTTTTTTGCAGGTTCAATTAGAGCCCACAATCTCGTGGGGTGTACTTCGAAGGGATGTCTATGGACCTTCGAAGTACACTGGTCTTCTGCAAGCAACTAAAGATATTATCCGAGAGGAAGGTTTGCCGGTATCTGCTTTTCTTTGAACATTTCTCAGCTTATGCCATATTTAGAAATGATCCTGGAAATGTAGTGTTGCTCATGGACTTGCATGCCTATGTGGCATGTGCTCAACTAAATCTCAGCTCTAGCTGTTAGGTTTGTTCTGTGAATTTTATCGTGCTCAACATGGTCCAAATACGAAAGCAAGTTGGAATTGTGGATTACACTCAGTCACTCATGTTAGGGGGCGTTTGGATGAGGGGTATTTTTATCGGATTTTTTGGTATTTGGTTCAAAAAACCCTATCCAAACTGGCCTTTAGCTGTTAGTTCTACTAACTTTATCGAGTGCTATTTGGTAACCCACTTCTGACTTCATTCGACCCTAGTTAACTGTACCTTATGAACTGGAGATCTATGGTGCTTTTCTGTATAGTTAACCACCCCAGCTGTACATCTTTTCGCAACTTGAGCATCCAAAATTGCTGGTACACTCACTGGTAGTTCTGGCCTTCTGGGTATTACACTATTACTAGTTATACATGATGCAGACCACCAAGTGATATTTATTGTCCTATGGCTCTTTGCTGGGGAGAGTCCAATGCTATAGTCACTCTAGAACTATGCCAACTCTACTGTTTTGATTCATGTCTATTTGAGCTTTGTTCAGTCATGTACGCACTAAAGGTTTAAGGCCACACTCTCATTCCCATCTATTTGTTGCACTGTTGCTTCCTGTTGGGTAGCTTTCCATTGACACATCAATATTCTCACTGAAGCCGAGCATTTCTACCAAGAAACAACTAAGCCATTATGTGATGAACTTATTTTATCAGAGTAAACACCGCCAGGAGGAAGGTCGGGCAACATCAACTTAGTGGGATGAGAGATTAGATTATAGACTAGGCGCGGTGGCAACCATGGTAGCACTGTGGTAGGCTTCCACGATGCGGTTGCCATGGCAGGCTTTGGCAGGGCCATGACGGCCTTCAACAACACTGCGATAGGACATGACAGGGTCGTGGCGGGCTTCAGTAGTACTACAGCAGGTCGTGGCAGCAACATGGTTGTCGCAACAGGCTTCGGCAGCAACACGGCTGTTGTGGTAGGGTTGTGGCAGGCGTCGGCAAAATCGTGGTTGCCACGACATATTCTAGCAGCGTCGTGGTGGCTGCTGGGAATAGCGCCGCTACTGTCTCTTGTTACGTCTTCTTCAGATTTGCGATCTTTTTCAAGATGGCACGCATGTTGAGCAATATGGCTGCCATCTTCTTGTTGATGTCGTTGGTACTAGTGGCCATCTTGTTGGTGTTAGCCTTTATCATGGCCAACAGCTCGGCAATATGAGCCATGGTAGCAGAAGTCGTGGGAAGGGATCAACTGCTCTGATACCAATTGTGATGAATCTTAGTTCATCAGGGTAAACACCACTAGGAGGAAAGTTGGGCAGCGTCGGCTCGAAGTAGAACGACGCTAGGTGAAGGAGGGCACCGAGTAAGGGAGGAATAGATCTAGAATAGCTGGTCAAGAGAACAACCACAATTGGACTTTAGAGACTGTGGACCTGTTTATTCATTTTTGCTTGATTGAAGTAGATACAATACCATCCCTTTTATAGGGATAACTTGACTTACCCTTAAGAAATAATCTCTAACTTAAAAAAACAAACTAACCAAAGATAAATTTTCAAACTAACCGAATCAATCTAATCCCTAAGAAAGGAAACCAATCGTGGGTGAACAGTACATGTGTGCTACAGTAACCATGCACATAACATTACACCCCTGTCGGTGAAACAACTCGTCCTCAAGGATGAGCAGTAACGTAGGGCAACAAACTCTTTTGATGGAGGTGGGTGAATCTGCTGCTGCATGATCTTCGGCATCATCTTTGTCTACACCATTAGGTTGTCTAGTAGGGATAACTCGGCAGCAGAAGTCATAGTGTTAGTTCTGATATCAATTGTTGTGAACTAGCACAATAAGAGGGTAATCATTTGTCGGAGAGAGGGTGTGAACAGTAATTCCGGCACGTGATATGGGCTTGTTCTTTTCAACTTGTAGAATCTGCATTTCGACTTTTTTACAGTAACTAGCTTTCAAACGAAGTAACTTTTCAGGGCGAGGTCTATAAGTTGATTATAGTACACATTGTAGCGACTTCATTTATATCGATCAAAACCGCACGCGAATTTCGTTACTTCGTACTCTCTCTCATAAACAGCCCAATAGTCATAAGCCGAAGCCAAAAAGAACAGGCCCAATGGGCAATATCATATATCTATTTTACTATTGTCAGAAGCAAATGAAAGGCAATAACCTACTAGATATACTACTTTGATACTGTGTTATTCACAAATATGTCGCATGGCTGGTTATGGCTGTAATATAGTCTTGAGATTTATTTTACTTATTAGATGATGCCATTGGCTGCTGGTTTTGCAATAGACTGGCAATATTTGGGAACACAACATTTATTGCCTCTATGTTTTCCTAGATTTGTATATGTTTTCCTAGATTTGTATTCTGATATCTGCTGTGTTTTTTTCTTTTTCTTTTTGTTTTATCTACCTTGGCTTCTTTCTTGTTTCCTGTTTAATTTAATAGTCTTATCTTAAACAAAAAGGATCATTGTAAGAATCTTCTTACTGTGCAAGATTCTGATCTGTCAGGGATTTTGGAGAGGAAATGTTCCAGCCCTGTTGATGTATATGCCATATACAGCTATACAATTCACTGTTCTACACAAGCTAAAAACATTTGCATCTGGTTCATCCAGAACAGGTATGTTTTCTGTACCCTTCTTACAACTTGGTTTTGTAAAGATCTATTGTTTTGGGTTTAAGGATCACCACCAATCCCTGCATGTTATATATGTGGCTGAAACACCATATAGTACAATATATTGCCACAGTAGATTGAGGAAGCCTGGCATACCTATTTCCAACTATTACAATCAAATCCATCTATTCTATCTATAGCCAGGACTTTCCGAATATATCTCTGCGGCAGATTACAACCAGAAACTTATCTCTAACAGGCAGATTACAATCAGGTACTTACCTGTAACAGATTCTTATCTGAGGAAACTGATTTCTGCCTTATCTCTAACATTATCTCTAACATCCCCTCTCAATCACAACTTTATCAAGTTGAGATTGCTTCGGAAGTCTTTGAGACGTTGGATGGGTAGACCTTTAGTGAAACCATCTGCAATCTGATCTCCTGTTGGAATAAGCTTGATATCAAGCAATTTTTGATTTACTCTTTCTCTAACGAAATGATAGTCAACCTCAATATGTTTAGTTCGAGCATGGAAAACTGGATTGGCAGATAGATAGGTTGCTCCAAGATTATCACACCATAGTCGAGCTGCGGGAGGACTAGAAATTCCCAATTCCTTGAGGAAGGTCTAGATCCACATTATTTCAGCTGTACAATTAGCCATTGTTTTGTACTCAGCTTCTGTGCTAGATCTGGAAACTGTAGGTTGTTTCTTTGCATTCCAGGACACAAGATTGGTTCATAGAAAAATAGCAAAACCTCCTGTGGATTTTCTATCATCTAAACATCCAGCCCAATCTGCATCAGAAAATCCTGAAACTAACATAGAAGAAGATTTAGTAATTTTCAGTCCATATCCCATAGTGTGTTGCAAGTACCTAAGTATTCTTTTAGCTGCTGTCCAATGTGCAGTTGTTGGTGCATGTAGATACTGACATGTTTTATTTACTGAGAAGGAAATATCTGGCCTTGTCAAGGTTAGGTATTGCAAAGCTCCAACTATGCTTCTATATCTTGTGCTATCCTCAGGACTTAACTTTTCTCCTTCTAATGATAGTTTTTCAACAGTGGACATAGGAGTATTCGTTGGCTTGCACCTTTGCATCTGAACTCGCTTTAACAAATCAGCAGTGTATTTTGCTTGTGTTAGGAGAATTCCATTATCTATCTTCTTCGCTTCAATCCCAAGAAAATAATGTAGATCTCCTAAGTCTTTTAGTGGAAACTCACCTTGAAGATCTTTGAGGTGAGCTTGTGTAGCTTTAGCTGATGAACTGGCCACAATTATATCATCCACATAGATGAGCATAAAGATGATCACATCACCTTTTCTATAAAAGAAGAGTGACGTATCAGTTCTTGAAGGCTGAAAACCGAGTTGTAGCAGCTTCTCACTTAATCTTGAATACCAGGCTCTAGGAGCTTGCTTCAATCCATATAACGACTTGTCTAATTTGCACACATAATCTTTCATTTTCTTATCTTCATACCCTGGCGGCTGCCTCATGAACACATCCTCCTCAAGAACACCATGAAGAAACACATTTTTTACATCAAGTTGGCGAAGATTCCATCCTCTTGAGATTGCGATAGACAAAACAAGTCTGATTGAAGCAGCTTTAACTATTGGACTAAAAGTATCTTCATAAATTCCATACCTTTGTTTGAAGCCTTTGGCCACTAAACGAGCTTTGTATCTATCAATTATTCCATCAGCCTTACTCTTCACTTTGTACACCCATTTGCAATCAATTAGATTCATCCCTTTCTTAGGAGGCACAAGATGCCATGTCTTGTTTTTCAAAAATGCCATGTATTCTTCATCCATTGCTTTCTTCCAGTTTCCAGACTGCATAGCTTCTTCCAAGTTACGTGGTTCACCATTTTCAGCAAGGAAACCATACTTGATCCTCCCATCAGTGTACTTTATTCGACCATCTGTAAATGTCACTGGTTTTGTAATACCTTGCTGAAGGCGAGTAATAGGTCGATGTTGAGATGAAGAGACCACACCTTGTGTCATTGCAGAACTGTCAGAAAAGGTCTTCAGGAGCTTGTTCATGCGCAGACATCATCTCAGGAGGCTGCGGCAAACCTTCCAGTGAAGACTGAGAATCAGGTGATACATGTGTTTGTGGAGGAACTTTAGCACATCAACTGTACACCTGAGTAATGGGTGGCTTGGGTACTGATGCATCTTGCTGCGTAGATTGCTGTTGCTGTCTCAGAATCTCAGGCTGCTGCTGGCTCAGATTCTCAAGTTGTTGCTGTTGTTGCTGCTCAACTTGCTGCTGCACAAACTGTTGGACAGTGTCTAAAACAGGAGCAGGAGAAGGATTAGTAGAGGGAGCATCATTATCAGGATAATCATCATATTGATCATTTGATTGTCCCCCGTGATCAATAGTGCCAAAAAGAGAAGGGAAAAGAAGCACTTCAGACTGAAGGCGGGCACCAGCATTTGGATGAAGTTTTGCAAAGGGAAAAAACCTCTTCATCAAAGACTACATCGCGAGATATATAGATACAGCCAGTCTGAATATCAAGACATTTGAAACCCTTGTGCATATTGCTATAGCCTAAAAAGACACACTGCTTTGAGCGAAATTGGAGCTTGCGAGTATTGCGAGTATTATATGGACGCAAATTAGGCCAGCAGGCATAGCCAAATACACGAAGAGTTTCATAATCAGGTTTGATCTTAAACAGCCGTTCCAAAGGAGTTGAAAATTGCAGAAGTTTGCTAGGAGTTCTATTAATCAGATATGTGGCTGTAGCAAAAGCCTCATCCCAGAACTTAAGCGGCATAGATGCATGAGCTAAAAGGGAAAGACCAACTTCAATGATGTGCCGATGTTTTCTTTCAGCAGCACCGTTTTGTTGATGGGCATGGGGACAAGAGACTCTATGAGATATGCCTATTTGCTTGAAGAAAGGATTGAGTTTTTCATATTCACCACCCCAATCTATTTGTATAGAGATGATCTTTTTATCAAACAGCCGTTCAACAAGTTGCTGAAACCCACGAAACTTTTGGAAAACTTCAGATTTGTAACGGAGCAAATAAATCCACACAAATTTGTTATAATCATCAATAAAGGTGACATAGAACTTGTTTCTTCCTAGACCCCAAACATCTGAAAAGACTAGCTCTAGAGGTGATTTAGAGACACTAGAGGACTTGGAATAAGGTAATTGGTGACTTTTTGCTTGTTGGCAGGCATCACAAACAGTTTTTTTATTGGACTCTGGGGAACAAGGAAGATTATTCAGCCTAACGACCTGCTGCACTATTGAAGAAGCTGGATGGCCAAGACGGCTATGCCACCTTGAAGAAGATGGTTTTATTGCTCCAAAGATCTGCTTGTTGGGACCAGCCGAAGGTATGGATGAGAGAGGGTAAAGTCCTCCCTCACATTTGCCTTTGAGAAGAACTCTCTTCGTGATCTGGTCCTTAATCAAGAAGAAAGTAGGGTGAAATTCAAGAAACACTTGATTATCAGAAGCAAGGCGATGAACTGAAACTAAGTTTTTCTTAGCACTAGGGACATGAAGAATGTTATTGAGGTAAAGATTATGAGAGGGGGCGCGAACAATAGTATGATCAATATGATGAATGTCCATACCTGCCCCACTTGCCGTGTGAATCTGATCACCAGCAGTATACTTCTCACGTACTGCCAGTTTATCAAGTTCACTCGTGATATGATCTGTTGCACCGGTGTCAGTGTACCAGTTTGTGTCAACGCCATAAGAGTTCACTGCTGCAGACGCACTCTTCTCTTCAGGAACATAGTTCTCGTCGAAGCGATACCAGCAGACCGGAGCAGTATGCCCCTTTTTCTTGCAAAGTTGACAGATGGGACGAGTGTTTGTGTCTGCGGTACCTTGGTTAGCATTGCTGGATGTTGCACCACGGCCACGGCTTCCATTGCTGCGGCCTCGGCCTCCATTGCGTCCTCCATGACCACGCTGGAAGCCATGATGAGATCCACTTTGTCCACGCATTGCAGAATTGATAGATGGCTGGTATTGATTGCCTTGCAGAAGATTCAATCTCTGTTCGAAACTGAGAAGTTGAGAGTAAAGCTCACCGACAGAAACTGGATCAGATCGCCCAGTGATATTGGTCACAACGGAGTTGTATTCCATATCAAGTCCAGCAAGGATGTAGGACACTAGTTCTTCATCATCAAGTGGCTTCCCAGTGGCTGCCATCTCATCTCCAAGAGCCTTCATCGTCCCAACATACTCAGCAACCGTCATGTGACCCTTTTTTGTTGTTGCTAGGGCAATGCGCGTGTTGACAGCCTGCACGCGAGTTTGAGCAATAAACATCTGCTCAATGGCCTTCCAGACTTCTGCGGCCGTCTTCTTGGAGGCGACATGGGTCAGGATCTCTCGTGAGAGAGAGGAGAGTAAGTAGCCCAAGACTTGTTGATCCTTTTCGAGCCACAGATCATACGCCGCATTGAAGATTTTGACCTCCTTCTCGCCGTCTTTGGTGGTGATTTCTTTTGCTGGTGCTGTTGCCGATCCATCAAGGTAGCCGACAAGTCTTGCACCTCGAATCGCTGGGAGAATCTGGGCTCTCCACAGCATGTAGTTGGATTTGGTGAGTTTTTCTGTCACAGGATGACCTAGGGAGGCGGCGGCCATAAGGGTAGATGAGCTTGCCATTGAGGAGAGGCTCTGATACCATGAAATGATCTATTGTTTTGGGGTTAAGGATCACCACCGATCCCTACGTGTTATATATGCGGCTGAAACGCCATATAGTACAATATATTGCCACAATAGATTGAGGATGCCTGGCATACCTATTTCCAACTATTACAATCAAATCAATCTATTCTATCTATAGCCAAGACTTTCCGAATATATCTCTGCGGCAGATTACAACTAGAAACTTATCTCTAACAGGCAGATTACAATCAGGTACTTACCTGTAACAGATTCTTATATGAGGAAACTGATTTCTGCCTTATCTCTAACATTATCTCAACAGGTTTATCACTCTAGATTGAAATATCAGTTCATTCTCCAAACCTTAATGATAAGTGCTTTCAGTAGCTAGAGTTTTTGCTTGTGACTTTTTTAACTGGTGCATTTTCAAATGCGGTACCTTCAAAGTTTACAGTTTGTGCAACTCATCTCACTGAAATAACAAAAATTCGGATCCATTTTTCAGAATTGAAGCTTTATTGCGATTTCTTGCATCTCTATAGTTCCTTATCTGATTTGTTTTTTTCCCAGAGGATCATTTGCACTTGAGTCCGTACTTATCTTATGTAAGTGGAGCTATAGCAGGATGTGCAGCAACAGTAGGGTCATATCCATTTGACCTTCTGAGAACTATTCTTGCATCACAGGGTGAACCAAAGGTAAATCTGATCTTATCTGTGGTTTTCAACACTGCTTTTCTTCCTTCGAAGTTTGAACACTTAGTTATGAATTTGTGGTGCCATTGGTTTGGTTTTGGAAGACTGTACCTAGATTCCTGGCCATGCATTTTTTTAATTCGGAATTCTAGCAATGATGCCTATTGCTCACTTTGTTAGTTCCTGATAATATGGATTTGACATTTGTTCAATAATACTTGACTCAGCTCATTTCCCAGCAATGACACATTCAGTTTCATTTTCAACATACATACTTACAAAGTATTCTAAGGACTGTCTGTCATGCAGCTTAAGCTTGGTTCTTTTCTTTCATTTGTTCATTCCTGATTTTCTGTCAACTGTCTACATGATTATGTTGTTACTGACAAAATGAATTTTTTCTCCTAGCAGCAGTTCAAGGCTAAGGTAGAGAACTTAAAACAATACTGATTCAGATCTGTGATTCCAAAAGATGTGGAGAATGCTGTTTTTTATTTGCTTTTTACTATTGGATTTTATGAATTATTCTTCATTGTTGAGCTTTTGCACAATTCTTATGCATTTCAAAAATGATTTGTTAATTAACAGAGAGTTGCGTTTTTCTCTATAGGTTTATCCCAATATGAGGTCTGCATTTGTTGATATAATTAAAACTCGGGGTGTTCGAGGGCTTTATGCTGGTCTATCTCCAACTCTCGTTGAAATCATACCATACGCTGGCTTGCAGTTTGGCTCATATGACACTTTCAAACGTTCGATGATGGTAACAATAATAAAGTCACAGTTTTGCATGCATTTAACTATATGAATTTGTGGTGATTAATCAGTTATCAGCTGAGTTTTATCACAAGATTGTATTAGATGTTGTAATCTTACCTTAGTTGATTAGTTTATTTCATTTGTATCCTTCTTGAAAATGGGGATATTGAGGTACCAAGAAAAGTACATTTGAAGACCTAAAATCAATAACATGCTCAGATAGGCAATCTGACACTAGTGTTGTAACAAAATTTTCTTGTAAAAGACATGCTTTATATTTGTGAAGAAAACCACTTATTTTTGTCACTGAACTTTTGATTGGTGCGGGTCTCTGCGAAGCTGGTTATGCTTAAGCTTTTCTGACTGCATTTTCCTTCATGTAGGCATGGAATAGATACAGATATTCACATCTTCACTCAGGAAGTGAGGATGACTCGGTATCAAGCTTCCAGCTATTTCTTTGTGGATTTGCAGCTGGAACATTTTCGAAAGCTGCATGTCATCCACTTGATGTTGTAAAGAAAAGATTCCAGGTGATCATCTTGTCGTGAAAATTGCTGTTTTTTTCATTCAATTGTTTTGTTATAAATTCCCCCATAAAAGAAGAATCATAATTTAGCTATATTATGGTAAAGAAGTGTTTATGATGTTAAGTTGTGTGTGCCATTTATCTGTCAGAATCTCTGCACCCACTTGATTTGCCACTTGTTACAATTTGATCTTGTCATTGCCTGCTTAAGTTGTGTGCCATTTATTTGTCAGAACTCAGCATATCTGCACTCTTCGAGTTATCTATACTATCTTGGTACCCGTGTTGCTCACTGGGGCATGTTTTGTGTCAATAGGCATGTGCTGACTTGCTGTAGACCATTATTTCCAAACTGTTTTCTTTAGTTTATTTGCAGCGTGTGGTGCTGTACCTTTTCACTGGTGAAACTGTCACTCAAGTCAGTACTTGGTCAATATAGCCCATTTAGACATGGCTACAAATTACTTGAGCGTGGTTCATGATATGCTGCCAAGTCTCTTGTTATAATCCAGCTGTATTTATCCCATAAAATAATTTGAAGTCATGCAGCACTCATATTTGCTCCATCATACTGTAGATTGAAGGATTAAAACGTCATCCAAGATATGGGGCGCGAATTGAGAGCAGCACATACAAGGGCATGTACCATGCCCTAAAAGAGATTGTCACAAAGGAGGGGTTTGGGGGCCTTTATAAAGGACTTTTCCCTTCGGTGGTGAAATCGGCTCCTGCTGGTGCTGTGACATTTGTGGCATACGAATACATCTCAGACTGGTTAGAGTCAATACTGATGTGAAAAAACACGTTGCAGTAATTTTTTTCACCCCAATTTGTTTTGTATTGTCCATGTTCTTTCTCCATGCTGGTGTATACTTGTACTAGTAAAATTGATTTGTGTCTCTCTAGCCCAATGGTTAGAGGCCTGAGTAGCACCCCCAGGTCCTGGGTTCGACTCCCAGTGGGAGCGAATTTCAGGCTTGGGGGAAAAAAATCCCCTCGCCTGCTACCACACCAAAGCACAGGTCTAAGGCCCCGCCAAGGCGTTGATCCAAAGGATCCGCCAGTAGTCTCACAAGGTCGGGCGATGGTGCCGCTGTGTAAGGGTGGAGCAGGGGTTCGGGGGTTTTCTCGGTCTGCGTGAGAAGACCTTCTTCTTAAAGCAATGCCCGGGGGGATTCTTCCCCCCGCAGGTCGAGTTTTTTTTTTTTGGGAGAGGCTGCAGTTCTTTTGGATCTTGCAGTCCACACAAAATTTGGGGAGCCTACAAAACCAGCTGGATGAGTTATGCTCCTAAGCTCCTCTCATGGGTTTTGGAAAATCACTTGAGATTAACCAAAATATGCAGTCAAATTGATGGTTAAGCATTTGCCTTACTAAATATCTGCTCAGCCAGACCTACCTGTTCTTTTTAGACGAACATGTTATATATTTTCTTGCGTGTGCCTGTAAGTCACTGAACCTGAGTTTGGTTTGCAGGATTGGGAGCAAGGCTGGAGTTGAGTGAGTTCTTGTGGGATGAAGGAACCATTGAGACGCCATGATGAGAACAATGTCCGTACCATGATCATCTATGAGGATTTAGTTGTTTTGAGACCGCAAGGTCAACGGAGAAGTGCATACAGTTCCTTGAGTGCTGATACTTGTAAAGCCTTACATAGAATGAGCTATTTTGCCATTTCTCCCCCCCCCCCCCCCCCCCTTTTTTGCCCCATTGTCTAGTGAGGTGGTACTCTGGTAGTGCATTCATTTATCTGTAACTGTGAGGTTGAGTAAAACTAACATAGCGCTTGTGACACATGGTAAAGGCCAAGAGCTGCAGGCATTTTTGTTAAGATATGATTATTGTACTCCTATCCGCTTGTCATTTCATCCAATTAATGTGAATCACTTCGTGTGCAATTGATCTGCCTTTATGCTTCACGCCGATTTACCTCTTGATGTCATTTGTTTGCTTTTGTCGCGTTTGGTTTTAGCAGTACAAGCCTACTTGGGTTATGTGCAAAAACTAAATCCTGTCCCGAAAGGAGCTGCATAACGTAGATGGTATTTTCTCATCAAGCCATTTCTTGCTCAAGTTGGTGACAATGTTTCTTGCTCAAGCTATTGGTTACAGTGTGTTCTTTTCAGTTACAGTTTATAATTTATGGTTATGACTGATGGTTTATGCCTTAGCGCAAGTTTTCGTATGAACGAATCGAATGTTGATAAGCTACTTCAAAAAGTTGTTCTGATAAGCCACTTCAAAAATGTGGTAGAGAAGTTATCCCGTTTATTTGTTTGGAAGAATCATAAGCCATAAATTGAAAAAAGGACCTAAGTGGTTAAACATTTATTGTCATTCTCAGGTCAGTTTCGAATTGGCTTTTGCTTAGAGAAGCCAGAAGCTAATATAAACATATGGCTTCTTAAAGTGACTTCTCTACTCATCACTCCCGTCTTGCTCTGAGTATAAGTCAGGGAGTCACGTATCCCATTCCTCTCACACCTGTCTCGTGCACGTATCTCTCACTCACTTTTTATACTACTCAACTTGTCCTTCTAAAATACACTTCTTTACTATTAGTTATTTTCAGTCAAAAATCATAAGCAGAAGTTAATACAAACACCCCCTAACACAACGACACCAAGTGTAAACTAACTCAGAACATAACAACAATATCTGTCTGCAATAAGTTGCCTATAGCTAACTCAAAAAAAATACCATTTACTGCAGTAGCAATAGCACTATAAATGATACTGACACTTGGGCCCCACCATCTAGTTCCAAGCAAACGCCCCCGATAATATATTCTTTTTTGAAAGGAATCTGCTATCCAACGCTATATTGTTGACAGAACTCCCTACTGGTATAGTAAAGTTCCAGCAAGTTTCACGTTTGTCAATTTTTCAACAAGTTTCATGTGTCATTCAAAGTTTCAGGTTGATATTTCAACGAGTTTCAGAAAGTTTCACCAATATTTTGAAAAGAATTTCAAGCAAGTTTTATAAAGTTTTAGCATGTTTCATGAAATGTTCAAAAATGTTTCAACAAGATTCAAGAGGTTTGAATGAAGTTTCAAAGAGTTTTAGCAAAGTTTAACCCAATTTCAAACAAGTTTTAGACAAAATTTCATAAGTTTCAAAGTTACAGTATGTTTCAAGGAATTTTTTCTCATAACCTACAGATTGGAAGCAAGTCTCAGACAATTTCATTTGGTTTCAAACAAAATTTCATAAGTTTCAAAGTTACATTATGTTTCAAGGAATTTTTTTACAACACGAAGATTCAAAGCAAGTCTTAGAAAAGTTCTTCGAGTTTCAGATAAAATTTCAGAAGTTTCAGTATGTTTCAAAGAATTTTTTGTAACCTAAAGATTCGAAGCAAGTTTAAGACAAAAGTTTCAAAACTCGGTGTGAGTTTCAACACATTTTTATACAAGTTTCACAAGATATCAGAGAAATTTCACATAAAGTTTTAGAAACTTGCATAGCAAAGTATCAGAAACCTACACAGGCATGCTCGTCGTTGTCGTCACTGCTGGGTACCGCACCGCAGTGTTGTGCACTAGCCTTGCACAGCCATATCGTCCACCCTACGGTTATGCCATTTTACGTGCATGTGGTCGCCTCTGTGTGGCCTCACCAACCCAATATGGCCACTTTATCGCGTCGTGCTGAGTCACCTCCGCATGGCCTTACTGCCCCGTTGTGTCACTCCTGTGTTGCTGCTCAATGCTTTTGCGTTAGTTGGTAAGCAAGGCAACCGCTTCCTCCTTTCGTTTACTCTTTTGCTCATTTTCTATCATGTCTTGGTTTCTAGCGATGACAGAGAGAATGTATATGGATAAGAAATATGTGGATTGCCTCGAATAGATATGGAAAGGTAAACAATGGGTTTTATCTCGTTTGTGTCATAAGCTATCAATAGACAATAGATACTATACCGTTCAAATAGTCTACCATTTTATAGATTTTCTTTTTTTTTAAAACCGCCGCGACAATACTCTAATTAACCCCACTACCCAAAACAGTAACCCAAACTTCTAAGGGAAAAAGACGTAGCCCAAAGAAAGGGAAAAAGAAAAAAAATAAGGAAAGGAAAACTTGCCCATCTCATCTCGCTCGCTCGCGTCCCCACCCCTCTTCCACCTCCTCGCACACCACCTCCAAACCCTAACCCCGGCGCCGACTATCCCCCGGCGCGACAACGAAGAGGGCGACGGCGGCAACCTGATGCCCAGCCGCCCGCGGGGGCCATGGAGCTCGTCCCCTTCAATCCCGCGGCCGGATCCCTCGTCGAGTCGGGCGGCGGCGGCGCCGACGGGGGCTCGATCCTCGCGATGGTGGCGGCTCAGCAGGAGATGCTGCACGTGCAGGTGGACCAGCTCAAACGCCTCGTCGTCGCCCAGTGCAGCCTTACCGGCGTCAACCCCCTCGCCCAGGAGATGGTCAGGAGCCCATATTTCTAAGCTCTGCTTCTCTTACCTTTCTCGATGTGTTTTTTCCCGTCACGGGGAGATGAGTTTGGGTAATTTTGTACTAAAGTAGCATCTGGAATGTATCCGGGGAGTCTATCCGATTGGGCGCTGATCAAAACTTAGGTTTTGATGGTGATACGATTCGAACAGTCTGTTCTAATTACCAGTTCAATTTTTTTACTTCTATGTCTTTGCGTATTTGTAGTTGTACTTGGTAGTGGCTATGGTGTTCTGTGATGGAAAGTCCGTATTTTTGGGGCAAAATTGTACTGAAATTGGGCGAGTGTGTAATGGGTTACTACTCCAGATATGTTTATTTCTGATATTTAAGTCCTAGTACTTCCGTTGTATTATATTCTAATGATTCTGTTAACATATTAATAAGAATCGATGGCAAAGGTGCATCTTGGAGACTGAAAATTTTGAAGCTACATTTATTTAGGGACAGAGGGGGCACTGTTTTAAGCTACAGTGCGTTCATGTTTGGGTTAGCTTAACATCAAATTTTCTTTACCTCGTCTCTGTAAATGATATAGTGAAGTTGCTTCGTCGTTATGCATTATGATATCTGAAAGAGTGAGCTTTGAATGGATGCTGAAGCTGTTTGAAGATTATTGGGTGTACTTTTGTAATGTTGTCCTTTTTGCTTGTTTGTCATTAACTTGCTATGGACTTTAAATGTTTGCTGCAAGTTCATGAGCCCTCATTACCTTTTTTCAAAGTATTTTCGTTCATCTGTTGACTTACCTTGCATTTGGTTGATTCTTGCAGGCGGCTGGTGCATTATCTATCAAGATAGGTGAGTTGTTTTTCTGCATCAATGGAATTCACATTGACACAATTCATTTTGTCGATGCCTTAGTAAACAATATGATAAACCAACATGGACATCATGACCTATTATAGCTGACATATGCTGAAAATTTTATTTGATTTAAGCTTGATTGCTGAAGAACATCATGCATCAGTCATGTCATTGTTGACAAAATTAGATGACAAGAGCTGATGCATGACGTCTTACATTGTCGAAGCTGACCTAAGATCTGAATGAATTTTCGCATTATTCCACAATTATTATAATTAATGCCTGCTATTGTGAGCATTTTTTTTTATAGTAGTTCAAATTTTGTAGGTAAAAAACCAAGGGATTTGTTGAATCCAAAAGCAGTTAAGTCCATGCAGTCACTTTTTGCTGTGAAAGATGCTATTGGCAAAAAGGAGACTCGGGAAATTAGCGCACTTTGTGGGGTTACTGTTACACAGGTCTGCTCCTCATCTCGCATGTGCTAGTGTTGTATACCTTGATGTATTATGCTTGTTTGTGTGCTCTTATACACTTGTATTATGATTACTTTGGAGCAAAATTATACCTTAAAAAATTCATCATGTACAACTGAACAGCAACCATAGAACCAGTTTCAAGTTTCTACAGAATGTTGAGTTTTCCCTTTTTATTCTAGCTGGTGGACTAAATTTTGCTTTCTTATTTCTAAGTCATGTTTACTATCATTTGATTAGTGACAATGCAATTGCTTCCCATGTGAAAAATAAACTGCTTGTATGTTTCACAAACTGCTTGTATTATTTCAATTTCCTTTTTCTGTAAGTTTTGTTAACAAGCTGTGTCTTAATGGCTCTTAGGTAAGGGAGTTTTTTGCAAGTCAACGCACACGAGTAAGAAAATTTGTTCGCTTGTCACATGAGAAAGCACTGAAAATAGAGGCATCCAAGGCTCCTGACAATGTATGCTCCATAAGCACTGAGCAGACACCTCTCGACATTGAGGCACATGCTCAAGTTATCGAACCTTTGAGAATTTTACAACCAGCAGAGGTGCCGCAAAGCTCTTTGCAACCTGTGGAGGTCCCGCAAAACTCTTTACAACAAGCAGAGGTCCAGCAGAATTGTGCAACCCCTATCACTCCTACAGGAACAATGCAACCAACTGATGCTAAGATTAATCCAGATCCTGTTCAAAAGGAAAATAATCAAGAGGAAGGTGCTCCTGGTGTTGAGTCAGAAGATAAAAAGTTCTTGGAAAGCATCTTTGCTCTAATGCGGAAGGAGGAAACATTCTCTGGACAGGTCAAATTGATGGAATGGATTCTCCAAATAAATAATGTAACAGTTCTTAGTTGGTAAGATCTAGGCCTTATAGTACCTACAGAGCTTCAAATGATTATATTGATCCCTAGCTTCACCTTTCCAATAACTGTGCAGGTTCTTAACAATGGGTGGTTTGACTATTGTGTCAACATGGTTGAGCCAAGCAGCTACTGAAGAGCAAACAACAGTTATTCTTGTCATTTTCAAGGTTCCTATTTTTGTTTAGTTGAACACGTACAAATGTGTGGCATGTATTTTTAAGTATCGTATTTTTGTTTAGTTGAACATGTACAGATGTGCGGCATGCATTTTTAACTATCATCTCATTCTTGTAGGTACTTCTTCACCTCCCATTACATAAAGCTTTGCCAGCCCACATGTCAGCTGTGTTGCAAACTATTAACAGGTTGCGGTTTTATAGGACACAAGGTGTGTAGAAATTGCCACATGGCTTCAATCTTTTGCACATGCATATTGGATGATGATTTTTAAGCACGAGAAATATTATTAATTACAAACTTGGTGTTCTAACAAAGATGGATGTTGATATGGTGAATTGGTGATGCTAGCATACAAATCTTTGATAATGACATAATGTTCCAATTTCCAAAGGCCTAATTGTGGTTTCAGACAGTTAACTTCCATTTCCACTTGTCCAATACAGTATTGCTGAGATGCATTTTCCCATCTGAAATTTATCCAATCATAATTGTTCTAGCATTAGTCTGTATTTCCCCACAGTGAAGTTGTATTAAGCTATGCATATATGGAGTTTCTTAGTTTCTTTGGGCTGCTTGCTAGAACTTATCTGATTTGAAGATCAGACATATCAAGCAGGGCAAGGAACCTCCTCTCCAGATTGAGCAAAATGCTCGTACGAAGTCAGGCGTTGAAGAAACCTGATAAGGATTTAATCTGTAAACAAAGGTGAATTCTCCTTTCTTACACTGTAGTGGTGTTATTCCATGTTGTTTGTTATTACCTTGTCTTTGGATGGTTTTATTGTAGTTAATTTATTTTCTTTTGCAGGATAAGTGAGATTCTCCGTGATGAGTCTTGGAAATCTGAAGTCGATATTACTGTAAGTATTTAAGTAACAATATATATGTCAGAAGATTCACATGTTCTGCAAGTTTAATTGTTGTGGTCTTATCAGGAGGAGATCCTTGCCTTGACTGAATGTGCAAGTGAGGGCAGGTACTTTTCGTTATGGTTTCTGCTTTGAATAAATTTGAACTCCAGTAGTGCTAAGTGATTTATGTAACCTCTATTGTGGGTAGCATGACATTTGCTTGACTTGGTCTGTGTGTCACTGTGCAGAAAGCCTGAGCCCAGAAAAACTCCGCTGCTGCTCACTGCTTCTGCTGATGAGTCAACTAAAAAGAGTTCTCTGCAGACAAGTATCCTTTCCCTAAGTTTAAGTTCACCACTACTTAGTTTTGCTTCTCTTTTTCTTGATGATATGTTCGCCTGTTCCCGTATATAACTTAAGGCTATTAATTTTTTTTAAAAAAAATTCTGATCCTATACATTTTATAGGTCTTCTTCCCTAGCGAATATTGACAATTTCTACTATTCTGTGCTGAGATCTGGGTGTTTTTTCTTGGTAGCCTGATCAGTGTCTTTACACTTGTTATATAAAAGAACCCTTTAGGCAACTTGTATTTTATTTTGTCCCCAATTGTTTTATGTCAAGTTGAAATAGGTGTTATTAATGGCTTGGTTGTCACTTATATTTCTGGGCCTGTCCTTTATGGCTGCGGCTTATAGCTTTTGGCTGCGGCTTGTAGCTTTTGGGCTGTTCGTGAGAGACATTATATAGTAATAGAAACTCATGTGTGGTTTTTGCCGATATAAATGAAGTCGCTACAGTGTGTACTACAATTAACTAATAGACCCCGTCTTGAGAAGTCCATCCGTTTGAAAGCTAGTTACTGTAGAAAAGTCAAAAGCTGGAAGCAAAAGCTGTAAAGAACAGGCCCAGAGTTCGTGGGTCAAGCAATGTTGGTCTTGTAAAGCAAATGGTGCTGTTTTTTTGTTGTTTTAGCTGTAATAATTGCATGGTCCATAAATAATAGTCAAAATTTGTGCCTGTGGAATTCAAATTAGTTATTATTGAAGTGTCCTGTATATCATCTTTAAATTGTATGTTTTCATTCGTTATTTCACTTCTGGATATTTAGTCTAGCTAAACTGCTTGTGTGGATCTCCTTAGCTAATCTCCAGAGTCCAAAGAAAGAAGAAAAGTTCTACTTGTAGAACATCCGAATCGGAAAGCTGCTGGGAAGAATGTTCATTCTGCCAGGAGCATATCTACAAATAATAGCAGACCATTATCTGCAGATGATATTCAAAAAGCAAAGATGCGTGCTATGTTCATGCAGGAGAAGTATGGCAAGGTTGACACAGGCAAAGTGATTGATAAACCACAGATAACAGAAAATCAAAAACCATCTGGCCTAGTCAACTCAAATGTTTCACCTGTGCCCAGAAGTCCCATCACATCCATCATTAAACAACCTGTGGACCCAAGCCCATCAACTTTTAAACAAAGTACAGTGCCTCTGCCTGATAAGCCAGAAATCCTGGTCTGTTTGAAGCTAAACATAACTTCCCGGGAAAACTGCATAGAGAAGTTGGATTCCAAGAGAGTTCTTTGGCAGATACCACCAGGTATACCTTTGCTTTGTGCTCCTTCACTTGCCCATTTTTTTAGAATTTCAATATTTCTGAGCTTGATGAGTTTCTTTGGACAATGAGAACTGGTGAAGCCATATAGTGAATGGAATGTTTTGAAGCTTAAGAACTTGAAGCATATTTTCTTTGATTTGTACCAACACAAGCCTCTGGGAATTACGTAGTTTAGATTAGGTTTGATTCTCCAAAATCAATATATGGCAATGAATCGACTTCAGCTGAAATGGAGAAAGCTGCACCTCAACAAACCTTACGTGTTACAGAACCTGGCGTGAGCCTTTTTGTTTAACCTCATGCACACCAGTTATACGTGCAGTTCTAACGCTATAAATAACTTGGCTAGTTTATACATCCTGAATTTGATGCGATTGTGAGCCTAAAGACAGATAAGCGAACGGAGGTTTTCTAAGGGTGTGTTTGGTTGCTGGGATAGAGTGGGATGGGATGGGATGGGGATGGGGATGGGATGAGATGGTTCCACAAAAAAAGTGAAACCACATGGTCCAGCATCTAATAAGAATATTCTCTAAATTTGCACAGGCTCATCCCACTTTGGACCATTCCATCCCACCCCATCCCTCAAACCAAACACATGGACAGGCTTGGTCAAAGGAACCATCCCATTCCATCCCACCTCATCCCAGCAACCAAACACACCCTAAAGGATTGGTTGGCTGTAAATAGCTATCCATATTTGGCTCAGCATTCTGCATATAATTAACTGATTCATCTTGAACCAAGTGTCATGCTACCAAACTGTTACAAGAGCAGTGGATGGCAGTACAATTTTCTGTAAGGGCATGAGGAATTAATGGTTATGATTGTTTACTGTGTATCCCACCAACAAGCGTTAGAGCAGTGGGTGGCAGTACAATTTTCTGTAAGGGCATGAGGAATTAACGGTTATGGTTATTTACTGTGTATCCCACGAACAAGCGTTTGGAAAGATGGCAACTAAATCCACATCGGTTAACACAGACCAATGTTTAGATGGTTTCTGCGCCTATAGATCTGCAAGAACACAAACAAGGACCACATTTTGAAATCATTTTATACATAAATTATGCATCAACCAGCCACTTAGGATAAAAACTGGGGTTTGATAAATTTGAGTTCATCGAAGAATATCCAACATGATCTCCACTTACATAGTCATTTTGTGCAACAATGTAAATTCATTTGCCAAAAGCATTAAGCATTAAGGAGGTGCATTCCTCTTCGTAATTTACTAGTTCATGACAGTTGTAATTTGTTAAAGTTCATTTCCGTGAGTTCGCAGATGGAAAGCTCTGAGGTCCTTGCTTATACCAGATGCTGGGCACACTTGAGATGTGTTGCTCACCCCATGTTGTAGTTACTTGGACCATCAAGAACCACTAAATTGCAATGTTTGCTTGTTGTCGGTGCATATGGGAGATGTTTGTGGGTGTTCTTATAATTTGGTCTTATTTTACCTGCAGCTGTAGTTATGCGACTGTGTCTACATCTGAAGCAGATGTGTCACTTTGGCCCTTTGAATTCTATACATCTTTGCAAAACAATCACTTATTACCAGAAATTTGATAATTTCTGTAATCTGAATTCTACACATCTTTGCAAAACAACCACTTATTACCGGACATTTGATGCTTTCTGTAACAATCTTCAACCTGATATCAATGTAATTGGTCTGTCTGAGATCTATTTCCATTGTTAATTGTCACAAACGATTCTTCTACAAAATCCAATTGGCCTATGATTGTCCTTGTTCTTTTGGGCTGCAGTATATGGCTTGTGGCTGTGGCTTATGGAGAGCGTTTGTATTGGTTTTTGCAGATGGCTTTCTATTGTAGCTTTTGGCTTTTGTCTAAAAATGAATAGTAATAGCTGAAAGAAGTGGCTTTTGAAAGGAAGGACGAGTTGTAGAAAAAGTGAGGTAGATGCGTACGCGTGACGGGAGCGAGAGAAGTGGGGTACGTGATACACCCGTGAACCCTTAACTTATCACCAGAGTGATACTGTAGCGAGAGGATTTGAGAAGCTGTTTCGAGAAGCCAGGTGTTTGTATTGGCTTTTAGATTTTCTAAGCAGAAGTCAGAAGCAAAAGCCAATACGAAAAGAACCATTAGTTTAATAAATAGTGATTGCTGAAAGAAGCTGAAGCCAAAAATCGGCTGAAAGGCCGAAAAGAACGGGGCCGATACGTTGCGGCAGGCTGGGAAAGGATTTCCTAGAGATACTGCCAAGCATTATGCTGTTAGCAATTGTTGATTCAACAACTATTAACTTGAATCTATTAACAAATGACATGCAATGTATTTGAAATACAGAAGTTGCAAAGTTTAGTAACAAAAAATAAAAAGAAGTTCGAGGATCTTGTTAGCCAAACCTAGCTTAAAAAAGCAACACGTTAAATGATGTGATCCAGCTATTCTAAGAAATTGAGCTTAAATGCAAGGAACTTAGCAGTACATCTCATTGCGTGCTGCCTGTTGCTGAGACTGAAAAGTTCTTGCTTCTATGTCTTGCTGAGCAAGAAAAGTTCTTGCTTCTATAACTTTCTATATTTTATTAAGAGGTTCCCGGGAAAGCTTGACCTCTGCAATATTGGTTTTTCTGTTGATTATTTGAACTTCATTGCCTCTTGTTGCAGAGGTATGGATAGACCCATCGTGGAGTGTCAGTGTTGGGGACAACAGCAAGGAGCTTGAGGTTCAAACACAGAGAAATCGACGTGAGAATGAAACCTTTTATGCAAGTCTAAATGACATCCCGTTGAATCCAAAGGACCCATGGGATGTGGAAATGGACTTCGATGACAGCTTGACCCCAGAAATACCAATTGACCAGCCGCCAGACGCTGACACTATGGAAGCAGATAGCGTGGGCGCAGCCCCTCCTAACATTGGGGTTCCTGTCGAGGACAAGCAAGTTGGATCGACCTCATCAGCAGCTCCAGCAGTTGCTGCTGGTGCTAATGGTGCAGCTTCTGAACCAGATCTTGAGCTGCTTGCAGTGCTGCTCAAGAATCCGCAGCTTGTATTTGCTCTAACATCTAACCACGTGGGTACCTTGCCAAGCGAGCAGACTGTTGCACTTCTGGACATGCTGAAGCAGACTGGCCTTGGACTTTCGGAGCTGGTAAATGGTCTGGCCAACGGTGCCGGGGTTCCAAAAGTGCCCGAACATGGTCCTGAAACTATCCCTGCTTCACTTCCGTCGCCAACTCCTCCAAAAGACCTTACAGCAAGGGTTCGCCTCCTGGCTCTTCATTTCGCCTTCCAATGTTAATTATGTCATCTGTTGTTCATATTGATGTTTTTTCTTTGACAGGCTAGCTGGAGGTCGGAATTTCCAACGCAGGTGAAGGCTTCAGATTTGCAGCAGGCGCATTTGTCAAACAAAAGGAATACAGCTCCTATTGCAAGCACTGTGCAGCAAAGCTTCTCAAATGTTGTCAGTTCGTTGCCTTCACAATCTTACGCTTCAGTTTCCGCTTTGCCGGCACAGATTCAAACTAACGTCCCATCTATACCTCAGTTGGTGGTCTCCGTTAATCCGCCAACTCAACATGTTGCCCACATGAATAATCTTCTGAACAGAGCTCCGGTACATCAGCATGCCCAATCATATTCTTTGGCCATCCACCAGCAGCCAGCGGTGAACAAACCAGCCCATGAACTTCAGAATATCCCAAACCCTGCTCTAGCACATTCTTTGATGCCTGAGCCAAATGCCTCCTGTGCTTCGCTACCTTGGCAGTCTAGTGCTGCCAATGTCACCACCTCCGGACGAAATACAACACCTGATCCATGGGCTGTCCGCTCGACGACTAATTCATTTAATGTTGCATCATCAAACTCAGTGCCGTATCCTAACCAGAATGTTTACGGTAATCAAAGTACACAGAGTACATACAATGCTTATGGTTCTACGCCAGTCTCGTCCCACTCCGTTCTCCCAGGGCAGGGATTGGACAGAAATGGTTACACTCGTACGGTGGAGCACCAAACGGTGGGGCGAGACGCTCACCAGCCACATTCGCGATCCCCTGAGCTTGGTGTTGGTAGGGTCTACGGTGGCAAACAAGGCTATATTCCGGAGTCCTCAAGACAGTGGAATTACGGGCAACGGAGCTACAGCCCTGCTGAGCCTTCGAGGCAGTGGACTGCCGGGCAGCAGAGCTACAATCCATCTGAGCCTTCAAGGCAGTGTTCTGGGCAACAGAGCTACACTCCTGCTCAGCCTTCGAGACCTTGGAATTCCGGCCATCAGGGCCAAAAGCCTGAGACGTTGAGGCAACGGGGTCTTGGACAACAGCAAGATTATTACAATCCGAGCGATGGTCGAAGTTCGTATGATCAGCAATGGAGGAGAGGATGAGAGAGAGTTGTACATTAGCTAATTCTTGGAGGTGTTTCTTGGGAGCTCTCTGGTTTTGATGGGAGGTTTGTGATTCATTTACTTTGGGCTTTTTGATTGACACAGAGGCCATTGAGAAAGCTATACATCATGTATTAATGTAGATGTACGACGGGGGGAGGAAACAAAAAAGAAGAGAGAAGGTAGAAAGCTAAAGGAGAGGATGCATCAGCTCGAATCAGCTGAAGGCCTGAATCCAATGATGAGCCAAATTTCTTTTGTATTCATTTTTGCATCGTGTTGTTCATTTCTTTGAGTCCGCCACCGCGCTTGTGCGATGTTTGCGAACTTGTAGCCCGCCGTTTTGCCGGTGATGGATAACAACATAGCAGGTATCGGCTGAAAAGCGTGAGGCGTTTGGCTCGTATTGTTCTCCAATGCGAGTCGTGAGCATGCCTACCATATTTGACGATATGGCCCCCATCTGGCACATTTTTTGTGGTGCAAACGGATGGGCGGTGGTGTGTGGCCTGAATCACTGCTGCATCGCTGCTTGCGCGAATGCCAGATTCCGGTAAGAACACGCAGAAATAGTGCGCCTCTTTTTTTTCCATCTAGAATCAATTAACCGTTTACTCATTTGTCACACATGTAAGACCTCGTTCAAAAGTACTGTTACCTTTAGTTGAAATGATAATCGTTAGTTTTTTCTGAGATATTTAATTAAAAAAGAAAAAATCATTATGCCTCTATAGATAATACAAAGTACAAAAAAAAAAGAGTCACATTTAGAAGGCAATGCGTTTAAAATGGATTTTATCTTATGAAATTAGACGTCAGCAATTATTTGAAACGTAACCTAAATCTGGTGTCCATTTGCATGTGCTTCCACCCATCGTTTTTTTAAAGGTTCATCGTGTTTTTTTAATCAAAGGTTCATCGTGAAATGAACCGGCGAAAAACAAGGGAGCAGGCCAAGAGATGCGAACAAGGGAGCAGTCACTACTTCATTAGTCGGTACTTGTAGCACAACTCGCTTGGTGCAACTGTTCTTATAAATGGCACCTATTTTTTAAATTTAGCTTTTAGACGTCTAATTTTTAAATCTAGCTCTCTCATTAGACCCGCTAAGCTCTAGTAATTAGTACTAATTAAATCTTATAATTAGCGCCGATGAGGATATAATAATCATCAAATTATTATTTATCTGTAAATGATATTATTACATCATTATACTCCTTGAGCATATCTCTTATTCATAAGGGAGAGATTTAACCAGGTAGTCGTAAGCATTTCTGCGACCATCCTATGGTCGTGAGTCTTTCCACGATAGCTTCATGATCGTAAGTCTTTTTATGAGCATGATATAGTCATAAGCTATTCTACAACCACCCTGCAGTTGTAAACTCTTCTACGACTAGCCTGACTTCGACTGTCTTATTTACGATAACTTGCAACATTGTGAGTCTATCTGACAAGACGGTTAACGTGCGTAATTATTCTCTGAAATAACTGCGCATAACTTCTCTCTATCTCTGATGATAACTGCCCGACGAGGTGGAAAGATCGTGTCACTGACAATAACTTTCGCCAGACGATTCTACACTCCAAACGTTAGGACGTTCCTAGTATAGAGCAACCGCCGCTGATTCGTGTGTTATTTAAAGGTTGAAGTTGGGAAGAACAGAAGAGAGAAAACAGAATTAGCGTAAGATTTTCTGTATTACTTTCTTTCCCAATTATAATCGTTCACTAAGTAATAACCACACAGGAGTATGGTTATTATTCTCTCAGGAGAAGGTCCGAACCTGTATAAAATCTATGTGTCTTTCTCTGTATGCTTGTAGCTAGGTCATTGAGAGATCCACAATCTAAATAATCATACGTAAAATTGATATTAAAACAACGACAGTTGACATCGTTGTTGGGGAATCGTTCTTCCAAACCTCGGTAAATAATCCAAACGGGGCCTTAATTTTTGCCTCCGCGATAACAATCTAAACAAATCCATAGCTCTATCAAATCTCAAGAACAAGAAAAGAGAGAAGACGATGGCTTTACCAGCTGCACTAACACACAGCTAAATCAACTGCAAACGTGTGTGAGTGTGTCCAATTGACTCGGATCGGAACGTGCCTGGACGGAGAGGCGCTTGCCTGGTCACCGGAAATTTTCCACCCAGAAAACGCGAAAACACGCGAGAAACACGGTGAAAATGGGGATAGAAGACGCGCCGAACCTGCACCACACCCTCTCCAAATGAATTCTGTTTCTAAGCTTTTTAATTTTAGTTTTTTATTTTTTATCTTTCATCTTTATTTTTTGTATTGTACTAAAATATATAATATTATTTTTAATTTTTTAAATTTAGAAAATTATTATTATTATTATTATAATTATAATACATTTGCAGCTAAAAAATCTACACAAAAACCACTCTTTTGAAGCCCGTTTGGAGTAAGCCTCTGTGAGCCGTGGCCCCGTCCACCGCGTTGCCGTTGGGACAAAACCAAACCCAACCATATAAACACAAGGGAGTCCCCGCAGAAGTGACCAGCCGAACCATCCCGTCCCGCTCCGCAATGGCCACGGCCGCCGCGGTGAGGCACCACAACCCCGCGCTCGTCGAGCGGGGGCGGTGGAGGCGGCAGCGCGGCGGCATAGGCATACGGTGCTCGTCGCCGGCGCAGGAGTTCGCGGCGCTGGCGGCAGTGTTCCGGCGGCGGCTGGTGGTGGGCGCGACGACGGCGGCCGCTGCGGCCGTGGGGGCCAACTTCGGCGGCGTCACCAGCTTCCTGCTGGGGCTGTCGCCGGAGCTCGGGCGGTCTCTCCGCCTCGACGTGCTCTACCCCGTCGGCGGGTTCACGCGCTGCCTCGACTCCGACAATGGATTCGGTAATTACATATACCAATCTCGCTTCCGTTTCCTTCCTTTTTCCGTACTAGTTGCCAATCGGCGTTGCATTTGCTGCACTAGTAAAAGAAAACAAAAACAGAAAGACAGAGAGAGAATTTACGCCTTGATGGATGATTGTGCGCAACTGCATATTCTTCGATTTGTTTGACCTGGAGGAAATCTTTCATATTGCTTAATTAATTGGCTTAATTGTTTAGCTCTACAAGTACCCCTCAACACGGACACCTCTTCTCTCCTTCTCTTTTCCTTGAGACAAGACACATTTAGGCTCGAGCTGTGTTACTCTGATTTGTAATGTCATTTTGTTATTCCCAAGGCTAGGGTTTCTTGACGCTACAGTAATCTCTCTAGTTCTCTTATGCTAAAATATATGGGTCAACCAGGGTTTCCAGCAACAATGATTCATAGTGACCAGGTCTAGTGGGTACCCATTCACACCGAAAGTAATACATCAGTGCATGTTCAGAACGCTTGATAAACGAAATAATAATAAATGTGCAAGAAAAAAAAAGGAGCGAAAGTTTCTTTTTTTGAGGAATCAGGTGCGAAAAGGTTTGGCTAGAGAAAAGCCGAAGACTTCACTGGCAATGCAATTGCAAGGTGATGTTCGGTTGGGTGATGCTTGCCATCAGCCATGGAAAAAGTTAAGGTGTCCCTTCGTGTGCATGTTGTTATCAAGTTGCAACTTTGTGCCCCCACCAAAAGGTACAAAAATAGGGATGCGTAGTGGTGGTATACGCATCCCACCCACAGAAAAAAAAAACAAATCCTAAATCATCTTTACTTACTACTCAGACCAAAGGTAGGTTATCTTTCAATAATGCTATTTAGTTTGCTTCAAGTGCAGTAGAGTAGAAAAGAAGTGTTGCTATGCTTCTAATAATGCTATTTTCCTGGACCCTTTGTTCCAGAGTCAAAACATTTTTTGCGTGGTTCTCCCGTGGATTCTTGAAAAAAAAGAGCCAAAATACTTTTGGTACTGAAGCCTTCAATTTTCCTTTGTGTTCCTATTTTCTAAATAAGACTATAGTCGTTGGACTAAGGAAAAAAGAGGTACCTTCAGTGTATACATTTTCCTATTTTCTACTGAAATTGATGGTCCATTGTGCCACAAACACGATTTTCCTATTTTCTACTGAAATTGATGGTCCATTGTGCCACAAACACGAGTGGCTACAAAAAAGTGGTCCTTGCTGCGGCCACCTACCATACCCATCCTCCATGTCATGCCTCCAATGGGATTGTATGGGTGGATTATGGGCAATCTGTGCCACATTTAGGACCAGGAACTGCATGCCACCTGGGCTCCATGTCATCGTGATTGATCATTGATGTCATCTGGTTGATGATTTTCAACAGATAATGTGTTTGGGGGTTTGTTCTGCTGGATGTTTTGCCGGCTGGGGACAATTAATAAGATATCATAAGTGTGAATACTATTTTAAAAAATTATATTAATAAGAAGAGTGATGTGAAGTATCTTATGCATAAGCAAACAGGCTGTTCCATTGTTGAAGTGTCAGTACACATCTGCCAATCTATGTGAAATATTAACTTTAAGGTCTCTGTTGCAGAATTTATCTATCCAGCAAGCTGGGTTGGAGATCAGACATTACTATACAGGGAAGTGAAGAAAGCAGAATTGCAGAGATCACTAGACCCTCCGCCTCTGACAAATGGGAGGTCCCCATCTCGACCTCGGAACTTCAGTGAACCTGTGGCAGCTTTTGGTCCCCCAGGATCCAACGGGGAGCTCAATGTCAGTGTCATCGTCTCACCTGTCCCACAAGACTTCTCGTAAGTACACTTCATTTGTCACTTGCAATTTGTTAATGGTATGATTCTTAAACTTTTATCCCAACAAATAAAATCTTCCAAACTCTTAAACGGTATATTTGCGTTCCTGTGTGAAACATGAACATAATGTCACGTGTATGTCACATTAACAAGTCACCGAAGTTTGTTCAGTTTTCGCCCAAAAACTTCCAGAGCATGCTGACTTTTGATTGAGAAATGTTTGGCTAAATCATCACTTCATCAGCCTGCAGAGCCATTATGCCATATAGCGTCCTCTAAAGCTGAAATGAACTGTTTGAAACAGGATTGAGGCTTTCGGTGGTCCGAAAGATGTTGGGGAAGTGGTTCTCAGAAGGATTGCAAGGACAAAGCGAGGCCCAAATATCAACGCTACTCTTATTGATGCTGCCTTGAGAGAAGATGCGGTGAACAATGTGAAATACTACAAGCTAGAGTTCCGAGTTGAAAGCCCTTCTTTCCGACGGCACAATGTTGCGGTGTGCTGCGCGAGGGATGGCAAACTTTACACCTTGAATGCCCAGGCACCAGAGTCGGCATGGAAGGCAGTTCAGAAAGAGTTCTTCGCAATGGCGGATTCCTTCAGTCTAGTGGTTGATGTTTGATCTAGTAGACACGCAGTTTTGTACCCCTGGGCCTTTTCTTCACTAGCTTGTAACTTCCCAAGCACGGGATGTCATGGTTTTATTTAGAAGAGAAATGTAACATAAATGTTCCTGTATCATAATGTTCTTTTTACAACCATGTCTGAACTTTTACTCTCCAAGCAGTGCCTAGAGAGTCTAATCTTATCACCCAAAATTCTCACCATTTCTCTTAAGAACAATTCAGCATTCATACTATCATACTTTGACACCCGTTTTTCCGATTGACATATGATCAGCTTCAAAAGCAGGGAATGCTCCTGAGATGTACTTGTTGGCTATGTCCATCAGGATCTCTGAGACTGGGAGCTTCCGTGGCTTTGAGAACATCGGCATATGATCAGCTCCCTCTAGTCCCCTCACCTCTGTGCCGGGGTTCCACGACGTCATCCGCCGTTGGAACTCCGCCGACCACGAGCGGTCGTCCTCGGCGACGACGTACACACGGCTCACCGCGCCGTACCTCTCCGCCGTCAGAACCTTCCCCTTAATCACCGAATCGTCTTCGAACCACGGTGATGGCCTCACTAGCACCGTTGCTAGGGTCAGATCCTGCATATATTGTAGTTTGCAGCACGTGCTGTAAGTCGTTAGAGGAAGCAGGAAGAAGGTGAAATTAATTCAAGAATGAATTAATGGCAGCAGTTACCTCAGAGGGCTGAGCTGATACTATCTCTGTGCTAAGTTCTCTGGTCATAGCCATGGGTTAATGACAAGTGTAAGGATGAACATTCAGATTTCAGACTGCTGCTACAATAATCTCGATAAAAAGACCGCTGCTACGTTAGCGTTGTGCAGAGTGTATCCTCTGAATACTACCATTTCATGTCATTCATTGCGAAACCCGGCGGCAGCAGCATCAACTTCAGGACAAGCTAACGAACATCGAAAGCAACCATGGGCTGAGGGGTTTGTGGACGCGAGCTGTGGGGGAAGGAAGCAGCGTGCGGCTGAGAGGCCTTAGCGAGGGAGGAGAGGACGGGGACGGCCGGTCGCAAGGCGCCGGACGGTGAGGGGAAAGAAGAAAGCAACGCCGTTTCTAGACATCTGAGAACCGTTGGATGGATTTTACGCGGTCCAGATCAAGGGGGGTCGACTCAAGCGGTGTAGGGTTATTTTTGCAGAGGAAACGATCATAGTTGATTTTAACCGTCCGATGGAACTTGCGCTGTCAAGGTCGAGAAGGGTGGAGTACATTTAGGTTTTTGCATTACTCTTGGATTAACTTATACTACTGTTTGGCCCCTCGAGGAGTGGATCGCAAATTTTCATCACGATCCACCTGTCCCCTGGATCGTTCGGACTGTTCGATCGAATTTTCGTGCTCCAGATAGATGTATCTTAGTAGTTTAGAGGTTTTTGCTGATAACACCCTAGGATTACCATTTATTTCCATCAAGCCAACGGAGGTGTGGATCGACCGATCGAGTACAATACCTGTTCAACGAACGTCATGGGTTTCCCGGCAGCTAGCATGGCGGCGGTGACGAAGATAGCAATGCGAGGCTCTGCCTGCAGAAGCTATGGCAGGCGAGGATCGCCTTCTTCCCTGGCGGCAGTTCAGCTAGCTTGTCCAGCAACGGCCGGCTGTAGCCCTTGAACAAGCGCACCTCCTCGACGTGTATGGTGTTGGCCTCTGGTGAGAATCTTGGATCAATAATGTGCTCTACCTAAATGCTGGTAAATTGCGGCTTCTCAATAGGAGCATGGTTGGTCAAAATTCATTTCAACAGAGCAGGCTGATCAAGAGCAACACTTAACATTTCGGGTCTTAGGATTCCACAACTTATAACATTTAACTCTAGACTTATGACCAAGGAAGATGCACTTAACGGCTCTTGACTCAAGTTTACCTTTATTAGAATGAGTATAAGCAGGACAATAAAAAATTCTTATGCTCGAGTAGTCTATAGGAGAACCAGACCACATATCGACCGGAATTTTCTTATAGATGAAAGTGTTCGGCGATCGATTGAGCACATGACAAGCAGTGGAAGCGACTTCAAACTATTTTTTTACAGACTAGATGTAGACAGTATGCAACGCATCGTTTCCATGACAATTCTATTAATACGCTCAGCCACAGTGTTCTGCTACAATGTGTTTAGAACTATGTAATGCCTTACAATGTCCTCCGATCGACATAAGATTCAAATTCTCCTTAATAGAATTATGGGCCATAATCTGTTTGGAGTTTCTTGACATGTTTGTTGGTCCGTTTTTTGATTATAATCTTCTACTCTTTTAATATCTTGAACACATTAGACTTATACTTGATGGAGTACACTCAAACTCTTTAAGAGTAGTCATCGATAATAGGCAGCATATAATTTGTGCCTCTAAGGGATGGAACATGAGACTTACTTCATAAATCAGAGTGAATATAATCTAATATGCTTTTAAAGAGTGATTTGCAGAGCTGAAACTCATATTCTTTTGTTTACCAAAGACACACTATTTATAAAACTTTAACTAGTTGACGCCTTCAACATCGAGCAGACATATTTTGCAAACCTCCTTTAACCTAGCTTCACTCATATGCTTAGCATCAAACAACCCGATCGAGGCAACAGAAGCTTTTCTGACCAGAGTTGTACCTCAAAGATGATAGAGCTATACTATCTTCATATCACATTTCATCACAACAAGAGAACATTTGGAGATCTTTAGAACTTCACACCCATCTAAAAATTGGTACTCTTTGGCACTAAGAGTGCTCAATAAGATAAGGTTACTTTTTAAATTTGGAATGTGTTGGACCTCCGATAGAGTTCTAATGGTGCCATCAAACATCTTGGTCTAGATAGAAACGATAACTACAATCTTGCATGGAGTATTATCTTCTATTAACACTGATCCATTCCAAATAGCCTCATAAGTAATGAACCAGCTATGATTTGAACTCATGTGAAAAGTGCAGGCTAAATGAAGAATTTATTTATTGCTGGTTTTGCAATCATCAGCAATGGCAACAAGAATGTCCCATTAAGAACATTCTTTTTTTTGTGACAATAGTGACATTAGCTTTATCATCTTGTTGATATTCCTTAGAATTATTATTCCTCTTCTCATTTTGAAGTTTCTAGTACTCGAATGTATCATGTTCACCCTTCTTGCAGTAGCGACATGATTTATTGGTCTTCAACTTCGAACAACTTTTGTATTGGCTCGAGTTTCTGTCTTGGAATCACTGGTCGGATACCTCTCAACCGGTCTACCCTGAACAGACAGACCTTCTGCATGCAGCCCCGAGCTTTCGCTCGAACCATACTTTCCATCTTTTCTTTGGCATACAGAGCTTCATAAACCTTCTTCAGAATAAAAGCATCTCGACTGTAGAGAATTATATCTCTAAACGTAGAGAACGAAACAGGCAGCAGAAAGAGTTGAATAAGGCCAAATTTTTTTTATCATCGCATTTAACCTCCATGACTTCAAGGTCGGTGATCACATCTTTAAACACGGTCAGATAATCTTGCAAACAATCAGCATTATGTTTATGTAAAATCTCGCATTAAATAATTTAACAAAAGATACTCCTTACATATGTTTAAAAATTAAATGCTCTCTAATAATATATAGTGAGTCAAGATCTATATTTCACTAAGTTCTAGTGAGTTTTACATCATTGCTAGAAACTTAGTGATATAGATAAGTAACCCTTGGTAATTGCATTATATGTCACTCTTGTTTGTTGGGGAAATTGCATATGTACCCCATAATTAGTAGGCAACCTTGTAATTTTGCCACATACTTGACATGCCCCCTTATTATTTTGCCCCATTGCCTATTTAGTTGTTATTTTAATTTCGTTTTTCATTTTTTGGACAGGAAATGACATTAAAAAATATTTTTACTGCATTTTCTAATCTGTACACACAGCTAAGAGAGGAGATTCACCAATTAAAGGTTTTCCTGTTATTTCCTACCCAAAAAATAAAAAACGAAATTAAAATAGCAGCTAAATAGGCAATGGGGCAAAATAATAAATAGGCATGTCAAGTATAAGGTAAAATTACAAGGCCACTCAAGTGTGAGGCAAACTTACAAGTGCTTACTAACTATAGGATATATGTGCAATGTTCCCCTTGTTGGTTAAGTGACATCCATATGATCCTCTGACAGCACCGTCTGACCGATCCAGTTTCTTCAGTTCCACAATGTGGTTTCGGCATGACCTCCGCAAGGCTCTGGAGGAAGAGCAATCTGAAAGCACTACAGAGGAGGCGCCTCACTAGATCTGACTCAATGCCGTCTCGCCGAAAATTTTCTTGCGGCAGGCATCTTCACCATGAGTTTCAGGCGCGTTCAGTTGAAAATTGCATGCTTTAGCATACGCGAAGAACTAATTTTCCTTCCATTATCGTCACGAGAGATGTCGCTTTTCTTTCTGAAAACTAAAAAGCCACGCCATCCTAGACTGTCGTTATGGATCGTCTTATCCAACAACCCAGAAACCATTTTGTTTTAAAACACCCATAGGTAATGCTTCCTTCCTATACTCATCCAGAGCATCGGCTTATTATGCACAGATCATATCAGACAAGAATCCAAGAAGTTATGCACGAAAAGCACAAGAATCCAGATCCCTTAAGCAAGATTTAGGAGTTGATCAGATAATTGTAGTCTGAATTTTTGGTCAACACTTCATGAGCTTCTGCGAAAGCTTATCATCACATCAACTGGATCAAATCTTGCTTTTTCTTCTGTTCTTAAAGAACAGAACAAATCCAAAACAAATCGAGTTGAACCCAACAACAGAGAAGAAATTGCACAGACACTGGAAGGCTCAGAAGGATCCATTGGTTTCTCTCGATCAGGAGGATGGAAATCCCTCAGAAAATAGGTAGGTATTTTTTGGTCATCACAGCCTCCAATAGATCCAACGCGGACACAAAGTCGCAAACACCAAAACCAAACGAAGAGAGCATAAAAGAGGATTCAAGATCGAAACTCACACGGTACACACATCACCGATTCAGGAAACAGGCCTGAAGATTAACCACTGGAGGCGTGAATCGACGGATGGAGTCAAGGGAGGGGCGCGAGGGCGTCTGTTATATATAGGGAATTCGGGGAGCTAGGGTTTCAGGGAATCAGGGGGACAGGATGGATCTAGAATTACGAGGATAACCCCATCGACCGGAATTCTTATTGGGCCGCCCCACTTAAGAGATTAGGCCCGCCCACAAAAGCTCATGTTCTTTTTATTAGGCCTCTTCTTTCTAATCTGTAAAAACTGTTTTTTTTTGCTTTTCTATTATTAAGACAGATCTACATGTTAATTATAATACACACTATAGCAACTTTATTTAATTAGCTAAAATCATATGTAAGTTTTTATTATTCCATACTTTCTCTCATAAATAATCTAAAAATTATAAATTATAATCTGAAATAAAAAAAATAGACCCATTATATAAATTTCACTTTGTACCGCCTTTCTTACCAAAGTTTCACCTCGCACCATCCTTTGCAATCTTCTAGCTGAACACCACCCTTTTTTTCACGTTGTACTAGCGGAACGCCCTGTCAGCGAGAGGGAAACAGGGGAGCCGCACGGGCTCCTCTGTGGAGCTCGCCGGTGGCGAGGCACGGCCGGCGAAGTGGCAGCGACCCGAAAAATGGAGAGGGAACAGAGTGGAGAAAATGGGTGGTGGTGGCGTCAATGGAGACGCACGGTCGTGCCCTCGCGGCGGCGGCTGCAGACAGGACGGGGCGGAGGCGACGGTGACGGCTTGCCGGCGGGGAATCGAGGAAGGTGACGCACTCAATTCGGAGGAAGAGCTCACCACGGCGCGGACTCAACACGTCACCACGGCACGGAGATGGGCTAGAGAGGTGGCGACGACGGCCTCTCATGGCGCTGCGGGGCGCCCGCCGGAGGCGAGCTCCGACAACGGAGTGGCCGGGGCGTGGGCTCATCGAGATTCAGGGCGTCGAGGCGGTCTCCATGATGCAGGTGGCGAGGCCGGAGAGGCACCAAAACGCCAGATCGGCGTGCGCGGTGGCGAGGTCAGTGCGGGAACGCACGGCAGAGACCCACCGGCTCCGTAGAAGAAGGAAAGAGAGGAGCACTAGATTCGCAGAGAGGTAAGGAAGCTAGAGGAGCGATCAATTTTGGGAGACATTGGATGTTTATGACGAATTTTGAGAAATTGCATGAGAGAGAGAGAGAGAGAGAGAGAGAGAGAGAGATGAATGGAGCTCACCACGCCGGAAATGGTATCGGCGGCGGCGTTGAGAGAGAATGGGGATGGAGAGGAGAAGGGCAGTACAGCACTGGGAAGAAGTAACCGCGGGGAAGCAGAGCAGCGGGCGCTGGTGAGCGGGAGGGCCGCGACGGTGCCGCCTGTGCGCGTCGCTGCAAGGCCTCGTGCGCCAAGCTGGTCAAGCCAATGCATTCCCCTGCTGCAAACTGAAACAATCGGTAAGAACAGGGGCCGTTCCTTTTTTGTTCTTTTCATTCGGTTTTTGTTTTCAGCTTCTTTCAACATCACTATTTACACCTACATAGTGTTTAGTGAGAACAAGCGCAAAGGGTGGTGCACTGCGAAACAATGGTAACATTATATATATAGTTACTTTCATCTATGATATACTATCTAAACAAATTTAACATACTCCAATGCCAGCCATATAAAAAAGTGCAAGAAAGCATATGGTTTTTGGCATATTTTGCTAATACCTTCATATTTGTATATAAAAAGAAGTATGTTCAAAAAACTGCATATACTACACGTACATGCCCTCTATTGTGTTATTGTGTTAGATACTCTCTACTTTGCGAGATATGACATAAAGAGTAATTACATCCGGGAGCCTTTGGATTGCTTTTAGATATGTGCAAATGCAATGGTATATAATATATCAGACAAACACATTAGCATTCACTAATTCGGAAAGGCATCGATTTGGAAAAAGTCATTGATTTTGCACATCAAATTAATCATTAATGAAAAATCTCAATCATGGATGAAAGATCGACCATGGAGTCTATACACACACATACATACTAACCAATGCGATGGTGTAAAATACCTAGGAAAGTTACTGATATTTCTTAATAGAGTTACTATAGGTTCTGAATAAAGTTATTACCAAACACTTACAGTGTCAGAAAGTTATCATCGGTTCTGTATGAAGTTACCATCGGTGGCGAATGAAGTTACTGTCGAACGCTAACAATACAGTCGATGATAACTTTCTTCACAATCGATGATAATTTTTCACACAACTGGTGATAACTTGCTGGGGAGCAGAATACGCGCGCGCAGAATAGCGCTACACAGACATATCAAAGCTCATGTTCTTAATCACCGTCCTCTCATTAGCTATTGTGCAGCAGTCTCGATCGATAATTTCAGGGAAAAAGAATGGCAACATGAATGTTAATTTCATCACATTCAAACTCTCCCAAACATGGTAGTACATCGCAGCACAAGTGGACAAGCCCAACGATCTAGGCCCATCGGCCAATATGAGGCCCAAACAGGCTCATGCCATCGAAGCTCCTCTGATCGTCAACACCCATGTAATCCACGACGCGGACGACGTCCGGCCGTTGGTGCTCTACCTGGCTACCACCATTCCTCAGCGATCCAATGGCCCTCGCCATCGCACCTACGCCGTGGGCTCCACCGTTGTAGAGCTGGCCCGGCAATGGCCCGTCGACATCGAACCCAACCAGTTGCGTCTGGCCGAATGGCAGCCCATCGTACGGCCCATAGGCCTTCATCAGCCCAAATGTGTTAATGATAGGACGATGGTCGGGCCCACCCATCATAGATCCAAAGCCCACGGCATACCCGCTCGTGGTCGTCGCGCCCATTTCGGCTGCCTTTTGAAGGAGCGCGGTGGCGGACATGTTCGTGGGCGCAGCTGGGAGAAGCCCATTGTGGCATCACTCGGTCCATCCAGGCCCAATAGGTCGAGCTTACTCCTGTTGAAGAAGGAAGGCGAGGGAGCGGAGAGGCTGGAGAGCACGCAAGCCGCCATGCTGAGCGGCAAGAGCGGCTTCGCGGCGGCGGTGTCATCGATGTCGGCGTCGGCGTCCACATCGTCGGCCTGGGATGGCAGCGTGAGGTAGTGTGCTTGGCCCTGCAGGGCCGAGGCCACTGTGGCCATGTTCATGGGCTGGGGGAGCTTGTTGTTCTCCTGGGCCAGGGCGTCGCAAAAGGCACGATGAGTCACGAAGCTGTCTCTCCTGTTTACCAAAAAGAAAAGTACGAGCAAAGTTTCATGAGATGTATAAGAAGAAGATATTATTAGGGACCGCCAATATGAACACCATTTTTTTAAAGTAGTTTTCCTACTTATCTCGTTTCAAAGATAAAGCAGAAGATCACGAGCGTATTACGCAACCCACTCCTCTCGCTCTCATCTCAAGCGCGTATATCTATAACACTTTCCCCATCGCTTGCCCTCTTATTTTAAAAGTTATTATTTTGTGATACTACTATTTATTTTCAACTAATAACTATCAATTATAGTCAAAAGTTATCAGTCTAGTCAATATAATCGGGCCCTTAATATGGTAAGATTTCTTAGTTTCTAGCTATGAATTTGAGAGTACCCTATAGGCACAGTGGCATTAATTGGACATGGCCAGTATGTGATAGCTATGAAGTGAGATAGCTATAGCCCCGTTTCAAACACCTTCTGGCTTTTAAAGACAAAAGTCGTTTAAAACACGTTAGGTCATTTTTCTTTTCTTTTATATTATCTATGAAGATATAATGGTATTTTTAGTTTTCTTTAATTAAATACTTTATAACCAAACTAATAGTCGTTATAATATCGCTTTAGCCAAAAACAGCAGCAATTCTAAACACGGCCATACTTAGCTAGTGCTTGCCTGATCGAGTGATAAAATCAGATGTCAGTATATATGTCCCAGTACTGAGCGATCAGCATGCACCTAGCTTGCAATTTGCAAAGCTGCAAGCAAGTAGTACTACTACATGTTTCTCACGGCATGCATCATAGATGGGCCCTATACATATATATACATGCATGCTTGCTTTGTATGCTTTGGTAATTCCTAATTCTTCCTTAATTACCTCTCTTAGGAAACATGCACGGATGCATACATAATGCTTTTGATCTATGTACTGTGTCCTACCCCACGCAAGCTGTCAAAATTTCTTTTCCTTATTGGAAGAGAAGTAGCCAGATCGATCCCTACATTATTTATTGTTTCCAGAAGGTCTCCCACAGCTAGCGACGGTCGATACGTAGTAGTAGAATGGGATAGACTATTGCACAGGCGACTGAAATTTTTTTATCTTTCAGTCACCTAAAGTTGCATTTTGAATTACCTGAAATTGCACATGTTTTTTTTGAAGGGAGGCTGCAATTTTAGTTGATTGAGAGTGCAATTTCAGGTCACCTGAAGTTGCACTCTGAATCACCTAAAGTTACAGCTATTTTTTTAGGGGAGCTGCAATTTTAGTTCATTGAGAGTGCAATTTCAGGTGACTGAAACATAAAAAAATTTCAGTCGCCTGTGCAATAGCAAAACTGAGTAGGAATTCGGTCTGCATGACAAGTAGGAATACTCGTCCGTACTGATCCGTAGCCACTGCTGTCTACTCGTGCGTGCATCGTATGGTAATTCCGGGGTCAAATTCTGGAACAGCTCGCCATCAATTGGTCCGTCAGAACATAACGTACTGATGAACGTGGGTTATCTTCTCTCTATCCTTTTTATGTTTTCGTCTGATGTGATGAAGATACAAATCATCAAGAGAACATGAGAGGAAAAAAAAACTCTAAATATTTAACGAAAACATGAGAGGAACAGATCTACAGAAGTAAAGCTGCGTTCCGTACTGATGGAGTACAGTTTGGCTGGCACGGACATTGGGGTGCATGGCATGGCTTCCAAAGGATTCGTTTCTGACTTATCCACAAGGGATTTATAATAACATCATCTCAACTGTATATTAACTATATTAAATAAATAAAATTTTATGTAAAACTGATAGAATATAAGAAGAAATAATATATTGTCTTTTATGTAAGAAGTGATTTAATCCGTAATCAATCGTAAATAGTGAGAGAGTATAATACAAAAAATTATCATGAAAATAATATAAAATAGTTAGAGAGATAATTTATTGTTAGAGATATTATCTCTAGTTCTATTCTTAAATAAGTTAAAAACTGTAGAGATAATTTTTTTTGGAGGGGGGGTGAATTTTTTTGGAGGGGGTGGGGAGAATTGTGGCCCTTGGATCTCTAATCCAACGGTCACAAATCTGGATGATAGTTAGAAAGAAAACATCCGGATGATGTTTATCAATACCCAATTATTATATATGCATATCTGCAATGCATTCCAGATGCAGGTAAATGCAAAATGCAGTGCAGGATGAAGCATGCATGCACCTGGAGAAGACGGTGCCGCAGTCGCACTTGTGCTCGCGCGTGCCGCAGACCTTGGAGTGGGCCTTCCAGTCGGAGTGGACGGCGTACCTCTTGGCGCAGCGCTCGCACTTCCACTTCTTCTCGCCGTGCTTGCGGCAGTAGTGCTTCTTGATCCCCGTCAGGTCGCCCAGCGCGCGGCTCGGGTTGTGGTGCACGCACGACGCCTCCGGGCACACGTACACGCGCTTCCGCGGCGGCGCCCCGGCCCCGCCGCCCTCGGCGCCGCCGCGCTGCCGCAGCTTCCACGGCAGGTTGTGCCCGCGCCTGTGCAGCTGCAGGTTCTGATCGCGCTGGAACCCCTTGTGGCAGATCTCGCACACGAAACGGTTCGTCGCCATCAGCGTCTTGGGCGACAGCGCGATCACCTCCGCGCTCGGGTCTGCATGGGCGTATGCATGCATGCGTCAGTGTGTTGTGTACTGTACAGAAACATGTACAATCTAAAGTTTCTGCGTTCCTGTGCAAATTGCAATGAAAAGGTTAATGTTGCAGGGTTAATTTATTTAATTTTCTATAATGTAAAATTTTCATTTTGATGTGGACCTGACAAGCAGAATATATATGTGTTGCCTTGTGCCCTTGTCATCGAAATAGCACTAGCTCTCTCTCTATATGTTATCTGATGATGCATGCACATTCCTTCATTGACAGTGAGAGAGCAAACCTAGCTTCTTGGTGAAATTCTACAGATGGACATGTCACTCAAGGGCGAGTTTCGTTGCTATTACACCAACTTGATGGCTAGCACTGATTAGTTCATTATCACTGCGAGATCGATCGACCACATTCAGTGTTCTTGAGAAAAATTATACAGATAAATCCCACGCTTGCCACAATAAAATTAACTTAACAGCCTAAGATTAAATCAGACTTGCCTCTCTGTTTGATTAGTATGATTGCCTTATCTTACATTGAGATGTAAATTCGTAGGATAAGTACGAGTAGTGCTACACGTCTACAAGGATATATAGCCCTAGCTCCTTATTTATGGAGTAATTAATTAGTTGCATGTACAATTAATGATCACGTGTATACGATGTTGAAAGTCATTGCACATAATCCCTGTGTCCGTCTAAAATTCATATTATATTCACTTCCTATATCTCACGCATTCCAAATTACCTAGTTCTAACTTCTAACAGGTCATTGAACTTATGCAAACTTATACACACAACCATGCACCGCGTAGTTCTCTACCCTAAATTTGCCATTGGCATATCGAAAAGCATATATAATATATATGCTCTGCGTAAACGAAGTACTATCCTATGTACTATTAACTGATAAGGTTTTATATTGTGTTGGCTAAACCTTAGTTAAATTGATGAGAGACATTATTCCAGCTATTTCCCCTAGAGAAAAAGACATCATTCAGTTAATGAGAAAACAATTATCTAGAAAAGGGTCACTTAAACTGTAGTATTGCATCAGATACTACATGTTAAAATCACAAACTATTGAGACAGCTGGAGAATCATACAAGAATTCTGTCGAGAAAACTGTTTCTTGTTGTATTACTATACCAGAAGATCGCTTTCTACTAAGAAGGTTTAGATTAAAGATTACAAAAATAAAGAAGTTTGTATTAAAGAATTTAATAGATATTAGATCTATATATCTACCTCACTCAAAAGTTTTACAAACTAATCCACGCGCCAATAGTTCATAACGTTTATCATCCTAGTTTTCAGTGAATAGGACATTTTAAGACTCCCAAACAGTGACTGCCATTATTGACTTGCCATATCAATAATTGCAGTTACAGATCAACCGGCAAAGAACACAAACCATGCAAGAGAAACAATTCAGTAACAAAAACCATGAAGCATGTAAAAATATACATGAAGAACCATGAAGAACACATATACCCATTCAATTCAAACCGTATATATCATCCATGATTATTCATGCGAGCATTCAAATTAAGGGTAGATCAGATGCATACATGCATATGGTCTGAATATATAATGAACAAGTATATATGTGCACCTGGTGTCCCTGGAAGGCTTCTCTTCTTCTTCTTCACAGCCGGCGGGGCAGGCGGCGGCGGGTCCGAGGGGCCGGTGATGTGCTGGAGATCACCGTCGTCGTTGTCCATCTCCGGCCGGCTTCCCATGAACGGCTTGCTGTGATACGGCATCTGTTGGTGGTCCAGCTGGAACTTCTCTTCTGTATTGCTCACAGAAGAAAAGCTCCCTGTACACTCCCTTGCAGCACCGCTCGCCATGGATGGCATGCAACTAATTAAGCTTACATGCATGAAGATATGCAAATCTGAACAATAATAGCAACACAGACAGCTTTTGTACTTACGTTTCTTGCTTCTAGTGTCTGTAATTCTGTGAGGAGAAAGGAAGTGTACATAGGAAGGGGAGAGAAAGTGGTGTGTTTTCTTGTTTCTCTGGCTAAACTAGTTCTGATCAGTGACTAGAGAAGAGGGGGGTTGGTCTTATATTTATCCTTTCTTTTTTTCTATGCTGCTTTTCACACCTGGGTACCATATTCCATTTTGGGAATTTTACGTTATATTCTACTGATAGTAAAAGATAATAGTAGAAATAGAATCTAACCATTAATTTTAAAGGATGGCATAGACTTTTTAATCTAAAATGTTCTCCATGGGAATTATGGAATTTTGGATTAAACCTAAACTAACCCCAACAACCGACGCGTTTTCTACGCGGCCACCTCCTGCACGACGCCTCTCGTACGCCGCCGCCGCTCGCACGCCCTACACCACTCACAAGTTCGCACCCCGCTGTTTGTGCCAATGGAATTCATCGATTTCTATTTGATTCATTCAAGCGAACATTAAGTTGTGTTGCATACGCATAACCTATCGAGAAAATTCAATTGTATCATACGATCGAGTTAAAATATGGAATTTAGAGGCATATTCTCTTCCTCTGAAACTGACGGCTTTTGGTTTTTATTACAGTACTTAATTTTTAAACGGAGTATTTTCTCAAAACGGGATCTACAAGTTAAACGATGTACACGTTAAAAGCCCAACATCTGTACCAGCCAAAATTGCAAGTGAGTATCTCTCTTCATAATATGTACCGTAAACAGCCAAAATTTAAAAATTTCAGCCAAATACCACAAGCCGCAGTCACAGCCAAACAGACCCTTAGATTCTTCACAATCTTATAATCCTTGACGCTGTGGAGCTTTGATCTACTGCCTTTGATTGCCTCGCCGCCGCTGTATAGTCGAGGACGACGCTTGCGGACGACGCCATGGACGGCATGGTTGGGCGAGAGCACAGAAATTTGGCCACAGGCTAGGGCTGCGGAGTCTGTACAAGGAATTACATTTACTAATTTGTTCATACTTACCCATTGGCATAATCCTGTTTAGTTACAATTTTACCCTTAAAAGGTTGCTACTCCACATACTTAGTGGTGTAGTATATATAGTTCTAACTAATCCGATCTTTTGGATTGAAAACAATGAACAGTCTATATTAATTGTTGGGTACCGTAAAAAGAGTTCTCCATTCTACCTTTCAATAGCTGTCCTTTTCTTTGTGTGTGTCAGTGCTGACTTGAGTGTACTCCACATGATATATACTAGTACGTACAGATCTACTACCTTGTAGAGTCGAGTAGAGAGAGTGTTCTTGTAGGAGTACCAGCTAGTTTTTTATCTGCCTAGTTTGGATCTACCTTCGTTGTTTCCTCCCTCGGGATCGGCCGGCTAGGGACAATGCTCAAGTTTTCCTGGTAGGAGTATAATACTAGCTTGTCATGGCAGCAACCGTGGTCAAGTTGATCAGCTTCTTGTTGCCTTGTTTTCTTGCCTAGGGCTGCATGCATGCCCTCGTTTTCAAATGAGAGGCAATAAAACTATACTTTAAAATGTCGTTACCAATCCCCAAAACCACTCTTCTTATGCTCATAACTCTCTTGAATCTGCTAGAGACTTCTCCTCCTTGGCTGAATCTAACATTACTCAGGTTTTCACTGCTAGAAAACAGTAAGTAGATGATAAGTTTCTGCTCGTATTTTGGTACTCCTTGAATTTAGATACAGCTTTTGAAGTTAAATATAACATATGGCTATGCGCCTCAGGACTCGAGAGCTCTTACTACGTTACCGAATTGACTAAGGACCTTGGGATTGACAAGGGAATGAGTATGCATGGTGCGTAAGATGGAGGCTGAACCTATATAGGGGGCTGACTAGGTTGGATAGACGAACACCACGTTTTCAACTCAAAATAAAAAAATTCTAATAAAAATACTAGTGCTAAATGTTCAATTCAGGACCTTTTTCACTATACTACTACGTACATTGATGAGTTTATGCTTACATTCTTAAACAAAGTACGGAGTACACCATTTCCATCATAGCTTTATGCATGTATTGCTTTTGTTTAAAATTTATGAGAAAATCTAAATAGGTTCATGTTATGGCTACATGCCAAACAGTAAATTAGGAGAGTAGTGGAGTAGTTATGATGGATGAGCTATCCTTGTCCCTTCTCCACGTCCGGCGCGCGCGCACACACACAAGGCATAATTATAATATTACACTCACAGTTGTGCACCCCGTAGAAGGGCATATATGTCATTACACATGTCTCACTGGGTCTTATAGCCTCCAAACTGGTCGGATGGGCTCAGGTGAGGGGTCATCCCTACTATAGGAGCCTCTTATGGCAAAGGGTTTCTCATGGGCCGAAACCATGCCGCTGAGCTCTTTGGCCCCCTCCGTCCCCGCGGCCTGTGTTGCGATTGTTCATGGGATTTTTGGCCTCTGACCGGGGTCGTATAGCCGTTCCGCGCATAGCGGGACACGCAGACGTGTGTGGTTGGCGCGTCGTGCGCTGCCGGTTGAAGTCTGATCGGGGTCGTGCAGGCATTTCTTGCGTTGTGGGACACGTGGCCGTACGTGGTTGGCGCATTGTGCGTTGCCAGTTTTCGCTGGTTGCGCTTCCCATGCGTGGAGGAGTCCAACATGCTTTAAAATTGTAGTGGCCATCGCATCGCTGCTCCCTGCGCTTGTCCTGTTGTGACAGTATTGTTTTTTCGCCACCGCTCCATCGCGTGCTGTTGCCATATACGCCGGTCGTTGCCGTCGTTCATTGCTGCCCCATCTCCCCCCTGCACCGGTGCCCGTCGATACACTGTGCTATGCACAGTCTTGTCGGAAGCATGCCTTCCATTACCTCCGGCCATCTCACCAAGGACTGTAGCAGAATGGCCTGTGGTGATGAGCGTTCCCACCGACCAAGCGGTGGTGCATCATTGAGCCATGGTGGCTCTTCCAGGCTTCCAGCCACTGGGGGTCGTCGACGACCGAGGCGGAGTATGAGTTGATTGGGCGTGACTTGTCAACGGCCAACAAACGGTGGAATGTAGCGAGGAAGTTGAATGGCATGTGGACGAATCTGCTGGGGCAAAGTTTGGTGACTGAGGAGACAATCCGGTCGCTGGTCCACGAGGGGAAGATCTCGGACCGTGATGCAGTGCGGCTACCCTCCGCTGACGAGACAGAGCCCCACCCAACAGAGTCGGAGGCGATGGTCTTCGTTGCCTATTTGGAAGCTGGGCTCCGGTTCCCCTCAATGATGTTTGTTGGTGAAGTACTGAGGTTGTACAGGCTGGAACTGCCGCAGCTGACTCCTAACGTCATCGTCCGGTTGACTGTGTATTCCTGGGCTTTGCGAACAGAGACAGTCTGGCCTAGCGCATCTCTGTTCGCGTTCCTTCACGACGCGCGGTGCTAGCGAACGCGACCCAGATGAAGTGGGAATCCAACTGGATGCGGCGATGGTTATATCACCGTGTGGAGAGCGGCAACAGTTTGAGAAGGTTTGCTAGCTCGTGCTGCAATGTCCCGAGGGCCGCCATCAGAGTGCTCTCTATTGTTGGGGCGACAGCGCCTGCTTGAGCAGAAGCACGCGCAGCGAGGTTGCTGGTGATAACGGCCTGCTCGTCGGAGCTATTCGGTGCGTCAGCGTGATTGGCCTCACGGCCGACGAGACCAATGCGAGGGTCAGGACCACCGGTTGCCCCCGTGCTGGATCCAGGGTCACTGGGCATGCCAGTGCTGGTGTCGACGCTGATGATCCCGCTGACACAACCACTGCCGATGGGGTCGACCGTTACACCATCGACAGGGCCGACCATTGCACCCCGGTGGTCTTCTTGGTGGCTGATTTTACCCACGCGGCTGTCGACGTCGGCGCTTGCCGCACCAACGTCCCCATCGACGTCGGCCCCAAGTGTTGGCATGGAGGGCCCACCACTTGAGGCCCTAGCATTCACGATCACTGCCATCGTGCTCCTCTTTCTTTTTGCTGTTGACGATACTTTATTAGGTGCCATCACCTCTCAAATCCACGGCTTGCTCTTTGTCGTCCTCATGGACGCCACCAACTATTGTGGCTACATGCCAAATAGTAAACTAGGAGAGTAGTGGAGTAGTTGTGATGGATGAGCTATCCTTGCCCCTTCTCCACATCCGGGGCACATATATATACCCATAAGGCATGATTACAATACTATTCTCACAGTTGTGCACTTCATAAAAGAGCATACATGTCGTTACACACATCTCACTGAGTCTTATAGCCCCCAAACAGGCCGGATGGGCTCATATGGGGGGCCATCCCTACTACAGTTGCTTTAGGAATTTTCAGAAGATTTTCCTTCATTTTTTTGATCTAGAAAGAATAATTAGTTGTATGATTGACATAATATTTTTTTTAGAATGAATACTTCTACAAGTAACTGCATATTATCACACCCTCTTTTGCGTGAAGGATAATGACAGCTATTGTAATCAGTCCAGCTCTACTTTTCAAATGAAGAATGGTTGTCATGACATACTATTCATAGAGTTTTGGACTCGAATCTTAGGGTACTATTGCTTGCTGTGATATGTGAGGACTCATCTAGAGTCATCTTGCTTATCTTCAACCCCACGAGCAAATCATATATTATGTTTTTGAGTTCTGTCTGGTTTCGGTGCAACTTTGCTTATCTTGAGAAAATGTTGAAACTTTAGCCAAAATCCTTGTGGTCCTTAAATGGATTAGATTCTTGAGATCATCAGGAAGGTGTGTGCAAAGTTTTAAATTATTTGGAGATGTGTTTTAGAGATTGCACCGTTTTTTTTGTTTTGGCTTAGACTGATTTCTGATTCTGAGAATAGGGGTGCGATCCGACCATCCACAGGCTTGCAATCTAACCGGAGTCCGGTCAGACCGGTCATCTCCAATGGTTTGACTAATTGGCTGGTCCAACCGCTTCTTTATAGCGGTCCGACCAGTCTTGAGGAGTTAAATTCTATTTGCTTTCACGTTTTTTGGTAAATGCTTTGTTGGTGAGTAAATCTGATCTTCCTAGCTTCTAGTAGCTAGTGGAGTGAAAGTTTTGAAATACCTTTTGGGAGGTTGAATATGAAGGCATCATTCATCCCTCTGAATGACATATCGGGTCCAACATCAACACCTAATCTCACTGCTCATTATGAGTAGCTTACAGGAGCAAGAAAGGTTAAACGGGCCTGATGAGATGTTTAACAAGTCTATTAATAATTTAAGCTCAGATTGTTCGCTTGGGATAAGAATGACAACGACTTCAGAATTGTTACCTGAACATCAGAGAGAATTTTAGTCTTTGTTCAGATAGACAACGCAAACAGTGGTCAGTTGTCCTGCAGTGGTCTAATCCAGTCTATTGGACGGCCAGTGAGAGTGAACATGATCTTTAGCATATCTTTCATCATCTCATTTCACTTGAATGCTCTGATTAGGTTTCCTCAAGTATCATGATATCGATTCTGTCTCGGTGAGCTCACATTACATCCTGAGAAAACAGTAACTTTCAACACTGCTATTCAGCTCATTTCCGCAGAAAGATCTTTCTGAAAAATTTGGCAAAGCATGCAGTGCATAAAGTTCTTGAGTTGTCATAATCTTTCCAACAAGTAGACTTGACGAGACAATTTTTCAGACCCGGGCAATTATACTGCGAGGGGGGCTATGAAGTCAAGGCTGCCTGCTAAACCTTTCAAGCGACAAGCCCTACCGCTGTCAGATTTTGCGGAAAAGCCGCTTTCTGCATAAGCACAACCCTGTACTTGCTGTTCACCGGTGCACATCGACGTGAACCGCTTGCCTGTTTCAGAAAAGCATCCGTGTCACCAAACGACTCAGGGCCTGCGCCTTTCGAGCGACAGGTGTGACGCCGACGGGCTCGGTGACAACCCAAGACTATGCCAATGTCCGCAAAGGCATAATTTGATTGAACAGTACGATCAATCCTTCCTTCTCTCTGAGAAATGTATCGATGAATAGATTGTATGTGCCTTTTCATCGTTCACGAGTTGAGACTTGAGAGCAGCTAGCCTCCTCCAGTGTTTTACAGACTGATCAGGGTATATCCTAATTGGTGCAAGAAGCCACCTCTGAATTTGCTGCTGCTTTACAATGTCTTTTTCGTAATTGCATTATTAAGCTGCACATTGACACGAAATCGTAGCAGCTAATATGTGTGCAGACTGCAAAGTTGCAGATACCTGGCAAGATGCAGGGCAAATCCACATGTAAGCATTTAACATAGGAATGCTGCGCTGCACTTGCTGGCTAACAAAAGCAAGCAGACTCCGCAGCTAACTCCACTGTTCATATTTCACTCCTGCGCACTGTACGTCCCTGATGTCCGCCACATCCAAAGCTGCGTCGTGTCATTCTGCAACAGAGTTATTATTACCGAAAAAGGGATTACTAAGGTGTATAAACACTCCTAAGAAAAATAGACAAGATGTTGAACAGGATTAAATCAGTGATCCAAATATGTGTCAGGAACTTGGGCATATACACCTTGGGCCCATCTAGCGGTCGTGCCTTCTCTGTGACAACTTGGGCCGTGCCAATCGGAGGCAACGCCACCGCGCCGGAGAAACGTAGGTGGGCTGTTTTGGGTTGAAGCTGCCACGATGGCCGGAGGGCCGGGAGGTGCATGCTCGGCCGCGCGCACAGGCGGAGATGGGACGCAGGGAACTGGTCGTTGGCTCAGTGGCAGAGGCCACCGTCGAGCAACCCGTCCGTCTGGGTTAAACTATGAAGTGACATCCGCTGTAGATATAACATGTATTATAATAAAGAGTATTGCTATACAATATTCGACTGTTTTTGTCAGATTGATCTGAAACTATAATAAAACACACACGTGTGCGTAGTGTGCGCCTTTCATTGTATTCTACAAAAAAGGTAAGAGACGAGAGGCAGAGGCAACAAGTTGCCGGGAAATTGACTAGAAGTTCTCTTGGGTCTTGGTTGAGCCAACCAAGTAATGGAAAATCGTAGTGAAAAAAATCGACATAAATAACCTATCTAATACATGGTCGACGGAAATCAAATTCTAGTCATCATTCAGAGAGACAAGATGCTATACCACTACCACTAGGCTATGTTACGGCTGGTGGTCCTTAACGTACCTAACAAAACTGTTGTGCTAATTCCATCACTTCGTAGGATGAATAGAATAGTGCAATTCACTGACAATTAACTTGCATTGCAGTTTGTTTCATGTCGATAAAAGTATCTCAACTCATTTATTCATCAGCGGCATAAAAACATAAATCAACTAAGCGTAAAACCTTTCATGAAAAACTTACTCTAAGAAGTAACACTTGCGCTTGTTCATAAGCCTACATTTAGCTTTAAATGCATTAAACTTGTCTAAGATATTCTAGCAGTGCGGGATTGATAACATTCTTTGTCACATCTGTTGACCCAGCCTATCTCAAATGCACACTTTCACGGTGGACGGACGCACACAAGTGGTTTGCTAGAGTTGAAAAAATAAGATGACGGAACTAATAACAAGATTGAACACAAAAGAACTGAGGTACGAGATTGCAGTGCTAACTGCTTGCACCTTTTCTGTGTTTACTCTGTTATTCTCTGGCTCAAATACTCAGCAAATTACATAGCTTAAATAGATACAAACTGGCAGCACATGTAGGCCACTCACCCACGACTAACTCTGATCGGGTTTTCCTGGCCACAATTCCTACGACTCACGCACACTGCGCACTACCCACTAGACTTGGTCTCGCTGAGCCCAACTCAGACGCCTACGACCACACACAAAAGCTTCGAGTCCTTTGAGCGCGGCACTTCGACCATACAGGTCTTCCGAGCACCGACCACTTCAGTAGGCCTCCGACTGCTACAGAGATTAATTGACCATGACGCTATGACTGCTACAGTGACTTCACGACCATGACACTACGACTGCTATAATGACTCTACGACCACGATGTCCACGGTACTCCTTTGAGTATGGCGTCTGCAGTACTCCTCTGAATATGATGTCTACAGTACTTTTCTAAAGAGTAAAGTCCATTACCGGTCCTTAAACTTTTTATGCTGTGTCATCCCGGTCCATAAACTTTTAAAGTGTGTCATCCCGGTCCTTAAACTTTCAAAGTGTGACAATTTCTTTTGAAAATCTTATGGACCGGGATGACACAGCATAAAAAGTTCACTGCTACAACTACATAGGATATTGCCACACTTTGAAAGTTTAAGGACCGGAATGACACACTTTAAAAGTTTATGGACCGGGATGACACAGCATAAAAAGTTTAAGGACCGGTAATGGACTTTACTCCTTTTCTAAATATGACGTCTATAGTACTCTTTCAATACACACATGCAACAAGATTAACCCAACAACATCAACTCGGCACAAGGGGCATGTCGGCGCATGGCGAAACCACTCGGCATTACAACGGCATAGAAAGCATGTGAGCAACCCAAAAATTCCACGACAGAGCACCGACTTTTCTTGGGAAAGGCAACCAGTAGACGGTGCATACTGCCACTGTATCTTTGTCAAGATCACCCCTCCTGGCCCAGTCATCCTCCGCCGCCCCCCACCGCCTTTTTCTTGCACACCATATGTTGAACTATGTTGAGAATATGTATAGTTTATTTGTGTTTACAAATTGTTAATTATGTCAAGTTGAAATTTGTATATGTGAAAGTTTACATGTTTTAAGTTTTGATGTCAGACTGAAGGCGGTCTAACTGGTCTACAGAGATGGTCTGACTGCTATGCCAGAGCAGTTTGACCGGCCATGGGCGATGGTTTGACCGATGTCCAGTGTGACCGGATTTTGGGGGTGGTCGGACTGCCAATGCGGTGTGAACGGTTTTTAGTTGGCGGCTATGTTTCAGAGAGGCGATCGCTTGTGTGTGTGAGAGAAAATATGAGAGGTCCGACCAGCCAATGGTTGGTGGTCCAACCAATGTTGGCAGAGCGGTCAGACAGCATGGGTGCCACAATTTGACCAGCTCCCTGTTACCAGGGTTTGACTGGCTTGACCGAAGTGGTATGACTGGTCAGTCTATAGTGGTTAGACTGATTGTGTTTGAATTTGGCTGAGATGTTTTTGGGATTTTGTGGGAAATTGTTAGACCGTGTGGATAGGTCGTGAATATAGTGATGATGAATAATTGATATTTGGGTTACATTGAAATTTATATTTGTGAAAGTTTTGGTCAATGCACCTTTGTATCGGAGAGCAGTCGGAAACTCCGGAGTACTATAGCAGTCGAAGACACCGAAGTACTATAGCAGTCGGAGACCCTTCAGAAGCTACAGTGAACTAGTTGTAAGCTACAGTACCTGGTCGGTACTTGGTGATCGGTAGTCGGTGTTACACCTGGCCGGTACTCAGTAGTCGATGGTCGGTAGCTACAGTACCTATCAGTGGTTGGTAGCTACAGTACATGGTCGGTTGTTGTAGCTATAGGGCTTGGTCGTTGTTCATCGCCACTTGTGGCTTTCGAGTACCACGAGTACTCATAATCTTCAAATACCTGTGTTGGGCCAGTGGTATGACCGACGTGTGCTTGGTGGTTAGACCGGTCTTACTGAGTGGTCTGAGGTAAATTTCTAAAAAACGTGGAAATTGTGGTCGTGGATGATTTGGTTTATGTTTATGGATGGACAAGGGTGTGTTATAAGTATGTGGACTGATGTTGGTCAAGTTGGAGAGAACTTGTGCCGGAAAAATGTTCTTTGGTCTTTGTATATGCAGGTGGGCGAGGAGACAGTCATGGTCAATGACGAGGAGGATCGGGACTAGGATGGGAAATGCTAAGGTTCAGGCGGTCCATGATGTTACGAGGTAGTCGGGCTCACGCTGGAGCACGTAGAGATCAAAGGTGGATGATGTATGAAGAAGCTACAAGAGATGCGGTCCTAAAAGTTTTGACACATGGTGAGTTGGAAGGAGTTATATAAGGTATCCATAACTGGAAGATTTAGAGATTTTAGAAAATCTGAGTTTGGAAGGGTTTTAGGTCCCTTGGTTGTAGGAGTTGGTTTACGACTCGAATTCGAGATCCGTTCGGATTAGAACTCAAATTCATGATCTATATGAAGAGGACTCTTAAGGAGTCGGAGGATATAAATAGAGTCAGAGGGGCATAGCAAAGGTTACGCTTTTTGGAGGAGAAGATTGAGGAGCTTGAGTTTTGGCAAGGCTATTAGGGGTGCCTGTGATGGCACTTTGTAAACCCACAAAAATTCAGCAATAAACATTGTTTCGAATCAATCTGATTCTTGATTTGCTCGAAAAGTGCTGGTGATTGATGTTGAATCGAAGCTTACGACTACGTACAAAGGGGTCAAATCGCCGCTAGGAAAACAAAGGAAATACGAGTAGTCGAAGGTGCTGAATCCTCAAAGGTGCAGGTGATTGAGAGGTTTTGCTCCCAGTGTCGAAGTTCTCGAGTATGAGCAAAATAGTCAAAGTCTCGAGTACGTACAAAACAGTCGAAGTTACGACTCAGTGAAAAGCAATCGAAGCTTACGATTCGAGCAAATCGGTCGAAGCTTACGAGTGTTTTTTTGAAGGGGAAACAGTAGGAGGCTTACGAGTGTTAACTAGGTGAAGATTAAAGAGAGCGGAGTGGTCAAGTGTCGAGCGGTTGAAATCTACATCTCGTGAGTTAGATTGCTTTTGAGTTTTGAATAACAACTGTAATCATTCACCTCTGATTGTCGTGATTGATCCTACAAGTGCAATTAGAGCAGGTTGCTATGTGAACCGTCCACCTTGCTAGATGGTACTGATTTTACTTTTTGGAAGCGTCGTATGCAAGCTTACATTGAGGCTTAATGTAATGATGTTCGGAATAAAGTTTCTAGACCCTATGAGGTTCTTGGTACTGTCACTACTCTAAATAAAATAGATAATAATTTAAATGCTCAAGCTTATAACTTGATGTTGCAAGAAATTTCTCACAAAAATTTGATCCCGTAGCTCATATTAATTCTACCCACTTAATATGGAAAACTCTTTGCAATTATCATGAAGGAAGTATTAAAATTAAGAAAGTACGTAAAAATCTTTATCAAAAAGATATTCTGATTTTGCAATGAAATCTGGTGAATCTATTGGTAATCTCTTTGCTCGTTTTGAGAAAATATTGAGTAATTTGTGCGTTGTTAATGTTATTCCTACTGATGAAGATAATGTAATTAAAATTTTGAGGCCTTTAGGTTCTGAGTGATTGATGGTTGTCAAACTATTAGTCAAACTGCCAATCTTGATACTTTAACCATGAATGATCTTTATTCTAAATTGAAAACCTATGAGATGGAAGCTTTGCAATCTAATATTGAGAAATCTTCATCTTTAGCACTGGTGACTAACCCCGTGCAGGCTGCTTCATCGAGTTCTTTGTCTTGTGTTTTTGTATCTGCTTTGTCTTCTTTTCAGAGGAACAGTTTGAGCAACTTCCTGAAGAGGACTTGGTGTTGATCTCCTCACATTGTTGATCTCCTCACGTGCTTACAAGGCACTCAACAACATGAGAATAAGAAAATGAGGTGATGTTCCAGGCTCCATCAGGTGCTTCGAGTGTGATGGGCCAGGTCATGTCAAGATGCATTGCCCCAACTCAAGGGGAAGGAGACCAAGGATGACAAGAACTATCATCGTCGGCCATCCAAGAACAACAACACCAAGGGTGGCAATTTCCATTGTAAGTTTGTTGATCATATTGGCTATCGAGCATCTTAATTTAAGTGATGTGAAATATGAGAGTTGCAACGACATCGACGACGACGATGATTCTAAAGGTAAAACGAAGAACAACAACTTCACGAGCATATGCTTCATGGCAAGTAATCACGACGATGACTATAATCCTGATGAGGTAAGACCATCGTATGATGAGCTTGAAGATGGTTTGATTAAATTTGCCATTGAATTAAAAAGAACAAAAAAATTAAAAGAAAATAATTTTATTATTGAAAATTTGAATTCTGATATTAAAAGACTTAGAGCTTATATTCTTAATGATGAATCATGCGAGTTTTGTCAAGTTTCACATTATGAGTTGGAGACTGGTAGATCAATTAATGCGTCAAACTTGGTTCAACTTAGGAATGTAACTACTAGATTTGATGAATTAAGATTGGCACATGACTCTTGTGATGAAAAATTAAAACTTGCTAATAATGAAATTGAAAATCTCAAGTTTAACTCTTCTAAAGTTTGTTCTAATTGTGATTTGCTACAAGCTAGGATTAATTCATCTCAGAAATCTATTCAACAAATGCTTTATCATGAAAACCTGTATTGCTCAAATTGTCCTAAGTTAAATGGTCATGGTTGAGCTTTGAAGTCTTAGGTCACTGCATTCATGGTGCATGAAGTATGTTGGGCTAACTTGGGTCAAGTTATAAAAAACTCGTGCCCAAAAATGATTTCTTGCTCTTTGATGTGCAGGGAAGCTTCGAAACAACCATGGTCGATGGCATAAACCAAAAATAGGCTTGGGGATGAGCTGATTTATGATCAAGGAAGCCAGGTGGGATGATTAGGCTTAAACAAGGCACAGGAAAGGCAAGGAACATTGAAAGAAAGGTTCGAGTAATGGTTCATCGAATGGTGCGTTTAGCGTAAGTAAAACTTGGTGGGGGAACAGATATGGAGAGACTTACTAATGCATGAGCCATTGGTGAACCTACATGTTGCAAGCATGAAGATTGCCTGTAAATGAGGAGATGACCATAAATTAGGTTCGGGAAAGATGTGAAGTCCATTGTCAAAGCAGGGATGTTTTCACAAGGAAGTCAAAATACCAAAAATAATGATGGGACCAAAATCGTGGTGCTTGGAGAGTGTTGGGAGAGCGCTTTAGGTCAATAAGACACTAAAGAGGCCAAGTGGATAGAAGCTTGTTCCATAGTGGGTTTGAGCTTATGCGCTTTGAGAAATGTGCATAAGTCTTATGTGAATGTAAAACCCGGTGTATGGGAGGTTAATAGGTTTTCTCGGTTGTGCTAATAATAGTATCTATTATAGTTAGATATGGACTAGTTGCACTGTCTATATGAGTGGGATGGATTGGTGGCATGTATGAAGAATAGGCTAATCAACCATCCATTCTTTAGGGTTCGAGAGAGCCTTCCTTTGAGGGGAAGTTTTGGATGAGCACTCTTGGGAGAGTGAGCTCTATCCTCTATGGTGGAGTGACTATAAAACCCACATCTACAAGTTTTAATAGATCAATTTTGTTCATCATACATGACGTGTTCTTGATTTTGTTGATTTTGCACTTATTTTGTTTGATATTTTGCCCTCTTTCTTTCCCTCTTGATCTTGCTAGATTCTAAATATGTGTAAGTAATGGAGATGTCTAATAAGGATCATATAGCATCCATCTAGGGACCGGCTATAGCAAGATCATGAAGGTTGCCTGATTTGGTTCGATTTGGAGCTCTTCTAGTGATATCTTATTCCTTGGATTTTGGCCTCGAATCATTGGGTGCTCTTGCTTGTTATGACATATAGGAACTCATCTAGAGCAATTTGGTCATACTTAACCTATGAGCAAGTCATATATTAAGTTCTTGAGTTTTGTCCGATTTTGGTGCAATCTTGCTTGTCTTGAGGCAAAGTTAAAATTTTAACTAAGTTCCATGCGATCCTTAGATGAATTAGGTTTCTAAGATCCTCGGTAACGTGTGTGCAAAGTTTTATATAATTTGGAGATGTATTTTGAAGATTGTACTTTTTTTTGCTCAGGCTGATTTTCAGTTCTGATACCAGGGGTGCAGTCAGATTGCCCCTGGGCCTGTGGTCCGACTAGAGTCTGGTTAGACTGCTCTACCGGTCCAACTGCTTCCTCGTAGCAATCATACCGGCCCTGAGGAGTTGAACTCCATTTGCTTCCACATTTTTGTGAGTCTTTGTTGGTTGGCAAATATGATCTTCCTAGCTTCTAATAGCTAGTGAAGTGGAAGTTTTGGAATACTATTTGAGGAGGTTAAATTTGAAGGCATCATTCACCTTATCTGATTTCCACATCGGGTACAACACCATCAAAAGAGCCTTGGGCTCACCGGGTATGACTCGCCGGTGCACATCTAGAATGAAGAGAAGGTGTAGCTGCTGTCGCCGTGACAACGTTCTTGGGCACGAGGTCATGACTGCCGGCTTGTTACCGGTCAGACCGTGTGGGTGGTATGAGCACAACGATTGGACTGTCATCCGGTATGGCTAGTGTTTTATTGGCGGTTGCAATTTTTTAGAATATCGTGTTTGCACTATGTTCAACTGGTCTGACCGGCCTTTGATTGGCAGTCAGACTGGCCCTGAAGTTTGGTTCTGTGATTTTGGGAAATTAACTTTTGGATGATTTCAATTATGATTGCTCAGTGCATTTATGGTGCATGAAATATATATTGACTAACATGGGTGAAGTTATGAAGAACTTGTGCTTGAAAATAGTATCTTTATATTTGGATGTGTAGGAAAACTTTGAAGTCAACAATGTTCAATGGAGAGGATCGAGACTACGCTCATGGAGGAGCCGAGGCAAAAATGGTCAAGGATGCCGAGTGATATGGTTGAGCTCAAGCATGGCTTAAGGAATGCAGAAAATGTGGGAGGGAAGGATCGAGCGACGGGTTGCACTAAGTGGTGTGGTCCGTTGGAACAGAAACGGAAGTGACTTACCGATGCATAGGAAGCCATTGGCGCACCTACAGGTGGCGAGCATGGTGATTACTTGTAATGGAAGTTGAAGACCAAGTCAAAGCGAGGCATTTTAGTAATTTTCCAAATGTGAAAACTGTGTTGGATCAAAACCGCAGCGCTTGAGCGATGCTTGGGAAAATCATTTTAAATTAAGGAGATGCTGAGAATATCAAGTGGATCAAAGGCTAAAGACTTGGCGGATTTGGGCTCATGTGGTTTGAAAAGCGTGCATGAGTTTGTGAGTGAAACCCATATTGTGTGAGGTTAACGAGTTTCCCCCCGAATGTGCTAGTGGATAGTATCTATTGTGATTAGATATGGACTAGTTGTCTTATCTATTTAACGGGTTAGGATAGAGGCTTGCATACTAACCATCCAACCATATCTCATTCCAGCCTTGTATTCTAGGGTTATACTAGAGAAGAGTGAGTGTCGTGGTGTGCTCTCTTATCCTCCATGTCCTTCTCTCCCTTTCTTGATCTTGCTATATACGTTAAGCATGTAAGTGATAGAGATGACTCATAAAGATCAAATCACATCCATCTAAGCACTAAGTCTTGAAGAATTTTGAAGTTATCTGGTTTTGATTGGTTTTGGCCTAATCTTGAAGATTATTGATCTCAAGATTTTTGCTTCGAATCTTTTGGTGATTTTGCTTGCAGTAACAACAGTATTGTAGCTTATAGCACATCCTACTCGTTCCAGGTGCAGGCGATTTTGGGAAACCGAGTCTTGCTGTCCACTACTTACAATTTAGGGTCGAATTGATCGGTTTGCTCTACAATAAATTAAACCATTCTACTAGCAAACTCTTCAATAACTCTGGAAAATAAGCCCATGTAGCCATCCATGATATTTGAAACAAACTATATATATTGCCAGCAAATTAAAACAGTCATTTTTTCTAAGGAATGCGCTATGTGCCATGTAGACAGGATGCTTCAAACAATTGTTAGGTATAAAGTGTGTGCTTCATTGTGCAATTTGAAAGGCTAAAATCAATTATAATGGAATAGAAAAGGTGTCTTGTGCTCATTTGGCTTAAATTTATAGCATTTGGCTTTTTTCACTGTTTGATGCTTTTTTTACTGTAATTGTGGGTAGCTTTTTCAGCGTATTTAATTTTTTTAAAAAATAAAATGGAAAGAATAGGTTATTCTATCACAGACAATGCAAAGGAATACGGGAAAAAAATAAAAGGCAAAAAAGCCCAAAAACCAAAAGCTAGAAAATGACGAAATTAAGGAACTAGAAGTCAAAAGACAAAAGATGAAGCCTAAACCAGTGTATTAAGTGGGCGCCAAACAAATTGAAATGTTTTCAAGTACACATCTATTGCATTCAACAAACAATGAGGGTGGTACAACTTTGGTACAAATGGGACGTAGAACTCACTCACGAACTCATACTTGCATAAACTACAAAGCTAGTTCACATCACCAACCACTACTAGAAAACAGATCATCCCTTACGGTTCAAAACCGTCAGGAAAATACAGAAAACCGTCAGGTTATATATCCCTGACGGGTTCCCGTCAGGCAAAAGCCCTCAGGGCTGGCTGGAAAGGAAAATAAAATTTGGCTGACGGGAACCCGTCAGGGATATATAACCTGACGGTTTTACCCGTGAGAAAAATAATTTAACCTGACGGTACAATTCCCGTGAGAAAAATAAATTTTACTCACGGGCGAAATGTTACCCGTGAGGGAAATCAGTTAACCTGACGGTAAAATTCCCGTGAGAAAAATAAATTTTACTCACGGGCGAAATGTTACCCGTGAGGGAAATCAGTTAACCTGACGGTAAAATTCCCGTGAGAAAAATAAATTTTACTCACGGGCGAAATGTTACCCGTGAGGGAAATGAACCAAGCTGTCAGGAAAATTAATCAGACCCGCGAGGAATTAGCATTTACAAGATAAGTATTAATAACTTACAAGATAAGTATTGATATCTAAATCTTACACATCCGTGCATCATATAATCAAATTAATCACAATTCCATCCTTGCATCAATCAAGAAACATAATTGAACAAACATATAAAAAATTCGATTTTCATAAACAATCCCTAGATTGATTCATGTTCACACAAGCATACCAATTCATAAACATCATCTCCAGATTAATTCATCCATCCAAAAGACATCTAAAATGAAGTACCACATACAAAAGTCTCTATTTCCATTACATTCTGTAGGTCACAAAACATGGACTCTCACCTGGAGCAGATACCGTTGCCTAGTGCCTACAAATATGTTGGACTTATGTACAAGCAAAATTTTGACCTCAATCTGCTCCCAACATATCAAAGGATCCATCCAAACTCTCTTCTGTTGCGGCTGTCGGTTACCTCTTCGTCTTCCCACCTGAGCCTCCGGCAGCCTTCCCAGCAGACCCAGAAGCTCTCGATCTTCCTGGTGGCGCCTTCTTTGCATTCGAGCCGTTACTGTTGCTCTTCAGGTCGAGCTGCACTTGAATTCCTGGGAGTAGAACCAAAATTACCAAATAGTTAGGCTCCACGATACATACAGAGATGGGGTCAGGGATAACAATATGTGCAGTGTTCCTTCCTTTGCGGACAGAATCTTCCGTCTTGGAGCCTGAACCACGTGAATTTGATCGATCTTGACCCACACACCAGATAAACATTAGCATGTAATTCCTCAAATTGTATCCTTTCATGAATGCAAATAAAGCATATATCTCGGAAAATATAGAAAATGGGGGATCTACAGAAATGAACCGGGATGAAACTTGCAAGATCTGAAGACCTATTGGTACATTCATATCTGTTACCGGCTACTCTACTGTTGTAACTCATTCAGTGCTGCCGTTAACACTTCTTATGGTCAAGTTGGTGCCATAAGTCATAATATAATTTAACTGTAATCTCATGTATCCTCCTGTCATAAAAAAACTTATCCATCGATTTAGACAGTGGTTATGTAATGTCAAAAGATAGTTCTGGCTGCAGATAAATGAGAAATTGCAGCAGCCACGAGAACAAACAAATGATTGCCTTCAAATCAAGGATCAGACTTGCATGTCCAGCAGGCAGCAGCTAAAAACTAAACTGTTATACCCTGGTACTTGCTTCAAACTCCCCATTCGCACCAACAACTAAAGCAAAGGGTGAACTCTAATTCAAGCAAGCTCGAAGCAAGCAAATAGCTACACCAAGGACTCAGAGGTAGCAAGATTACAAGAGTAAACAGAAGTACATACGTATATGAAGATGGTATGGCACCACACAGTTGTCTCAACAGTTTTGTTTGATCCTAATACCCAACACATTAGTCAAGATTTACATGAGTTAAAGACCAATTTTCTATTTCTGCATTTTTTTTCTCCTTTTCAAACAAGCCCTTGTCTGATGATTTATTCATTTACAAAAAAAAGAAACACGTACGTATTCAGCACCACCATGAAAGGGAATGATGACATGGCTAATTATGCGAAACAAGTTTACTTAACTAAGAGATCATACTGCATGAATGCTTCCAATAAATTATTTTGAGCAGTGAATTGAGTTATAGGATAGAGATCTAAATTGAATTACTGAACTACAACAAAAAAACGAATCAGATTTTTTGGATTGGCTACATAACCCCTAAGGCATAAGCTTACCCATAAGCTTGTCGAGTTAATGATGCAATTGCTGTGATACTAAAAGATCCATAGTAGAAACAAGTGGACTCCACACTATCTATATTGTATTTCACATTTGCCTCTGTATTCTTCTCATTTCTATTGCAAGATTTATGTTTTCTTCCATGCATATCCACAAGATCACATACATACAACTTTCAAAGATGACCTCAAGAAAAATTTACAGTTCACATAATGCGCTATGAATACACGCTACACAGGATAAATGCAACAGTTGAACAGGCAACCATCTAGAACATGTTCGCAAAATCAATTCAAAAGTCATCGTTAGTACAGTGGAACATACATAGTTAAGAGACAACCTACCATCTGGAATGAACATTTCCAACACAAGGGAGACCTAGTACATTATTTATTGCATTAACTACTGTTACCATTCAAAGGGATGATTAATGAACATGACATTAGATAGAATAAAAATCAGACTGCTTTCAGAATAATTACCGACCTTAAATTTGGATAATTCAACAATCGTGTCAAAGTCTTCCTGGCTTACAGAGTACGTATCCATAAACTCCACCACTTTTTGAACAGCTTCATCCTGGGTGTATTTACAAATGTAAGATTGCCAGCATATTGCTCATAAAGATTTCTAAATGGAGAATCGTATTGTAAATTTACTGCATTACAAAAGAAGAGCCAAAAAAAGGTAGGTTGAGAACTCAGAATTGGTAACCTCATTTGCATGCAGTGTGTGTGACAAACCATTCTACAGATTTCCCTACAGAAGAAATAAAAAGCAAAGATCTGGGGAGGCGGGGCGGCGGAGCTGGGGCGCGCGGCGGCGGAGCTGGGGCGTCGGGGAGGACCTGGGGAGGCGGGGCGGCGGGGCGGACCTGGGGCGCGCGGCGGCGGACCTGGGGCGTCGGGGAGGACCTGGGGAGGCGGGGCGGCGGGGCGGACCTGGGGGGGCGGGGCGGCGGGGCGGACCTGGGGCGCGCGGCGGCGGAGCTGGGGTGTCGGGGAGGACCTTGGGCGGCGGGGCGGACCTGGGGAGGCGGGGCGGCGGGGCGGAGCTGGGCCGTCGGGGCAGATCTGGGGAGGCGGGGCGGCGGGGTGGAGCTGGGGCGTCGGGGAGGACCTGGGGAGGCGGGGCGGACCTGGGGAGGCGGGGCGGAGCTGGGCCGTCGGGGCAGATCTGGGGAGGCGGGGCGGCGGGGCGGAGCTGGGGCGCGCGGCGGCGGAGCTGGGGCGTCGGGGAGGACCTGGGGAGGTGGGGCGGCGGGGCGGAGCTGGGCCGTCGGGGCAGATCTGGGGAGGCGAGGCGGCGGGGGCAGACCTGGGGAGGCGGGGCGGCGGGGCGGACCTGGGGAGGCGGGGCGGCGGGCGAGGGGATCGGGAGGAGGACGCGCGCGGCGGCTGCGAATTTTGGGGAAAACTTAGGGTTTTCAGTTGGCGCGGTGCACAAATTTAGCGGGCGCGGCCGGGCTGGAGAAACCTCACGGGCTTATCATCAATTATCGACACGGTTCACTTAATACCGTCACAAAAATAATATATTTCCTTGGTGGCTTAAGAAGCCCGACAGAAAAATGTATTTTTGTGACGGTGATACGTGGGCCCGTCACAAAAATTGATATCCCTCACGTTCTATGCGGGCCCGTGAGGAAAATTAAAGCCCGTGAGGGATGATCCGTTTTCTGGTAGTGAACGAAGGCAACAACCACAAGAAATATAACCATGACGTGTTTATATAGGGATTATTGCAATCTCAACGTCAGATGAGAGAGCTCTGTGCAAGAACGTACGGTTAATTTCTGACTTGCTCGTTCCTGCCCCTAAAGATGGGAGAGTTCAGCCCTCACGTCGATCTAGATGGCACTGCTGCCGTTGTGCAGCGACGCAGCGAACTCCTCGCACCTGCGCGCGGTACCTTTGCAGGTACCTGTGCTGTGCATCGCGTCGGCGTAGTGGTCGAGGCCGAGGGTCCGCTTGGAGTGGCAAATGTAGTCGCCGTTGACCGTCTTGCGCCGTTCCCGGCGGCACCACTCAGAGGCCTCGCCGGTGACGAAGCTGATGAACTCCGTGGCGCACTCCTGGACGCGCGGTCTCCTTGGCGCGCTTCGAGCCCTTCGATATCTTGGCCTGCGGCGTGAGCCCGTCCTTCATGATCCGCCCAACATGGGCGATCGGCAGAAGGTTGTCTTGCCGTTCACGCACCCGTCGACATCTCTCGAGGTCGAGGTTGATGCCCTAGGGAGGCTTTGGAGTTGGAGGCGCCCCAATTGGCCAAAACCGGAGAAATTGAAATTCTCACTATCTCTTGGATGGATAAGGTATGATGTCTGTGATCTTCCTTACAACGAGCTATATATATAAGCTGATTGATCTACGTGGTCAGATATCAAGATCAATCAACGGCAACGGAAAAGTGAACTTACAGATTGCCATGGCCGGACGTCCTCGTAGTCTGCCTGCGGAAGGATGATTCTTTTTTCTTTTTTTAACAAAATTGTGCGGCGTAGCATTTATTCTCCTATTTAATTATAAATATCCAACTTGTTTGGGAAAGAAGTTTTTTCGAACATTTTCAGCTAAAGTGTAGCGCGTGCATGTAGATCTTAAGCAAAATGGCTACGGAGGGATTCCCTTTTTTTTTATAGAGAACGCGCAGAAGCACTGCGCGCGTTTTCATTAAGAAGAATGAGCTACGGAAAAATTCTTGACATCCAAGTTTTTGAATTTTGATCGAGCGTGTGCCTTGTGTCAATGAGGCTTGGCCAATTGCACGGGGTAGGAATGCACACATATATAGGCCAAAAAATTGTACAAATTTTAACACATTTCGTTGTGAACTTACGGCGTATGTTAACGTCGTGACAGTAAGAGATAGCCAGTATAGTTTACGTCTGCGGATTGTTTTGATCGACTGATCACAATAGTTCTGTAACCCAGATAATTGAAATCTCATATAAAAATTAAATTTATCAAACACGACCATGATAGATTCTGCTTGCATACTGCAAATATATGCAGATGCTCTTGTCGGGCAATATATATCTGATAAAAGAGTTGCGGTGGGTATACAGTACGTATCTTCGTCTGACAGCCGTTTGGAGTAGGTACGCGCTAGAGCACCAATAGTAACAGATCAACGCTAGCATATCTACACATTTCGACGCCAAACAGGCCATATATATACGTCGCTATATATACTCATCGCACTAGTTAAAAGTCCAGAACACGTACCTGTCCACCTAAATATAGTTAGACAAACACAAAATAGTACTGTACGTATATGTATATGCAAGTTGATGGTATGTCAGTACTATGTTATGTGTAGAACTGTAGAAGAATAAAATTTTGGCACTGCTACTCTGCTAGCCAGCTAAGCTTGTAGCCATGGCCAATGAGCTTGTAACACCCTAGGGTCCAAACTGGTTTAGATCTAACCCTATTCTGGATAGGCCACGCACACGTAACAACCCACCTGCACTTTTGTCCTCGCTTCGCGCAAAACAGTTAACCGAGGGTTGCTACCGTTGGAATCCTTGGCTTACATGTTAGTGCTTCTCAAGGTAAACTAGCAATGTGGGATTAACCCATACCCTCATGTGCACACACACATATGGGCCATCATGAGCCTAATTTTACAGGGGCCGAGGTGTCACATACACCCCCCTCAAAGGACCCGACGTCATCGTCGGCCCAACATACCCACACTGGGGAAAATGACAAGGACCTCCCCTCTTGGCACACATCCGTGCGTCCAGTGCTGGCACATATACCATGCCGTGTGTCCACTCCGGGCCCACACGCGCCATGCGTCATATGCCCAAGCCCCTGACCCATACGCGCCTGTGTAACTGCGAGGGTCGGCTCTGATACCATTTGTAACACCCTAGGGTCCAAACTGGCTTAGGCCTAACACCATTCTGGATAGGCCACGCACACGTAGCAACCCGCTTGCACTTTCGTCCTCGCTTCGCACAAAACGGTTAACCGGGGATGCTACCATTGGAACTCCTAGACTTATATGTAAGTGCTTCTCACCATGCGCACAGCATCAACAAAGTTTGTGGTAGGAGGAGTTGGGCTCGCCTGCGGTCTGTCCCCCACACTTCACATGAGCGTCAACATAATTGCCGGTAGTCAGTGAAGTCGGCGGGTAGGGCGTGGTAGGCTCGCATGTGCTTTGTCCCCCACCCTTCGCACGAGCATCAACAAAGTATCACATGAGCATCAACAAAGTTGATGATATGCTTAGTTAGGCTCGCGCATGATCTGTCCCCCGCCCTTCGTATGAGCAATAACGAAGTCGGCAGTAGGAGGAGTTAGGCTCGCACGCGGTCTGTCCCCTACCCTTCACATGAGCATTGATGTAGTAGGCAGTAGGAGGGGTTAGGCTCGCACACGGTCCATCCTCCACGCTTTGCGCAAGCGTTAGTGAAGTCGGTGGTAGGGTGAGGTAGGCCTGTGCGTGCTTCGTCCCCAACCCTTCATAATAGCATCGATGAAGTTAGTGGTAGGAGGAGTTGGGCTCGCACACGGTCTGTCCCCTATGCCAAGTTTTTGCTATATAGACCTGTCCTAAAAAATGAGCACGTCCCTCTCATGGTGCCTATGTACATATTTATAGCCATGAGAAGACTTCTCACATAAATACCCCTATCTGAGACTACAATCATAGGGGCAATATCGTCCTTTCCCTTGTGATAGCCCTCTTAGGCCAGACACATGGCAGCACGTTATTGGGCCTCCTGGTACAGGGCCACTCCCCTAATAGTAGGCTCTCATGATTGAAGAGCATCGATTTCTGTGGGCTGAGACTATGGTCGATGTTACTTGGTCCCTCCGTCCCTTCAGTCCATTGAATCATAGCCTGTTGGAATTCCCACCAAACTTTCGTTGAGCACATTTGCTTGCGTGATCCTCGAGACCAGGTGACATGTGGCAACACTTGGTCTTTCGGCCATGCGACACGAGCTGTCATGCCAGTTACGGTATGGCGCACGTCCACTTGATGCATAGAGGGAGGATTCAGGGTCCACCCGCACCGCCGAGAGGCATTAGGGGCTCTCGCATTGGTCTCGTGGCTTCCGGTCCCTTCTCCGGCCGCCTTCACCACTATCACAGTGAGCATTGGCTGACTCTAACTCTCTGCAACTCGCACATGGCTTTGCGCGTAGGTCTACCAGCTCTCGATGCCGCATTCCGAGGATCGCCTCAATTAAGGGGGCTTTCTCCCGTGCTCGACGCTGGAGGAAGGACGGCCCCCACTCCCTGCGTAGTGGCGGTGATGGTGTCGATGCTGGCGAAGACCACTGCTTGAGCGATGCGTACCTTGATGTTTTTGTTGGCCACCACGGTCAGGTCCTCCATTAGCGGTTCTTCCCGCTCCATCATTGGCGCAGCTGCTGAAGAGCCACCCTCATTACCTGTCACAGGTCAAGATGCCGCCTCACCGGTATGTCGCTGCCATGGGGACGAGGAACCTTCGCGGGCCGGCTCCCTTGCCCTCACTGCAGCGGTCTCAGTGGCGGTGCTCCTCTTCTGCTTAGGAGTCAACGTTGTCACTTTTTTTGGTGCCATTACGCCCAAACACTCTTTTCTCGGCTCATCGCTTCTATGCCGATCCCACGGACGACGCCAACCGTTGTAGTTATAGACCAAATAGTGAATAATAGGGCTGCGGGGAGGCCAGAGAGGGGTTGTCCGTAGCCTTAGAAACTGTAGAGATGGAAGATAAAAGTCTGTGTTACATAGACCTATCGTAAAAATGAGCTCCTCCCCACTCATGGTGCCTAGGTACATATTTATAGCCATAAGGAGACTTCTTATAAATGTCCCCATTTGGATCTACAATCACATGAGTAATATCGTCCTTTCCCTTGTGACAGCCCATTTGGGCCAGCCACGTGGCTGCATGATTATTAGACCTCCTGGTACAATAGGCCAACTAGGCCAAGGTGGGAGGCCACTCTCTAGCATAAATGTAGATATTACTCAACAATAAAAGTTAAAACAAATATGAGAGTCGAGGCAATATGATTATATGAGACTATTATCTGAGTTCCATTTCGTCAGTTTAGTCTATTTGCCAAAAATATATATGAGATATATCCATGTCAATAATGATATACACTAGCTTGCTAGGTAAACAAAAATAATACTCCATATATTCTACCTGAAGAAAAGATAAAATCATCTATTATTTATCTACATGCATGGCCGTGGTAGCCGCTGAAATTACCTGTTTATGCTATGACAGAACTTGTAATTTATATGCTGTAAAGATCCAAATTATGAAATTAGGGCTCTCATGTATCACTCAAATTACCGAAAGAGAGAGAAATAAAAGTTGGCATGCATTGTTGATTTGTGTTTTGACTACAGGGTTGTGTACCAACAAAAATAATATAGTACTCTCGGTACAGTCGCTCCAACCGATTCTGTGCACATGGTACATTGATGGGTAGCATTGTGGAGCAGAATTCAATAATTTGAACAAAAAAAGCATGTGCTATTATCGTACTATCCACGAGGGTGCCAAAATAACTCCTTTGAAAGGTCAATTCCTGCTTGGGCTGTTCCTTTGGAAAACTATCAATTATGCATTATTGATTTACAGGCATGCTTCCATGCTGTGCATATATGAAATTAATTAATGAGCATAAATGAAGGAAAAAGGCCCTGCAGTCTCAGAAATCAGAATGCAGTATCAGTTTTTTCTAAGAACATTGTCTACACAGACCTGCAAAAGAGTTTCTGCCAAAGCTCCAGGACTAAAGATAGTCAGTATTAAACTTTCGTCTAATCATAGATATATAACCCAATCTCACTTTTATTTAGGTTTTAGCAGAGAAGCGCATGCATCATGTATTTCTTCTGCATGACATGTTGCACATACAAGGGACATATGTGCAGTGCTTGTCATGTATGTATAGTGTATGCGTGATGCATCGGTCTAAATTACTGGAGGTACTCACTCTCTGCAAACCACTTCATAGAACATGCCATTTATTATGTCAGTGATTAAGAAGCATCAATTTGTGTGTCCTATGAACAACTAAGACTGCATGATATAACAATACCAGCACATTGTAAGTACTCAAAATCTGACAATTTTCTCTATGAAGCAAAAACAAGTAGGTCTGTAACAAATTAACAATAGGGTGCTTCCATATGCCCCCTTTAAAAATTAAATTGCGTATGCATCTACAAAATACTTGTAGCCTCTAATGGATTGATACAAACACCCGGAATCATCCCCTCATTAACTGCAAAATCTATATAATCGAGTGCTTCTATTTTTAGTGTAGAATAGAACCGTTTTCCTAATACAATTACAAAAAAGGTAGATCAAAATCAAACATTAAGGCCCCGTTTGGCACGGCTCCACTTCACAAGTGGAGCTATTTTTTTGGCTTCAGCTCCACGAACAGCTCCACCGGTGGAGCTGGAGCTGTTTTGGTAGACTGTTTGGCAAAACAGCTCCACTTGTTTTATCATGCATGGTTAAGAGATGTCAATTGTCCAATATACTCCTGTCTATTTGGCTTGTAGTAACATCAAGAGTTGTATGTTTCTACATGATTTTTCATCCGAGTAAATTTGAATTAAAAAATTTTAAAATTTAAAATAACACAAAGTATTAGCAACCAATATTTAATGCGTTTTTTTGCATAGGAATAACCCGTTAAAACAAATATGCATGTGCAAAGTCATGATATAATGCAAACAAGGGCAGTGGCATGCGGGAGAATAGAAGAGCCGGTGGCAGATCGCGTAAATTCACGAAAGTACAAGGGCAGTGGCATGCGGGCCTGCGGATGGAGCCGGGTGGAGCTACTTTTTTCAGCTCCATCTTGTACATATCTTTTGTCTCAGCAGATTTTAAGAGACTCCTTGGGTGGAGCTATTTTATTTTACCCCGTTTGGCACAAAACGGCTCCAAACAGCTCCAGGAGCCGGTGGTGGAGCTGTGCCAAACGGGGCCTAAGCATACACCATTTTTGGAATTGTAACTTTGATCAAATTAATAACACTATTTATAGGTAATGAAGACAATACAAGATACACAGCACTAGAGCAAAAATTATGCACTTACGAATTACAGAAACAAGCATAATTGCTCAAAAGTCAAAACTCAGTAAACTTCCTCAGCATATATGCATGAGCTTGCTTACTACGAGCCTAGGACTAGGAGCACCAAAACATCAATTTGCAAATCTAGAATCTTACTGAACTTGAAAAACACTGAACTCATGTCTTAATGCGAAGAAACGCTACACAAATATCCTCCGCCGCATCGCCGTCGTCATCTTCATCCTAGGTCTTTAATCTCTGCCTCATCAACCATCCACCGTGATATCCCCACCTTCTCACCAATACACCCCATATTACAAGCAAAACTGATTCTCTACTACGCATTAGCTTGCTACTCCTAATACTGCAAATACCACTAAGTGCAGCTATATATATGTGTATATAGCTTGATCACCTCTCTAAAGATAGAAATAAGACTAGTTCTTCAATAAGAAGATTCATGCCCGATTAAAGCTGCTTCGAGCTGTTGTTATCACTCTCCATGGCATTGAACATGAAATGACCGGTGCCACTGCCGCCGCCGGCGGCGCCAGAGGTGGAGGGGTGGTGGGGGCCGCCGCGGGAAGAGGATGCGGCAGCGGCGCGGTCGCCCTCGAGCTCGCGGTACATGTGGAGGTACCTGCGCATGGGGTCGACGTAGTCGTCGAAGCCGAGGGCACCGAAGGCCCAGCAGACGTCGTCGCCGTTGACCGTCTTGCGCTTCTCCTTGTGGCACTTGTCGGAGGCCTCGCCGGTGACGAAGCTGATGAACTCGGAGACGCACTCCTGCATGGTCTCCTTAGCCTCCTTGGAGATCTTGGCGTTGGGCGGCAGGATCTGCTTCATGATGCGGCCCACGTTGGCGATGGGCAGCAGCCGGTCCTGCTCCTTGATCTCCTCCCCCGCCGCCGTTGCATCTCCGGTGCCCAGCCGCCACGCGTCGGCTGGGTCCGGGCTGCCGCCCAGCTGGTGGCGGTCGGCCATGCTGCTCGCTGGCTAGCTAGCTCCTCCTCTCCCTCTTATCTTTTTTTTTTTTCTGTACCTCGCGTGCGTGCGTGTGTTCTTGCCTTCTTGGCTATAGCCCGAGCCTTCACGGTGCCTTAGCTTTGGTCTTTTATATGTTGTTTTATTGGTGTAGGGTGACCACTTGGGAAGATTGGGTTCGCGCTCTCGGTGGAGCAGTGGCTACTTTTCTTCGGCCGTGGTGCTTACACTTGTACACACATGACATTTGACAAGTATGACGATGCGTTCTCGTGGTACCTAGGACCAGTAGTAGTAAATATGGCATGCTTCTGCTTGTGGCGTCGGGTCGTTGAAATGTCTCCGCCGGCGCAGCTGAGCGATCGATGCTTGCTTGACCGCGCGCGTTGTCCGATCCGGCCGGTGCTGCCTGCCTCGGCCTGCCTATATATTACCAGTTATTCAACGAGAGAACTTCAGCAGCAAGAATACGCTCCACCATCTTTGGTGGATCAAAATCTATATCTTACTTTGGTTAAAGCCTAGTCAAAGAAAATCCCTTACCTCCCACCTCTGTCAACCTCTACGTCTTCACCTTTTTCATGCTCAGACAATATAATAATTATCTTAGATACAACAAATCCAAACTTTCAGTGCAGTAATTGTTTTTTTTGCAGTGTTAAAACATGTTCATTATGGATCTCTTTTTGTTAGGTATATTTTTCTAGCAAAACACTTCAAACAGATTGTAAATAGGACAATTGGTTTAAGAGATATCGTCGTTCAAAGTTTGCAATCAATCCACGTTTCTCTCTCCACACGCATCCCCTGCGCTCAGCGTGGCAATAAATCTCCTTTAAAGACACAGTAAAGGTATAAGTAGTGCAGTAATACTAAGCATGATAGTTTCTGTCTTGTAAAGGTATAGTAAATGAAAAAGAAGATCGCAGTAAATCTCTTGTAGTGCTACACTAAAAGCACAACAAGGTTGCGGTAATCTATTGTATAGGTTTATTAAAAACATAACGAAGGCACAATGAGGTCGCAATAAATCTTTTGTAACGGTGTTGTAAACACAAAAGGAGGTTACAGTAAATCTATTGTATAGATTCAGTGAACGCACATTGAGATCACAAAAATCTTTTGTAACGGCACAATCAACCCATATGGAGATGACAGTAAATCTCTTTTAGCAATGCAGTAAAAATGGAAATCACACTGAGCTATGCAGTAATATGTATCTGGATGCCATCACACATCGGTTATATTTTTCATTTGGCCATACATGTGAGTGTATGTGGATGTAAATGTAGTATTTGTTTTTACTGTCGTCATCACACAATGGTTCTTTTTTTAATTTGACCATAAATTGGAATGCATCTTAATGTAAATGTGTTATCCATTTTTACTGCCACCATCGCATAGCAGTTTTATTTTTTTCACCTAGCCATAAATGTGAATGTATATAGACGTAAATGCGGTATCTATCTTTACTACCGTTATCACACAATGGTTCCTTTTTCATTTGGCCGTAAATGGGAATATATGTGAATGTAAATGTGGTATCTATTTTTACTTTCATCATCACAAAATGTTCCATTTTTCCATCTAGCTGTAAATATGAATGTATCTAGAGTAAATGTGGTATCCATGCGACATGGCTAGGTGTAGTAGTAAACTTTAACAATACGTCTGGTAAATTACTCAATACAATAAAATCCCTTTCATCTGCCAGCAAATTGGTTTGTATCTGATCGTAAAAGTTCCTTATACGTTTACTCCTTATGCATTTATTGGCAAAACTTATATGATTGTTCCTCTCATCGTCAGAAAGCTACTGGTGAAAACCGTTTGTGAATAGGAGCTACCAATCAAAAGTTATGGTTAGACAAGAAAAGAAACACAACGTGTCTAGTAAATTGATCAGTACAGTAAAAGTTTATTTATCTGGCAATAAATTGGTTTGTATTTGATCATAAAAGCTCCTTATGCATTTATTGGCAAGATTTATATCATTTTGTTCCTCTCGTCATCACTAAGCTATCAGTAAAAACTATTTATGAAATCGGAGCTACCAATCAAAAGTTGTGGTTAAAATAAGAAAAAAAAGCACAACGCATCCAGTAAATTGCCGGTACAATAAAAGCTTATTCATCTGACAGTAAGTTAGTTTGTATGCAATCGTAAAAGCTCCTTACGTGTTTACTCCTTATATGTTTATTGGCGAGGTTTATATCATTCTATTTCTCTCGTCGTTGGTAAGCTACCGGTAAAAATTATTCGTGAATTGGGATTGCCAATCAAAAGTTATAGATAAAATAAGAAAAGAAATATTCTAGTACTAACAAAGAACATATATTTATTGGTGGTTGACCGCTTCACTAGTTAACTTGATTTTCATACGAAGTAGATATATACGTGGAGTGATCTATATATAGAATAAACTATTCTACGCTGAGCCTAGAAGAGTGCGTCCGTTTACAGAGACGCTATACTACATGACTAGTACTCCGCACCGTGCAGGTAGAACCTTATTTAAATTAAGTGATGGTGTCCGGCTCTGTTTCACTCTCTTAAGCACCGGCATGTGGCGAGCTAGCAAGGCTGGGGCTCCCTCCGCTCCTCCGATACGTACGATTAATTTGGTCCCCTTCCTGCTAATCTGCCTTCTCTCTCTCGCGCGCGCTGTGCATATTATCTGCGTGTGTGTGTTTCTCTAGGTACTAATTCATTCGTTCTTGGATGGTTTCGTTTCAATATGCATCGCCTGTTCATGGCCTGTAATTTAAACGGATGCATTGATCGCCGTACAGCGTCGGGAGGAGCGGTCATATGCGCACGTGATGTGCACGGGGAACAGGATCCCCCGCGCACTGTTGCTCACCGGAGACTGGCAAGGAAATGCAAGACAGACTCCCCCTCCCCCTCCTCCAGCTAATTAATTAAGCTACCATATGTCCATGCACAGGAAGCTAGTAAAGATCCATACATATGTTGACCGACTTATATATAACCGTAATGGCAATTAGATGATGAATGGTGTCTCAGAATTTTTCTTAAGCATTCTTAAATTCTTCATTCCTGTAGCTACAGAGTTTAATAAGAATATAATTGGAAGCCTGGACTTCAAGAACCAAAGCCGGGCGGTCTAACTGGACACAAAGCTGCGGTCTGAATCAGCCCGAGTCCAAACCGCTTTTCTTGCAACTCCCAAAATCCATAGCCAAATAAAATAAAACTTTGCACACACCTTGCTTAGCATCTTAGAAACATATTTTATCCAAGGATCACATGAATTCTTGTCAAAGTTCTTACCTTTCCCAAAGATAAGCAGAATTGCATCAAAAATGGGCAAAAACTAAAAAAAAATTAAGATATGACTTGCTCGTGGGCAAAAAAATGGTCAAGATAGCTCTAGATGTATTTTCACAGATCACGACACTCAAAATTTCCTAAAAAATCAAAGAAAAAAATCTTGGAATTAAGAAACATCAAGAATAGGTCAAATTCAAGCAAAACCAGGAAACTTTAAAATCTTGCAAAACAGTGCCTATGTAGATAGGATTTAATCTTTATGAGTCATCTCCATTATTTATATGCCTTTGACACGCAGTAAAATCAAGAAGAAAAGAGAAGAGATCAAAACCAACAAGAACAAGAGCAAATCAACGAAAATAAGGAGAGACCTTGAGTGATGAACAAAGTTGATCTATGATTACTTGAGGACGAAGGCTTTATAGTTACTCCACCTGGAGGACAAGAGACACACCACACCACAGTACTCACTCTTCTCTAACCCTAACCCTAGAGCACAAGGTTGAAATCTTGGATGATTATGATGGTTTGCCTGCAAGTCTCCATCCCAACTCAAGCAATCAGCCCACATATAACCCTAATTGATATTATCCACTAGCATATTTGGAGAAATCCGTTAACCCTACATAACATGGGTTTTACTCACATACTTAACTCATGTATGCTTTTCAAAGCACATAAGTCTGAATTCACTAAGTCTTTAACCTTTGATCCACTTGATCTTCCTAGCATCTTCTTGACCCAAACCATTTTTCCAAGCATCGTGGTTTTGATCCAATGAAATTTTGGTATTTAGCAAATTACCAAAATACCCTCGCTTTGATCTGGTCTTCATCTTCCCTTGTAAACAATTACCATGCTCGCTATGTGTATGTGTACCAATGGCTTGTCACGCATCTGTAAGTCTCTCTCGTTCCGGTTCCACCAGATCACACCTCACTTGAATTGACCAAGTCACTTGGTGCAGTTTGTCGGCCGAATCTTTCCTTCAACATTTTTCACCTTCATTATACCATGCTTGAGCTCAACTATCTCACCGGTATCCTTGACCGTTCTAGACCCCGATCCTCCATGAGCATAGTCTCGGTCCTCACTGTTGACCATAGTTGACTCAAAAGCTTCCGCACATACCAAGATAAAGAAATTATTTTTTGGGCATAAATTCTTCATAACTTGGCTCACGTTAGCTAAAATATACTTCATGCAATATAAATGCATTGACCAAATATAATTCAATAAATCTAAAAACCAATTTCCCAAAATCTCTGAACTAATTCAGGGTCGGTCTAACCTCCAAGCAGGGGTCGATCAGACTGGTCAAGTTCAGTGCAAAACACATGTTCTAGAAGATTGCAACCACTATTAAACTTTCAGTCATATCGCTCCACGGTCTGGACCACTACGTTTATATCGCCCGATGGTCTGACTGGCAACAGCCAGCAGTACACCGGCGAAAACCAACAACCGGATTGGTTTTTCTGACAAAGCCCACTTAAAATACAAACGATGCAAAATTCAAATTCCAACTCCACAAATTGGCCAATGGTCAATTACAATAATATCATTTACCTTCACTCTCAACTTGAGGTTAATCTACGTATATATTTCATAATTTGGGGATTCGTACTAGTACTACTGATCTATCCGGCTGGCTATAGCTAGGATTGCTAGATATAGAAGGCTAGGTAATTAAACAACCAATGTAAATGTCTCAATTCAGAATGCGATGTGTACTATTGTGAGTATAGTTTATATAGAGAGAGTTATAGTATTGCTGCGTTATTGTATGCGTGAGCGATCAGATTGGTATATGTAACACCCCCATTTCTGGGAGTATTATGAAATCCTCGCAGCTGCCCATGACTGTTCAACTGCGAGTACATCCAACGAGTGTATATCATTGCCAACACAAGCTTAAGAGCAAAAGCGAACTTTATTACAATATAAAGGCGAAAGCCAAGTATCACAGTAAGGCCAACGACCTTTAGTTACATTACAACAAAAGGACTGCCACAGGCACGCCTGAGCGAAGAACGACCCTAATTCCACGCTTCATCGACCTCGTACAGAACTGCCTCATCGTCTTCTCTTGCTTCCTCGAGATTAATTGTTTCTGTTTATGTTTTTAGCAAGCATGAGTACTACCACTTGTACTCAACAAGTCACACGGAGCTTAATAATAATTTCATGCATGGTATATCAAGAAAAGGGGAATAAAGTCTATTATTTTATGTGGATGCAGTTTTAGTTGGAACCATTTGAAAATCTTTAAAAATGTACTCCATTAAAGTAAAGGGGGGGGGTTTCAAGCTTGATTATCAATACTCAACATTACCAAACCATTCCAAAATTACTTATGCCTTGATACTGGATTCACCCACTAAACACAGCTTCGTTAACCGGGAGCACGGCGTATTCGAATACCATTTGTCATGACTTTGCAAAGCTGCCCTGCTTTGCCCACAAGATCCCTTAACTCCCGCGATAGAGTTAAGACAACAAGAATGTTCACTGCTCAATTCTTTGTGTAGACTCCGCCCAGTAGGTGTTTCATCTCGACGAGCCCGGATGACCCCACGGATCTCGTCCGACTCATCGCAGTCCTACAGTTGTATGGTTAACCACCTCCCATACGGACTCACCCTCTGTCTTCCCCTTTCCAGTTGCAGAGGTTCAATTGAAGTTGAGCAGCTACTAAGCCAGGTTTGACGAAGTCAAGTTTGACTAAGTCAACGCTTGTGGTTGGGCGATTACTGTGTCCTTTACTCAGCACAAGGGTCTAGTCCTTACATTTTAACTGAGGCATCAACCACGCACAAACCCAAATTCAGTACACCCTGTACTGCCACCAATCCACAACCAGCCTCCACCCTAGGATAAGATCTTCGGATCCACCTCTGCGATCCTCATTTATCCTATTTCCAACTTTCCAAAACTCTAGACCAATACCAAACCTTAACAGTAAAAAGATTCAATGTGGTCCTAAACTACCATGTTACTAATAATCTTATATTTTATGTTACTAGGTCTTTGTCAAGGTGAATGTGGCCATCGAGTTAAACTGGTCTTTTCGGGTGGTAGGACATAGCTAGTATCATGTCATTCTAAGCATTGATTGTACATAAAATAACAGTGCGCAAATAACATAATGAAAATACAGTAAACAAATAACTTAGGAAATGTAGGATCAACATGTTCAAAAATATGTGACTTGCCTTGCGGATTTCCGATTTCGATTATTTCGTATTCTTCAGTGGGCCGGATCTGGACTTGAGCTTTTCCCTCCTGCTCTTGCGAAATCTCGACTTCGTAGACTAACGCAAAACAAATAAAATAAAGTTAATTCCATGCCCGAAGGAATGAGCGAGGAATAAAGAAAATAAAATAAGGAAGAAAATCCAGAAAACTCCAATAAATTGGGATTTTTGGTTTATAGAAGGGCTATATGGGAAAATGGGTCTTGGATTTGGGTTGGCGGGCTCGAAACGAATCCGGGGAGTATAAATATGAATTTTGGGCTTTGGGTCGGTTACTGTTCCTTGGGCTCGGTCGCACTGTTCCTCGGGCTCGAACCCGACGCGGCGAGCTGGTTCGGCGCAACCGCATCGGCTGGGTCCGGGTCGGACGCAACGGACGCGGGGGCAGGTCCGGTCGGTTGTGGGCGAGCGGCGCGGGCGGTTGGACTCGGGTCGGGCGCATCCGGTGCGGCGAGTGGACTCGGTCCAGCCGAGCTGAAACGGGCGGTCGGAGGAACAGTGCCCCGGCACTGTTCTTCTTCCTCCTGCCTCCCGCACGCGCGCAGCGAACAGAGGAGAGGAGTGGCGATTGGCGGCGGTAGAGCGAACTGCGACGGCCTCCAAGGGTATGGACAGGTTCCTGGGAGTGAGGAGGTTTCATTTTCGGTGGTTGTGGGCCCAGTAGAGGCGGCAATCGCCGGCGGTGGACTTCCCTTTTCCGCGGCCATTTTTGAACTTGCGGTGAGAAGGGGCCTCCTAGGGCAATTGGGCGGGTCCTTGGGCATCCTTGGGATGTAGGGAAGGTTAGAGGGGGTTTGGCCGAAGCTTGGGATGTTTGGGTTAGGCCGGCCACGGTGGCCGTTTTCGGAGATGGGGTGGCTCACGGTGCCGGAAGAGGAGAGGGGTTGAGGAGCTAGGGCAAGGGTCGGGGATGGTTTCTAGGGCTATGGAGGTGCCACAGGCGAAAGCAATTGGAAAGTAGATGGCCGGAGGTGGGACATTGCGCTAGGGCATGGGTTTGGGGATTTCGGCCATTACCGGCGATGGAGCGAGAGAGGGGCGCTTGGGGATGCTCGGTGAGCTACAGGGAGGTCTGGTGCTCCTCTTGAGAGGGTCGGGGGCGCTTAAATAGGCTGGGAAGGCGGTTGGCACCTAAGGGAGGGAGGAGGATATTTTGGCGGCGACGACTTGGAGCTCAAGGCGGTCTGGGCTTGGCTTGGGCGCGACGAAGGCAACAGTCAAGGGGTGTCAGGAGGCTGCAGGTCGGCCCAGAGAGGAAGAGGCGCGAAGGGGCAGAGGCGGGCGCGCACGGACGGCGGCGGCGCTTGCCACGCCTTGCGGTCGGTCAGGGCGCAATTAAGGCGTGGTACGGCGTCTGACAGAGGGGGCAGCAGCTGGCAGCGGCATGCAGGCGCGAGAAGGCGCGAGGGAGGTCGGCGGCGGTGAAAAATCGGGCGGCGACGGGATTTTTCAGTCCGGCTAAAGTAACCGCGCGAAAAATCCCGTTTCTTCCGTCATGACGCCGTGATGACTGGGTTTAGTGAGGGTTTTTGCTTTGAGATTGGTGAGGATTAGGGCTGTGGAGGAGATGGAGCTCAAATCAAAGCAATTCAAATCCAAATTTTGATTTTTGAAAATTTCGGTTGTTTCAGTATATTCTGTGAGCTTCGGGGGCCGAGGACGAGGAACTGACGAGCACTGTTGCCTCCTGATTTCCTTCAGCTCCATCTCAGGCCTGTGTTGCCATCTTTTCTTCCCGCCCAGTGGACTTGTTCGTATTGATTTTTGAAAACTATTTTTTATAGTAAATATTTTTTTATAATATATAGTTTTTAAACAGAGTAGCTTTTCATCGCGGGGTTTACTAGTTAATGATAGTACACACTGTAACGATTTTATTTATATCAGTTAAAATTATACGCAAGTACTTATCTATAAGTTTCTTTATAGGCTGTTACTATTTATAAATCAAAACTAAAAATTAATATGAATGGGCCATAGTATAAATGGGCGTCCCTGCTTAAATTATAATCAAGTGTAAACAAGTCGTGTGTCTCAGTCTTGAGAAGTCTTGACTGCGCGTTGGCCACCGGGGCCGGGTGAAAGATAACAGCGACATTAACCATGTCTCCAAGAGGTGAACCTTAACCTAAGCATAACTAAATTAACATTATTACCTTGACATAACAGGATACTCCATAAAAGACTAATAATTGTCCATTCGGACGACATGTATGCGAGACTTTTTTTTTGTTTTTGTTTTTGTTTTTGTTTTTGAGACTACACGTATGGGAGACTTGATCGTTTGATTAATTATATAAGCTAGGCTGGCCGGTGTCCAGGTGCATGAAATTACTGGTGGTACATATACTACGTGTGCAAGAGTTGAAAGGAAAACAAAATGATCGACCTCGTAATTAATTAGCTCATGCACAGTACGTGTGCCTTCCTTGAGCTCGGCATATATATTGGGTAGGCATATAAACATGCACTGCCATGTATGTCGGGTTCAAATCAATTTGGATGATGAGGAAATTTTTGGGGGGATTTAGCTCAAAATCAAAGGGAATGGGTCTGCATCAACTTATACACATATACAGACAGCTCCAAGGGCTAGGTATCGAGCTTAACGAGCTATTATTGAACTTTTTTTTGAAATTAACATTGTTCAACATAGAATCATTTTATTTATCTTTTAAGTGGTTATTTTAAATTTGAGATAGCGAGCCACTATCGAGAAGAGCCTCGTTAACCTTTTTCCCCCTCAAAATAGAACCATTTCAATTTTAAATCCATTAACTATTATAATTGAAGCAATTTTGATTCAAGTCTTAACGAGCTTTTTTGCGAGAGGAGAGTTAATTAATTATTGTATTGCTCTAGACTCCTAGTTTTTCTCTCTGTTGCCAAAGGCATGTTATGTGTGATAATATACATATTAGCTCTTATTTTGTGTCCCTCGATCTCTCTTTTTTGTCGATAAGTCCTATATATAGGTTTAATCGTTGGGGTATGCTTTGATACACCTCTTTTTAAAAAAGTTTATGAATTTTAAAGCAAAATAGCTAATATTAGGTGAGAGAAAATTATATATAACCTAAAAAAAATCAAATCAAATATTTGCCCCTATCTAATATTTAAGTCTACATCTATATCTAATCTTTAATTTGATTTATTTTTTATATATGGGTACAAATTTGGCATCACCTATTTTTAACTACATGAAAAGGTCAGAGAGGTTGGAGTGAAAAACTAAAAAATAGTGTGTTTGATATCTGCCGTAGGTATATACATATATACTACTTGTCATATAAACCATGCATACTTTTCCTTCTCTTAAAGATATTGAGAGGATTGGATAGGAAGCTAGCTAAAGAAGTTCATTCAAACCCAAGGTCTTCCTAACTTTTTTGCTTCCTTTCATCTCCGTCCTTAAAAGCATATAGGAGTAGGAAAAGACATAAACAATATTGAACTATGCCACTCGCTCGATCTCCATCGATAGCTAGCTCGGTGCGAGAAAGTACGCAGAGTTCTCTCTCTTTCTCTCTCTCTCTCTCTCTCTCTCTCTCTCTCTCTCTGTCCATGCATGGCATGACACCACTTGCACCAAGCTAGCGAGCAACCTTAGCTTATTGCTTGGCATCCATGATACATAAACTAGCTATACCAGCTTTGTCAAATGAAGCATCACTCTCTCCATTGTGCTAACAAAAGTTGTTCTTGCTGGGACAAAAGGGATGTGTTTTTGTTAGACCATGTGGCTAGGTTTAGGATATTTTGGTGATGAATAATTGACAATGGTTAATTTGTTATGATGAATAATTGGTGATTTTGTTTAAGCGGTGTTATGCGAGTTGTGTTGCGTGTGTGCGGACTGATGTTGGCCAAGTTGAGACGAACTTGTGCCGGAAGAATGTTCTTTGGTCTTTGCATGTGCAGGTTGAGCATGGAGGCGATCATGGTCGGTGACGAGGTGGACCGGAACTAGGATGGGGAGATCTGAGGTTCAGACGGTCAAGGAGGTCACGAGATGATCGGGCTCATGCTTGGGGCGCATGGAGATCGAAGGTGGATGATACGTGGAGAAGCTACGGGAGGTGCAGTCCTAGAGGCTTCGACACGTGACGTGTTAGAAAAGTTGTGAGAGTGAAAAACCTGTGTTAGGAAGGGTTTCGGGTCCCTTGAAAATTAGTGGGCCAAAAGTCTAGTTGAGGTAAAAAGGCCCAGGCCTAGTTGGAGTTGGATTAGGATTCGAAGTCCTAGTTGGAGTTGGATTAGGATTCGAAGTCCTAGTTGGAGTTGGATTAGGATTCGAAGTCCTAGTTGGAGTTGGATTAGGATTCGAAGTCCTAGTTGGAGTTGGATTAGGGTTCTAAGTCCTAGTTGGATTAGGATTTTAAGGCCTAGTTGGAGTTGGGCTGTGTGTGTATATATATGCATGCGGTGGCATGGCAAGAGTTGTACCGAGCAGCCGTGGAAGAAAAATATATATACGGCTTTTGGGGTGGCCAAACGTTTTCTTTGGCATGGCATCTTTTTGATCACGAAGCGCACGACATTGTTCAGCCATCGGTCAGGCAAGCGATCTCATATTTTGCTTAGTTGCATAATTAGGGCTTAATTTATTTTCGTCACTATTTGCATCAGCGATCTTGTTTATTTTATATCTCAAGATCTAGAGCTCCGATTGACGTAATTCCAGTTGGGTTAGTTCAATAACTGTCTCTAGTTTATTCTGAAAAAGTTTGAGGTTAATCGGAGTTACGGATTTTTATCGAGATCAGTTTTAGTAAGGATACATTATTCTGTCCAGAATTATTAAATGAGGCTTAAATAGGTTTTGTGTTTAGGGGAGAGTCTTAAAATTTATTTTTAGCTTCCGCAATCATTCACCCCCCCTCTGATTGCCTATCTTAGTGTGAATCGATCCTACAGTTTTAGTGCCTGCTAGTTCCCTCCCTGTTCTTGTTTTCTGCCTAAGATGCCGCCTATATGACCACCTTATTTATACTTGCACTCTCATGATGAAATTAATTAAAGGGTCGAAAACAAGAACAAAATTATAATTCAAAAATTCAAAAAGAAATAGGCTTGGACAGGGAGATCGACGGTATATGCTTGACCAGTTCAAAAGATGGGCATGGTCAATTCAAGATGGGCGTAGTCAGTACTAGGCTCCGCTTTGAAGATCTTAACTTTCTAACATTATCTGCTAGCTTTTGGCTGAATTTACACTATAGTAATTATTAGTTTTTTCTGATTCATTTAATTAAAAATAAAAATAAGAAAAAACGTTATCATCACGGACAATACAAATGAATAAGAAAAAAATAAAAAAAATTAAAAATAAATATATTTTAAATAGTTGTAACTTAAATAAGACAACAGTAAAAAAAAGAAAAGGCTAGAGGCCATTTGCGCTAGACCTGTGCTGCGTACGATACGCACATGCGCTACTCTGCACACGCGCAGCTAGCTCAATGTGCACAGCAGCAGGTCTACATAAGTCGCAACTTTTACCTACTGCTCACCCTGGCACTTGCACAGCTTTGCCATGTACTAGATACTAATCGCCAACTACGTCCAGCTAATTACCATCGCTAATCAAGTGATGAGATTAGAATACTGGTGTTCGCTCGATCGAGGTGGCAACGTCATGGCATGGAACCCGGGAGGAGTGGATAAATGTTGGCCGTACGTGAATACAGACAAACGGGCACGGTCTCCGATGCATGCAGAAGCAACCAATCGGGGGGACGAGCTCCGCTCAGGGCAAGTGCACATGTGTCGGCCGTGGTCCATCCGGTTCGCTCGGACCAAACCTGATTACACGCTCGGAGTGACCGACCCATAACGAAAATCTAAAATAGATTAGTAAAAAAACTAAAACTTATTATCGTAATTGTAAACAACAAAACTATCACATATCATTGAAGAATAAAAAAAATAAAAGCTTAACATTTTCAGCACATACAAACGTATGGTATGCAGAGGCGTGGAGCATAGGCTACCCCGCTCGTGAACCAGTGGCGGAGGACGGGAAAAAAATGAGGTGGAGCAGTACCACGTCTCAACGCCGCTTCTCTGCACCCTACGCCTACGCCCCCTGCATCTCGCACGCCCCTACCATGCCGAGCCCCGCGCCCACGCCGTGGCCGTCGCGCTCCATCCCGCGCCCTGCCGCCCGGACCCCTCCAGCAGAGCCCCCGCCCCTCTGCCGCTATAACAGACGCCGACTTCCCCATTGCGCGCGCCACTCCCCATTCCTCCCCGCTATTCTCCCGCCCGCGCCGTGAGCCCGCCACCGCCGTCTCCTTGCCATTCCGGCTCTCCAGTGAATCCCGGCCAAGGATACTGCACCAAGGCGTGCCCCCACTCCCCACCAACCTACCCTCCGAGTTAATTGAGAATTCGTGCACCGAGCTCGCCGTACGACCTATTTTCCCCATTGCTGGCCGCCATCGCCATTAACGCCGCCTCCTCCGCCACGGTGGTTTTCCCTCCGATTAGTCGCGGTGGGAGCACCCCCTCCATACCCCGAAGCTCCTCCAACCATCGACCAGAGCCCCTGCCGCCCGTGCGTCGCCGGCGCCATGCGCATGCCCACGCCGCCATGGAGCTCGCCGCCGGCTTGCCCCCGCCCCCTCCGGTCGCCCAGCCCACTCAAGTAGGTCTTGCCGCCCGCCGCCGGCTACGCCCAGGGCTGTAAAAAATCAAGGTCTGGCTCAAACCAGAGCTTGCCCTATCGGGTCCTCCGCCGCTGTCGTGAACACCGCCATGACGGACCTGTAGGAGACTCATTGACCTACACCACTACTCTAAACAAAAATTAAGGAGTGTACTGTGAACAGTAAGAATGCTAAAATTTTTATCCAGGAGAAAACACACACACTACAAATAAACGGAGAGAATACAGGAGAATTTCTGAATTTTTCTATTCTCTTATTTGCTCCCCTTTTTCTTGCTTTTCCTACAAAACTAGCTACAAGCCTTCTCAATATATAGGTTAATAATCTCCTACTAGTATACGTATTCAGACTTCAAGTTGGACACAACTTCAATTTAAGTTACACACGAAGACAAACTCTATTACATCTTGAACTCTAAGTCAAGATTATTTATAACAAAGAATGTATTATTGTACGCATCATGCAGGAGGGGAGGACGATAGTAACATACTAGCATTCTAAACTAAACAAGCTATCACTAACTACAACATGTAGACAGTATCGATATGTACGCATCATGCACCCATGACCGGACCGTTCCAATGATCAGATATATAAAGCTACCATTTCTGATGGTGTTTCTCGGCTCCGCTATCCTGATGATCGTCATCGTCGGCTCAGTCGTGTGTACTTGTTACTATCCAAAAGAGAGAGATTTCAGGCTATCTTGTTGTTTCGTCACGCGAGTGAGATGCAAAGAACTGAATGAATGTTGGGTTGGTATATGCAAATGCAGAGCCAGACAGTAGGAGGGCTCGCCATTGGAGGTGCTGTTGGCACCCTGGGTCTCATCATTGGGTACTCTATTGAACGAATCATGCAAGCTCTTAGTTTAACGCAATCATCTATGGATTAGCAAATATTTGTTTGCGTTGCTCAGTTTAATGTAATCTATCATATTATACCAGGATGTTGCTCGATCGTAACATCTTTGTATGCATCTTGTTGCGCAGCCCAATATCAGGAGGGTCGATGAGCCCTGCAAGAAGCTTGGGCCCTGCCATTGTGCTCGACAGGTACACCTCCATGATGTGATGCTAGCTTCCTTCCACACAACCGATCCATCGATCGCTTCGATTCATGAAGCGAGCTATTGCTGGGAGCTTAGGAGCTGCTGCAGCTAGCCCCTTAGATTCATGAAATGAGCTACTACTGGGAGCTCAGGAGCTGCTGCAGCTAGCCCCTTGGATTCATGAAACGAGCTACTACTGGGAGCTCAGGAGCTGCTGCAGCTAGCGCCGGTGTTGTCCTCAGACAGGCTGGGGGCCGGTGGTACGGGGGCACCAGCCTCATCTGACTTCTCGGTGGGTCCGCCCATGACTCGCTGTAACCTCTTCTTCCCTTTTTGTTTGCATCAAACCGGAATGAAATATAATGGCTCAACCCAACTCAACTTTGAAGGATGTATGTACTACACCATGGGCTACTGAACTTTGTTTGTAGAATATCTCTACTGCCTCTATAAGCTAGTAGCTTACTTGACACAGTCTTACGCGTATGCCTGAATCTTTAGTGGTATGCAATGCGATTATGCAAGGTGGGCATTTCATTGGTAGGAAGTGTAGGGCTCCTACTTTGGGTTGGCCGGGTGCTTTTCCATTGATGGACAATTGGAAGTGTAACAAGCGGCAATGGCAGTATGCTTCATGCATGAGAATGACAAGACCTATACAAAGTTGTGCGTAGGCCTCAAAGATCTTTGGGGTGTTAATTAATTAAAGGTCCATTTCTTGTGGATTCCTATGTACTAACGGTGCTACTATTTGACAATAGGAGGACAAGGAGTTGGAGGCAACATTAATTTAGCAGTGTTGCTTGCGTTAATTACCCTCTAATTATATGATTCAGCATTGCCGAATCAACCTAGTGTACTTTAATTTCAGATGATTCTGTCCAAGGCGATTTTTTTCACACTCCATACACACACACATATATAGATACATATACATACATACATATAAGTATAAATATCAGGGGCACCATGGTGCCCAGACTCCATGATTAAGACTTTCCATGCATGATTAAGATTTTCCATCTATGATTGATTCAACATGCTAAATCAATGACTTCCATTCCACTTGCACGTATCTAAAAGCAATCCAAAGGCAGAGAGGCTTGGTGCCCAGACACTATGGTGCCCCATTTCAGTGTCATATATATATATATGTGTGTGTGTACAAAGTTTGGAAGGGCAAAGAAAAAAAATAGAGCAGATCCAATCCATGGGAAGGTTCCCAACATACGTTTGGTCAAAAGTCAATGCTCCAAGAAACAATACTTAAATATACAGACAATAACATGGAAGCAGATACCTTACCGATTTGATTATTCCTGTGTCTGTAATAACAGTGTAAAGTTTTCAACAAATGGGACCTTTAGTTGCTTGGCAAGTAGTTCAATTCTTTGGATTCTAGTGACGAACATTACAATCTTAAGCTGAAAGGAATATCCATGTCCTAGAAGAATCTATATATTGAACTAGAATAGGAAATTAAGTAATCCTTAATGCCGGCACACCTATTTAAGACCAAACCAATGCATAAATTCTTTTCCCGGATCCACTTAATTTGGGAACTTCACAGCATAACTACATAAGTATACAATTAACTATATCTACCTCCGTTGCACATGGACTACTAGTTGCAACGAGCGTACCATGCAGCATGTTCTGTGCAGGTATTAATCGAAAAATAAGAAGTAGTGAAGCAACAAATAACAACATGAATATCTTTTTTTTAAAAAAAAAAGAACAAGAACAATTAAACAACAGCATGCAGGCCGCGCACTGAGGCGGTTTCTGTGGCGCATGCAACAATCTGGTGAAGTACTGGACAAGAATGCTGGCTTAAAGAAATGGAGGAGCACGTCATGCCTTAGCTAAGAAAACAAAGATTCCATGTAAGATTCTGCAAGTTGTGTGCTGAATCCAAATGATACCAGCAAAAGAAAAGAAAAGAGCTAATTCCTGAATCATAGAGTTTGTTGGTGTCAGGTGTGTGATTTGTTTGCAAGCGTGCTGAACCGTAAAAAATTGGGAATCGATCTCCCTGTCAAGGACCAAAACGTATATGTCGTTTTGTTTCGATCAATTTGCCTACTTCTCAGCTTATATAATCTATACATACTAACTAGAATTACTTTCACTAAAAAACAGCTTGCTGTTTGGAGGATGGATGCATATATAATATATTATTACATATGAATCATGTACTTCCAGATCGAATCTTGTTGAGATCTCTCTCTGTCTGTCTGTCTTGCGATCACGGGAATCTTATTTTCTTCAGCTTAATGAGCGAAGGAAAGAAGAAATCTTCCGAAGGTGGCAATTTGGGACTGTTGGCCTGGCCCTGCTGCAACCCCGGCAGTCGTGCACTGGTAGGTGGAGACCGCGCCATGCATGGGCTTCGCTGTTCCTGCACAACACTGCGACTGCGACTGGCAGGCGCGCGCAGTCAAGAAGACTGCACCGCATGCGGGTGACAAGCAGGAGTTGCCGATCGAATAGTGGAGGTGCGCGCGCGAGGGAAGCCTGCATGCATGTGTACATCTCACACGGGCCCAGTGGTACCTAGTTATTAGGGCGCAATTATATACGTACATAATGCACATGCATTTGGTGCCGCTTATTTGGGTTGAAAAGTGATTTATGGATAAAATTTCATTATATCTGGTTGAAATTGTACTGTATCTGATGTGGCTTATTTAGCATAATTAGATTTAAAAAAATTAAAATAGAAAAAACAGATTAGCCCATCATAGACAATGCAAACGAATATGGCAAAAAAAGCTCAAAAAAGTAAAAAAAATCAAAAAAAGATGAAATTTAGAAATAGTTAAAAATAAGCCAAAAACTAGAACATCAAACCGAAATGAGCGGGGCCTAAATTTTATTTAATCCTAACATGATCATGCGTGCACGCATGTAATCACGACGCACGCGCATATAATTATTAATTTCTCCACCTTAATTCTCCTTTGGATCTTACTTAGGGGTGTTTTTGTGGACTGTAAATCTTGATTGCTGTCTATTAGTCTTATAAATAATGACTATCGAAAGTAATCTTTACTATTATAAAAATAGGGGTTGGTGGTTGTCGGTTTATTTTTCCTTCTCTCTTTTCAGCTGTCCGATCAAAGATCAACCGTCCAGATTCGCATGTAGATAGTTGTGACGCCCCACGCATTATTATCCTCCGGATAACCACATGGGACAAACTGATTACTATTTGCCTGATCAGTAGAACACCGCTCCGGCAAATAGTAAACCTTTACCAGAGTTGCGCATCGAAACAATAACATAGATACTGTAGATTTTATTACAGCAATGACCACATGGCCTACAGTCTGGTATTACAAAAGTACCAAAGTTAACAAAAGCAAGACTAATAACCCAGGGCTCCTCTGCCCACTCCACTGGGCTTTTACTCGTCCCAGCCGAAGTATACGGGGCCACCTCGCCTGGCTCCTCGTAATCTCCCTCCTCCTCTCCGGTCGACTCGGCACCACCTGCTTCCCCTTCATCCGGCTCGTAAGCTTCCTCGAGCAAATTAGGGTCTAACAAAGGAGGTTAATAGCAAGGATGAGTACCACGGTACTCAGCAAGCATAATAGCAATAAAGGCACTGATATGTTCTCATGTCCTTAGTCTAGATTCTAACTTCTAAATTCTGAAATTAATCTTACAAAAATATCCATTCTTGCATTTTTTTAATTCTCAAATGATTTCTATTTTCCACCCAGTAAGGTACGATCCCTAGTGATCACCGTAGTCCACATTCCAGTGAACTGGCATGAATTCGTGGTTTCATCAGCACTGCGCAGGCTTATACCACTGTACCTAAAGCTGCTCTGAACCTTCTTAACTAGGTTCTTCCATACTGCCTTAGGTATGGAATCCAGTTCAGAGTACAGAACATTTCTCCTATTACGTTATTCCATCCACCAGCCCATCTATTATCCATCGGTGTACCAAGTCGCTCACTTGGGCTCCACCGACTTCCAACAGTGTTTGGTTGGACCGGCTCCCGGCCCAACACTCCACCTAACACATATAGCGTCTGGGACTTACTCACTTTCAGACTTGCGTTACTGGTCCTGAGCTTCATCCATCTCTTTACTCACACATAAATACTTACCCTATGTGGTGGACTGGTTAACGTATTGGGATACTAAGTTCTGCCAATCCAAAACAGGGAAATGGCTGGTACGACAAATACGGTTCCCTATCCGAGTGAAAACGGGGTAGTCCTTATATCATAGCCCTATGTAAAGAGGTCCGCCTAGCCTCTCTGCATCCTTTCCCTGAACCTCTTTACCCACCAAATACATCTCTGCTTGTGGGCCTGCCGCTCTTCTCAGCAGGACCACACCTGTTCAATTCCTCTCTTACTTTCTCTCTTTCTTTTTCTCCTCTTTTCTTTTCTCATCTTACTTATCATAACATCATCATTTTTGGATTTACTTTTAAAACAATGGTTTTCATGCATTTAAATAGAATTACTACTATTGCTGGAAATACACGTATTTTTAACATAACTATGTGCATGATCGAAGATGAGCTTGCCTGAGTCGTAGTGTAAATCAGAATTCATGAAAACCGGGTTTGCTTCCTCGAGTGACGCTTGCTCAGATTCTGCAATTTTAATCGCTAATTTACAACTACAATACTTACAATTACTAATTTTATAAAAGAAGTAATTACTAAATAAATAACCGCCCCTCTTAAGTTATTTCTAATTGGGATATCTCACTACCTAAGTTTGCGAGGCGCTCGACAAAACTTATTTTACAACGGTTTAAATCACGGAGTTATCAAGAGAAGGGGTGATAATTTGAAGAAAATAGGAAATACAACTCTGCGCTTTGGCCTCTCTCGGCCTACCTGGCCTTCTGGCTGAACTCCCACACGGCCCGCCTGGCCCACTGGCCTCACGCACGCACGCGGCTCGGTCCAAAAATGGCCGGCAGCAGCGGCTCTTCTTCTCCCCCTTTCTTTCCACTGGCTGCCCCTCTCTTTCCATCCGCCGCCTCCTCCCTCTTCCTGCCTCTTCTCGTTCTTACCAAATCCACCACCGCCTCTTACGCCTCCTCGCCTCCCCACCTTCTTTCTCCACGCCGCCTCTCTTCACCGCGCCTCTCCTCACCATCCTGCCGCCTCACCGTGCCTCCACGCCGCCGTACCACGCCTCCTCGCCGCGCCGCCTTGCCTCACCACGCCGCCTCGCCTCCGGTTCCCCTCTCTTCCTACCCTCACCCGGCTACCACTTCTTCCCCTACTCTAATTCCCCCTCCTTCTACTCTACTACACGGCTCTTTTCTCTCTCTCTCTCACCTGGCCATGGCATCCTCTTCTTCGGCTCGGATCCGAGTGGATCCGGCCTAGATCGGTCATTCCATGGTGGATCTACGCCTACCCAGTGTTCCCATGGTTGGATTTGAGCCGGTGTTCACTGGGTTTGAAGGTTGGCCTTGCGGTGGCTTGGATTTCATGGCGCCTGGCCGCTCGGCTTTCGGCTAGGGGGTCGGATGACTGCGAACGAGCACTGAGACAGACATGTTGCTAGCTTTCTTCTCTACTCATTTTGCATGCACTTTAGTTACTATTTCAGTCTTTTATTGTGGATTTTATTCTACTGAAATCGGTGGCTATCCTAGGGTTCTGGGTAGCGGAACTAGATGTAGAGGGAAAGCTCTTTCTCTAGCTACCCTCACTCTAGGGCGCGCTCAGCTCTGAGGTGGCTGTCGGTATCCTAGTGGTGGTGGTTTGTTTCTCTGTGTGGTAGGAACCTACTTGTTGGGGTTGTTGGGCTGAAGAAGGAAAGTGTGAAGGTTGATGGGGACCACTGTTGCTTGCACGTTGTCGTTGTCGGGGAAAAAGAGGTGGCTTGTCGCTTTTTGTCGAATATGGGGTCCTTTTGCTTTGTGGTGGTCCCTGTTGACTTGCTCCTTGTCCTCTGGTCCTTGCCGGTTCCCCGATGGCTGCCTTCTCCTCGTCGGCTTCTTCTGCCCTCTGCTGCCAATGCTCTGGTTTCACCTTCTGGCCTCCGGCCGAAGGTGCTATGCTCTTGCGGGGATGAGTGAAGGCTCTGGGTGTGCTCGGTTGTGGACAATATGTACTCTTTCTGTGTTTTTCTTTGTGAGCTTGTGGCAAATACCGAGTATGGGGGCTGGTTTTGAGAGCGCTGGGGGATATTTCTCTGTCTCTTTCTCTCGGGTGCTGGCTTTTGCTGGCTGCAACTGGCTGTCCTTGCGCTTATCCTCTTCTGAGTCTTTCTCTCCTGTGCCGAAGGACCTTCGGTCCAGAGAGGGGTTTGGGCACTGTGCTGCTGAAATGGGCTGGCTGGAATGTAAGGTGGGCTTGGACTTGTGGGCTGAAATGCATGACTTTCATTGATGGGCTTTTGTGGGCTAAAAGAGCATATGATGAGCTGAAATGATTGGGTTGAAATGCATTACTTGTGGGTTTTTGGGCTAAGGTAAGAATTGTGGGCTCGCTTTTCTTAAAATCGCCGAATGATGACGCCCACCGAGACGAGAGGTGCCGACCGGCCCGGGACGGTCTGGGGAGTCTCTAAGATGGTCTCGCAATGGCCCTAGCAGCCCAAGGGCACTGACGGCAATTTTATTTAATTTATTTATTCTACCTTGGATTGTTAATTATCTAATCTTTTATTTACATGAAAATATATCTGTTTTGAGATACTAATGGAAATTTCTATTGCAGGCAAGGATACGAGACGTGCTTCAGCTTCTATGCCGCAGATTTCGATGATCGGATTATTATTTCCATTTTTGTAAAATAAGCTTGTAAAAATAATGTACTTTGTTGTTGTTAATGCAATGCCAAAATGTAATTCAGTTTTGTAATCTTAGCTGTAATAATATTTGATGGAAAGCAATAATTAGATTTAATTTCCTGCTAATTACTTGATTAGGGTATTAGAGTTAGGGTTCTTTCAATAGTTCTTCCGCTCCTCGTAGAAAAGGTCGGACCGACGCGTAGACAAGCAGGAGTTGTCAATCGAATAGTGGAGGTGCGCGCGCGAGGGAAGCCTGCATGCATGTGTACATCTCACACGGTCCCAGTGGTACGTAGTTATTAGGGCGCAATTACGTACGCAATGCATATGCATTTGGTGCCACTTATTTGATTTATGGCTGAAAAGTGATTTATAGCTGAAATTTTATTATATTTGGTTGAAATTACACTGTATCTGATGATGACTTATTTGGCGTAATTAAATTTAAAAAATAAAAAATAAAAACAGATTAATCCATAACAGATAATGCAAACAAATACGGCAAAAAGCTCAAAAAGATAAAAATAAAAAAAGATAAAATTTAGAAATAGCAAAAATTAAGGTACTTAAGCCGAAATGAGTGAGGCCTTCATTTTATTTAATCCTGACATGATCATGCGTGCATGCGTGTAATCATGACGGACGTGCTTATTAATTATTAATTTCTCCACCTTAATTCTCCTTTGGATCTTACTTAGGGGTGTTTTTGGACTGTAACTCTTGACTGCTGTCTATTAGTCTTATAAATAAGGGTATTGATAAACTTCATCATGCCTATACACACTCTATAAATAATGACTGTCGAAAGTAATTAAAGCTAAAAACTGTACGGAAAAATCTACATAGGCCAGCAGGAAACAACACTGGTCGAAATTAAGTTCACGCAGAACCGTACTTCCAGTACGTACGTAGGCAGTAGTAGCGATCGATGGCTCAGTGGACCAGTGCAGGTGACATGAATGGCATGCATATGACATATATATCTGGTGCTCTTCAGACTGCCTACGTACTGTATATACAGATTAATATCAAAGCCTGAGACAGCTTTACTGAACACGCTACATTGCTACGTACTGCATGGTAGATTGGTAGTACTGAAGGCTTCTGCAGCGTACTGTCTCTTGAAGCAATGGCCACATATTCACATGCATGCAGAGAACGAAGCAGCTAACCCCTAGCTTTCTGCTAACTCTTACGGTCTTACCTACACTAACAATAGAACAATATTACGACCACAGCGGTAAAATGTACTGATCCAGTACTACGTATGCGTCGTCATAATATAATTCGGTGTTCATGCGAGGCGAGTTTTCTGAAACTTTTGCCGCCAGTACTGCCACGCCGGCCGCGCGACAGAGAGCCGCAGAGGCCCAGTAATTAACCATTGACCGACAAACAAGTAAATCCACCAAAGAATCCATCGATGGCAACGGCACTATTGTAAAAGGTTAATCGTTGATTAAAAACTATCATCGCAAATAAATTTTGCACCGTGTGAATTCTACGTCCTATCGCTAAAAATGTTAAAGTCATTAGCATATACACATATATAAAAATTGTTAACCATGAAATAAATATTGACAGGTTGATAAACCTCTGAATCTTTCATCTTACTGCCAATGATTTTCTACATATGTTTGCAAACGTAGAATCCACATACGTTACCTGTAGTTGCTGGTGACGCTGCAAAAATAAAATTACATACATAAGTATTGTCAGTTCTAAGGGCATGATTACGAAATGTGATACAGGATTGTTGTGTTGTAGCGGGTACCGGAAATCATATCCTGTATCGCAGTGTCACGTTGAATTCCTTATGTCTCCCTCCTTGGGCAACGTAAGCGCTGAACGACTTATATGATTCCAAAAAGTTAGCATTGGCCATCCCTTTCTTCAACATATCCTTCTTGGCCACTTTTCTAAAAGCAGACATGCCATTAATGTACTCTTCACTCACACGGCTCTCAATGTACATCCAGTTTTGATCTATCTACGTTATCCATATAACAAATTAGTGTCAAATTGGAGCTATATATATATAATGAAGTAAACTAGGAGTAGTGACTCATTCTTAAATTGGACCAAACTACCAAAAAAGCTAGCTAGATCCAAACCTAGCTATCATCTCTCTATTACAAGACATAATTAGAAACAAATACTAACATCTAATCTCCAAGAACAAATCAATCTACAAGCAGTATGCTTTCACCAAACTCCCCAAAGCCGACCGCCACCTTCAATGCAGCGCAATGAAGACAGATCTGTCGAGACCCCGCTGGTTACGCATTTAATAACGCGGTGTATCCCAAACACGTCCAACCGTGAACCGTCTATGATAGTTGTCTATCACAAACAATTCATATTAATAACCGTCTATGAACTATCACAGACGGATATTCATAAGAACTATCTATGATGATTTGCATTATACAGACGGATATTCATAAGAACTATCTATGATGATTTGCATTATACAGACGGTTATTCGTAAGAACCATTTATGATGACTTGTATTATCACACACGGTTCGTATGAATAATCGTTTGTGAACTATCGCAGATGGTTATTCGTAAGAACCGTATGTGATAGTTACGTATCACAGACGGTATACGGTTACGCTTGTAAAATCATCTGTGATAATTACAGCATAGGCGATTCTTCATAGTTCTCTATAAATCATTTGTGATGAGACATCAAGTATAACTTGTTTTGTAACAGCGTGTAAAGATCACGCGTTCAATCCATCGATCCAGTAAAAGATCCATTCGTATCCTCCCTTACGGAGAGAGAGAGAGAGAACTAGCTAGTAGAGTTCATACATACACTGAGTTCCTCCGTCGTTGAGTGCAGAACTGAAAAAACAATGGATGCATGGCAACTGAAAGGAAAAAAAAATTCAGTTGCTGAGATAATATTCGTCACAAAAGCTGATGAATTATGGCCTTAATGTGTTGCAGGGCTCGCAGGGGCTGAGCAACACACGTTGTCCAAAATATATAGGCCTGATCACTCGCAGGGCCAGCTGTATGCCTTCAGACTGCGAAATAGGGGTGGTTCCAGAGCGGGATCAGAAGGAAAGATTGGCGAAAGGTAAGATTTGCAGGCATTACAATGTACGTATTTGCCCATGCCTCTCGATCCATCCATCCGCAGGGCTTAAGCCTACGAGAGCTGCATGCCTGGCAAAAACGTTCTCTCTTTTGGGGATAATAATTTGACTGCATGATTGGCGAAAGGTTTGATGTGGGCACGTACGTTTCTGAGTACGTCAGCAAGTATATTTATTGAAAAAAAAAAACATGACCTCGCATATGGCACGTAGATTATGGTAGAGTTAATAGTTCAGAATTTTTGGTATTTTTGATATGTCTTTAATTTGCATTTATAAAAATAGTCGTAAACATATGAAATTAGCAAAAATATATTTACAGACGATTCTATAGTAAAACCATCTGTGATGTTTTGTTATTACAGACGGTTTTAAATAAGAATTGTCTGTGATGATAAATATCACATATGGTTCTTAAATAGAATTGTCTATGATTATTCTTTTATATATATTGCACATTAAGGTTTGTCCTCACTGTACTAGCCACTAACACTGCCGCCTCGCCCCGAGCCCGTCGCCCTCCTCCTCCGTAGCCCGTCGCCCTTCTCCTCCTTCCCCCGACTTCGATGGCACTCCTCGCCCGAGGCCGTTGCCCTCCTCCTTTGGCTCTGGCGGCCTTCCTCCCCTGAGGCAGTCACCCTTCTCCTCCTCCCGAGCCCATCGCCTTCCTCCCCCGAGACAATGACTCTCCTCCTCCCGAGCCCGTCGCTGCCTTCCCCGACGACGTCGCCGCCTCCCCTAAGCTCGTCGCCGCCTCTGCCGACTCCGGTGGTCCTTCTCGTAAGTGCTAGCACCGGCAGTTTGTAGCTGAAATCATCTGTGATAAACCATATATCACATCCAGTTTTTACTGAAAATCGTTTGTGATAGCCATATATTGTAGATGGTTTTTACTAAAAATCGTCTGTGTAGTCTGCATCACAGACGGCAGAACCGTCTGTGATGACCTCGTATCATTATTGATCTATAAACTCAGACAGCTAATGGAACTGTCTATGATGATATTTTTGAACCGTCTGTGATGACCTTTTCTGCAGTAGTGACTTGATCCGTGCTTTAAAAATCACACACCTTGTTAACATTTCAACCTGACTAACTGCACAAATTTCTTGTGCATTAATTGTAGAGTCCCGGGCAATAAATCGATACATCATGACCAAGTACAAGTTGGAGGGCACTGACCTGCTCCCGACGACGTCGGTGAAGCTGGAGGTGGAGTAGCACCACTTCTACTTGGCCGTCTCCAACCAAGTGTTCTAGCTCGTCCTCAAGCCCATCTTCGGTGGCGAGCCCAACCCAATCGTCGTGGACAAGCACTCCAACATGCTGGCCAAGGTGTTCGACGTCTACAACACCCACCTCGCCAAGCACAAGTACCTCGCCAGTGACCGGTTCACCCTCGCCGACCTCAACCACATGGCGCACCTGCTCTACCTGAGCTTGACCCCCAAGGCTGAGCTCATCACGTGCAATCCACCTGTCAAGGCGTGGTGGGACGACATCTCCGCCCACCTAGCGTGGAAGAAGACCATCACTGGCATCCCCTCCCACCCGTCGCTTGATGCTCATCGGATTGTTGCGCGTCCAGTTTTCTTGTGAGATGGATGCTGGTCTGCTTGTTAATCTGTTGTGAACTGTTGGAAAATGGATGAATTCGGTAATAAATCATTGCTTGCTACCGTAAATATTGAGTTGTATGCACCAACCAGTTTAATGAAAAGATTAAACTAAAAAGAAGGGTGGGGAATATATTTCAACACCCCATCATGTCTAGGTTCCTCTAAACCTAAGACGTAGACTAGAAGTAGGCCACAAATATTTTTAAAAACTTTTGGCGATGATCGAGTGGACGATTCAATGAGCGATCAAGTCAACGGAGGAACGTTATCTCACCACACACTACGTACTCGCAATGAGAACAAGTCAAAGACAATGCTCAGAAAACACGCCGCTGGCGCCGACTAACTTTTCAGGAATAGACATAATGTTTTGCTTATAAAACATGTTCTGTACTTACAAAGTGCCCTCACGACACCCCTGAGACCCTAGCACAAAATCTTTCTCTCCAAAGCCGTCTCCAGTCGTTAGTTAACCATTAACGTCTTCCTGCTTTTATATGCTAGAGCCCCAACCCATGTTCTCATCAACACGGATACATAATCCTAATCGATTCTGAAAATCAAGGGACCCGAAACCCTTCCAAACATTAGTTTTTCAAAATCTCTAAACCTTCCAGTTATGGACACCTTCCATAATTCTTTCCAACTCATCACGTGTCGAAGCCTTAAGGACCGCACCTCCCGTGGTTTTTTCACACATCATCCATCTTTGATCTTCACGTGCTTCAGTGTAAATCCGATCACCTCATGACAACCTCAATTATCTGGACCTTAGATTTCTCCCTCCTAGTCCTGGTCCTCCTCATCACCGACTATGATAGTCTCCACACCTAACCTGCACATTCAAAGACCAAAGAATATTTTTTCGGTATAAGTTTTCTCTAACTTGACCAATATCAATCCACACACGCATAACACACCCTTAACCATCAATAAACACAAACCAAATCATCCATGACCATAATTTCCACGCTTTCCTAGAATCAACCTTAGACCACTCAGTAAGGCCGATGTAACTGCCATGCACAGCCCGATCATACCGCTGACCCAACATAAGTACTCGAAGACTACGAGTACTTGGGGTACTCAAAAGTCACAAGAATCATATAAATCAAAGCGAACGACTACCGATCGTGAAGTCTACGATAACCGACCATGTACTGTAGCTACCGACCGTCGACCAGGTAATGTAGCTACTGACCATGGACTACCGAGTACCAACCAGGCACTGTAGCACCGACTACCGATCACCGAGTACCGACCAGGTACTGTAGGACCCGACTATCGATAATCAAGTATCGACCAGGTACTGTAGCTTTGACCTCCGAACGGTTACTGTACCTATCGACCGGTTACTGTAGCACCGACCACCGACCAGGTACTGTAGCTACGACCAACAACCGATTCACTGTAGCTCAAACCGTCTGTAGTCGTTTTGCTGCGGTCATTCAGCTATGGTCGTTCTACTGTGCTTGACATAACGTGGTCATTTTGCCGTGGTCGACATGCCATGATCATTCTGCCATGGTCGATCTGAAGGTCAGACCGCCCAATACAAGGCGGTCAGATCGCTTAATTTGAGTACTCCAGCAATTCTATATTTGACAAAAGAGAATCGAACGAAACTTTTATAAACATAAATTTCAATGCAATCTAAAATTTAATTCTTCATCATTATTAAATTCATGATCTATCTATATAGTCTAACAGAGTTTAAGCTCACGAATGAAGGGTGGACAATATACTTTAAAAGTAAATGTAACGGGAGTGCATTCTGTGGGCGTTTACGTCAAAAGCATGCATGGTGAAAGTGGAACAGCACTTGATCGCTTAATATTGATGGCTTTACTCTTTATTGTGTGGCGTTGTTCTTGTTGTTGCAAGCCTTTCAGTGTTTCGGATGTCTGTATAGATGCTAGTAGCATTACGGTTCGTGTAGGAAGCTATGAAGAGGTGTGGGCTCTGTTCTGGAGTGACCTTTTGTCGGACCAACTCAGGTTCACAGACTGCATTGTTGTAAGTAGCCTTCAGTCTGTTTTTTTTTTTTTTTTTGCTGTGCCTGATTGGTTATGGCCGTGGTTAATAATTTTTGTTCCTAGAGTAAATACTTACGCGAATGAATCGAATACCGATAATTTAATAAACTGTTTCGAAAAGACTGTTATGATAACCTACTTCGAAATGGTGGCAGAAAAAACGTCCCGTTTATTTATTTGGAAGAAACCATAAGCTATAGGGGACGTTCGTATTAGTTTTTACTGATAGCTTTTGACTGTGACTTTTGGTTGAAAATGAATAGTAGTGGATGAAAGAAATGGCTTTAAGAAGGAGGAGGCGAGCGGTGCAAAAAGTGAGGGAGAGATACGTGTACGTGACGGGAGCGAGAGGGGTAGGGTGAGTGATGCGTCCGTGACCTATTGCCGTATCTTCGGAGTGAGACGGTAGCGAAAGAAATGGAGAAGTCGTTTCAAGAATCTATGTATTTATATTATCTTTTAATTTTTTAAGTAGAAATTAGAATAAAAACCAATACAAATAATATCATAAACTAAAAAGAACAGGCCTCAGCTATCTCTGGACTCGGCACGTAGATTACGTGGATTGAAAAATCTCACGGTAGGCGGCAGCCGCGCAGATTCTGAGGGCTGAAGGGAAAAGATGGTAGAAAGCGACCGAGCATCTCACCGCCCACGTCCCAAATTGAGGAAATTGGAGCCCACAAATTTAGAGGCCTTTTCATTGGAGCCCACCTCCACGTCCCAAATTGGAGGCTGTGCGTCGGCCCGCCGTCTGCCTCTTTGGTTTTTTCCGAAGCGGCGGCATCCGCATCTGTTTCTTGCCTGCGCGCAACACATCCCGTCACACCGATGCCTGTAGTGTACTGTCATTTGCATTTGCTTCTTGGGTAAACAACCCAACCATAGCAAATCGGCCGGGCAAAGCAGCCTGAAGTGACTCAGGGACGAGCCATGGCCCATAGCCTAGGCTCCACGGTCAGGAAGGAGCCGAGTCCAACGCTGGCCTGGCCCTTTTGGTCAGACCAGCTCTTACCTCGACTTGTACTTTTTTTTACTCCAGTTGTTAGGTTTAATTGGTGGCTGTTCTTCCCAAAAAGATAAAGAGATAAAAGAAAGGCCCCGCTCGGTGGTTGAGGGGAAAAACTGTGGCTTATAACTAAAATTAAACTGTAGCAGTTAAAATTTTACATAATTAAATTTAAAAAATAGAAAAAAATATGTTAGCTAATTACGGACAACGCGAACAAATACGGGAAAAAAAGAACCGGTAAAAAAGCTTAAAAAAGCCAAAAGTTTAGAAAAAGACGAAATTTATAAATAGTGAAACATAAGCTAGAAGCTGAAACTGAAATGATCAGGTCTTAATATCTAGCTAGTCTGGAACCATGAACCGTCTTGTGCTCTTGCAGCTTGTCACTTCGTAACGCTTGTGTGTTAAGCTACACAACAATCATGTTGTGTCCCCATTAGCACGTTTCGCATTGATAGCTGTTCTCTGACATAGTAAACACGCTTGGATACCCATCGATCGATCATGGCGACATGCATTAAACTCGACCCACCCTCTGCACGGTTGGATAGGCAGGTGCGATGTCATACATCTTGCGTTGGTGTTGTCCCAGACTCCCGAGGCAAAATGAATAGCCGTAGCAGACCAGAGCCGGTATGCTGTCCTCAGCTGGACCATTCCAAATGCATGCTTGTTATGTTCCGCTCCAAACGATTTCTATTTATAGCTTCTAAACGACTTCCGACTTTTAGAACGCATCTATTTTTCAATTTTGTTTTTTTTGGTTTTTTAGTCTTATTTTGCATACTTTTTTCTCTTTCATTCCTTTATATTATTTGTGATGGTATAATTTTTTTAATTTAATTATTTAGAAAAGATAATAGTTGCTACGATATATGTTTAGCTAGAAACTACATTAGCGATGAGCTAGACTTTTTCGATAAAATACAGTGAAAACGAATGCCCTCCTACCCCCGATCCCCACCATATCGAGAGGAAACAGTTCCCGTTACCGGTGGACGCTCGATCCATCCTACCTCTGATCCCCTCCTCGTCTCCTTCCTCGCACTCCTGCTCCCCTTCTCACTTTGCCATCCCCTCCGCCTCGGAAGGGACTCCTCTGGGGTCTGACCCCATTGAACCCTGATGGGGACACCGGTTGGATGACCGACACGTCCTCCTCTTCCCTCCGCACGAATCTCTCCGCGCGAGCACCTCCCGTGCCGTCTTCTTTCTCTGTGCCGTCTCCTTTTCTCCGCCACTTCCTCTCCTCCTTCTCTGGACCCCCCAGCTTCGCATGCTCCATCTCCTTCCCTCTCAGCCCGTCGAGGTCCAAGCCTCGCGTGGCGGCGCCGGCGGCCTACCACGCCCGCTCCATCAGCCTCCCCTGCCGCTCCCACCCAATCCTCGCGCACCTCCACACCCACATCCGTGCCGTCCCTCTCCTCGCCACATCCATCACACTCACCATGACAAGCACGAGACCAACCAGTACACACGCGACATCTCAAGAGTGCCCAGAGAGCTCCAGCGACCATCCATGACGCCTTCGTTTGGTCGCTCCATCTCCTTCCCCCTCAGCCCGGCCAGGCCCAAGCCACGCACTCCGCCGGCCTACCACGCCCGCTCCATCAGCCTGCCCTACCGCTCCCACCCGCTCCTCTCCCGCCTCCATGCCCAGATCCGGGCCGTCCGCTCGTGGCCCGCCGACCCCACCACGCCCTCCTCCGGCCTCGCCCACCTCGGCGCACTCCACGACGCGCTCGCCGAGCTCCTCCTCCTCCTTGAAGCCCGAACGACCCTCCAGCAGACGCGAACCGCGCGCCGTCGCGACGGCGGATGGCGGCCAGCGCCTCGGCGACGTCCTGCTTGAGCGTGACGATGGTTTCCTGGAAGCAGCCGTGCGCGTCCGCGAGACGGAGGAAGGCGTCGAGGAGGTAGTCGTTGGCGGCGGCCGCGCCACAGAGCGCGCCCTGGACCTCCGGGAGGTCGAGTAGCTCGCCGAGGGAGGCGTGGAGCGCGTCGACGTGCGCGAGGCCGGAGGCGACGGACGTGGGTTCCTGCGCCCAGGAGCGGACGGCACGGATGTGGGTGTGGTGGTGCGCGAGGATTGGGTGGGAGCGGCAGGGGAGGCTGATGGAGCGGGCGTGGTAGGCCGCCGGCTCCGCCGCGCGAGGCTTGGACCTCGACGGGCTGAGAGGGAAGGAGATGGAGCATGCGAAGCTGGGGGGTCCAGAGAAGGAGGAGAGGAAGTGGTGGAGAAAAGGAGACGGCACGGGAGGTGCTCGCGCGAAGAGATTCGTGCGGAGGGAAGAGGAGGACGTGTCGGCCATCGAACCGGTGTTCCCATCAGGGTTCAATGGGGTCAGACACCAGAGGAGTCCCTTCCCTCCGCCTCCTCATGCCTTCCGCACAACCAAACAAGTTGTGTAATCATCCATTACAACCTGAAATCCCCATGTAATCGCATTCCCTTTACGTTAATGTTTTTGAACCAAACACCATATTACTGTTATTTCCTTTATTTGTTCTAGTAACAATAATGATCAGTGAAGCACACGGTAAGGAGCATTATTGCTGGCCCGGTATGCCATTGCAGGTTTAGTCGCCGTCTTTGCATTAAGGTGATCGACGACCTTCTGGGCGAGTGGTGCACCATCCATTTCGTTGGTTGCAATGGCAATTGCATTATTGCGAAACTGTGACAATCCAAATAATGCACTTGTCTAGAGTTTGGCGTGGCGCATGGGGCGTCGCAGTCGCCTCTTTAAAGAAATAAGTCGAAATTGCATAAACGCCCGTATAAGTCACTTGCTTTTTTAATTTATCCCTCTCCTCTATGTTTTATTTTCATTTACTTTGCCCATTACAAGTTAATTTGGCTTGCAAATACTCCATAGGTCACGTGTTAAACACCCTTATAAGTCGCTTTTTTTAATTTATCCCTCTCCCCTATATTTTATTTTCATTTACTTTGCCCCTTACAAGTTAATTTAACTTGCAAATACCCCATAGGTCACGTGTTCGCACTATTTTTCTGTGGTTTTAATTATCTTTGTCATTTGTTTATGTTGCACTGAAGCCAACAATTAGAGGAGGGTAAATGATTGTGGAAATTTTTGTGATTTTTTCTAGTATTTTAAATCTTTACTCAAATGACTACGAGAGTTGTTAAGTTCAAATTACACCTCCTAAACAAAAAGCACAAAGATCTGCAACTAAAACTAATTAGTTGCTAGTCCTTGACGACAAGACTGGTAGTACTGCTGGCAACACGTCGGTGTGACCGCAGCGGTACTACCACAACTTGAGGTCGTTATGACCGTATTGTGATATGACCGCTCAGGTAGATCGATGCTACCACGTGCCCTGATCCCAGGCACAAATCCATCAGAACAAAAACTAAATTTGAGGAATTTGATCAAACCTTAGACAAATGTAACCAAAATTGGTATTGACCTTAGCATGGATGTCAAGGATTAAATCAAATCAAGAAACACAAGGTTCTTGGATTTGATCCCCTCCGATTTGAAAGAATTGCATTATAAGTCATAAGAACACACTAAACCCTAAAAACCAAATTACTTATTGCTTATAAGGTTCTAAGTCATGAGACCTTCCAGATTATCTCTCACATGTCCTAGCAAAGTAATCTAGTTACAGGCTTGGGCTAGAAAGACCACGATCATAAAATCACAAATCTTGATCAAGACAACAAGCAAGATGGGCAAAGATGTTGATTCTTACTATAGTGTGAGCTAGATGGGCAAAGATGGAAATTAAGAATCTAATAGTGCCTCTTACACATCATGGATCACAGTTAGAACAAGAGGGGTACGAAAAGAACCAAATCAACACAAGCAAGAACAAGAACTCATGCAAAAAAAGAAAATAACACAAGGATTACAAGAACTTGATCTATTGCATAAAGATGAATGATTCTTACAGCTTGCTAATTACAAAGGACCCTCTACAAGTCTCACACTTACTCACACCACGATGGAGACGAAGCACTAGCCTAAGCCTAGAACTCAACCGTATTTACATTCAAATCCTAGAACCCCCTCACCCTTCATCATACAAGCTAACCAACCCTCTAAGTGGGTCTATACCTGCTAAGAATTAGGGAAACCCGTCAAGCCTACTAACATTGGATTTTACACTCGCTCGTAAGCTTTTCAAAACGCTTACAACATCAACCCGCTAATATGCTATTGATTGATCCACACAACACATACGACCCTAAACTAACCCTGATCTAGTCCTGGTGGCCCGTCTTTGACCATAGCTCCCTTCAAGTTTCCCTGCATATTCAAAAACCAACAAATCATTCTCGCGCCAACTTAACTCACTAAAACAAGTGACAATGATAATGAAAAACATGAGAAATAGTGTTAATATATGGTCTGGAGGTTATTTGTATGCCAACTTAACTTACGTGGACAAAATAAATGATAACAAGATATAGAAGCCAAATCAAAAAAGTAGGTGACTTATGGGATATTTATAAAATTTTCTCTATAAATAAAGACCCCAATCGTCATGGATGTACTACATCCCTGTGCTGATCGATCATACGCGCGCACAGTGCAAGCTAGGAAGGATATTGAAACAGGTAGCTAGGGTTGATCAAGAAGCCGTCATGGCGCCGTTGAAGCTGTACGGCGCGCCGCTGTCGCCGAACTTTATCCGCGTCGCGTCGGCGCTGAACGAGAAGGGGCTCGACTACGAGCTCGTCCCCGTCGACCTCGGCAACGGCGCCCAACGGCAACCAGACTTCCTTGCCCTCAACGTACGTACGCACGGTGTATATTATATTATATTCGGTGCTCTTCCTGTTAAAAAGCCCTAAACTGGTGTACTGTATTTCGTTCGTATCTTCTTAATTTTGCGGGTTGGTAAATTGCAGCCATTCGGCAAGGTCCCTGTGTTGCAGGACGGAGAGGAAACTCTCTTTGGTAAACCCTTTAATTCACACTTGAAGCTGCACGTTAAAAAGTAATCAGCAGTTAATTAATCTGATATGATACCTTTCTTCTCCATGTACGTATCACGTACACGCCGTGTGCAGAGTCCCGCGCCATAAACAGGTACATCGCGACCAAGTACAAGTCGGACGGCCCTGACCTGCTCCCGGAGCCGTCGGGCCCGGTGGAAGTGTGGCTGGAGGTGGAGTCGCAGCACTTCCACATGCCGGCGTTGCACCTGGTGTACCAGCTCGTCTTCAAGCCCATGCGCGGCACGGGTCCCCCCGACGCCGCCGTCGTCGACGAGCAGACGCAGGCGCTGTGCAAGGTGCTCGACGTGTACGAGGGGCGGCTGTCCCAGAGCAAGTACCTCGCCGGCGACGCGTTCACCCTCGCCGACCTCAACCACCTGGCCCTGCTGTTCTACCTCGGTCATATCCCCAAGGCGGTCGAGCTGTTCGCGTCCAGGCCGCACGTGAAGGCCTGGTGGGACGACATCTCCGCCCGCCCGGCGTGGAAGAAGACCGCAGACGCCGTCCCCTACCCGACCGCCTGATCGAGGCCGTTGCTGCGTTCGTGTGGATGCATGTGATGATGTGAGTTTGTGATTCATGAGGTCGACGCTGTGCGCTGCTCTCGTATCGTACGTAAGTGCTCTGTTGTTTTGTGTGAGAATAAATTAAGCTAGGCAGCTCGCCGTGCTCTACCTTATGTAACGAATAATGCCTTGATTGCGCGCCGGCCTTAATGCCAAGTGATTGGTGCTCCATGAGCCTTGCCTCTATCGAGGCCCTCATGTAATGGGCATGCATGCATTGCGAAATAAAATATCTACTTGTGTCTTTAATTCTCTTGTTGTTGTACTGTAATAAAAATTAGTATTTGTGAGATCATGTGAACGTCACCTTATATGTATGATAAGTATTTGACTTTGAAATCCAAATTCTATTGAAGTTTGAGTTTTGTTTTGAAACTTTTCAATTTTTAGAGTTGCTGACATGAGTTAAGTGGTCTGACCAGCCTGACATGCATCGACGGCCTGATCGGCAACTATGTAGCGATCATACCGGCCATGTGGCCTTTTGGAGATTAGACACTAAACACTTATGTAGGTGTGTTTGAGGATGTCTTTGCAAATTAGAGTTATGTGCTGAAACTAAATAGATATTAACCGAAATTCTAAAGAGGGTGTTTTCTGGTTGAAAGATCAAGCTCCATTTAAGTTGGTTTTGGTGTTAATGATAAATGCCATTATAACATTATGATATTAATGACACATACTTTTATAATGTTTTGGTGAAAATGATAAATGAATTTATGAGACTAATATGTTTATTTGAGTTTATCTTTGGTTAGTCTCAATTGGATGAAAAGGTGAAATCAAAGAGGTATGCATTCGAAATCGCTTTCTAATTTACAAATGCATTCCTTCGATCCAAAATATAGATTGAACTCCTCAATTAGTCTAAAATAAATATGTGCATATATCTTCACTATATACACTTGTATGCACACATTTAGGGGGGCTCTCTATATTTTGGAGTTTCGTAAGTATTGATCCATGCTTTTTTCATATGCATATTTGGGATCTTTACTTTGAAATACATACTTGAGTATATATAGCTTGTGCAATATATATACTCATGTGCAATCGGGTTGTCATCTAACTTCTCCATTATGTGTTAATGGTTGGATGACTAATGATAACCGGATAAGTAAGCTTTGTTTAAAGCTTATCTTGGAGTATACATTTGTTGTGTACATATTGTATACTCGCAAATCAATTTCATATCTCATTATTTGTTGAGATTGTCATGAATTACCAAAATTGTGAAGTTTGGTAATCGATGACAATTGTTTTGTGGACTAACGGTTTCCATGAGTTGGATGCAGAGGTTAGGTTCCACAAATGAGAACGACTTGGGATGACTTCATGTGTTGAAGGTCATCAAGTCAAGATCGAGAAGAAGATGGATTCATGTGTTGAAGGCCATCAAAGAAGAAGACGCATCATGAGTTGATGCATGAGGAGATGATCATGTGTTGATCATCAAGTCAAGGAAGACCATCATGTGTTGATGGAGTTGATGAAAAGAATGCATCATGAGTTGATGCCTATCAAGACGATGACCCAAGGCAAAGGTATGACTAGTTAGAGCTAAGGATGTGTTCCTAGTCTTTTACCGGTCTTGGTGTTTGGTTGGAAGACCGGATTGCTAGTGTAGGTTGCCGTACTATTAAGAGGGGTCATGCCTAGTAGTTTGAGTCTCATCATGTGTTGATAGCTCAAACCTCACTTGCTCTATCTCATCTTGACATGATGTCATTATTTGCGAATGCGTTTTGCAAATAGTTGAGGCTCATGCATCTAATCCTTGTAACATGTGACTATATTTTGCAAATGTGTTTTGCAAAAGGTTGAAGTCCATGTACCTAATCCTTGTAGCATGATCTAAGTTTGCAAATGTATTTTGCAAAAGTTGGAGATCATGCATTATCCCTTCGCATGGTCTAAAATTATTTGTTGCTATTTCCTTTGACATTAGACCATGGTAGTGACTCTTTGGATGTCTTGTGTTTTCTGTATTGATCTAATGTGTTTGAGATCATGCAAATAGATGGGTTGTGTATCCCTCTGAATAAGCTTTCCATAGAGTCCAAGATCACTCAATTCCGACATCGGAGTCAAAAGTTATGACCGTTTTTCCGAGTGTCGCCTGTGCTGAAAAACTGGAAATGGAAGTACCGCAATTTGTACTGCGGTAGTTCCGATTTTTCCGGTAGTTCCGACTTTCCGGTAGTTCCGATTTCCGGGCGGAACGTTTTTTCCAGAGAGCGACTTTTTGAATGACTTGGCCTCGGGAAAATCGGAAGTACCGCAATTTGTACTGCGGTAGTTCCGATTTCGCTGAGAAACGGCTAGTTTTCTGACCGTTGGCAAGTAAATCGGAAGTACCGCAATTTGTACTGTGGTAGTTCCGATTTTTCTGATTTTTCAGGGGTTTGACTCCAACGGCTAGTTTTCTTGTGTGGGGTATAAATACCCCCTTGTGGCCGGTTGGAGATGTTGTTGCTTCATTCATTCCTGTGTTCTTGAGCTAGAGTGAGGCTCTCCACTCAATTGTGCATGTGTTGCACTTTGTGAGAAGCGAGAGAGAGGTTCTAGAGTGCATGTGTTGCATGTAGAGGTGGACTTAGTGTCCAATTGAGCTTGTGCATTTGTTGCATGTGGTGAGAGTCAAGTGAGGGACTTGGCTTGTTACTCTTGGAGTTTGCTGACTCCTAGACGGCGTGGGAGACGTCGTGCGCGGTGATCTTCTCAAGAAGCTTGTGAGAAGACCCGGCAAAGTTGTGAAGGTCGGAGCTCACCTACCCGGAGCAGGAAAGAGCTACCACTAGTGGATTGGAGGTACTTCGGCTTAATTCGTGGAGCCGGTCCGATTTGTTCGGGCTAACCTCAACGTGGACTAGGGGAGACCGGCAAGTCTCCGAACACCACGGTAAAAAGAGAACATGTCAATTGTGGTTTGCTTTCTTGTACTCTATTTACTTTCAAGCAATTTACATATTTAGAACATATTTGATTGCTTGTCAACCTAGGATTGCAAACCTTGACCTAGGATAGAATTGTTGGTGCACTTAGGCGAACTCATTAGTTTTAGGCGCTATTTGTACTAAACCATCTTGTATTTAGCTTCCGCATTGTATACTTGGTTTAGGCAAATAGAAAAGCTCTTTAATTGCTATATTAATTTGTAGAGAATTTTTAGACCGCCTATTTACCCCCTTCTAGTCGGCCACCTCGATCTTACACCGGTGCTCTTAAGCAGTCTGACTGACCTGTAGTCGACAGTTAGACCGAGGTGATCTGACTGGTGTGGTTGCCGCAGTCTAACCGGTCCCTTGTTTTTAGGATGAGTTAAGTCGGTTCTTGGCTGACAGGCCGACCGTCGGGTTTCAACTGTATTAATTATGGCGGGTGTCCATGCATTATGAGAATCTTGATATGGGTGTCAATTGGTGCATATTTATATCGATTTTGTTGATGAGAGTCAAGTGCATGTCATTTATGCTTGGAACAATTGCTTATTTTTTTATGTGCAGGGCGTTTGATGATTGTTGTGATAAACGGTAAGACTGAGACAAGAGAAGGTGTCTTGAGGTCATGGAGGGTCACGTAAGTCCAGATGAAGCACCATCTCAAGCGCAAAAGAACATGAGAAAGATAAGGATCGCGATGAGGCAAGCGCATGCATGTGGTGTGCCATTAGACTTAGAAATTTCAAGTGGTGATGGTTCTTGGAATAGGCATACGATCATGGCGGCAAGTTATTGGGCATCACGGATTTTGTTGTGGTAGTTGCTTCGGGGAGAAGCACCATGAAGGCCAGTAGGTGGCAATTGAGGAAATTGTTCGATGTCGGGTGAAGAGGTAGGTTGTTTTTGTCACGTCATGGAGGATGCAGTGTCTTATCAGGCTATTTGAGCTATGTGGAAGTTACGCTTCGAAAAACGTGCAAATGTGTGTGTAAAATCCATTTGCATGTGGATTATTGGGTTTTTCCAATTATGAGTGGTTGTGTTCACTAAGGATGTGCTGGTTGTTAAGGTTAGGTGTAAGGTGAGGAGTCTCCACTATATAATCTTTTGTGCGTGTTAAGAGAAGAGATCTCAAGAGGGTTTTTGGAGAGTTTAGGGTTTCCTTATGTTGGAAGTTTTGTGTGTGTTGTAAAACATTTCTCTCAAAGTAAAATGAATATCCAAATTTTGTTCAAATGAGTTGTGATATGGATTTCTCCTTGTGATTTGCTTATTTTTCTTGTTTGGATTTCATCTCCTTTTGACCTTTCTTGGTGCTAAGGACGTGTCGAAGGTGTAGATATCTCTTAGAGACTATATCCCATCTATCTAGACACTTTTTATGCAATTTTTTTTGTAATTGTTCGGTTTTGCTCAAGAGAGGGGTAGTTTTGGGATTTTGATCTTGATGTTATTTTGACTTGAGTTCATGCTATGATCTCATTTGTTATGATATGTGATAACTCATCCAATGTCATCTAGATCATCAAGGACTCACGAGCAAGAGCAGATCGATGCTTATCTCTTTTGTCTAGTTTTGGTGTAACTTTTCTCGTTTTGGATAAATGTCGAAACTTTGGTATCAATCTTCACGATACATGATTGGAATAGATTCTTGACATCCTAGAAAGAATATGTACCAAGTTTTATTATGTTTGAATCAGTGGTATAAGATGTAGCCATTTTCTTAGTCATGTGTCGTGCTAATTTTTGTCCTTGTTTGGTGAGCGATCAGGTCGTCATGACCCAGCAGTCAGACCACCTAGTCCAGTTAGAACGACCGAGCAGTCCAACCACCTCTTGCCTGGCAGTCAGACAGGTGAGATTGATTATCTCATGTGACTTTATAATCTTTAGTTCTTGGCTTTGAGAAAACTTGTGAGTTTATATTTTTTTCTTTGCATCATATTACTAATATAAGTGAAAAGATTTTAAGAAGTCATTGACTCACCATATCCAATCCTATAGTATGTCATCGTGGTGATGTTTATTTTCTGCAAAAATGACCTTGACCAGCAACCTTGTTTGTGCTCAAGTGTTGCTACTGCTGCTAGTCGTGGTGATGTTTATTTGAACTACTACTGCTACTGTTTATTTGACCAGCAATCGTGGTGATGTTTATTTGAACTACTACTGCTGCTGTTGAACCGGATCGAGTGTTGCAGCCGATCGCCTCATCAATCATCCATACAGTAGTCCAGTACCAGCTGATCGAGCATATAGGGGAAAAGGACTCCAAAAAGGAAACAAGAGTAGAACAAAATTAAGCATGTCCTTCTCAGCGGATGGGCTCTTCATGATGGGCTTTTCAGGTCGCTCACTGGGCTGGGCTGGGAGGATAATGGGCAGGCGGCGCCGAAACTAAAATGTGACAAACTTTTTGGGCTATTTGGACCACACTCATGATGGGCTTTTTTACGGGTCTGCTTATTGGGGCCTGCACATTATTGGTGGCGCAGCCTTCTCCATCCCTGCGAGTTGAGGAATCCATTCATATGCTAACCTTTCGGTCGGAATGCGCGCGCGCTTGATACCGTGAAGCACCCACAGAATATGTATTTCGCCTTCCATCCACAGAGAAGCATATCATTGTGGCTGAAGCTACGTCCCACGAGCATCTCGCTCGTCACATGGTTAATTGTGTTTTGCCTAATTCCGAGTTGCGAGAGATAGATGATGATAAGCGATAACGATTCCGTGATCTTTTTTCTCCTCTTGGGAAACGTGGTGCGTTGTAATGGGATTAATTCAGTTTCTTCGGATGAGGAAAATTTTCCATATTCCTGTCAGCCTTTTCTGCGCGCGGTCGAACCAATTCGAGATTCCGCATGCCATGCCTGCATGACTTGCTATGGAGGGATTTATTCTCTGTGGGAAAAAGAAACTCCTGTTTCGGATTTATCACTGCAATTCGTAGTCTTTTTTTATTTGGAGGCGACTAGACAGCGGTATATCGTTGCGATGATATGCAACTTGTTTCATAAAGTTTCGTGAAAATATATGAAAACTTACAAGCTTCAGTGAGTTTCGTTTGTTTCTAGAAGATTCGAACAAAGCATCGAGCTAAAGTTTAAACGGGTTTTAGACTTTAGAACTCAAATTTTAGCCAAAGATTCAACAAGTTTCGATAGGTTTCAACTAAAAGTTTCAACAGGTTTCAGCCAAAAGTTTTAAAAAATTTTAGAGAGTTTCGATGATCTCCCCGTAGCTGCGACGGTGATGGAAGTAGCGATGTCGGTGCCCGCCTTGGCCAGTGCCAGTGGGGCTGCACAACATGGAGAGAAGGATGACGGCCTGCACGGGGGCAGCGGCATGACCGAGGACGACGGGATCTGGAGGCGGCACCCTCAAGCGCTGCTTGCACGCATTGGTGGGGATCCTTTCAGCGGAGTGCTTGAAGGTAGTGACGTGCTCAAGGACAGAGGCATGCTCCAAGGACGTGCAGCTGGGACAAGGCCTTGGCCTACGTCGCCCATGCATGCTTGCTTGCATTCCGTGCAGTTTGTAGCTTTGCATTAAAGAACCGGCACGTGCTGGTACGCTTGCGTGGCTTATCTTGACTGCCACTACGCTAGCGCCCGTTCGCTTTGGCTTACTTTTGATCATAGAAGCTAATACTAATACAAGTGTTTTATCTTCTATAAATTAATTCTTCCAGTTACTATTATTAGTCACTTTATATTTTTGTATATTATAATGTACCATGTATTCTATTATATTAAAATTTTATAAGTCGTATGATGATTCGAATATTGTAGTACCTTATGTTTTATCGTCGTTTGCTTTCTTTCTTATATAATGCACTTAGTAAAAGACCAAAACCTAATATAAACACCTCAGCTTCTATAAACCACCTCTATCAACCATTACTATTTATCTGATAAAATAAAAAATTATCAACAAAAAGCAATATGAACAGTCCTAAGCCACCGTATATACTGTACCCGTGATTAAATTCGACTGCGACAACTCAGACCGCCGATGGAGAGAGAGCCGAGATAGTGAGAGGACGGGAGGAGAGAGAGAGAGAGGAAGGGAGAGAAGATGCGGAAGATAACTTAGCGAGGATGGTTTGATATTTGTAAGGGGTCCTTGGGACGAAGGAAGTACATGTGCTCCGTATCATTACTATTATAATGTACGAGTTAGTGGTGGTATGTATCTTCTTCTTCAACTATTTTATCTTTATATTCTCATTACTTTTCATTTCTCAACTGATCAGAGTAACCCTCTTTCATAACATAATTCTTTATATATTTAATAAATTTTGTTGTAATGCACGAACAACAGGTGACTACTAATCTGTAGTCGGAGACTCAGAGCTCCTGTCATTTCGCTAAAATAAAAGAAGAATGAAAAAGAAAAGAAAAAACAACGCAGACGTAAAATTTGCCAAGCCCAAGTGTGCATTGTACAACTGATGGGTTTGGACCCGGCATATTCAATTTGTCGGCCCAATAGCATGGAAATCATGGAGAAATTTGGGCGGAAGGAGTATTGCACTTCTTTTTCGGCCGAAGTATGTAGTTCAAACGAGTTACACCGTGCTAACTTCTATAACTCGTTCTAACTTCTAAGGCAGCAGAGTTTGATCACGATGAGCCCTGCTAGTATTCGTTTCTACAGTACGGCGCCTTTTTCTTTGCGAGGCTACAGTATGGGGTACCTGATGGTGTTAACATGCAATGCAGTAGCGTTCTCCTCGCCAAAAGACCCTGCAGTTCGTCTCAGTTGAAGCTCATTGATCTCGCGTTATCTTCGTCCTTGATTCCTGATCTGTCACTTTGAATTAGAAAAGACAATAGGATTTTTCGCAGCAATACGCAGGCCTAATCCTACTGCAGATATATCCCTTTGACAAACAAGATGGTATTTGCATGAGCAAATTTGATGCTACGAGCATCAGCAATTCCCTTTTTGTATATGTTTTGTAACATGGTGATATGTGGGTCAACAAAAACACATTTAACTATGTTAGTGGCGAGTTAATAAAAAGAAACTATTATGGTGGCAGGCACCACTGAGCAGGCTCTGCTTTGCTACCGAACGCAACGCGCCCCCCGCGCTAATGCGTGCATTTTCGTGTCTGATTTTCCTTCCACTACCTGCCATGCCTGGTGTTCCTTCTTTTTCCCAGTCATTATCTTATCCTTTTGTTACTGCCCTATACGTGCCCATCGCCGACGATGCACAAGCTCCTACAGCATATCACGTCGCAGCGTCGCGGCCATATTCTTCACTCCTCCAAGACAAAAACTAAAGACGACTTTAAACCGCTTCTGAAAAGCACAAAAGAGACGGAAATCAAAAGGCCATAGTTCAGAGACCGTCTCTCTCTCTCTCTCTCTCTCTCTCTCTCTCTCTCTCTCTCTCTCTGAATTTGTTTCATTGCATCCACACTGTTGCTTTTCGTGCACTCCTTTGGCTTTCATCGCAGAGCAGCCTGTGCCGTCGCTCTTGCTATCTCTTTTTACCAGCTAAGCGAAAAGGACAAGGAAGCAAGAGAGCAGCTCTTTTGTCTGTGGTGATGGGAGGAAGGCCAAGGGAGGAAGAAATTTGAGAGAGGGACAGTCACATAAAAATGGCAGATATATTTTGATTTCTAGCTCGCATGCTGATCCAGTCTCTTTCTTGGAAGTTCCCCAACGCTCTTGATAGGAACGGATCCTTCAGAAAAGAAGAGAGATCATGTATCATGATGATTCATGACGTACGGTTTGATTTTGTTTGGGAAATCAAGTGCTTTGCCAAATATGGGTCTTTGTTCGTAGAGTAAGATGTTAGAACTAATTGTTAGACTAGTCAATTAGGCATAGTCCTTTATATTCCTTTGGTAGAGTAGCCATATTTCTTTTGTACTCTCTATATATCACTTTAGGTCTTATAAATATACATACAATATTCATAACAAGGTATCAGAAAATACACATATATCGGTACAATATCGCAAGTCTTCGTACATCGAAGAGCATCAAGCTTCTCTGCCATAGCGAGCTGTCACTCAGAATAAGGAGCAGCTTTACGATAAGGACCAAACTCAGTGGCTGAGAGAGCATGAGCTGTCAGAGCAAAACCAAGACAATCAAGAGGCCGAAGGGATGTCCTGTCATGAAGAGCGCATTGAGGAGCATCATCAGGAGAATCAGATAAAGGTGTCGGCAAGATACCAGGAGAAGAGGCTAGTGAAGGACAAGAGCATTTAGAGCAGTGAACACCAAATAAACAAGATAGTGGTGCTACAGAAACAAGATACTGTGCTCCAGGAGACAGCACAGGAGATAGGGGTACAGAAGGAATCACTAGAGATAGACCAGTGAAAGATCGTGATAGTGGCAAAATGGGTGAAGAATCAGAAAGAAATAACTATGAGATCGTCTCAACGGTGGAAACAGAAAAGGATCCAAATCTCTATAGAAGAAAGGTCAAAATTCATCAAAAACGTCTCGTGAGATCATGAGTCATTGAGTAGAAAGATCATAGCAGCGATAATCCTTATATTCAGAGCTATAATCAAGAAACACATACTCAACTAACTGAGCCGATAATTTGGTGTGCTCACAAGGCTGCAACAGAACAAAATAAGTGCAACAAAAAAACACAAAGGTGAGTGTACTGGGGCTCGAGAGTAGAGACGCTCTATAGGGCTGACATCTTTAAGAGCAGTAGAAGGTTATATATTGATGATATATGTGTTGGGTTGATCTCTCGGGTAACGTCTTCCGAGATTTTAGGGAGGCCTCAACCTCCACTCGCGCGTCTTGATCGGAGACGGCAATCAACCAGTTGGTTTCGGTCCCGGTCACCCAGCGCCATATAAAAGCTAGGGTTTTCGGCAGGCCTACACACACGAGTTGTTCTAGGCTCTCAAAACCCTAATAGACCCAATCTAATCAGTGCGCTGTGGTGAACCAAGGCCGGAACCTCTTCGTCCCCGTCGGCATCGACCACCGCAACTCCGGCCACCTTCCTCCGCTGCATCAACCGACCACACCTCACCATGGCCTCTTCGAGTTCGGGTACGTCTACTAAAGCTTCCGCACTAAGGTTTAGTCATGTGTTCTAGTTAGACCTAGGGTTAAGGTTAATGTTTCATGATTAGACTTAGTTCAATTTAACAATATGCAGACATAGAAATAGCCTCAACCCAGAACTGTGGTAGAACGTGAGTGATAAAAAGAGTGAGGGCAGTCTCAATCAGATGTCGATGTTTGCGCTTAGCAATCCTATTCTGATCATAGGCATCAGGACAGGGAAACTGGTAAAGAGTGTCATGCTTAGAAAGGAACTGTCCAGAACTGTATTCGCTAGTAGAATCATAGCGAAAAGTATAGATGGAAGAATCAAACTGAGTATAAACCATCGTTGCAAAGTTACGATAAATCGCATGACAATGACCATGATTAGATATAGGGAAAGTCATGTAAAACGAAAATAATCATCAATGAAAATCACATAGAGCTTATGCCCACCTTTAGAGATAATAGGCGCAGGTCCCATACATCTGAATGAACTAAATCGAAAGAACGAGAAAATAAAGACTCACTAGAATAAAAAGAAAGCTGTAGCTACTTGCTCAGCTTACAACCCTAATAAAATATGACCGTGTTAACAATAATACGTTCAAAAATACCCTAACAAACTAATGAAGAAATATGGGACCCATACAAATGACCTAAACGATGATATCACTACGTGAAAAAAAAACTCTAGAGGTAATGGCAACAGTAACGGTAGAGGTCCACCGAAATGTGCATCTCTCGATCTCTTGCTGCGCTTTCACCGCTGATGTTTACATCTTTGTATTCTTGTTCATCAGCTCAGCATGCATCTCTCCCAGGACATAATGTAAAAGTTCAATTCTCCAATACAGGCATATCATCTACTTCCTTCCAATGCTAAGCAAACACTGGTCTCCCAAGAATGACAGGTTTTTTTTTGCAGAGTAACAAAGTATATCAAACTTGTTACATATTTACAAATCCTTGCTCTTTTCTTCAAAAGATCAATTCCAGATGAATCCATACTTTAACTTTTGCAAATATGGACAAACACCAGCAATTTGCGTTTAATTATGTACTAAAGCGAGACATAAATAATTCCCCCTTTAACAACTAAGCGTTGTCAAAAGGTAAGGCTGGAATAGATGCTTTCTTCTGCTCCTCCATGCAAAAAAAGGCGTATTGTATGTCACAACACTCGCTACCTTTCAACTTTCTGACAAAACAAAACTCTTCCTTTGCACGGCCGGGGAAACACTAACGAAAGCAGTGGCCTATCTTTCTCCTATTTGGCATGATAAAGGTAACCAACCGCTAATTGGCTGTTGCCTAGAACACCAGAACACTCTAGGGAAGGGAAAAGAATCTTAGCAAGACTCCATGAGAGGAATGTCCTAATGAAAAAGGGAAAATCTGTTGAGTAGCACTGAAAATACACCGTTTTCGGAAAATACCACTAAAAGAATCGGGCTCCGGATATTACCACCAAAAACTTCAATTTTCTTCGGAATCTAGCATTCTGGACAAAAATGCCCCTCCCCCTCCCCCTCCCCCTCCCCTCCCTCACCTTCTCTCCTCCTGCGTCACCCCGTCCGCCTCCCCGCCCCCGCCTCGTCCTCGCCGCCGGCCTCCCCGCCTCCTCCCTCCTCACGCCGTCGCCTACCTCCGCCTCCTCCTCGCCCACGCCTCCCCGCTCCTCTCCCCGCGGCGCCCCGAGCGGCAGCCCCGAGCGGCAGCGTCCTCCTCGCCCCCGCCTCCCCGCGGCACCCCGCGCCATCCGCCCCCTCTTCCCCCACCTCTTCGCCGCCGGCCTCCCCGCCTTCTCCTTCCTCACGCCGCGGCGCGGTCGGCTGCGGGCCGAGGCGCGGCGATGGTGGCCGGCGTGCGGCTCGGCTGCGCGGGCGAGCGGAGGCAGCCGGTGTGCGGTGGAGCGGAGGCAGACGGGGCGGCGTGAGGAGGGAGGAGGCGGGGAGGCCGGCGGCGAAGAGGTGGGGGAAGAGGGGGCAGACGGCGCGGGGCGCCGTGGGGAGAGGAGCGGGGAGGCGGGGGCGAGGAGGAGGCGGAGGTAGGCGACGGCGTGAGGAGGGAGGAGGCGGGGAGGCCGGCGGCGAGGACGAGGCGGGGCCGGGGAGGCGAACGGGGTGGCGCAGGAGGAGAGAAGGTGAGGGAGGGGAGGGGGAGGGGCATTTTTGTCCAGAATGCTAGATTCCAAAGAAAATTGAAGTTTTTGGTGGTAATATCCGGAACCCGATTCTTTTAGTGGTATTTTCCGGAAACGGTGTATTTTCAGTGCTACTCAACAGATTTTCCCTATTAAATTTGATTTCTTGGTCCGCGTTGTAATTTATTGCCGTCTTCTTCATGGAATTGTCTTCATTCTTACTTGTTTGGGTAGTGAAACTTTGACTACAGTAAATGAAAAAGGGTATTAAAGAGGGAGGGACAGGGATACATCTTGTATTATAATTCTCGAAGAGCATGCTTGGACAAGCGAAAACATACAAATTTTAGCTCATTGGATGTCAAACTGACACACTGCCGTGAAATATTGCATGTGAACTTGTCTAAACATAACTTTTCCTCTCATGAGCGCATATCTAAAAATATCATTTTGCAAACATCCCTTGACAATTGAACTTTCTTAGAATTCAGAAATATAGATACTACATGAAGATCTGATGAATCTGTCCATCGTATATCTATGTAAACCATCTCTTATGAAACGAAAAAGATTGTAACAACAACAAATCTCTGCTACAGCCAAGCGATTACCAAAAGAGATTCAAGTGTAATTCCTCTTCTAAAAGTAGTTTGAGCTTCCATCAAAATCTAAGCTGTGCAGCTCATGATGAGCTCTGAAAGAAGAGAAATGAACTGTATGTCACCACCTCCGTAAGTTTACTTCGTAGCAATCTTTACCTCCTCAAAGAGAAGCCTCAAAGGGTGTGTTTTGTCCTCTTGTAAAGGCGCCTTCCCTGGTAACAAACCAACTAAAACATATTGGCCCAACGAAACACCCACTACTCTCCAAAGTAGTTGCTTTTATTCCCTTCACTTGTTAAACTAGTGCAGGGTATAAAATCTCCTCAGCCCTCCCTCACAGTACAAGCCTCCCTCACTTTCCCCTCTCTCCTGCAAATTCCTTCACTTGCTCTCATGGCCTCAGAACCTATAGAGTGCCAGGTACTAATATTCATTCTCTTGGTTTTGTTTTATGTAATTGTATGGATGACAGTTCTTAAGCTCACAAGTCTGTTTCAGTAGCTAGTAATTTTTATTTTCTTCAAGACTATAAGTGGCTCACTAATCTATTCTTTAAATTCTCTTGGATTCATGGCAACATATTCCTTAATGTTCAATTTCCATGCTTTTGCTGTAAGTGCGCTGATAATTAATCGGTTTGTCCTGATCTAGGTTCTGGTGCTGAGGGTGTCCATTCATTGTGAAGGATGCAAAAAGAAGGTGAAGAAAGTGCTCCTACATGTTGATGGTATGTCTTATTTAGCATCCCAATTGCATGTATAGCGACCTTTACTATGTAGTGCAGTTTTAAAGGCCTTTTGGAAATTTTCATGTTGGAAAATTGTACCTTGAATTGAAATCCTGTACCCTGATAGGTCTATTTGCATTGCACAATCATTAAGAATGCATAACAGTAAAAGGAAGGATAATTTTAGGTACAAACACAAACACATAGTGAAAAGAAGACGCAAGAAATAAAATGAGCATATAGCAGAATTCGACGAGTAAGCATGGCTATGCTGACCTAAATTCTGTGTTCATTTGGCTTTGAAGGTGTGTACAGATGCGACATCGATGCCCGGAGCAATAAGGTCACGGTCACCGCCTCTAGAAGGGTCGACGCCAACATCCTTGTTGCAAAGTTGCGCAAGTCCGGCAAGCAGGCTGAGCCGTGGCCTGAGGAGCCGAAGCAGCAGCAACCTGCCGAGAGCCAAAGCCAAGAGACCAAGACCGAAAATGATGCGCCCAGCAAGCCGAATGAGCCTGCCGAGAATCCCGGTCCCGACAACGCTGAGGCCAGCGCTGCAGAGCCAAGCAATCCTCAGCCTTCCCCGGAGCCAAAGAAGAGCACCGACGAGGCCCCCAAGCCGGCTCAAGAAAGCAGAGAGGCCTCCAATGCGAAGGCCAACGAAGATGCTAGCGCCAATGGCAATACCAGTGATGGGACCAAGGCGGCAACAGGACAGCAATCCAATGAAGCAAAAGGGAAAGCAAAGCAACACCAAGAGGAGAAGCCGATCGATGCCAAGGTGACAGTGGAATACGACCGAGGCAGCTACGTGAATCACATGCCAACACCGCAGCCGGTGCATGTCGTGAGCTACAATGTGGCACGGCCGACGACAAGCGCAGCCTACTACGCTCCCAGGCCAACGCCAACACCGATGCCAGTGCCCATGGCAAGGCCTGGACCATCCCAAGGCTACATAGATGAGTACGCGCCTTCTTACTACAACCGGCCATCGCCTTATGAGCCTCATTACTATCCTCAGCCATCGCCATATCGCTATCAACATTCTTCGACGGATGACTACTACTATGGAGCACCACAAAGGAGCGCCTTCTCACCGCCACGGGACACTTACGGTGACATGTTCAATGATGAGAATGCCAATTCTTGCAGTGTGATGTGAAGGAATGCAGCGGGCTAGCTAGTTTACTGTTCCTTAGCTAATGCCTATATGTTAGATATTAGATTTAGTACCGGTAACCGATGTATTAGTATTACTTAGGTTCCATGCTAGTAGAATAAAATGAGCTGAGCGTGATGCATGAGAGGAAGAATGTGAGGGATTAATGGAACAGCCCTGATGTTTATCGGAGCAATTTTGTATCATTTTACATGGTTATACTGGAGATGAATCTCTTGATTGAGAACTATGTAAAAAGAATGAGCACAAACACAAGTATCATGAATAGCTGTTCTTCGACGTCTCACCCTGGCAATCTTGAACCTGACATTGTGTTATGTCAATATGCAGATTAATTAACACACAGTCAATGAGAAAATGTGTATAGTATTTCAGAAGTTTGGTTTTGTCTAAAATTCAATAGAATGGATAAGGACAACTCAGCTAGTACATTTACCAAAGTTCCTTCGAAGTGCTCAAAAGAATTAAAGTTGCACTTTTCTTTTTCTTTTTTTGCCTTGGCCTTTCTTTCAAAACTTACTGGCAGTATTTATTTCACAGTAACGTAACGTTTGATAGAGGGCCAGAGGAAGGAATGATGTGCTGTCCTACGTTCAACTTTTGCCCTAGTAGGATATGTTAAACCTGACATGGTAAAGCTCCTTAGTTGTGCCCTGGCGACAGCAGTTTGGCTTGGGGTATAGCGCATGAACTCTGACCAGACCTGAATAGATATCGCATCCAGAACTAAACATAGCAGGCGGTCATGGAATGCAGAGACTCCTGTATGCAAAGGTGCACACTGCCAGCTCGGATAAGCTTGTTCCAAGTACATTCAGGAATCAGGATGCAGATGCAGGATGAGATGGCAGCTGAAACAAAGCAGGTTGCTAAGGAATATGTTGGGTCCATATACTGGAAGTCTGAACATCAAAGAGTGAGACCCAACAAAAGTGAAATTTGAAGCTGAACAAGAAGTCGATAACAGGTTAAGAACAAATGCGGAAGGCCAATGCAGGCATTTAGGGATCCAGAGCTGCGAATTCAGGCTTCAGAACTTGAGATTCTGCTTTTGCAGAGCTTTGCTAAGTTATAATCGCAAGTTCAGTTCTAGCGACTAGTTGATTTGTTCAGTTCTAGCGAATTTGCGCTGTTGGGTTTGCCCGAGGGACACCAGTTATGGACTCCAAGCTCGCAATTAATTAACTGATACCGATGGTATGTGCGCTTCACATTGTTCACAATCCCCATGAAAGCGAAAGCAAAATGGGCTTCGTTATTGTAACTGTTTCTTCAAACCAAAGCAAGGTTGTCAAGAAAGTTGCCGTCCTAGTCTGCCATTTAGGCAGCAGCGACTACTAATTAAGCATGTAAGCATACTACTCTGCAACACCTAGGTGTTCTCGTTTAGCGAGTTGGGCAGGCCCCTGTCTCAGAAGTGCAGTGCCGACATCTACTGAATATTTCTTACAAAGATGCATGGGTCAACTCAGAACATTAACAATGGAACATTAGCACTCCGCTTGTAGCGACTGTCTGAACATTCATATCTATCAAGTAAGATGTAGAACTGCAGTAGGCGTACAGAGCATTTACAGTTCAGAGGTAGGCAAGACTGTATCTTCCTGACTTCCTCTGCATTCTATCTGCACCAGTCAAGAAAAACAACTAGGTAAATGTCTTGCTGTTGGTGCATAATCCGCGGCAGCATACAATAATCAGGCGCACTTTGCCATTCTAATCAGTAACTACATGCATGTATGGTGCTACAGCTTGCCATTCTAATCAGCAACTACATGCATGTATGGTGCTACAGCTATCTTCTCGGCCACTACTCGCGGTCGTAAACAAATTAAAAGGAGTTACACAGTCCTCGTCCATAAGGCTAGATTTAACACAGTCCTTCGCACGGGATATTCACTTGGCTTTCACTCTACACCTTTTATCAGCTCACCGAGCAAACCCTAGAGGACCATTGGTCCGTCGTTAAGGGCCTGACACCTGGTTCCAAGAGAAGAGGAGTTGATGATCTAATCATTCTAGTCGTTTGGATGATCTAGAAGGAGAGAAATACTTTATGGCACGATCAAGGGAGATTAAACACTGAGGAATTTCTCCAACGCGTTAAGCAGGAGTTCTTCGTTTGGTCCTCCTCTGAGATATCTAAGCTGGGAGACATCCTTTGTCCTGTCGATTTTGGGCTAACCTTCTCCTCCGGCTGTGTCTAATATCTACTTTTTTCTTTCTTGCCTTTCGGTCATTTCTGCCTGCCTCTCTCTGTCAGTCATTTCTCTAATTATAATTTAATCCTCTCGGATTCTCCTATGGCTTTCACGCCATGTTTATAACTCTAATCTTCTTAATGAATGAAACACAAATCTCATGCATTTTCGAGAAAGCATAATGTAGCCATGGTAAGAAGTTATTGAGTTGCATGCACCAGTCAGTTGATTCAAAAAACCTAAACTAATAAAGAAAAACGAACAATTCACTTATAATTTAGCACTCACTCTCTTGTGTAGACTTTGTCAGGTCTAAATCGTGGAATAGAAGTGGGTTGTAATTATTTTTTTAATTATACCAGTCGGGTCTTAAACTCAGGATTTCTTGGCTCTGATAACGTATTAAGTTGTATGCACCAACTAGTTCATCAAAAAACTTAAGTTATAAGGAAAGATGGGTAATTCAATTCACATATATTGCACAATATTGAGTTACTAGTAAAATACCCGTGCATTGCAATGGATTTTCAAAAAAAGGTAATACATATTATTAAACACGATCCAAATCATGCAATTAACATTAAAAAGAAAGAGATAGTATAGGAACATATGAAGGAAGCTCTCGATAGGTAGCTGGATTAATGCTCATCCAAAATAATATTTTTAACATGCAAGTCTAAATGCATTCTTCAGTAAAACAGCGAACAAGAGCCCATCTCTACCATTTCAGATAAAATACATCCTGGTACGAAGAACGACATGACAAGCAACATGACAAATAAAGCAAGTAGAACGATCGTGAAGTGGCTATGCATATTTGCATCCCATCGTGAAATATCATCTTGCAATCCCAAACAAAAAGTGAAACAATTGTGTAGGTTGCACTTATATATCTACCAATTTAACCCCCTCTCTCCTCATTCTCCCCATTTGTTCTCACCTCTCTCTCCCCCCCCCCCCTCTACTCGTGGCGCATAGCAGCATGGCATTCGACAGTGGGTTGTGGTGTGGCGGATGACGGCGCGGCATTCAGTGGCAGGTGGTGGCGCCACAGCTGGGGGTGGGTAGCAGCGCAGTAGGCGAGCATGGTTGGGAGAGGTTAGATCCGTGGTGAGAGACTGTCGAATCCGACGTCTTCATCGCCTCCGGCCGCTAGGTCCGCTATCTTCCTCAGCTTAGGGAACTGGATTCTAGGGTGACCTAGGCCATAGCCGCTGGATCCTGCGTCCCCAATGTTGGCACGCCGAAATGGCCATCTCCGAGGTTGCTGCCATCGGATCTACCGTCTGTGAGGTTGGTGCAACCGGATCCGCCATTGCTGAGATTGCCGCTCCAGATCTGCCCTCCCTAACCCTGCCAGCTTCACGGTTCTTTCTCACTTATGGTGGTGTACACCTTGTCCGAGCTAATGTACTTTGCCTCCCTTGTTCATCATCCATGTCGGTGTACTCCATGTCCCGGTGGCCGAACTCGGCAATGTACGCTTCCATTCCATCGTCGCCCTCGATGGTGTACACAATGCCTCATCGTCCACATCGATATGCTCCTCTTCTTCCGTACCAATGTGCTCTTCTTCATTGTACTAGTGCAGCAGCAGCATGACGACACACAAGAGGAAGGAGTAGCAGAGACTTAGAGGAGAGAGAACAAATCAAAAGCAGTTACTGTCTTTGCTGTGTGTGAATAGTTCAAAAAGTGGGAAATGTGATGAAGTGGTTAAGTGGGAATAAGTGATAGAGTAGTTTAGGACTGACGATACGAGCCCAAGTGTTGGTGCATGCAAGAAAAGACCAAATGTAGGAGGGTTGAACAGACAAACTCTCCTTTTATATTAGTAGAGACATGCACCGCCTAATTTGCTCAGAAGAGTAAGTTAATGAAGAAAGATAAACAATTCACTTATACTTTAACAGAACACCAACATTTATCTAAAGCCTACCAACAGGCATCACGAATTGTTTAACTGGATCAAGAACTGATGTACCTAGAAGAAGCACGAAGCAGAGAGAAACAACACGAATTATAAAACTGAGAGATTGGATCGTCGGGGTTCAGGATCCCACGGTCCCACCATCCCAAATTCCGAATCCAAGCAAGGGGCTTCCTCGATCGCCCTACCGCACGTGCAGGCGAAGACGACGACGGGATGGATCGCGGCCGCGGCGGCCGGCAAGTGGCACGAGACGCGAAACGAGAACGGAAGAGGAGGTGCGTGGGCTTGATGGGCACCTTTCTGATGCCGCGATGGAGCCCAGGACGTTGGACGCGCATGCGATGGTTCAGATCACATGATTCGGATTTGGCGCGGGCCGACAGAAGTGCACGGGTCCTCACGGGCTGTGCAATACGCTTGGGCTGTTCAAACAAGGTTCACCTGCTCAATGGGCTTGTAGGCTGACCTTCTTTACAGGTCGTATTTTGGGCCGTTGATCTCGTTTCTTTTTTTCTTTGGAGGGGAACTTCGACATGCAATTCTGCAAAATGCAAGTGCTTCAGAATTTCTTCTTCTTTTTTCTTCCAGTTTATCTTTTTCAGTTGTTGTCAGTTCAGTTGGTACCAACAATGCTCAAGTCACTGCATAATATAAATAGATACCTAAATTTTCTTGGCCATTAGATTAGATTAGCTGTAAGATGTATGTGTCAAATTCTGATCAATGGCGGACCCAGAACCAAATTTTAGGAGGGCTAGTGGGATATGACCAAGGTGACGAAGTTCTCCATAACACTGAAACCCCTAACCTCGCCACACCATGCTTGCATCACCCTTTCCTTGAAGAAATATTCGGATATGAAGTTTTAAGGATCCATACCCACAGTCCCGCATGCGGTGAGAACATAAGAGCATGGCTTGTATAACAGCTTTAGATTGTTGCACGAGTAGCTAGGTTTGTTTACATGATCTCCAAGGCATACCTCGTGAGTAACAAGAGTACGAGTAGTCCCAAATTCGGCTCTATCCCGGAGGAGCACGTCAAAACGATGCTCTCTATTGCCCATCACGTGCACCATTTGCAATTGGTCCTTCTCTGTCTTCGCCTCCATGTATACCGTAATTTTTGAGGAGTACGATTTTGTGGGTTGGTTACATGAAGTGCGACATTTGCATACCTCTCCCTGAAATAGCCGATTGTGATTGCAGAATACCTTCCACGATGACGACGAGGGGCTGAGAACCCAGTTGTACACCTCGGTAAGGTTAGTCTTCATTATGCCGTACCTCGCGTTATCCGTGTTGTGTAGTAGGCACTACTTCTCTAATGGCTCTCCCTCGATCCACTGCGAGAAACACTTGATGTTCCACGAGCTCCTCCTCCTCGGACCAGCTGCATCAAGCTCAACCAGTGCTGTGAGGCATTTGGGTTATGCCGCCCCAAGCATGGCTGATCCCTTGTTCCAGTCATCGACGTGCTTCCCTGTGTGCTTGTCCAACAATGCCCACAAAGCGTCAAATTTTCTCTGTTGGTTCTGCAAAGCCAGCCTCTTGAACAGCTTCATTAATGGTTGCTTCGGGAACTGCTTGAAGAAGTTGGTCCCCAGGTGACGAATGCACCATTTTTGTTCCTTATATCCGGCCAAAGAAAGAGCTCCTCATAGTCTTCCTGAAGTTTTCTTATGGACTTCACTATCTAGGCGTGGCGATCATGGATTACACATACACCAGAATGAGCACCGACAATTCTAACCCTCACATGTCTAGGGAACCACAACTAGCTATTGTAATTATCACTTTCCATGAGTGCGATGGCCAGGGGCAGAATTTGATTGTTACCGTCGACGCTAATGGCCATAAGGATCTAACCCTTGTATTTGCTGATCAAAAAGCTCCTGTCAATTGAGATCACGAGAGGCATATGCCTGAATGCCTCGATGCACACACTGAAGGCTAAGAAGGCCCTCTGCAACACCGTAAAACTTGGCGCCTTATAGATGGCTTGTTTTCATAGCAATATATGTGCCCGGGTTCTTGTCCTACAGCACCGAAAGCATACAAGGAAGGTTGTTGTACGCCGCCTCGAAAGATCCGAATCATTTTTTCCAAAGCTTTCTACTTCGCACGTCACGCCTTTGTGTAGCTAATCTTGTACTTGAATTTCTTCTCAATAGCCACCATGATGTGCATAGCCTCGATGTCCTCCTTCTCTACTATCTCTCCATACATCAAATTAGCTATAAAGGCGAACGTTAGGTTATGATGCCTCGGCAAAACACTAATAAGAATGCAGGAGTGCAGCTCCACCTTTGACACAATCCAGTGAGTCTCATACTTCGGTCTACGTCCTCCAAGGACAACTGGCCTGGTCGCACTTTACAGTGTACTGCTCCTAGCTAGATTTCACGATCTGAAAAGCCCGCTGCATAGACAGGGCCTATAGCTTGATGGAATACTGCAAAGATACCTTGTCAACAAATATTAAATGTAACCGAACCTCTATGTCATGATACTCCCACGGTGATTCATGCTCGTCATGCGCAACAACACCATCAACATCAAACCGGTTCCATTCTTATAGGATGGGAGCTTCGTCCTCATCGAAATTGTTCTCCTCGTCCTCCTGTATAGCTTCCTCTTCAGCCCAAGCCATCCGGTCATCGCTCTCCATTTGATGCACTATGTACTCCATATGCTCCCCTTCATTAGCTTGTCATGTAGGCTTACCATGCCGTGACTCTTCTTCCTCTCCTCCATGTACCACATTGGCCTCATCATGAGCAGCTATCTTCTCTTGACCAACATGATGGGCGCCTGAGCTGCTCACACCTCCCGGATGATAGCCGTCGGTACGACTTTGTATAACTTCTATTGGGCATGGTTGCACAAGCATTACACACGCGTATCCACGGCGCCGGCACCCTTGCACAAACCCCTTTCACGAAGCAGTGCGCATCAATGCTCTCAAGTCCCATCTAATGTCCGTGGGAGACCGGCTTCAAAGCCCTTGTCTGACAATGCTGCACATTTTAGGGTCCAAGGTGAAACTACGGGTGAGCCAATACATCACATCTGTGATTCGAGTATTCTCGCGTGTCCGGCTGTACCAGGGTGGCTTGCGCAAAACTGCTCAAGTTAACACCTTTCGAACCTTCATGAACGGTGCTGGCACCATAATGCACTTTCAATGTAGTGGGTATCAGCATTACTGATGTCTGCGTTCAAATATTTTTAATGTTCCAACTAGTTAAATCGCATCACACATTATAGATTTACTAATGTACTGTAATTTACATTTCAACGACCAATCGCCTATCATAACCAACTACACTACGCTCATAGCATAACCCATACTATTTGCACCAACACCCCTCTCATTCCTCCGACCCAATACGCATGAACTCCCTATCGGCTCCCACACGCACCGATGCCGCTCTTCTCTTGCTGCTCGAGCTCTTTTCTACTCTAAATAGTTCCTAATGGGTTTTGACAATTTACATGGCATATTGATTTAAATGCCAATATACCAGTTATAACGGTATGCGTGATTTTTCAATGTACTAACGACATTATATTCATTCATAATTAATCATAAATGTTACGTATTAATGTTTTGCACAAAGCGAACTATTTACTTCATACAAAGGTATTGACCAATTTTTTAATAATTACAATTTTCTACATATGCTTATTTTTGTACATAATATTGACTAAATTTTCTACAACTATAATTTTATACGGATGCTAATTTTATATAACTGTATTCACTAAATTTTCTACAACTATAAGTTTCTACGAATACTAATTTTCTATAACTATATTGACTAAATTTTCTATGACTATTTGCTTCATACTAAAGCTATGCTATTTTTTCTACAGCTATAATTTTCTATGGATCCTAATTATACACTAAATAAACTATTTACTTCATACAAAAAATATTGACTACAACATATAAAAAATTTTACCTCACGAAAATAGTAGAACCTCTCCCTCTCCTCTTCTCTTTTTTCTTCCTCTTCTCTTCTTTTCTTTGTTTCCCTTCTCCCTTTCTCTGCGTAACGGCGTCGGCGGATTTATATGCGCCTTTAGTTGCTAAAGGGTTAGGCGACTGGTCTTGCAATCGCTTAACGGTTGGGCGATTGGTCGCAGTCGCTCAACAATTCAGCGACTGCAATTATGTTGTCCAACGGCCCACGGATAGCTTGCATGTCGCGCGGCTGTTGGGCGTCAGGTTCTAGTCGTCCAACGATCCAGTGACCGGAGGTTATTCGTATAATTTTTTTTTGCGTGGATATATTTCTATTGTTTTGAATAAAAAATAAATTATTTACAAAAAAAATTCCTTGTGTTTCGTCTCGGTGTAACTTACATACAACCATGACATGTTAAGAAATGGTCGCAACTCACGTGCTCGCGGCGCCTGATGTGCTACAGTCAGTGAAACTTCATGTGCCGCGACGCAAGCGCGGACAAAAACCTCCTCATATCTTACTGCCATTGGGCAGACGTGCCATCTTGATACGATCAAGATCACTAGCCGTTGGATAAATAAACAAACGACCGCAATGCAGACGCATTAGCTGGTTTTAAAGAAGTGGCATTCGAGATTTGCTCTTCTCATGTAGATGCAATTAAAGATTTATTCTCGATGTGTCACTAATAAATGGGTTTAAGGCTATATGTCAGTAACATATAGAGACAAATCCTAAATGCATCTATTGACAATTACAAATTCCTAATTTTTCCTTTAAAAAACTGGTTCTGTTTGAATTCACCTCTAGGTTTAGGCACGCATACAGTACAAGACTACAAGTTTAGTACATTGGGCATTGTGCATAATCGCAGCAATTAAGCATGACTCCAACAAGCAAGTCAACGAGTCTGTATAAGAATTGAGAAATCATCATATGAAATAGCTCACTTAGCTTCTTCCTTCGACGTTTGAGGCCAACAAAGTCAATACCATAACGAGGCTCGTATATCAAATCATATATAGAATTACAAAATGAAGTACTCCTGCTGTGTATGCTATACTACATTACTACTCCTAATAAAGGAGTATTTTGGAGTTAAATTTGGCATGTTCCAACTGGGCAGCCTATCACTGCATGAATCTCGTGAACCATTTACTTATCAAGAAAAAAAAGGCAGTAGTCTCTTCATGGTAGGATTGCAACATGCATGACGATCCTTATGTTCTTCCCTTGAAATGAGTTGACGGCATTTTCAAGTTACATTAACTATATATAAAAAGATCAAGGAGGACACTAAAGTATGTATAATGGTGTGATGTTATCTTTCCATAAGTTTTCTCATGTAGGATATGAGATGATGTGGAGAAGAGAGATACAACATAGATAATTGAGTAATTTCTTATATAGTAGTCGACTATAATATAAAAAATATAGTGTACGTGCAGTAGTTGTCTATAGAGACATATAAAAATACAACACATTATAAGAGCTATCTTTAGTTTCGTTTATAGATGACACAGAGAATATTATAGATAGTAGTTGTCTATATTATTGTATATACCCTATAAAAAGTAGTAGAACGCATGGGATCAGGCATTGTGCAACACATCAGGGCATGATTCAAGAATTATGTTTAGGGTCGGACAAGTATTTTAACATTGTTTTAATTGGTTTCCTCCTCCATTAATTTCCTCACTCCATCTCCATATTTAACACTGCTCGTTCGTTTAACCAGCTGTCCTGAGATCTTCTTAACTACCCCCACGTCGACACATGCACAGGCAGAGGCAGAGGAACATACCACAACAAAGGCAGTAGCTAGGCGCAGTGCACGCATTGACCCGCCCAGAGCGCAGCTGGGTGTGCGAAATGGCGCCGCCAGCAAGCCGCGCCGTGCTCGCGGCCGTCGCTGCCGTGCTCCTCATCATCGCGGCCGCCTCGCGCGGCGCCGCCCAAGCGCTGCCAGATCCTGGCAGCCGGGCAGCGGATCACGACGGCGGCACGGCGTGCACGGGCACGGTGGAGGAGTGCGTTGGTGGCGGCGGCGAGGCCATGAGGAGGGAGCTGGGCGGGAACAACTACATCGGCTACGACGCGCTGCGGCGCAACGCCGTGCCGTGCTCGTACCGCGGCGCGTCCTACTACAACTGCCGGCCGGGCGGCCCGGCCAACCCCTACTCTCGGGGCTGCTCCGCCATCACCCAGTGCAGAGGCTAGGTTGGCTAGTTAGCAACCTCATGGCATCCATGGCCTGATGGATGTTCGGTTCTTGCAGCATGTAAGACATTTTTTTTCTTTTCTTTTCTTCTTCCCGGCGGTTCTGGGGGTTTATGCCTGCATGATTTGAGGCTGGTTAGTTGAGTTGACACGGAGCAAGTTTCTTGATCCATCCTTAGGGTCTGTTTGCATTGTCTGTTTTCTGCCTTCTACTTAAAGAAGTCAAAAGATAATATAAACGTCTAATTTTTCAAAACAGCTTCCCCACTTCTCTTACTATTGTCTTGTTTCAAAGACAAGGTAGGAGCTTAAGGACGTATCATACACCCACTCCTCTCGTTTTCGTCTTACACACACATCTCTCTCTATTTCCTCAATGCTTACTTTCTACTTATAGAAATTCAGTCAAAAGCTGTCAAACGTAGCTAATATGAACAAAATTTTTTGTAATTGGCATTGTAGGCGGCATGTATCGATCATGAATTCATGATTCATTTGTGCAGTGCTCGTATATAGCTCTCACCTTAATTAATTACTCTGTAACTAACTTTTCTGTCGCTCTTATGCGACGCCCCAACTTAATAGCTGTAGAGTAAAATAGCTTGCACTCGATATTTTCCCTGTTTGAAATGGTTGTGCTAGCTAGTAATTCTGTGAGACCTTGTCAAATGAAGAACGAAAAATATGTACGATGATAATTTGAGTCTAAATTCAGACGTACAGACTATGATCGATCCATGATATAAATGAGTGGTCCTGGATCTTGTTGTTAGTAATTTATTAGTAGGGTTCTTTTCACATGAAGAAGCTAGTTTAGTATGAGGACTGGCACCGACACTCTTTGGATGCGCGCACCATTTTCAGCCCAGATCGGAAGTGGGGACAAAAGGAGGTAGCAGAATCAGCAAGACAGGCTAGCTAGCTGACGAGGAATCTTGCAGCAGTTTGGTTTCAGAAGTTACAAACTTACTATTCCCTGGTTTGATTCCAAGAAACATGGTCTGCCCTAATTATACTGTAAAATTTAGCTGGATGTGATCGATCGATCTCCTGCAAACGATCACATTACCAGGCATATAGGCTACCGTGGCTGCCCATTGGAACTAATCCGTCCGTTGGAACTCTGGAAGCACAATTCGAGCGTCGCATTGGAATAATCCGGCCGGTTATGCATGGGTCTCGATGGAACCGTCGAGCGTAGACATAGCACTGTGGATGTCCCGACAAGTTCTGACCGTATGGAGCTGGAACTCGGAAGCACCTAGATCTTGTGAGCATCTGCAGTTGAGGTGTGGGAGCAAGCGGGCACTGGCAGCATCCGAACCATCACAGCCAACTGGCCTGACCGACCAAGCTCTCGATTGATTAGTAGCAAATCAATCAAATCAGCATCAAGCTGGTGAACAGCCAGCGGAGCCCAACAAAGCTGGAGCGGACGGGCACCGGAGGCTGGAGCAGAAGATGCAACTGTTCCAGTAGCAGCTGAGCTGCAGAGGAGGATTCGCGGGGGCAAAGGGAAGGAATCTTGGTGGCAAAGGGAGAAGCCAGCGGCAGAAGCGGAAACGCGTGATGGACCAGTACAGCATTGGTCGCCCGGCCCGCCATGCCGGCCCGGCCTTCCACTCGCATCGGCGTGGGCCGAGACAGAGCCGTGGGCGGCCCAAAAGTTACGTCGCGTTGGGCCACGCGCTCGGCGTACGTTCATGTCGGTTAATTGCGTTCCTCTCGGCAGTTAAAAGTTGGCCAGTATTTTTCTTTTCTTTTTTTTGTTTTTGCAAGGAAAGTTGGCTGGTAAATTTGATGGAGCACAAATTTTTAGTCAGTGTTTTCTTTAGCTCGATCGAGCAACCCCTCGGTCGGATGCCGTTCGAAGCATGTCGTCAGTGTTATTGGACTTTTTATGGATCCTCGTAAGTGCAAATAGTGGTAAAGTATGGTTTTATGAAGACTTAGGACCTCGTGGAAAGAACTGATATAAGGAGTCGAGTTTATAGGTTTCTGTTTTTTACTTTTTGGTGTATTATTAAGGGGTTCAAGTCTAGTAGCTTGATGTTTAGTAACTAGTTATGGTGCACACTAAATATTTTTAGTTCAATTCTAGTCAGAGAATGCCAAGAATCAAGTTGTGGTTGAGAGAATCTTAAGTTTGGATTAAACTTTAGCTGGATTAGAAAAATCAACAGAAGTGGATTATCTAAGTCAGACATACTATTGAAGTGTACCATTAGTCCAGAGAAGATATTTTGGTGCACTAAATATTTTACATTGAGGTGTATCATTCGACTCAAGGTGTGCTATTGAGATGGATGATTTGGGTTGAAACTTACCATTGAGACATATTATCTCTCAAGAGAGGATGTTTTTGGATAAGTTGAGAGACGTATGATACGGTTTGAGGTATACCATTGATCCAGAAGAGTTCAATTTGAGTGAAGCATTGATGCGGATGATCCGTGTCGAGGCGTACCATTGACTCGTATCATTGTTCCAAAGAGGTTCCACGGAGTGATTTCACTGATGCGGATGATCTTTGCTTAGGTGGATTATTTGGGTCAAGGCATATAATTTGGGTTGGCTTAACGGCTAATTTTTGAACCGTTGGAACCGAGGAAAATTGAATTGGGGAGGATGATCTGGGTCGAGGCGGATGATCCGGGTACACAGACATTTTTCAGGAAATGTGTTAAGTAGGCCATAGGAGAAAGTTTAAAACGGATTTCTCTGACATTTTTTTAAAACGGCCTATCGGAAAATTTTTTTGAAGTGATTTATCGGCATTCAATTTGTTTATATAAATATTTATACTAAGACTAAAATCCATTAACTGTGTCCGAAGAGAATCCACCCTTACTGTTTTCGTCGCCGACGCCCTTCATACACAACAAGGCACAGGTGGATCAGAGGCCCGTACGGCGGAATGCCTGGGAACCCACAGACCATATGACCAGCCCCCTGTGCTGCTGCCGGCCAGATCCTCTCCCTCGTGTGCCGGCAGTCAAATCTCTCACGCAGCCTAATTCCCTCAACCGTATGACTGTGCGGCCCATCTAGTCGGTGCAGCCCAGATGATGAAAATATTTGGCGTGGCCAATTTTCTAGGCGGGTAATTTTTAAAAAATTCTTTTTTGCAAGGAAGGATGGTATGTCATTAGTGGAGGGAATATGGTAATATGTTATTGATGTCTCATTGACATATGGATTTAGGATCCATATGTTAACCTTATAATGAGCGATATATAAGAAATTATGTAATTATTCAGGGGTATTTAAGAATTTTTTCCAACAATATTTACACCTTCTTCCGTTGGTTTCGTTGCACTAATTCAAAGTCACAGTTTAAGTCCACTCACAAGTCACAATAGAGAGATGATTATCATCCAAGGGCCAAGAGAAAAGATGATCATTATTCCATTTATTTCACCAGCAATTTCCAGTATTGTTCAACAGAAAGGCCTTTTCCTCTCCTTCGATTTTCCTTTTATTTTCCTACAGATGGCGTTGCTGTCGCCGAGACCAAATCACTTCCACGCCGGCGGCGAGCCATGTTTGCAAACCTTTGTGCACATGCACTGCGGCCAGATGGTGTTAGTGCAGTAGCCGCCGGTGAATCCCTCGTGGAGGCAGATCATGGCGCAGTTCTTGTTGCCTGTGCACCTCCCGCGGTACAGCTTGCTCTTTGCAGCGCAAATGAATGCTTCTGTGCCTGGTGAGAAAAAGGAAACCACAAACAAGTTAAAAAGGATCAAACTAATTAACTCGATCACGTCAACCAAGCATGAACGGTGGGTGATACATGTAGCCGAACTTAAAAAGAGATCGTTCTTTCAAGAAAAACAAGGCAGAAAAGGTTTGTTCGTTGTGTGCATATACTTGTCTCTTCTATATCCTGACAGACGCGATGTGACTCGCACTTACCGGAGACCAAAATGATGGCCATCAGTAAGGCAATGGAGAGCACGGTGCTTCTCCGGGATGCCATGGCTGGGGATCGATGGATGACAAGGGACTAACTGGACATGATATATATAGTAACAATGCACGAAGCCAAGCCACCAATGCTACTACTCGGCATTATTCATCCAGAAATGGATGTGCAAATCTTGGTTTCGGATTCTCAGCGCATTTATGGATTTTATGGACTCCAATGCAAATGCAAAGCAGCATTTATTGGATTTTCAACAGCATATCTATTTTTTGGCCATTTGCAAGCGTGATTAATGAAGGCGGAAAACGTAGGATTTTGTACAAGACACACACAGAGACTTTGCATTGATGTCATGGACGAAAGACGTAGTTTTCAGAACTGGTGGAGCCTAGTGTAGGCCAGACTGGCCCATAGCCCCTCCTGTGTTTGGTTAATCTCCATAATGAGATATACTACTTATTCCCTCCTTTTCATGTTTACTATTGGGGGGAGTGGCCCCTTCTCGATCCAAATGGTCCACGGCGCCAGCTGGACAGGCCGACAGCTTTATAGAAGCCCACAAGGTTAGGAAAATAACATATATATCTCTAAAAGAATATGCTTAGATAAGTGTGTTTGTGTAACTTTAAGTAGGAGAAAAGACATGTGTACATCTATAAAGATAGGGATAGGTAGGGGTATCTGTGTAATTAAGCCCCTATGGCTATAAATACTTGTTTGAGTGCACCATAGAGAAGGCAAGAGAACTCTTTTTTAGCAAAGGGTCAGATATCACCAACTTCCAAGATACTAGTATAGACTTCTATAGCCATCTCCAGGGTGTGTAAGGTTACGGGTAACCTCTCCACGGCCTTCCCGTAACCTCCTTCCTTTACTGTTTGGTGTGTAACCGCAATAGTTGACGCCGTCCGTGGAGACGGCATAGAAGCTAAGGTAAGGGTGGTTGAAGTCAATGGTGCCGAAAAAAGTGGAGACATCGACACCAAAGAGGGCGACGACCCTGAAGAAGGCGGCGGTGTTGGCCACCAAGTGAAAGAGAAGCACAACCTCTGAGCCTGGCGCGACAACAATGGAGGCAGCCTGTGAGGGACTCCTGGAGCAGTAGCGTACTAGTGCAACGGCCACGGAGCCAGCGATGACCAGTAGGGAAGGCCATTTGACAGTTATCCCGACAGCGGGGTCGGAAGAGCGAACGGAGGTAGTGGCCGGTGCAAACCCCGAAGTCGGCGTTGTCACTGTCACCACGCAAAGGGTGGAGAGGTTCCTCCGCCTACCGTAGGTATAAGCAGAGACGCCCTTGAAGTAATCTGTGGGACGAAACAGCAAGAACTAGTTGACCTACGGCAAGTCATGCGCGAGATGTGGGAGAACCGAACCACTTATGTCTCATTGATATCTCACTGACATATAGATCTAGGGTCCACCTCTCGCTGTCAGTGTTGTACTCATACTGGAGGAAGGCCCTATACAGCAGTTAGTGTATTACATGTCGGAGGTCGAAGACAATACAAAGAGCTAGAGAAGCTTGCGTATGCCCTACTCATGGCTTCGCGCAAGTTGTGGCACTACTTCATGGTGAATAACTTTACTGTACCCTCATCCTTCTCCTTGGGGAGATACTGCAAAACAAGGAATCAACTGGTCGCATTGGCAAGTGGGCAGTCAAGCTAGCCCCCTTCTCCATCACATATGTGGCATGAGCCACCATCAAGTCGCAGGTATTGGCAGACTTCATCACCGAATTAGGCCTGCCAGGAACTCTTGGAGCCAGTGTAGGCTCTACACACAGATGGGCATACTGTGCCGTCAGGGTCGACGTGGGGGCTATCGTCACAACGCCTAAAGGACAGAGCCTTTCCTACACCATGTGCCTTGGTTTTCCTGTGACCAACAACGCAGCAGAATATGAAGGCCTCTTATTCAGGCTACACAAGGCTAAGGCCCTCGGGGCTTGAAAGGTGCTCGTACACAACGATTCTCGCCTCCTTGCCTCACGTGTCGACAAGAATTATCAGGTCAAGGATCCTAATCTGACCAACTATCTCACGATGGTCTGTGTGAGGGAGTGCTACTTCTTGGGAATCTCCATCAAATCCATACCACGGGCTGCCAACGGCGAAGTAGACATGCTAGCGAAGCTCGCCAGTCAAGGAAGAGATCCACCTACGGGCATCTTCTTCAAAGTCCTGAATTCCGCGGTGGTCCCGACCTTCCACTCGTATCGGCGTCGGCCGAGAGAGAGCCCAAAGGGAATGGTGGCGGCTCAAAAGTTACATCGCCTCTTGGGCCAGCCAACCCCACGCGCTCGGCGTACGTTCGTGGCGGTTGATTGCGTTCCTCTCGGCGGTTGAAAGTTGGCTAGTTTTTTTTTTTCTTTCTTTTTTTTTGCGAGGAAAGTTGGCTGGTAAATTTGATGGAGCACAAATTTTAAGTCAGTGTTTTCTTTAGCTCGATCGAGCAACCTCTCGGTCGGATGCTGTTCGAAGCATGTAGAATTCGCAGGATTACTTGGTTTTGATGATTAATCACTCTTAAATCATTATGTTAACCTTGATTTGAGTATGATTAGATAAGTTAGGTCTTAACGATGGATATATGTTTTTATGGGACTTTTATGGATCCTCGTAAGTGTAAATAATGGTAAAGTATGGTTTTATGAAGATTAAGGACCTTATGACTAGAGCTATTTGTTTTACTTTGACTGAAGGGGGTGTTCAATTCTAGTTGTTTGGTGTTGAGTAACTAGTTGTAATGCACACTAGATCTTTCTAGCTCAGTTCTAATCAAAGAGTGCCAATAATTAAGTTGTGGTTGAGAGGATGTCAAAGTTTGGATTAAAATTCAGCTAGATCAGAAAAATCAACGGAGACAGATTATCCAAGTTAGACATATTATTAGTCTAGAGGATATTTTGGTGCCCTGAGTATTTACACTGAGGCATATCATTTGGCTCGAGGTGTGCCATTGAGATGGATGATCTGGGTTGAAACGTACCATTGAGACGTATTATCTCTCTAGAGAGGATGTTCCTGGACAATTTAAGAGTCAGATGATATGGTTTTAAAGAGGTTCCATAGAGTGATTTCACTAAGGCGAATGATCTGGCTCAGGTGGATTATTCAGGTCAAGACGTATAATTTGGGTTAGCTAAACGGCTAATTTTTAAACCGTTGGAACCAAGGAAATTCAACTGGGGTGGATGATCTAGGTCTGTAGATATTTTTCAGAAAATGTGTTAAGTGGACCATAGGTGCTTAAGTTAGCTCTCTTGGGACTCAAATACAATGACTTACATATTGAGGAGTTTAAGTGCACTCAAGAGCTTTAAGTTGAGATTTTGATGGTGTAAAAGAGTAGATTAGGCCTTTGTGTGCATCACTCTTAATTGCTTGACCTTGCTGGTTCAAGTGACACTATTGGGCTTATTATTCTTGAAATTTGATGATTCCTTGATGGCTTGGAGGCGTGCTCTTGGTAACCTTCCAGAGAGGAGCCTGTGGAAAACACCAGAAGGGCTGCGAAAATTTGGATTCCACATATTCGGAGAGGAGGACTACCATGAGTAGATTATTGGGATCCTTGCATGGGTTCAAGTTGGAGCTATACTCTTACGAGAGTGCTCTAACAAGGATTAGGGTAGATCGCAAAATTTCCACTTATGACTTATGGCTTATACTATAGTAACTAGTTTCAAACGATGCGTTTTTTTAAAAGTGGAGTCAATAGGAACATTATAGGTAAAAGTGTACTGAATTGAACTGTACCAGCCAAAATCGTATGCGACTATTTTTCTCTACATACTGCCTTTTGTGAAGAGTCAGAATTCAAAATTTAAGCCGTAAAACCATAAATCACAACCCAAAAGAACCCACCCGATAATATACTCCAATCCATCCACAAATGTAGGTCATTTTTTATTTTTCACGATCAATAATACAAGACTTTGACTATAATTTATTATTATAATATACTAGTAGTAATAATAATAATATATTAAAAAGCATTTTGGAAGATAAATCCAATAGCATTATTTTAATGCAATTAATCTATATACTTTAATATATATATTAATGATCAAAGTTTCAAAAACTTAACCACATGAAACCCACGATGACTTATATTTGTGAACAGAGGGTAGCAAAATAATTAACGATGCACAGTCAACCATCGAGCAACCTCCATAATGAGAGACTCAAACGATAAATCGATCGAGAACGAACACAAATGACAAATTTGTGGCAAGGATGATGAGTAGTAATCCCTCCGTCTAAGTTTATAAGTCATATTTTCTCTTAACACATAGACCAAGGAGATAGTGAAAATGATTAGATTACCTCTAATTATTATTTTTAAGCAATATATTCAATGTAGGCATATAGAGAATAGCAAATAAAGTTGTATATTTATTAGGGGTATAAAAGAAACACCACATTAATTTTGTATTGGAATATGCAATATATCCTATATTTATGAACAAGATCATAAAGTATACGTCATATAAACTTAGATAGAGGGAGTACTCATTTATTATTACGTCGCCAGTGCATAAACGAAAAAACCATCTAGCAGCCTCCGTAACGAGAGACTCAAACGACAAATCTATCAAGAAACGAACACAAATGACAAAATCATGGCAAGGATGATGAGCACAGATTAATTAAACGTTCCGCTCTTAATTCATCCTTTCCCACGGACACGGGATGATTAGTCACTCAATCAATTGGTAATACCCATTGCTTCCGGCGGCGGCGGTTCCTTGCATTGTTTGGTACACAAGCACTGGTGCTTTTTTGCCCATGGCCAGAACAAACTACCATCGTTGTCATCGTCGAGACCGTCGGCTTTTTTTCCTCTCGCACTGGCCGCTGGTGAATTTCTCATGAATGCACGTAGTAATGCAGAGCGAGTTCTTGCAACTTTTGCCTGGAGGGTAGCGATGGCTTGGGGGAGCTGCATATTCGAAGCGCCTCCGCACCTGCACCACACAACGATACACACATGTATGTATGTATGTATGTATGTACGTACGTACGTACGTACCTATACATATCGACGTTGGTACCATACGAATTTCGGCCCTAGTATATTTGTTTGTATCACAAGAATTTAACGAAGAAATTCGCTATATATGTATGTGTATGAATTAACTTAGTGAGCGTATAATAGTATCTTATGAGCTTACTGTAGGCCATGAGGAGGCAGCCAGCGCTTGTGCCTTGTTGAACGCCATGTCTGCATGAGGTCCAAGGCCAAGCCAAGCTCGATTGGCCTTTGATGGGATGAGAGTAGAGATGGCAACGGGCACAAATCCGTTAGGTTTTGCTATCTCAAATCTGTACCCATGAAAGTTGGACGTGCCCGCTAAAAAACTCATGCCCGTGACGGGTGCAGATTTTTGCCCAGACCCATGCCCACTGGGTTAATGGGTACCCACGGGTCGCCCGTGGGGTCAGTAATGCGAACTGCAACAATGGTTAATGGAGAGGAGGAAGAAGTTCACCGACCATCTTCGTTGGAGCCGGAGGGTTGCGCCATGGCCAAGAGCCTACTGCTGCGATGCGCGTTGGCTGCGCCATGGGGGTGGCGGGCTGAACTGGAAGGCGAGGCGACGGCGAGGGCGTGCGGGAGGACGAGCGTGCGGCGAGAGTGGCGGGAGCAGGAGCGAGAGCTGCGGGACGGGAGGGCGAGCGTGGAGACTGCCGGAGACCGAGCGCGGAGCGCCAGATGCGCCACCGCTGCGGCGGCTGTTGAATCGGGGTGGGGACTGGGGAGGAGTGAGTAGTGACCGTGATCGAGTGCTAGCTAGGGTTAGCCGTATGGGTAATGGGACATTGCCGCATTGGATTTGGGGGCTTGGGGCTAAATGGCTAATGGGCTATGGGCTGGGCTGGTTTGCCTGGGTTTATAACTCCTACGGATCGGTTTATATTACCCATGGGTTTACGGGTTTGGGTACTATAGGAACATACCAGAACCCGGCAGACCCGATGGGTTGGGCTTTTTGCCCATTAAGAAACCCATGGGTTAGGAAATTGACTCTGACCCATGCCCTAATAGAGTAAAAACCCACTGGGTATCGAGTTTCGAGTACCCATTGCCATCTCTAGATGAGAGTGCCATCTGACCCCTCTCTGCCTCTATGCTGGAAAGGGAAGAAACCATTCAAATCCATGCTCGATGTCAGAAAAGAACTCAAATCATTAGTTTTGAGCTTTTCTAATGGCAAGAAAGTGCTCTACCTCATTGTCACTGTAAGCATTCCATAACTCAATAAACTATTAGTAGTTAACTACACGTTAGGGGAGCTAGCCCGTCCGAGGAGTGTGTCATCTACCTCGCGCTGCCCCCGGGCGTGCCAAACGGGGTCGCGCACTCAGGGGCGCGTGAGGAGGGTGGCGTGCTTCCCGGCCACCGGATGAGACCAAAAATAGTATTTCTCACTAATAGAGACCACATCTGGTATCTTGGTGGCACAAATGGCCAAAAAAAGCCAATAACTTCTATTTATAGAGGTTTTCTTGGCCTGCATTTAATGCCCGAGATGGATACGGAAATGCAAGTGTTGGATCTGAGCATTTCTCTCGCGTGTATGAATGCAAATATATCTAGTAGCGCATATGCATTACTCCAATACATAAACTATGAATATGTATCCATCCAAAATATGCATAATGTAGACTACATATTTGCCGCACAACATTAACGGTAGTGCAATTTAGAGAGTAGTAAATTTGTAAAAAAACGGGGGGGGGGGGGGGGGTTATAGCGAACAACAAGAGTTAGTCTCATGCAACAAATTGATGGTTATTCTTGCTTGCATGAAAAAAATTTCAAAGCAGTTGTTTAACATTAAATACACTGGGATGCTGAAGCAACGGTTGCTATGAAGGGTTTTGAAATGGGGCATTCAAGATACAGTCACCCTCCCCCTCCCCTTCCGGTGGCCTCGTGGCGGCGAGAGGGACGGCAGGCCACCCCGGCTGATTGTAGAGGTGGTATATCTACTATTTCCCTTTACTAGTTTCTGGTATTTCTCTTTGTACCTTAATGGTTGCCTTCATCCTTTGGTGGGGAATCGCCGCACCACCGACACCATGCGGCTCTTCTCGTCAGTTGTTGCCACCGTGAGCATCGTTGTCGCCGATTTGTTGTCAAGGACATGAGGTCCGATTAAATAAACTTTCTCTGATGCCCAGTCTCGTCTTGACGGCAGTAGGCAATGCTGAGCTTCTCTTCAGTAGGCTCTTTGGTGCTCTGCTACCTCCTGGGGATCAGCTAGGCCTGGAGCTCCGGCTGGACCCTTTGGTTACCCCTTAGCACCTCTACTCGTTGCCGAGGTAGTACCATCTTTATCGTATGTCTATCTCATATTAGCTTTGTCTCATATTAGCTTTGTCCTATTAGCTTTGTGCTATGAGCACCTCTTATTTTTTTAGTCCTGGGTCAACTAGTTTCCGTCGGGTGTAGATTTAGGTCCCCTTCTTTCACCTTATGGTTTCCTTCGAATAAACAAACAGGACGGCTTTTCCATCGTCTTTTTAAAATAGCTTATCAAGACCGTTTTTTTAAAGTAGTTTATAGATATTCGATTCGTTCGCATAAATAATTATACTAAGACCAAAATCTATCAACTACAGTAAAAAAACCCACTGTTTCGTCACCGGCACCCTTCATTCACAACAAGGCACAGGTGGATCAGCAGCCCGTACGGCGGAATGGCTGGGAACCCACATCGGATCCTCCCTCTCCCTCGTGTGCACGCGGTCAATCTCTCACGCAGCCTAGTTCCCTCACCCATATGACTGTGCTGCCCATCGAGTCGGCGCAGCCCAGATGACGAAAATATTCCGCGGGCCAATTTTCTAGGCGGGTAATTTATATTTTTTATTTTTGTGAGGAAGAAAAGTGTGTCATTAGTGAGGGGAATATATTAATATACCACTGATGTCTTACTGAACTTAGTACATTTTTATTATAATTTTTATATAGCCACTGTTTTTAAAAAGTACATTATTTAAAAGTAAATTACTATAGCACATACAAACTAAAGCCAAAGTGAAGCACTTCTGAACCCACCCGATTATCATCCAAGGGCCAAGGGGAAAGATGCTCATTATTCCATTTATTTCAGTATTGTTCAACAGAAAGACCTTTTCCTCTCCTTCGGTTTTACTTTTATTTTTCTACAAATGGCGTTGCTGTCGCCGAGACCAAATCACTTCCACGCCGGCGGCGAGTAGTCGACACGAGCATCACGCGGCAGTGGCGAGCCATGGTCGCACAACTTTGTGCACATGCACTTCGGCCAGATGGCGTTAGTGCAGTAGCCGCCGGTGAAGTCCTCGTGGTGGCAGATCATGGCGCAGTTCTTGTTGCTTGAGCACCTCCCGCGGTACAGCCTGCTCTTTCTAGCGCACAGGAATGCGTCTGTGCCTGGTGAGAAAAAGGAAACCACACACAAATTAAAAAGGATCAAACTAATTAACTCGATCACGTCAACCAAGCATGAACGGTGGGTGATACATATAGCCGAACTTAAAAAGAGATTGTTCTTTCAAGAAAAACAAGGCAGAAATTAAAGGTTTATTCGTTGTGTGCATATACTTGTCTATTCTATCCTGACAGACGCGATGTGACTCGCACTTACCGGAGACCAAAAGGATGGCCATCAGTAAGGCAATGGCGAGCACGGTGCTTCTCCGGGATGCCATGGCTGGGGATCGATGGATGACAAGGGACTAACTGGACATGATATATATAGCAACAATGCACGAAGCCAAGCCACTAATGCTACTACTCGGCATTATTCATTCAGAAATGGATGTGCAAATCTTGGTTTTGGATTCTCGGCGCATTTATGGATTTTATGGACTCCAATGCAACTGCAAAGCAGCATTTATTGGATTTTCAACAGCATATCTATTTTTTTTTTGTCAGATGCAAGCGTGATTAATGAAGGGGGAAACGTAGGATTGTTGAAAGAATCCTAACCCTAAATATCTTTGACCAGTACCATTAGCAATAATTAAAATTTTAATTAAGAATTATTGCAACACAGTAACTACAAAGGAATAAATTATAACCTTTAACTCAAATTTCAAAGAACTAGACTAAAGCTAATTATTACAACCTTTTTACAAAAAAAATGGTGCATAAGAAAAACTAATTTCTAAAGTTACAGTTGCAATAATCTATTAGCTAAGCTAATTGGTGCATTGCATTCCCTTGCCTTGTTCCTGCAAGTAGCCAACGTTAGTAACCCAAGCCGACCACATCAAACCGTCTTCTTTTCTTTTGCAATCAGAGAGCAATCCAAATAACAATCCAAGGGAGAATAAAAAGAAAGAGGGGAAAAGAGTTGCCGTCGGTACCCTCAGGCTATTAGAACCAATTAGAATGGCATTCTTAGAGGTTTTCAGACCGTCCCTGGCCGGTCAATGCCTCTCACCATTAGTGGGCTTCATCATCCAACAATTAAAAGTCCAAAGCCCTCATTGTCTAACTTACCTTAGCCCGCAGAAAATCCTAGAATAGTACTCAGCCCACATTTAGGACCTCCGGTCCGGAGCAACAGAGAACCAAGACTCAAGGGAGGATAAGATCGGCGCTGCCCAGCTATGCACAGCCAAGCTCCAGCCGCAGCAGAGAGAGGAGGCCGAAACCTCCTCATATATAAGCCCCAATCCAGCCAATCGCCCACATCACCCACTGCATTTCCAGAAACCATTGATAGTGAACCAGCTAAGAGCTCACAAGCACACAGAAAGCCCCAAGAACAACCAAGAACGGCTAAGAATACAAGAGCCCCAAGCCAAGCGAGCTATTCCCATTCATCTCTACTCTCGGCCGAAGGCTAGAGAGCTAAGCCACCACAGCCTCAGCCATCGAGTGAGAAGAGAGGAGTGTTGGAGAAGGGGAGGCAGTACGTAGAGGAAGACGAAGGCGAGCGAGGACCACGGGACAAGGAGGTCGACAAGGTGCACCACCACAAGCGGAGACCACCATAAGACGATGTCCCCGACCATGACAAGTACCTCGACCACACCTTCATCCATGTCTACGACTGCGTGAGGACTGCACCATGATCCCCACCAACTGAACACTTTCCATTCTCAGTCCGACACACAAGTAGGCCCACATCCCTCCCATCTTTTCTTCCCTTTTTGGTTTCGTCTCGAGTAAGCACACAAGACGCTCGACACTACTCCTCCTCGGCTCATCCGGTTGAGCCAGACAGCTGAGGAGGGAAAGCCCACCTAGCCCAACCGGTGGCTACCACAACAACCGGCGGCCGTCCTAGCATCGTGAGCACCCTTGGGTTTGGAGAACCACTCTCAGGCACGAGAACCCCAAGCCCGAGTTCTGTCAACACAGCCACTAGGATTCCCCAAGGCCAGGTGTGGTAAGGGATGTAAAAATGTAATAAAAACATAGACTAAAACCAAAATGCTTAAGCCTAGGGGGAGGTAAGAGAAGGTAGAACTGGAGAATGAGCGCAACCGAACCACAGCCACAGCCATGCCCAAGCCCACCGTAGCAATCCCTAGCCAACGGCATCCTCTTGAGGGTGATGAGGATGTTGAGGGAACCGTCGGGTAGTCGGAGGCCAAGTAGTCGAGTAGTCAGAGGCCAAGTAGTTGAGTAGTCGGAGGCCGAGTAGTCGAGTAGACTTAGGTCGAGTAGCAAGTCGTAGTCGACACCGAGTAGCAAGTCATAGTCGACACCAAGTAGCAAGTCGTAGCCGAAAACTGAGTAGTAAGTCATAGTCGGAAGCCGAGTACCCGAGTAAGTCATAGTCGAAGGCCGCATAGTCGTAGTCGAGTAGTCAAAGTCACTGTGTAGCCATCGAGTAAGTCATAGTCGGAAGTCGAGTAGTCGTAGTCGAGGAGTCGGAGCAGTTGAGTAGCCATAGCCGTAGTCGGAGGCCACATAGTCGTAGTCAGAGTAGCCGAGTGGTCGGGAGAGTCGAACCACCGCAGATCCGGTAAGCTACCGCTAGATCCAGCGAGTAGCTGCTAGAACCGGTGATAAGGAGCGACGATAGCGGTAGATCCAACGAAGAGCGACCTGAAGGAGCTCAGATATGTCCGGACCTGATATATTACACTTGCACGCATCTAAAATCAATCCAAAGGCTGCCGTGGCGCGCGCGCGCACACACATACACACATACATGATGGTGAAATGATGAATTCTGATTATTTTCGTTCAAGTTTCGCTCCTGAATGGAACAGTCTTTTCAAAATAGCTTATAAACATTCAGTTCATTCATACATTTGTACAAATGCTCGCACTAAAAACAAAAGATATCAACAACAGCCATCCACAGCCGAAATGAACCTAAAGTGATTCCACGCGAACCCAACTTGGGTCCCATGAAGGTTCAACTATCGAATTGCATGCCACTGTACAACTCATTACACGCTTGAAAACGTGACTAAACAGTATCGCAGTCGAAAAATATAAATTATGGACTACAAACATTACCGTGACATCACCAACCTTGCAGGAATTATTTCCATACTACTGTTTCTTTTTTCCTTTTTTTTTTTTTGCATAAGACCCATACTACTGTTGTTTCTCGATGTACAAGGGCAATTTTTGGCTTAGACAAGCTGGACTACTGCAGCAATTCTCAGGGCTCCACCCTGGAGAAGATCCGCCAGTTCATCGAACAGTATAGCAGTGCGCCAACCCCACCCTTTTGGAGCTTTGGGTAGGAGCGTGCCAGCCTGCTTCAGGCTTCCAAATATCATCACCTCTCTCTTCGATGGGCAGATGAGCTAAGAGCAACAGACAAATGGCAAAATAAACCACAGATAGTATCACAGTAAAACAATAAATGAATAAAACTGAAGCAGATTATACCTGATACCGAGCAGTGACCTTTTCCCGGGGGTCTACATACATGTGGGCCTGAGGAAGAGAAGTATACATCAGTTGACCACATTGTCTTGTGACAAGCCGACGAATGAATATCACTCACCTTCCTCAAGGGATCTAACAACTCAGCCTTGCGTCGGTGGAGAAAAAGTCCTGCATTATCAATTTATTAAATGATACATTATTTTGGACAATCAACAAAGGCGACAGGAAAATATGACAGAATCAGATAAAAAAAATATTACCAAGGGTGCGATGCCCATGAGGATCCTCATCATTGAAAGCCTGGACACTTACCTGCAAATATTCATGTCTATTACCTAACTCATTTAGGCCATAAGAAGCATGGATAGATGTAAGACCAGAAAGTTTACCTTCCACAGAGAGCCTGCATAAAATAATTCTGTGGAATGTTTCACCTGCCCATCTGCAAGCTTGTGCACATCTTCAAACTCAACCCTGTATTCAGTTATAAACTGGTCAAGACTTCACAGAAACAGGAAATTACTGCACGCATCCAGTTTCAAGTTAATGAGGTGTGTAGGGAATAAAGAAATTGATAGCAGAACATGTCTTGGTTGACTAGTCTTATCATTTTTGCTGTGAAATTTTGTTATTTTTCCTGCATTTGGTAAAGATAACCAACAGCCAACTGAATAGTCTATAAAAAATATTCAGATGACTTGGAATAGACCTGGCATTCAGATAAACACCATACAGAACAAGTCAGTTTTTTCCCCTGGAACTCTGTCCAAAGAGGTGATGTTATATAATAGCAGAAACAGAATAAAAAGGAAATCTTACCCAAAGCGGAAAGGAGGAAAATGACTAAGCGGTGTTTTCATGTCCAGTGATATAGTTGCATCATCTGTAGCTTCCCAACTGGAAACAAGTTCATGCTCTTTCGACTCTTTCATCTGGAGAGAAGAACCACCTGGAGTGGAAACGGAAGCAGCACCAGAATATCTAGTTTGTATGCCTGTCTCAAATATACTTTCTGCCTGATGATGAGAAGCATTATTTTCCTGGCTAAGATTAACCAATGCAGTCAGACCATCTCCAGAAATATCTCCATTGTGGTCAACTCTAGGTTCTGATTCATCATTGGCAAATGATTGCTGACCATTTCTTGAACCGAGCCCATAAGGAACACGAGAGAAGACGTAACGTGTAGGAGCCCAAGCTGCACCATGCACATTTGAGTTTCCTCTCCCAATACCAGCAAGTCCATCAACTGCTCCTCTTACGTTAACACGCACAGGCCCATACACACCATTCCCATCACCTTGGGCATCCGCAAGGTAGATATTACCTATAGCACCCGAAGCACTGCTCCTATCATGCTCCTGCCTGTAGTGGCTATGAGAACTCACATATGCTTGTTTACAAGCACAAGAATTGCTTGTAAGGCAACAGTTTCTGCAAGTATCAGCAACTATTGCTTGCACTCTGTGACACAGAAGCATCTGCATTAACAAAGCACCAAAGTTTTAGACGTAGTCTTAGAAGCAACGAAGTATTAAAAGGCAGAGATTAGACTAAAAACCTGTAGCCAAAGACCATCATTTACAGCTTTGCAGGGAAATCCAAACTCTTCAAGTTGCTTACGAACACTTAACAATGCATCAAATGACATATTACAGTAGAGAAGAGAACCCCTTTCAAATATATTCATAAAAGCGTTATATTCATCAGCAGAAAGACAAGAACTTCCCCTAATGCATCTAATCTGCTGCCGACCAACAACCCTACCACCCCAAAGAGGTGCAGTGGGCCTTCCCCACTCAGTAGGAACTAGCCCATTACTGGAAAAAGTTCTTGAGAAGTAATTCTTTGATTGCTCACTAGAAAGCCATATATTTTCGTTAAATTGATAAGAAGTGCTTTCTCCAGATGGTCCTCCTGTGGAAAGATCGTTCTCCATCCTCTTGGAAGCTTCAGCATTCTACAATTTTGAACAAATAGTACAATCTTAGTGTATTTCTCATGCTTGTATTAAAGTAATTTATATGACAATATAAGGAAAACGCATAGCATATTGAACAGAAGCAGAAATTTTGCAGCATCCCCTTACTTGCGCGATGGAGTATGGTGTGCTATCCTGTGGAATTACCAAATTTGGAATGTCAACAATGTTATGGGCAGTTTTACTCTCCATGTTATCATGCAACTTCAACTTCTGCAATTCAGACTCCTCACCAGCTTCATTCATCGGACTCTTTCCCTTCCTCATGGAATGATCAGCATTTGGTGAGCTTGCTGTAAGGTTCAAATTTTCATTCCCACTCACTTCTACATCAGACATAGTGACCTTTGCAAGTAGAGCAAATAATGCGAGCTCAAACCTTCAAGTTGCAAGAAGAGTTGTTGTTATAATTGGGCTTCTAAATCGTAATACCATTCAGTAGACAAGTTAAGAAAAAACTTACCGTTTCTCCTCATTAGGTACCCACAATTCATCAGATGTAAGGAGAGCATGCAAAGTTTGAGAAGAAAGCTTTGGAAGCACCTTTCAGCAAAAGCAAAAAAAATGATAATCAACATTATGGTCAAAAAAGCTACAGAAATGTTAAAAATCAATGTAGCACATATGACATATTGAGGATTGAAATTCACCCAAGTCCAACCATATGTGTCAGCATTCACGTTGTAGCAAAGTAAAAAACCAAATAAATTCAAACGATTCAACCTAGAAAAGCTTTCTAAGCATTTCTTGTACCCCAACAGCTGCATTTGTACTGCAATCCCCAATCACTGGAACATAGTCTTCATGCTAAAGATTTTAATACTACAACAAACATTCAGTTCATTCATGCAATACACAACTAGCCATAGATGAAATTTTACGCATGTATGATAAGTTCAATCAACAAATTCTTAATTAGGTGAGCTCTACAATATAAAATTACTGATAAAGAATGTATCGGAAAGCTGGCAGTTACCAAAATTCCTACAAGAACAATATATTTGGGAAGTGCCCTTTTTTAACCAACAAAAGCCCCCTGGATGCTCCTTACCTCTCGTAGCTCCAGAGTGGCACTTTGACAAAGATAACCCCAGCAAGCATTTCTGACACGTTCTCCATCACTACCGTAATCTTGACTCTCCGCAAACAACTAGAACATTAAGAAAAGAATAAGGCCAGAGAAAAATGGTTAAGGAGGAGACAAATTATGATTATTTCATTATAAAAAATGTCCTCATCAATATATATGGACCCAAAGATAAGCCAATTAACAGTAATGGACTAACCTGATATTGTAAAAAGTTTAGTAATGGACTAACCTGATATTGTAAAAAGTTTGATGTCCAAAGCTCAGAAATTATAAAATCTGTACATATTGTACATAAATCCTGAAGTAGACCATTTGTAAGACAAAATAATAGCAAAGAAGTAAGGCACAGAAAAAAAACTCTCGAATGAAGTAGACCTGAAGGTCCAGAAATGATGCAGCTGCAAGTACACGAAACGCATTGTTATCATTAAGCTTGGGGGGCTGCCCATAAAGATATGCCAACGCAATTGCAATTGCCTCTGAATCAACATTAGCATCATCTATATGCAAGACCACTGTAGGTGCTCCAGCCTCCCTCCAAGGACCATGTAGCATATTCCTGACAGTCATTTTTATACAGAACTTGCTTAGCAATTTCAGTTTTTACTACAGTATCAATCTGGCCAAATTAGGCTATGCCACTGATAGGAAAAGATTATAATCCAGCGAAATGAAGAAGTTTGGCTGCGGAAGTAGGTTCCCTTATATGTTGAATGAACAACTGAAGGCAGATAGAGAAGATATAGGAACTGAAAGGCATTTAACACTGCGATGTTTCATCAAACTTCTATACGTATTATGAGCAGAGTGCCAGAGTCCCATTTGAGCATTAAGTTCTACTGAAGGGATCAAATCCAACAGGGCATCTAGTTGAGTCCCATTATATGGGTGACGGAAGAGAACCAGCTTGATCCTTGAACCTTGCGGTAAAAGCCGAAATAAGCATGAATCTAAGATGATCATTAGAGTGGGATAAGTACATTTTTTCATGTTCTGACTGATGATGCCTCTACCCCATCCACAGGTTCCGGCCTTGGAAACTCAATTGGATCACTATTCACTAACTAGCCATCCGACTTCCATCAACTCCATTTTAGCTTCATTCATTTGTACGACAACAGGAATTTCAAAGAGCGCAAACTTGTACATTTGAAAATTCAAATATGAAATTTAACAAGACATGCCTACCTAAACATTTGCTAATACCAGAATAGATATTAATATTAACTTTCCACTTCTCAAACTACACTAATTTGCTGTAATTAACAACAAAATTGGTCCCTAAACACTCATTTCTGCGCAGATTCTTCTGGTAAACATTTCAACAGAGGATCATAGCACGAGAAAAGTACATCTCAAAGGAATCGAGCATCCCGACCACACGAAATAGACAAAAAAAATTCCACTTTCCAATAGAAATGCGATTCTAATCTCCAAAGCAATCCTAGAAGCTCAGATTACAACAGCAGATTCGATCCCCCACGGAATCCACGGCTACACGAGCCTCAAGGCCCCGCGTTCGAGAAGCTCACCTGAAGTAAGCGCTGCGGGAGATGATGAGGCGGTGGAGGCGGTAGGTGGCGCCCATGGCCTCGACGACGACGTCGGAGAAGGCCCCGGACCCAAACCCCTCCGCCTGGACGTGGTCGCATAGCGCCGCGAGGTTGCAGTCCACCAGCCGGAGCTCCGCCGCCGAGACCGCCACCTCGTACGGCCGAGGCCCCGCCGGCGCGGGCAGGGGCGCCGCGGTGGCCGCCCCCTCCGCCGGCAGGTGCGGCTGCGGCGACGCCGACATCGGGATGGGGCTAGGGTTTTAGTGGAGACGTGTCGGTGGGATGGGGAGTGAATGATGAGACGGGGGAGGGGAGAGGGACGAGTCGATCGGGAGGTAGAAGAAAGCGTTAGTTAGGGTTTGGCTTTGGGGCGGAAGGAGGAACATTTTTACAGTTACTGTCACGATTCGCGAGATTTTATTTTTCTGTTTTTGACAGTTTTATATCGGTTTTTGTTTGGGTTCGTCGGAACATAGGAATTCTTTCGAAAATTAAAATATATCCTGTGAATTTTCTGCGTTCTAAATTGAGCCTAAAAGGTTCAAGTAGCTAGCGGCCTAAAGTTATGCAAAAGGTCCCGAGTTTATCTTATGGGCCTGTTTTTTTTAGCTGAGATTGAGACTTATGATTTTTAGTTGCGCCTTATAGGTTTTGGGTTATTTATACGAGAGATTACAGAGTAACAGAAACTCACGTACGGTTTTTACCCATATAAATGAAGTCGGCATAGTATATACTACAATTAACTAGTCCTCCCTATTCACGGCAGCGAGAATTTTGATGTTTCTTCTAGCGATGGCTCTAGACATGGCGACGTACAATTGCCCGTGAGAGAACACCGGATTGAGGAGGTAGACATTGACACTCAGGATTGTCTGCCATTGTGCCTTGTTGATCGTCATTGTGAAGCTGGGCCTAGCGGGAACTGCTTCCTCTTGAATAAAAAAGCGAAGTAATCACAAGTTGTAAACATACGAATAATAGATAGAGTACAAATGGGCATACCTGTTGAAAATGATGCCGCTCTATCCCGATGAAGGATGTGGCGCTTGTACTCTCTTGGAGCTTGCGCACGGTAGTCTATCACTATCCTGCGTTTCAGTGGCATGTAGATGAATAAAAGATGTGAGGGAGAAATGGTTAGCTCTACGGTATTTAAAGAATGGAAGCACGAAAAAAATGGTGCTCAATGAAAGTTTTTGGAATGCAAATATCAGCCCATAATCTTCAAACAGATAGGATAACATTCGGTTGGCCATGTTTTGATAAGATAGGATTAGCTACATGTTTATTAAGTAGATAACATTGACAAACCTATATAGGGGAGGAGCGGTCAAGGGTCGTTGGACCGGTAGAGTGTCACACCTGTGGAATTCGGTGACCGTCGCGTCCATGGAATTCAGTGACTGTCGCACCCATGGAATCCGACGACCGGTAGGGTGTCGCGCCCATTGAAATCACGCCCAAGGAATTCAGCGACAGGACGTTTGGTGTTGGGGGCAACCGGTTTCACCTCCAAGTAAAGGTGAAGATCATCCCAAAGTAATTTAAAAATCAATTCAATAAAGTCAAACACTTTGGATACAACAAGAAGGATCACTTCGACTCCACACGACCATCCCTATCAAACATAACTCTCTATGACTTCACCTCAAGCTCTGCTTTATAAGTCCGTCGCATTGGCTCCTGTGGAGACGACACCGAAGATGTATCACAAGTGAGACGCTAAGGACTAACCGAAGAAGATTAAGGTGCATTTCGGGCATGAAAGTACAAGCTCGGAGTGTTGTTGGTCCCTGAGTCACAAATATCTAGCCTTGGACTGGTTTGCGGGACTTTGCATGCCTGGTACATGAAGAGGTCCAACAGAAAGCCAAATCGGCAAAGAGGATTCACTATGAGATACACGGAAGCCCATTTCCTCCATGACTCAGGCTATTTCGTCATGACCTTTGAAGACTTATTCTTACTATTCAACCTCGACGAACTTGACACCTCATTTCTACGATGCTAGACACTGTAAGTGTATAGTACAATCAAGTTTTACATTCACATAATACCGATAAACGTCATAATTCATTGCTTATGTATAGATCCATGATCCAATAAGTCCGGTGATGGTGACAACCGGTGGGTTTTCTCGACCCACACTTGGTCTCTGAGCAATGCATCAAGGACAACACATCCTTCATCAAAGATTACATAATGAAAGGATTGCTTGCTCCAGTGATAATGACTACATCATGGTACCCTTCATCCAGGGGCAAGTACTTCACTAGTTGCTATACAAGTTTTATTTGTATTTTATATGCAATATGAACTTAGGATTAATCACTATGGCGACATACATGACTAGGCCTCACTAAATTCTGATTGTAATTGTACCAAAGTGGAGTAAGGTAATATATCTCATTCCTTACTTAGGAGCAACCACGACTTCACCATTGTGCAACAATCAATTGACAGGTAAACTCATTTCCTCCATACATAACTTTATTGTAGTCTTCCCTTCGTTTGCAATGGCTAAGGCTAACTTTTTGGAATCATGTAAGTCGTTTAGCGCTTACGTTGCCTAGGGAGGGAGACACAAGGAATCCAGTGCCACACTGTGACACAAGATGAAATTTTTGGTACCAACTACAACACAACAATCCTACATCACACTTCATAATAATGCTTCTAGAACTGACAATACATATGTATATAATTCTATTTTTGCAGTGCCACCAGCAGCTACACGGCAATATATGTGGATTTTATGTTTGCAGACATATGTAGAAAATCATGGGCACTAAGATGAAAGATCTAGAGGTTTGTCAACCTACTAATATTTATTTCGTGATTATCAATTTCTATATATGTATGTATATACATACATATATCACATACATCAATTTTAGGAAGTATCAATTTCTATATATGTATGTATGTCTGTGATATCTCAGATATCACAGATGGTTAATACAAAAAACCGTCTATGATATGTCATATATCACAGACAGTTCCTTTGAAAAACCTCTGTCTTGTAACTTATCATAGACGGTTTGAGAGCCGTCTGTGATAACATCACAGACACATAAATTCAAACGGTTCAAAAACCATCTGTAATGACAGTTTTGAACTGTTTGTGATGACCCTTTCTGTAGTAGTGTAGGGCGACATCCAGGTGGAGGATGAGATGGCTAGGTGTGGTGGGGAGCATGCGAAAACCATGGCCACCCTTCGCCAGTCAACCCATCGTGTCGCCACCGGATCCAGCCTCCAATGACCGTCCCCACACCTCAGCCAGCAGGACGTTCGGTGTGGGGATCAGCACAAGGACGACAATAGCTGAGCTCAATGGGAGATGGCCAGGTGAGTTCGCCATCATCAGCGTCGGCGAACACGGTAGGGCGACGGTGGATCCAACTCCATAGTGGCGGTAATCCATCAGGTGGGGGAGGGGAAGAGAAGCAGGGGCAGCACGGAGGCGGTGAGTCAGGCAGGGCCAGGGCGGCAGTGGCGAGGGAGTGGCGGAGGTCGGTGAGGGAGGCGATGGTGTGGGCAGAGAAGAGCGCGATGGGGAGCTTCACGTGAGCAGCAACATCGCGTCATCGCAGAGCCTGAGTGAGGCCTTCATGGCCCGAGGCCGCGCGATGGTGCTCCACCGCAGGGACGGGGAAGAGGAGTGGGTAGGTGGTGAAGGGAGGAGGGGCAGTGGTGGGAGATGGACAGCTTGGAGGAAGAGGAAGCAGAGTCAGTTGTTTTCTGCGATGAGGGGAGAGTGAGGGGAAGGAATTCTATTACTTATCAACTCCCTATTTTAAATAGTAGAGAAACAGGCCATGGTTTGGGCCATCACTGACACGTTGTCTGTAGGATTACAATGATAAAATATTTCTCCTTCTCTCTCTTTTTTCTGGAGGTACAATGAGAAAATCTGCATTCAGAATTTCCAACGTACCTACGTAGGCACGCTCGCTTTTATTTTAATTTTTGCTTTTTATTACTTGTTTTAAACTTAATCGGCAACATGGAGAGGGTTAATAAAGGGGCAAATTCCTGGAAAGGGTGTACAACTAAGTAACTAGCAATATAAGCAACACGCCCACATGATCCTTATCTCTAAAATAAATGGGGATAGAAAAGTGAATTCAAGCGTAAAATAAATGGGGACCTTAACCTCTCATTCCTAACGTGTTGCCTTGCCGCGCACCCGGCCTCTCCCCACGTCGTCTTCACGAGCGTCGAGCGTGAGCGCACCGTCTCGCCGCGGCGGCGCCGTTCTGCCGCGCGTCCAGATCCTTCGCTGGGAAGGCACGTACGTTCGGCTTCATTAATTCATGGGCTCATAGCTAGCGAACTCCACCGAGCTCCAGTTTTTAGTCTTAACTAGTTTCCTGTTGCTCAAGACGCGTCACGTCTGACCTTCGATGAGCCACTCATGCATGCGTCGTTCACTGCATGCATGGCACATATACATAGCAGCTTCGACGTTATTACGATTCTGAACCACTGGCCAGTGCAGCCTTGATTATTGTTCACGTGATTTAGGTGGCGATCGGTTCGGCTGAAAAGCTCGTGGCTTATGGCTGAAAACACTGTAGTTAGCTGAAAAAAACACTGTAGCTGACAGAGGCTTATTTAGCATAATTAAATTTAAAAAAATTTAAAAATAAAAAAATATGTTAGCCCATTACATATAATACAAACAAATACGGGGAAAAAAGAACCGGCAAAAAAGCTCAACAAAAAAACCAAAAGTTCAGAAAAAGACAAAACTTATGAATAGTAAAAAATAAGCCAGAAGCCAGAAGCCGAAGCCGAGTTGATCAGGGCCTTACTTCGTTAGTATGTATTATGCGTGTATGGTTTTGGCTCTGCTAACTTTGTTACGGTTAATTGTTTCTCTCTCCTTAAGTGTTTAGGAAGTATCAAATAAACTCCTCATATTCGGCAAAACAAATTGGTATATCTAAAAGGTAGTGTAAATTTTTACTGTTTTTAATGCTGAAACACTCTGTAATACGTACTAGTTGGTAAAAGATACAGCATATCTTTACGTGTTCAAACATGGCGAAAACGAGTCCCAAAAGGTCGTACTTAATTACTGGATCCATCGACCATTACAAAAATAACCTCAAGAGAGAAGGCTAGATCGACTCTGAACCCTAAGTCTGAACCTTGTAGGGGCTTGCCGCTTAGCCTCTCAATATGGAGCGACCTGCCGCCGCCGCCGCCGCCGTCGTCCTCGAGATCAGCGCTGCCGGCGGCGCCGACAAGAACCGTCCGCCGGGCGAAGAAGAGCACGAAGGAGACGATAGAAGTGTCGGCGGCGCCACGCGTCGGACCTTCAGCTTCAGTCAAGCTTACAAGATGCGGCACCGAACACCTCAGGCACGTCTAGATGTTTTCAATCCTCTGTAGTCTGTAGCTTTGACCCTGCACGGACCGCTGTTAATTTCCGATCAGATCTTGATGCGATTTGCGCTGTTCGTGTCGTTTGCATGGCATGTCGCGCAGGTGTTCACGCCGTGGCAGACCATTCTGCTAAGCTTCCAGTCCCTCGGCATCGTCTACGGCGACCTCGGGACGTCGCCGCTGTACGTGTTCCCGTCCATCGTCTTGCCGGACGCCGACGAGACGGACTTCCTGGGCATCCTCAGCCTCATCCTGTGGACTCTCACCCTGATGAGCCTCGTCAAGTACGTGCTCATCGTCCTCCGTGCAGATGATCATGGAGAAGGTACACACTTCTGGTTGCTTTCCTTCGATTATTCGTGGTGATCGTGCAGCATCGTTTACCAATCTTAACCCTTGTCTTGATGTATCGTGCTGCTATATACGTGAAGGTGGCACATTTGCTCTGTATTCGCTCTTGCGCCAACATGTGAATTTCAAGGGGAAGATGCCGGTCCCAATCACACGGTTGGCATCTGATGTAAATCTCAAGTTCCACAGCAAGAAGAGAAGGGAGGAATCTTGGATGCAAAACTTCTTGGAGGAAAGCTCAAAGGCACAATCATTCATCACCTACCTCGTGTTCTGTGGAACTTCCATGTTGATGGGTGATGGTGCCCTAACTCCAGCCATCTCAGGTACACACGTTTTAATCAGTTGTTTCTACTCAACACATGCATGCAGGTCAATTATTCTTATTCAGATTCCTGATTTTTTTTCTTCTATTTATTAAGTTCTTTCGGCTGCTCAAGGAATCCAGTCAAGATCTCCAGAGATTACACAAAGTAACAATTACTTGTTTCTTTAGTTATTCTGTTTTCTTGCTCATTTTATTTTCTGTTAGTGCAGGGCAAAAGGTTATTTGACATTTTATTTTTGCCCTGTTGCAGAGCACGTTGTCATCTTGTCTGTGGTGATTCTAGTCCTCCTTTTCCTCGTCCAACGATTCGGCACAAGCAAAGTCAGCTTCACTTTCTCGCCCGTCATGCTCGTGTGGTTTGGATCAATCTCAGTGATCGGAGTGTATAACATAGTCAAGTACTATCCAACTGTTCTGAAAGCTGTGTCGCCCCATTACATATACTACTACTTCGCGAAGAACAAAAGAGCCGGCTGGGAGCAACTTGGAGCCGTTATTCTGTGCATAACAGGTGAGGATTTTAAGCTGGTTGGTTACAATCTTGTTAATTTTAAGGTGAAACATACAATGAAAAGCAAATGAGCAGTATCATGCATTGTTCGTATTTGATTCATCTGAAAATAACTTGGTATTTAGTCTGAACCTATGACTAAATACTGATCATAATCAGGTGCTGAAGCTATGTTTGCTGACCTGGGTCACTTCAACAAGGCATCGATTCAGGTACATGGTCCTGCAGGCTGCATATTCTAGCATATAACAAAGAAACAGCATTAGTAATATGATCCTTCTAATCCTTTGCCCTTGCAGTTGGCCTTCTCAACAGTAGTGTTTCCATCATTGATCCTTGGATATTCTGGCCAAGCAGCATATCTGATCAAGCACCCTGCCGATCTAAGCACAGCATACTACAGCAGCATTCCGGAGCCCCTGTTCTGGCCAATGTTTGTGGTCTCTACTCTAGCCGCCATTGTCGCAAGCCAGTCGCTGATCTCTGCCAGCTTCTCCATCACTCACCAATCCGTTGGGCTAGGCTGTTTCCCCAGAGTCACCATCACGCACACCTCGGACAAATATGAAGGTCAAGTATACTGCCCTGAGATCAACTACTTCATGATGGTTGTGTGTATCCTCATCACCGTTGGCTTCCGGGGTGGACCAGAGATTGGACGTGCCTTTGGTAAGCAATTAAAGTAGCGTGACATATCAATCTGATTGATTAGTTATATGCATTACATGCCATCTGATTGATTAGAACTTGTTTTGTTGCTTTTGGTTGATTTGCAGGTGTTGCAGTGATATGGGTCATGCTTATCACGACAGCTCTGATGACAGTGGTCATGGACATAATCTGGGACGTGAACATTGGACTGGCCGGTGCATTCTTCATCGGCTACTTATCCATCGAAGGCATGTACATGAGCTCGCTCATGAACAAGGTTACGCAAGGTGGCTGGGTTCCGTTCGCGATCACCGCATTCTTCCTGGTGATCACGCTCTCCTGGACGTACGGGAGGAAGAAGAAAAGGGAGTACGAGGAGAACCACCTGGTCGACGGCGAAGAATTTGGCAGGATCGTGGCCAGGAGCACCCGGGTGCCCGGGACCTGCTTCTTCTTCACGGACCTGATGGACGGTATCCCGCCGATCGTGCGCCACTACGCAGAGCACACGGGCTGCCTCCGCGAGCTGCTGCTGTTCGTCACCGTCAGGACCCTCCCGGTGAGGTCGGTGCTCCCCGAGGAGCGCTTCCTCCTGGCGAAGGAGCCCGCGGGGGTGTACAGGTGCATCGTCCGGTACGGCTACATGGACAAGAAGGACATGGAAGGCGACGAGTTCACCAGATCGGCCATTGCCGTGGTCAAGGAGGTCGCCGACAGCGCCGAGGAGGTCGAGATGATGGGTCTGGCTCACCGCAATGGGGTGAGCTTTGTGCTCGGGAGGACGATCCTGAAGATGGGCGACAGGCACAACTGGTTCAAGCGTTTTGTCATCAACGAGTTCTACAGGTTCCTGCAGAAGAACTTCAGGTCAAATGTTTCGTCACTGAAGATCGATCATGCCAAGACCCTGCAGGTTGGAATGCGGTATAAGATCGATTGAATTTGTTAGCTTTTTATATCAGTTCCAAAATTGTTTTGACAGTGAATACTGGATCCTGTATCGAGGTCATCTTGAGTTATGTCGTGGATTTTTCTTAGATATTTTCCCTTCATCGTGATAGTGTGTTTGTCTGAAGCATAATGGAATTGTTTGGATTAATTAAGCCCAATTCTGCATGCATACTACCACCAGAAGGATATTCTCTGTTCAGATAAATACAAGCTGAAGATCAGATTCTCTCTCTTCTAGTGTTCTACCTTCCTCCTAGAAAAGTTTAAGAACGTGTCCTTTATGAAATAACTAATTGATTGGTCTTCCAACAACCATTAGGGAGGCTGGAATTCGACTTTCTGAATCCAACTGGAGGTAAAGAAACATGGAGAATAAAAAGGAAACACTTCACATTCTTCTTAAGCAATAAAGTACATTGAAAGTACCACTACAAGATAAACTCATGCACAACTGAAGGAGAAAAAGAGAAAGTAGCACTTCCTTTCTCTCCCAAATAAATGATTTATCCTTCAGTTGGGAAAAAAGTTAACTTCGCTTTCCTTTGTCGAGTGAGGAAACACTAGAAGTAGCGTAAAAATGTCAATACATAGATGGCTCCACATCCCTTGCTCCAATCAGATGCAGCGGCTGAGGAGGCCACACACCACTACAAGCCCGACGATGAGCAGGCGATCCACTGAAGGGTCCACTGTCAGGCTCAGAACGTCTTCTCCCAGGGCTACCCCCGAGGCCGTCTGCTTCCTCTTGATCTCCGCCACAACCTCACCATCTGCATCGCTGATTCTGTACTGCGATTTGTGTGACGTGCCATCAATCCTGTACACCTTCCCACTAACAGCAACCGTTACTACAGCTCTACTGCTGTATTGCCCTTCCTTCCTCAGAATTCTGTGCTCCTTTTGGACCCTGAACCATGGCTCGCTAGCCTCCTCTTCCAAGCTTGCAGTGCCATTGCAATATGAATAGCCCTGCCATGTCTGAAACACTCCAAAATTCTGCAGTAAAGATCACAAAACCCAAATGTTATCAATGCTACAATTTCCTCTCAAAGAGGATTTATCAATTGTATATTTATGCTTCTGGAAGATAGAAATAACATCTCATGTATATAGGCAGAATGAATACCTTCTTGAGTAGCTTAATGAGTGTTTTGCCGCCACTGTCCATGACGTACACCTCACGGCTGCGTCTGCAGGCGTAGTTGTCGACACGGTAGGCCACGCGTCCATCCGGGCCGTAGATCGTGCATCCGTGGCCGTCGAACACCAGTGATTTCATCCACACCGTGTAAACTTGCTTCTCATCCGAACCAGCAGGAGGATGCAGGTGAGCAGGGAGCGGCTGGATCCTAGTAGTAATGGCCATTTCCTGATGAGATGAGAGTATCTGAATATGAGATGAGCACTGCAATGGCTCAGATGCTGCATTTATACATGCATATAGGCATGGCCTCATGCAATTCAGGACCGTACATAATTGATTTTTTTAAAAGAAAAATAGGTGGGTTCTGCATGCAATGTTCACAAGGGTTGATTAATTTGAGCAAATTTTGTTTAATTAGCTAGTCAGGGATCAGATGCTGTACTACCAGCCCCTTCGTTATTTGTCTTTTGGAAAGTGATGCTCATGTGCATTATAAACTTTTGTACACGATGGTATCACGTGTGTTTTTGCTGGGTATGTAGTATTACTAATTTAATCTTGTTGAGTATGGTATGCTCTTTTATTTGCATGTTTTTGTTGAGCTGAACTGTTCAAACGTGAGCAGTGCTGTACCGTTTTTATAGAATATTTTATTGGTTTTGTAGTAAAAGACGCCTTTTTATAGTACAGTTCAGAGGGAAGTATCCAATAAACCGTGTGGTTGCTCGCTTGCTCTGTATGCCTCGTTGTTCAGGAGAACTTTTGTGCACCAACAAGACGTGTATAGCTTTACACTTGTTTTCTGAGAATGTAGCTTTACAATTTAGTACAGGAGAACTTTTGTGCACCAACAAGACGTTAGAGGTTACACAGTATTGCAGCTTTGCATATTTTGCTTTTGAAAAGAGACCGATCTATAGATATGCTTTAAAAAAAAATCTAATTTTCGTCCTTCTTATTTGGAAAGATACCGCCATTTCCCTTAAAGCGGTCAAATAACATTTTTATTTGACCGATTGACTGAAGAGCAAGCACGGAATCCGTACTTGAAACTATCCTTTCCTTGGGATTTTCACTGCTGGCTAAAATGCTCTCTGCGTTTAACTCTACTAGCTTGTTTGGATTGGAGGATTGTCAAAAGAATTGTAGAGGATTTGTCATGTTTTCAGCACAATTTGTTATTACTCATTTAAAATTCCTACGCTCTAGACAAGCCTTAAAGCCTTTTAGTAAGCAATATGGCTTTGATCATAAACGTACAAATTAACCATATGTATATGTGTGTGTGTTTACTAGGCATATGAAATCCTACGTACTCCTAAAAATATAAAATTATTTTTCTATTTTCATATATATATATATATATATATATATATATATATATATATATATATATATATATATATATATATATATAGGCAAAATAACAGGTGCACCATGGTGCCCAACCTCCATAATTAAAACTTTCCATCCATGATTAATTCTTTTCCAAATTGATACCTTTTCGAATTAATGAATATTAATAGGTTACCTAATATATTGCACCTGCACGCATCTAAAAGCAATCTAACGACAGAGAGGCTTGGTGCCTGGGCACCTCGGTGCCCCATTTCAGTATCATATATATATATATATATATATATGTATGTATGTATGTATGTATGTATGTATGTATGTATGTATGTATGTATGTATGTATGTATGTATGTATGTATGTATGTATGTGTGTGTGGGGGGGGGGAGAACTGCATACGCAGCACTACTGTTCTCTTCTCATCCGAATGTTGAGGTGCCATTTTTTCCCTTTTATTTGCCAGAGAAGTTTGGAGACATATCTCTACTAATACTAGCCATCTACCCACGCCGCTCAGCCACCTGTCCACACCGCGCAGTATGCTGACGACTGCTACAGTGAGCAACCGCACACGACTGCTACAGTTCCTCATAGGTACGACCGCGACTATGTACTTCGACTCCACGCACAAGCACCACGACCATGGCCATAGGCTTCGAGTCCTCCAACCACAGCTTTGACCACGCCTTCGATCACGGTGTTTTTGACCACACCTCATGACCACAGTTGCTCGACCACGGCTTCTCGAGCATGTCTTGTTGATCACTTTACCGACTACGGCTTGTCAACCATAGCTCTTCGATCGCATCTTTGACCACATATGTCTTCGAGCACCAACTATCTTATTGTAGCTGCAACCGTGGCTTCAACCTCGGCAACAACCATGCCTTCAACCATAGCTTCGACCACGCCTTCGACCACAGTTTTGACCACTGTAGCTACGTCCACTATAGCTACGATCATTGTAACTACGACCACTGGCTACAACCATTGTGGCTACGACCACTGTCTGTAGTGGTCGATGGTCAATAGTCGTAGCTACAGTGGTTGATGGTCGATACTCGTAGCTACAGTAGTCGATGGTCGGTAGTCATAACTATAGTCAACAGTCAGTACTGGAAGACCTGTATGGTTGGAGATGTAGTTGAGGTACTATGGTTGACAAGCCTTGGTCGGTGATATGGTCAACAAGGCGCAGTCGAAGGATGGTGTGCTGTAGCAAACGTGTGTGGCCTATCACTATAGTAGTCGACAGTCACTGTAGTAGACATGTGCACTGGTTGTGGTTGAAGGCCCGGTCGATGCCATGGTTGAAGCCACGTTTGAAGGCATGGTCGATGTGTGGTCGAATCCACGGTCGCAGTGTTCGAGTACTGTGTGATTGGTATCGAGTACTCGATGAGTTCGAGTACTACGTGGTCGTAGTCGAGTACTGCATGGTTGTAGTCACAGTGATTGTAGCTAAATGTACTCAGTGTGTTTGAGTACTGTGTGGTTACAGTCGAGTACTCCGTATGTTCGAATACTGCGTGGTTGTAATCGAGTACTCAGTTTTCTCGAGTACTGTGTAGTCTCGGTGAGTTCGAGTACTACGTGGTCATAGTCGAGTATATGGTGTGTTTGAGTACTGCATGGTCATAGCCATAGTGGTTGTAGCCAAATGTACTCGGTGTGTTCGAGTACTATGTGGTCGTAGTCGAGTACTCCGTGTGTTCAAATATTGTGTGGTCGTAGTCGAGTACTCGGTATGTTCGAATACTGCATAGTCGATGTGTCCGAGTATGCGTCGGAGTTGAAGACCCGGAGTTGGAGAGTGGTCAGAGACTCCAGACCAGTCGAAGGTATGGTCAACAAGCCGTGGTCAATGCCGTGGTCGAAGGCGTGGTCGACAAGCCGTGGTCGATGCCATGATTGAAGCCGTGGTCGATGCCGTGGTCGAAGGAGTGATCAAAGCCACATTGACTTAGTCGGTACTCGGAGGAGTACTGTCGCAGTCGTTAGTCAAACTGTGCAGTGGTCGATGGTAGATAGTTGTAGCTATAGTGGTCGATGGTCGATAATCATAGCTACAGTAGTTGATAATCGTAGCTACAATGACCAATTTTCAGTAGTCGTAGTTACAGTGGTCGATGGTCATAACTACAGTCGACAGTCGGTGCTGGAAGACCTGTGTGGTCGGAGATGCAGTCGAGGTATTGTGATCGACAAGCCTTGGTCGGTGATATGGTCGACAAGGCACAATCGAAGCCGTGATTGAAGGAGCAGTTGGAGCCGTGGTCGAAGGAGCGGTGTGCTATAGCAGACGTGTGCAGCATGTCACTGTAGCAGTCGGCGGTCCCTGTAGCAAACGTGTGGAATAGTTGTGGTCGAAGACCTGATTGATGTCGTGGTTGAAGCCATAGTCGAAGGCATGGTCGAAGCCACTGTCGCAGCTACAGTAAGATGGTCGATGATTTAATTTTGCAGGTACATTTACCAAAAATATTATCTACAAAGATGTCCTTATGTCCTAAATGTCTTATGTACTTTATTTTTGATCATGTTGCACAAGAAATAATATCAGCTTCTAAAAATAAACATCTATTTCCAATTTAAATTATTTATGAGTTTGTACATATGTGCTTTGCTTGATACATGTTTTTCGAAAGATAAAATTGATGTTCAATGTTTAATTTGAGATCATCGTTTGATAATATGAATCACCTTCATTTGATACTCTGTTACAACGCACAGATATCTTACTCACGTATCTTTGAGAAAAAAAGTGGATGATTCGGTCAACAAGTTTTTCCTTCGCTGATTATTCAATCTCGTCTCCGTATGCTGATTTCCATTTCCCCCAAAGATTCCCCCTGTCGAGTATAACTTATAACGAGCGCATGGTTTTTGTGCCTTCGACAAAATAATTCGAATTAATAAATAAACTGCAGAAGTCTCCCGTTGCATATCACGGTACAACTATATATCTATAAATTAATGATAATTTATGTCCATTATTAGTAGAGTTGCTAATCTGCGCAAGACTCACAATTTTGTGGCAGGCCTTGCTTTGTTTAATATTGTACATTGTGGCCATCTTCTCCTTGTGAGTCGGAAGCTAATTACTTAATGTTACTTAATTCAATACTCATCAGCATGCATATCCATTTTATGTCATCATCAGAAACTGCCGTCTCCCAAAAAAGCAGGAAAAAAAATTAAATATCACCCAAAAAAGGTGCATCATACTAGGGCCCCGTTTGGCACGGCTCCACTTCACAAGTGAAGCTGTTTTTTTTTGACTTCACAAGTGGAGCTGGGTGAAGCTACTTTTTTCAGCTCCATCCAAGAAGCTACTTTTGTCTCAGCAGGTTTTAAGGGACTCCTTGGGTGGAGCTATTTTGTTGTACCCCGTTTGGCACAAAATGGCTCCAAACAGCTCCAGGAGTCGGTGGTGGAGCTGTGCCAAACAGGGCCTAGGTAGATTAGGAAAATAAGGGAGCTTATTTTTATGGTACTCATGTCATGGGTGGATAAGTGATCCTGTAAACAAAATTAAAGATGTGGGTCGATCGCCTTGTAGATGACATCAGAGAAAAGGGTAACAACAATAGAAATCGGCCTCCAGATCAGTACTCCGTGGAAGAGGAGAGAAAATTAAACCTACTTAGGTGTAAGTACATATCCTTCATTCATTGTACGTGCTTGCATTATTATATGGCAACAAATAGAACAATCTGTAGTTAGTTTCGATCGATGTTGAAATCTGATCGCACATGTTCTGCATTTCGATCAACTGCATTGGAAGAAGCGAGTCTATGTTTCGCGTCCGTGCATGTAGTCTCAAAATATACCACCAGTGTTTCATCTTCTCAGCAACTTCTGCTGCTAGCTTGTCCTAGTATCAAGAATTAGTAATTGACATATATGTGTACTTATATGTAAGGGTCATTCAACTAAATATTTGTTTTGAGTTTGAGGGATGCATACAGTACAGCTAAACCTTCCGGAACGCATGCGCACACAAGTGCACAACCACAAACCGAATTGTTCTGCTATGCATCCATTCATATAGTAGCTACTAATTGAACTGTTCTTCAATGCATTCTGGAACATAAGGTATGCATGATAGGAACATATGCATATGCATAGTGCTAACCATACGTTCCTAAATATATATCACTGATTTTTTTTTTGTGAACTACTACCACGCTGAAATTAGTCCAAGCCAAGCACCAGGTAAACGTGATGCTAATTGCTGAGTGGTAGTACAGAACTAGATCGAGCATAAACAACTTTAGTATAATATTATTCCATCATATCGCGTGACGCGTACAAAACTATAAGTACCATAAATAAATTAGGCCTCATGGAATAAAAAAAATACAAGCACCTATAAATACGCGAAACCAGCCACTGACACTGTCCATCCCAACCATCTCACTGCAACAGCAGCAGAGCCATCTCCGACGACCTCTCTCATCAATGGCGAAGATTCAGCCACTCCCTGCCGCCACATCATCTCCCTGCTCTTCCTCTGAAGATTACAAGAGCCTGCAGGGCGAGAAGAAGCCGAAGCAGGTGGTATACACGGTGTGGATGAAGTCGCTGGTGTTCAACGGCAACGGCTGCACGGTGTACGGCTCCGACGGCCGCGTCGCCTTCCGCGTCGACAACTACGGCAGCAAGGGCAGCCGCGAGGTCTTCTTCATGGACCGCGCAGGCAAGACCCTCATCAGAATCCAAAGAAAGGTACACACACGTCGATCGAAGAACATACATATAAGAAACTGTTTCCAATACTCGTTTCGGCATTTTTCCTGAGCTGTGTTCTTTCCATTGTTCTGCAGAGCTTTGGAATGTTCAAGAGATGGGAAGCATGCCGGTGCTACGACGGCGGCGAGGAGACGAGGCCGTGGTTCAGCGTGCAGAGGGCTCAGAAGAGCGGAGCCACCGTGACGCTACACGGCAGCGGGAGAGCGTACAGGATCGACGGGTGCTCGCGCAAATCGGACCGCAAAATCAGCGGCGCGGATGGCGTGGTTGTGGCCGAGATCGGGCGGAAGCAGACGGCGTCCGGGGTTGTTCTTGGGGAGGACGTCCTGACACTGACAGTGGGGCCGGAGGTGGATCACCTGCTCGTTCTGGGTTTGGTGGTCGTGTGTGGCCTCATGAACCGCTCCATGTGATTGGATGGACCGGATGAGGATTCTCCAACAGAGCACGGCACAGCACATGAACGAAACTGTTCTTCTGTTTTTTTTTTCTTCTTTCGTGCTTTTTTTTAGCTAGTTTAATTCCTAGGAACATACATGGTGACTGGTGAAAGAGAGTGTCTATAGAGTATAGTACCAGTAAGAGTGTTTCTTAGGAAACAATTTTGAAAGTTTTTGACCAAGTTTGAGGTCACGTAGACTCTTTTTGGTGGATGGTTTTTTCCCTGTGCTCCAGGAGATGTTCGAAGAATCCTACAGTTGTATAAACTGTAAGACTGTAACACAGTGGACCGAAGTTGTTCGGTAATTATATAAACCTTTGCTTATCTAATTATTATTAACTTCCGGATTATTAGTGTAATAATTTTGATCTTGATCTATAATATAAGCAACTACGGTCTCATTAAATTTCAACCGAACAAAGTGATCCAGCCTAGATTAAAGATGGACCTTGTTTCTCATACAAACCCCTGTGCTTACATAGGCTATACTAATCATTTAGTCCACTTTAAAATTCCGATACAAAGATGTTGTGGTTATAGGAAAGCCTAATACTGCATAAGACTCAGGATTACGATGCAGTGTGGTGGGGTAGTGATATACGATTGTTATGTAGTGCATGGGATGGGACAAAGTTAACACTGCTATTTGGCACTAGCAGTGCTGCCTGAGAGATGAACACATCACCATCACTCTATTAAAACCCTTCGGTTTATTAAGGAAGCCAGAGTACAACAGGCCAACGCACTGCCTGTCTGGTTGCCGACAAAATGAGCTGCGAAAAGGGTCGACTTTCCAATTGATGCTGATTACGCTGTGAAAGGCACAGGCGAGCGGCAGCCCGTTGCGTCTGCTCCACAAGATCGAGCCTACAAAATGAGCGGCACGCAAATGAGCTGCGAAAAGGCTGGTCTTTTCAATTGATGCTGATTATGCTGTGAAAGGCACAGGCGAGCAGCAGCCCGTTGCGTCTGCTTCACAAGTGCGAGTTGTAGGACGAAGATACTAACGGAGGGAAAAAATGGTGTCTTAAAATTATTTCTTAAGTATACATCAATTATTCACTTCAATAGTTACAAAGCTAGTAAGATTAGGATGTAAATCCAACACATAACCTAGCAAATCAAAATGATGAAAACCAAAGCAGTGAAACAGTAACTGTGGTAGTACCGCTATAGTACCCGTATTACCATGTTATATAGTAAAAAATGATACTACCACTACAATACCATGGTATTACCGCTGCTACAGTAGAATCACAATGAACAGTGATTTTAGCAATACTTCACAAACGAAAAATACATGTAATTTTTTATCCGTAGATCCAAATGATTTGAAACTTTCCAGGGGTCTTCTCTAAGATATCATGGACCTATTTTAACAAACGATCGTGAAAATTATTGCTAAATTGAGACCTTTTTTTAGTTCAAAGATAGATTACACCAAAACTGATCAAAAACCAAAAACGGTGAATACGACTTGCTCGTGGGTGGATAACGGTCAAGATGGCTCTAGATGTATTTTCACATGTCACAACAAGTTAGAATACCGAAAAATCAAGCCAAAAACTCTCAGAGAAAGAAATCATTTGAAGGATAAAAAACGTGCAAAAACCGAGTTTTTTTATGAACTTGTTATCAAAGTGACTAGATGGGTGAAGAATGATCCTCAGAGGTTATTTCCATTTCTTATACATGCTCGGCACATCAAGATCAAGAAAAGGATGAGGGAGAGGAAAATCCAACCAAATTAAGAGCAAATCAATCAAAATAAGAGATGACCATATAGATAATCAAAGATCGATTTTATTGCGGCTTGAGTAGAAAAGTTTTACAGCCACTAAGGACAGAGAGTATAACAAGCATTTAACTCTTAAACCGTAACCCTAAACAAGAGAGCACAAGAAAGGTAGAATGGGTGGTTAATCACAAGTTTTTATTCCAACCCCTTAAATAGATGGGCTAACCAGGCACATCTAACCCTAATGGATACTATCTACTTAGCACAATGAGAGGAACCCGATAAGCTCCCACACACAGGTTTGAACTCACTCATTACACTTATGCATGCTTTTCAAAACTCATAAGCCCAAATTCGTTAAGCCCTTAGTCTTAATCCATCTTGATCAAACTAGCGTCTTTTTTACCTAAACTGCTCTCCTAAGCGCCATGGTTTTGATCCATTCACTATTTTGGCCAAACTACCAAAATACCCTTTCATAACCCAGTCTTCATCAAGCGTTGTAAGCAATTGCCATGCTTGACATGTGTAGATGCACCTCTAGCTTGAATCAATCAAGATGGATCAAAGTGTGCAACCCCGCCGTTCGAACTCACCTTCAACATTTCCTGTCTTTCTTATACTATGATTGAGCTCACCACTTCACTCGACATTCTCAATCGTTATGGGTCTCGGCTCCTCTATGAGCGTAGCCCCGATTCTCACTGTTGACCACGGTTGACTCCATGCGACCCTGTACATTCAAAGATAAAGAAATCATTTTCGGCCATAAGTTCTTCACAACTTGACCCACATTAGTCAAAATATGCTTTATGCAATATTAATATACTGACTTAGGTCAATCTAACTCATTCCATGACTCAATTTCTCAAAAACCTCAAATTTCTTCCTCGGCTGCTCCTACCCAACAGGGCACCCGAGCCTTCAGCGTGGGACTTCATCACCCGCGTCTATCCGTCATCCAAGTCCAGGGCATGACCTCTGCACGCTGGCTCGACCTCTGCTAGGAGATTCCACGACCACATTAAGATTGGTGAAATAACCCTGCTCCGGGAGGTTTATAGCGTCCACACTCTCAGGGCTAGGGGCTACTAACTGCATCAGCTCGCCCCTTGGGATTTCCGCGCTTGCTGTCGAGAGAGTACTATTGTGGAGGTGCTCAGCCCCAAACGACTATGCCTTGCAGCTGGCCTAATGGTATAAAGGAATGTATCAATGTATCTCTACCTTTTGTAATTATTAAAGGGTAGGATGGGAACCCACTTATGTATATAAGCCCCCCAAGAGGGGTATGAGGAGGCCATGTCTCCTCATTTTGACCACTAGCTCTCTCTCTCTAGCTCTGTTGGTGATATGTCTTCCATGAAGAAGGGTACCCTGTACCCCTGTTGTAGCCATGCTACAATGGCAACAATCAGATTTACATATGTTATTGTGATTTCTTTAACTACAGCTGTGCATTCTAGTTCTTGGTGCACTTGGAGGAAGGTTCGATCATGAGACGGGGAACATCAATGTGTTATATCGCTTTTCAAACATTAAGATCATCCTCTTGTTAGATGACTATTCAATTTTTCTGCTCCCAAAGGTGCACACTCATGAGATCCACATCGAGCAATTGGTCGAGGGTCCTAATTGTTGGTTGATTCCCATTGGCGCACCGTCAGCAAGTGTAACGCCTTAGGGTCCAAACCGGCTCAGACCTAACCACATTTTGGATAGGCCACGCACACGTAGCAACCCGCTTGCGCTTTCGTCCTCGCTTCGCGCAAAACGGTTAACCGGGGGTGCTACCATTGGAACTCCTAGGCTTATATGTAAGTGCTTCTCAAGGTAAGCTAGCAAGGTGGGACTAACCCAGAAATTCATGTGTACATACACATGGGCCAACATGGGCCGGGGTGTCACATACACCCCCCCTCAAAGGACCCGACGTCCTCGTCGGACAAACATACCCACACTGGGGCAAATGATAAGGATCTCCTCTCTTGGCACATGTCTGTACGTTCAGTGCCAGCACATATGCCATGCCGTGTGTCCGCTATGGGCCCACACGCGCCATGCGCCATATGCCCGCGCCCCTGACCCGCACGCGCCCATGTAACCGCGAGAGTCGGCTCTGATACCATTTGTAACGCCTTAGGGTCCAAACCGGCTCAGACCTAACCACATTTTGGATAGGCCACGCACACGTAGCAACCCGCTTGCGCTTTCGTCCTCGCTTCGCGCAAAACGGTTAACCGGGGGTGCTACCATTGGAACTCCTAGGCTTATATGTAAGTGCTTCTCAAGGTAAGCTAGCAAGGTGGGACTAACCCAGAAATTCATGTGTACATACACATGGGCCAACATGGGCCGGGGTGTCACAGCAAGCTCCACCACCACCGGCCTTCGGTGGAATGTAGGTAAAGGCATCTAACTTGTAACCTCTTTCTTGTATGGCAACAACAACCAATAGTCATGCTACATTTTATCTTCAGATAATACCAGTATGAGTTATGGTTGGTTGATAAGCACATCAAACATCGTGGAAGAGGAGAAAGTAACGGTCACTTCATATTCTGATCTAGTTTGGACAAAATCGCTTTGAAACTATGCTTACATTGCATGTGGTTGTTCCATGGACCATGGTCCTGTTAGAAATTGGCCCATGTGAGCAAGACCCATTTTCTTAATTCCAAAGCATACACAATACCATATTACTAAGACAAGGTGGATGAGACCAATTTATAAGATGGAGCCCTTGCCACTCCTTAAATCATGTAACATATGGATGGAGATGGCACGGGAGGGCTATGGTTAATACACACATACGCACATGTGTATTCACGCATTTTCGTGTGAAAATCATATGACTTGCGACCGTGCCGTGACGTGGCGCGCCACTTGGTAGACCAAGTCCGCCTTTATTTTTGCTGAACCATGCACCATCCTTTCTCTCTGTTTGAATGAGTTTCAAACATTTGAATGAGGTTTTATTGGGTTTGATGACAGGCAGTTACTAGTGGGTAAATGGCTAGTAAAACATATCAGTTATCAAAGGGTAAATGATTGTTTTAATCATGTCAGTTATTAGTCTGTCTATATATATGCTGGAGACGTCCAGAGTATGTGTGAAGAATCTGACTGCCCCCATTCTCTTCCTCTTGCAAATTTGTGTGCTGTTGCGTTGCGCCATCTGAACTTTGTCGACTCTTCTTTTTTGGCGTGCACCATGAAGAAGAGGAGCGGTATCTCCGGACTGTTGCTACCGTGAAGACCTGCACAGGGGCGGCAATAAGGTTTTTAGGCAGCGCACATCTACGCAACCGCTCACTTCACTGTGTCATCTACGTTCTGCACTGCATCAAGCCTGCGCTACTTCGTGTTCTTTATCAAGCTCAAAAGTAAGTCTTTCGCGTGTTAGTTTGACTTTGTTACTATATTTTCCTTGTGTATATACTAAAGTATGATGAGAAGCCCGCTGTTAGTAGTAAGTTTTGCATCACTGGTTTATTGTATTTGTCTCCTAGTAAAATTTGGAAATAAAATATTGCCCACGTTTACAACAGGTCCAAATGTTGGCTCGTCAATTTTACGTGGATGAGTTCTACATTTTTGTAACTTCATAGTGATGATATCTTCCACTCCATTTGATGTTAGTAAACCGGATAGGCGTCCTTATATGTAAGCTTGACTCTTTGGGCCAGATGTCTGCCGAACCTATCTTTGCTGTGTATGGCTTCACGCTCATCAGGAGACTCACCGTCTCTACGACTTTTTAACATGTCTTCGACCTGAGTTTGAGACTGTGTGTGCTCAGCTCCTAACTCGTCACTTGCACATGAGCTTAGTGGAGGCTTTCATGGGTGTGCGTGCTAAGGAGACTCGTCATCGTGGCGCAGCTCAGATGCAAGCTGTCTTGTCTGCTTTAGCACATACCTTTTCGCCTTTTTCTTCAGCATCAACGGTGACCCCCTAGCTCCCAGCGTACCAGTGGTTGTTGCTTCTATTGCGGGTCTCAATTGCACCTACTGCAGCGTGATGGTCACAGGTATTAAAACTGTTACAAGCGGAGGAGAGACCAAGGTCGCTGGGGTGGACGTCTCTCGAAGGGCTCTGGAGGTTCCTCCCACTTAGGTGCTGGCGCCTCTCGCCAGGGCTCTCTGATGATGTCACACAGTAGCTTCTCTTACTACTCCAGTGCCTTAGTGTCGGCTCTTCCTCAGACTCGGATTCTGCTCGTTTGGCTCTTGCTTCTCAGTAGTCTTCCACGCCACCGCCTCCTCCTTCGTCAGTTGTCTTGTCTCCATGGATCTTAGACTCTGGTGCTTCATTTCACATGACATCAGATTCTACCCACCTCACTTTCGTGTGTCCTACAATTTTTCCTTTCATTGTACAGAGTACAGATTGTGCCTCTCTTCCTGTTAGAGGTCAAGAGCCTCATTCTTACAACATGGATCCTTCTGAGCGCAGGGGGTTTGCTGCCCGTGGCCTGCTCAAGAATGGCAGGTTCATGGAGGAAGGTTACCGGGAATTCCAAGAGCTGGCTACATTGAAAAACTGGCGGGGATCCCAGGCCAGCCATGCTGTACCCATATGGAGCACAGCTTGACTTATTTAGGCCATTCGTGAGTCTCCTGCTGGCAGTTCCTCTCCTCGCCTTGTGCATAAGTTTTCTGAAGATGATGCCGGCACAAATTTTGGCAGCTCCTGGTTTCTCTTCTGCTGGCAGTTTTGGAACAGGTGTGAACGAACTGGACACTTTACGTTGTCTACGTCTGCGTAAAGTCTGCGTCTCTTTTTTCAAGAGCAATGTCATCTGCATTTCGTGCGCTTAGCTTTGGCTAAAACAGGCATTTCAAGTGTAAGATGCTCTTAAGGCTTAAGCGTGTATTGCCGATCGTTTAGCGAACACGCCCAACAGGCTGTTCTTGCCAAAATTTTGAACATGTTTTCGAAATTGAATTTCGAACATCTTGTGGGGTCCTTTCTAGTTGTTTCTGCAGGCTCCCCCGTTTATCTCGTGATCGTTTATGACTCCAGTTGCAGCTAAATGAGGCGCTCTCCAATCATTTTGGTCCTATCGTTCAATTCAGGAGAGCAGTTAGTGATATCTACATTAATATTACTTTACCGACTGAGTAATAATATCCAGATCTCATAGCAAGCAGCAATCACAAGCTCCCAACGTTCACTTGCAAGTTTGAACATTTTATAGCCGTTACAGCCATCTGCCCCCCACCTCTCTAATCTCCACATTTAAAATTCAAACGCCGCCCTACTTGCCTGCCTACAGAAGAATCAAGCGGTCAAACGAGCTCGACCGGCGAACCCATGGCCCTCCGCGCGCTCGACAACACGCTGCCCGCCGCCGTGGAGCGGCCCAAGAAGGCCCCCAAGCTGTCGCTCCCGGCCGCCTCCCCCGAGGGCAAGAAGAGGAACGACGAGAACTCGGCGCCCAGGGCCACGGCCACGGCTGCCGTGGGGGAGCAGGCCGTGGAGTACGTCCGCTCCGAGGACCTCCAGGCGGCGCCCAACCCCAAGGCCAAGGCCACCGGTTTGGTCGCGGAGCTGGACTCCAAGGACTGGGTCAAGGCCTGCGAGGCGCTCAACGACGCGCGTCGCCTCGCGATCCACCATTCCTCCCTCCTGAGCCCGATTCTGTAGGTTCAGTTCATTCAGATTGTTATGCCTTTGGTTTTTTTCCCTCCTCTGTTTGGGATTGGTGGTGAGATTCTTACTTGATTCGTGGCGGGTCGGCCAGGGAGAAGGTGATGCTGGCGATCGTGAAGACGATGAAAAGCCCGCGTAGCGCGGTGTGCAAAACGGCCATCATGGCGTGCACCGACATCTTCAACTCCTTCGGCGATCTCCTCTCCTCTTCCTCCGACGAAGCCTTCGACAAGTTGGTATGTCTAGTTACCGAACAGGCGAAGCGACAATTTTGTCTGACGAGAGAATCCATGGAGCTGACAATCTGGTACGTGTTTGTGCTTGCATTGCAGCTGCTTCAGCTCCTGCTGAAAGCGTCGCAGGACAAGCGGTTCGTGTGCGAGGAGGCGGAGAAAGGAATGCGCGCAATGGCGTCGTCGATGCCCCCTCTCCCCCTGCTCAAGAAGCTCAAGTCCTACGTCCACCACGCCAACCTCAGGGTCAGGGCCAAGGCCGCCGTTGCCATGTCCCACTGCGCCTCCAGGATGGTCCGTCCGTCGAGAAAACCTACTCATCCGAGCAATTCAGCGTGTGCGATATTCTCAAGAATCCTCTGCTTAATTGCTTTGCGCGCAGGACATGGAAACCTTGAAGGAGTTCGGGATGTCGGCGCTGCTGCAGGTGGCGGCCGAGCTGCTGAACGACCGGCTGCCGGAGGCGCGGGAGGCTGCCCGGAGCATCGTGAACTCGATGCACGCCGCCTTCTCCACGGAGGCCGCGGCAAGGGAGGAGGACGAGTCGGCCGTGGCCGCGTCCTGGGAGAGCCTCTGCTCGCTCAGCCTGCCGCCCATGTCGGCGCAGTCCGTCACCAAGATTGTCTCGCAGTCGCAGTCGCAGTCGCAGTAACCACGAGTGTGCTGCTTTGGTGGCTGGTGCAGAATCTGCGTGCTGAGAGAGTGAGCAACTGCTTGCCTATAGCCTTTAGTTTGATGTGTTGCAGCTGCTTTCGTTTGTTTATACATGCTATCTCGCATGGATTGTTGAATGTCTTGATGTTGGCCTTATTTGTGTTACATAGAAACAGTTTAGATGGTTTATTGAACTATTTTTGCCCCTTCATGATCTCATAATTGGGAAAATGTCTAATTCTATGAGCTCTTTTTTTAAAAGGCTAATTTTATGAGTTCTTAATGTGGTGGTGGTACAAAGAGTGACATGGACTAACTCATCCGATTCCAAGATAAATACTTCTAAGCCAATCTATGGAAATTCACGATTTTTTTAAAAAAAACTGATGAGAAAACATGTCATTTCTAATTTTGTTGGTGATAATTAACAACCCTAAGCGCAAAAAAAAAAATTAACCATCTCAGTCAAACAGTAACAGAGATGAATAAGGGCAAATAATTCTGGTCCAGGATGCACACATAACAATAGTGTTTCTTTGTTAGTTCTGTCCGCCATTGTCAATTCAGTAGTATGTTAAAACCAACTTGAGTGTCTGACTAAGGCCCCATTCCAACACGCGTCGGCTTCTGGCTTCGAAAGCTAACACAGGTTAAAACAGTTTGCCGTACTTGTGAGAGGTAGCGAGGTTGGTTGTTCTCGGCGCGACTCATCACTGGAGGACATGCGAGCATGAGCAGGCAGGTGACGAGTGAATTGCTTCAAGGGATCGGAATCCTCTCCTCCTTATCCCATCCCTGTCTGCGGACAGCAGCACAACACTGGCTAGTAGTGTGTCCATGCTAATGCTACGGTAAAATATAAAACAAGATAAAATTTGTAAAAAAAAAACGAACAATCAGATTCATTAAGATTCGCGTCTCATATATTGTATAACCAAATATTCATTAAGATTCGTGTCTCATTAGCAACTAAACCTGAAAATGATCACTTCTTACTGGTATCTCTCAATGATTAGTCTACTGATTGAAAGACCATATAATTAAGATAAAGACCAACTGTACTCAAGGTAAAGAATGTTTATTACTGCAAGACTTGTAGTGTAACTGTCCATGTACACAAAATAAACATTTAGCCGCAGATGAATGGTTATCACCACTATTTTTTGTGTGTGTGTAGTTTCAGTTCTTTGAACTCACTTAATCCCTAATGTCCATTTTCTTTCTCAAACATATGAAACCAACATTGATATATCCAACTGGGTAGGACATAGAAGGGAGCACAATAAGCCAGAGCTTACAGGGTTTCAATATCTTCACAAGTTTATTACTTACATTGGAATTATGTGAACTGTAACACAACAAGGGAGTTAGCTTTGAACTGTAGCCTGTAGCTACTCTAGTCCAGGCTAACATGGAACATTTCTATCTAAACAATAAATAGCAATGAAAAATTCATGAACAAATGGAACAACACATGAAACAAAGTTTTGTTGATACCTACCTTGAGACAATATAATATAAAGACATGCTCAGTATAATAGGAAACCATTCCCCATGGCATCCCATGTAGAGAATCAACGGCCATTCCTTGATGAAGATCACGACTGATGCATGACAAAATTTTTAGCAAACATCGTAGAGGAACATAATGCTAAAAAAATTCAAGTTCAAAAACCTATAATGGTTCAGATCTATGGGGATTCTTTGAGTAATAAAGTGAATTCTGATCATTAGGGCTTTCCATAGTAGCCGGTAAAACTATAACAAGCACAGTAAAAATTTGAGCGTAAATCAATGATTGGGTTTCCGTACCTTCTATGCTTACTTGCAGAACTGATCGAGTCCTCTTCTTCATCACCCAGATCAACACGCCTCTGCACCAATCTCTGTGAACAGATGTCGCACCTCTCTTACTCAACTACAACATGATTTAGTTTAAAAAAAACCACAACAAGATCTATTGAACCTTTGTTGTTGAAGGTGATTCTGATATAAACATTAGTAGCTAAGAAGTGTGTTATCTTTTACATTGTCACTATTTTTTTTCACAAACTTAGATTGTGATACATGTGCTTTGAAGCACATGCTTAACAAATAATACCAAATTGTTTAAGATCCACGATAGCTACCAATGGGAAATCAAGACTGCAAAAATTAACCCCATGGAAGTCAATATGACACCCACAACAAAAATCTGTTGTTTATTAGTTCTTGCTCCAAAATAAAAGCTGCATGATCCAGTGCGACACAGACTTGAGCTAAAATATCCTAACACTAACATAAATACAAGAACTGTTCTAAGATTAATTATAAGTGCACATTCATATTTTTTTCAAACACAACATCGGGTGTATATTCATTTCCTGAAAATATAAACAAAAATTACAGAAGATGAAATGAGTTCCGCATAGAGGGATCCAGGGAATTACCTCCATGTGCAGCAAGAAATTAACCAATAACTTCTTAATCCTTGGGTAGCATGTGGATGTGGAAAGCTAAGAAACATAAAAGTGTAAATTTTGTTTTTTCTTAAGTCAGGATGTTATCACTTATGAGGTGACTTTGGATTCATGAAATGATGAGGTTTTTAGAGGAGGAATTCCTGAAAATTCACTTTGACATCAGATTTAAACACATGGCAATCAATTTTCTAGGCACCCTTCCTAGATAATGATCTTTTCAGTTGAATTGTAATTAAGATCTTTTTTGAGTTCGGTGGATTGGCCTGATTCCCTTGGAAATTTAGCCTAAGCCTAGTATTAAAATCCAAATCAACCCAGTCAGTTTGTTAGAATAGGGCAGGATTTTTATTGTAAATCATACTAAGCTAAATCAAAGGATTTGAAGAATATGACTTGAGGATGGCCTCTGGATTAGTTGTGCACCAAGTATTCAGGTGAACTTAGATTCTGTGGGGTGGCGCAAGAGAGTAATAAAGCAAAATGGGTTCCTGAATGATCTTTCTAATGTTCTATTCTCTCTGCAGGAAGGTACCAAGGTTTAGGAGGCCCCCAGGTTCAGTCCCTACTGCTAATATACTGGTGGTAATAGTCCGGAAACGTTCTTGACCAGCTATGTCCCAAATCTGTAGCTTAATATGCTTCCCATCCAGTTCTATTGTTCTGATCTTAAAGTCAATATACTGCATAAACCAAGTATTTGAATCAGTGTGAGGGAACATAACAAATGTCTCAATTCCCATTTGATGTAGGAAGACATTAGGATAAGTAAAACAACCAACACCAAAAAGACCTACGCAATTGTGGTAATAAAGCTCGTAGTGAAGGAACCATCAGAGAACCGCAGGAGGAGGCAACTATATTTGCATTGCATCAAGTACTATATTTTGCCCATGTAAGTTGTTGTACCGACAGGTTGCTTTCCAGAAGCCAATTGAGAAATGGTCTTCATTAGAAACCTTGCAACCTGTAGGGAACAACAAAGGTTATGACTATACTATTGACCAAAACTGAGTGAAGGAAAACATATTACAGAAACAGATAAGATAGGATCCAATATGTGAGGTCATCCATGCTCAACCACAAGCAGGTAAGAATACGATTAGTATCCACAGGACTAAGGAATAGCATACTAACGTGCAAAAGCAAAATAACATTGTCTCCTTCATAAGTGCAATCAGGAACGTAGACAACAAACAATTCAGGAAGCCCACTTTTAACATAGACAGCAAATAATTCATCCACCTAACATCCAACTTTTAACACATCACAAAAAATGCATCTGATCTTAAAGAAAAACTAAAGGGAGTCTGAAATAAAAGCGGGCACTATCATTGCACATGAACTTTTGCCTAGGTACACACATAAATATACAATGCTAGCAAGCAAAATGTTTAAAGGGAGAAGAACTAACGTTAGCGTCATGGTATCACAGACAACCATGTTACCGAGTTGTGCATCTCACTCCACATCAAATGGACAATAAAGCAAATCACAACAATTGAATAAAAAAGGCAAGCAAGAAGAAATCAAGAACATGCAGGCGAAGGATTCAAACAACATCGATTAAGAATGGCTCGCCAGTACTTGCACCAGAAGTGGAGCATGTGCGCGTCGTTGGGCCGCGTCTCCACTGTCTTGAAGCACTCGAACGTCGGCATCGCATACCCAAAGAGCTTCTCGACCGTCTATAAAATCTTGAAATATGCACCTGTAAATGCAATCCCATCTAGCATCAGAATTCAGAAATGCTACTTGCAACCAGATATACATTTGCTTTTGCTTCTTCCAGACCTACTTGACAAGAAAATAACTCCCTGCTATGCTATAACAAATGTCGGTTTGATTGAACATGGTAGTGCTAGTGCAGGATCAATTCCTAAAAATCATTCATATACTATAGAAGTGTCCAACTATCCACAATCAATACAAAAAGATCATTCCTTTCATACACTACAATTTGTGGGTAGTAGAACTGAACACTGAAGCACCTAAAAGTATACATGATTTCTAGATCTCTACTTGAAGAAGAATCATATGCATGAAGCAGTACCCCTAATCTCCTTATGGAATCAACATTGACTTCACAATACGTAAAAGAAAATCGGGATTTGGTCCCATACCTTCAGATCTAGCGGGCAACGCTGGCTCTTGGAGATGAGGGCGGATGGCAGAGTGGGCGCGGAGGGCCGGGGCGGCCTCCAGATCCGAAGGGAGGCGACCGGGGCTTCGGGATGCCGTTTGTGGGGCAGAGTCAGTGGGGCGATGCTTTTGGATGAGGACGAGAGGCGACACTTATGGATGGGTACGGCGTGAGGAGTGGTGGGTGAGGAGGACGAAGGCATGGTGTGCCGATTGGCATGGAGTTAGGCGGCTCTTGGAGATAAGGGCAGATGGCGGAGGCGGGGCGGATGGTGGAGCGTTGGGGCGGCCTCCATATCCAGAGGGAGGCGGGGTGGATGGTGATGCTGTCAGCGGGGCGGAGTCGGTGGGGCGGCGCTTTTGGATGAGGAGGAGAGGCGGCGCGGGGTGGGAGAGAGCACATGTACCTTCCCATGTCGTCCTCCAAGCTCACGGCGGCGGCGAAGCTAGGCTGCCGCTCGCTGGCTACACCGCGCATCGTGGTCCTGTCAGCGAAGCCCGGCTGGTAGGTCCCAGGCAGAGACACGGTGAACCGGGCGCCGAGAGGGAAATCCAACGACGCAAGAGCGGAGTGGGGAGGAGGAGGCGAGGGCGGAGCGAAGGAGCGGGGGAGGAGGCGGTGGCGGAGCGGAGGGGTGGGGGGAGGAGGCGGCGGCGGCGCGGGGTGGGGAGGAGGAGGCGAGGGCAGAGCAGCGGAGGAGGGAGGGGAGGAGGCGAGGGCGGAGCGGCGGAGAACGGCGGAGCGGGGGGGGAGGCGAGGGCGGAGAACGGCGGAGCGGGCGGAGGAGGCGGCGGCGGAGCGGAGAAGTGGGGGGAGGAGGAGGAGGCGGCGGTGCGGGGTGGCGAGGAGTAGGCGGAGCGGCGGATGAGGGAGGGGAGGAGGCGAGGGCGGTGGAGGGAGGGGAGGAGGCGGCGCGCAGAACGGGGGAGGTGCGGAGAACGTGGGGGAGACGGGGGAGAAGGTGGGAGGAGAGGCAGCGCACGGTTTCACGAGCACAGGGTGGAAGGGCGTGGGGTGGGGTTCTGGTTCCATGATGTGCATGATCCGGATGATTTTGGCCTTAGGATCTTCAATGAGTAAGAGAATAGGGTTTGAGAAGAGATTCAGGCCATTCATTTGTATGAAGTTGGATTACTTGGTACACAAATCTGGGTGGACTTAGATTAGGCATGACTGTGGGGGTGGTTAAGGGGGTGGATTTAGTAAAGAAAATTTTGGTGTATTATAGTGTAGGGTAGATAGGGTAGATACACATTTTTTGCGTCCTACGACGAGTTCTGTTTCCTCTTCTGGGCCGATGGGTGTTGGGCTTGCACGGTTGGGGCTCTGGGATTAGTGGTGCAAGTGGGGCGGGCTGCGGACAGCCCGCGCCCATCCGCGCTGGCCACCCAGACATTTGCGCCTGCAATGGCCCACAAAGCAATGCCGTATACGGTTTGATGGGCTTGAAGGCTGCCCGCATCACACCCACCAACTGCTGCCCGCATCACTCTTAACGAAATTTACTCTCTTTTTTTTCCTTGTTTTATTCGGATGAAACCTGACTGAAGAAGACAGGAAAGAAATTTGGAAATTATGCAATTCTTCGGTGAGGTTTTATCTGGAATTACATAATTTCCAAAACACATCACTTGTCAGTTGTCATACACATAAAATCCAGATATAGCCATCCAGAACAACGAAGGGGAAATTTCTTAACAACAGACAATTACTGACCATGAACACACAACAATTAACATCTCCTATTCATAATTCAGAAAAAGAGAGAAAAATGGAAAAAAGATTATCAATCCTCATCTACACCTAGCCGGTTGCCGCCAGGCTGTCGTTGCCCTCACTGGTGGGCTGCCCCTGCCACTGGGTCGCTGTTAGCCTCAGCGCCACCCAGCCCCCCATCCTCCAAATCTAGACAGAGGGGGAGCAAATCCATCGGGCCACTTACGGGGTCGCCGGTAGGGAGGGAGAAGTGCAGGAGGTTGAGGCTGGCGGAGGAGGATGGCGGCGTGGGTGTCCTGGGAGAGCTCGGGGCTGCGGAGAAGTTGGGGGAAGGGAGGACTCGGGAGGGAAGGAAATGAGGGTGGGGAAGGAAACACACCAAAATGCGCCGACAACGACGGGCAGGCGTCGATGACGATGGGAGCGATGACGGACGACGGGAGGCGGCGGCTAAGGAGTCTGAAGTTTAGGGAAAATTTATGTTTTTGCCACCCTTATGAGGTGAGGGGCAACAGATTTGCCACCCTGGCCCGTTGTCAGTGACTCAGGCGGTCCCACATGTAAGTGACAGAGGTAATTGGCCAATCTTAAGAGTGGCAAAAACATGAATCTCCCGAAGTTTAGACGATGGGGGCGAGTGGGTGACAGGAGTAAGCTATGGTAAAATGCGGGTGCATGCGTTCCATTGGATAAGTGGGCCGGCCTGCTTTAAAATGCTATATTTTGGTGGGTTTTTGTGCATAGACAAGTGGGCTGATTTTGTGGGGTGGGCTAGCGGCTTAGCGGACAGGCCCGCCCCACATTCACCTATATCTGGGATGGACGGCCAGATCTATCCAAAAGAATATGTGGAAAATCATTAGTGCCTGCGATGAAGTCTGGTGTTGAACCACCTTATTGCATTTAACATGCTCTCCATGTAGCTCTTCAGGTAATCGATCCTGCCAGTATCATCCTATATCAGCTTCAAGTATCTTTTTTATTTTCATTTTCATTAATCAAACTTTCTAATTCACCATGCCAATGGCGGAGGGAGGGGGAGACCAGAGGGGGCCACGGCTCCCTAATGATTTTCTAGGCTAAAACGACTTCAAGCATATATAATGCCTCTTCTAAGATGCATGTGTTTGGTGTGAAAATCTGTCAATGCCATGATCATCCAACATGACCGACCAAGTGTATTTATACCAATGTATTACAGATTACATTTGGTTTTACAATTATACACTAATAGAAAAGTAGATAGACCAAATCAAGCCTAAAGGCTAAAGCCAAATGACTAAAACAACCGTTGCCATATGATCTACGGGAACTCCCAAAAACAAAAACAAAAAAAAAACGTAGGTGAGCAAAGTCTGAAGACAGAGAAGTCTAAAGACAGAGCAGAGTTTGAAGACCACACGAAGACAGCGAAGTCTGATCACACAAATCCTTATTTTAAAAGTCTCCCTCAATGTCAACTTGTATCCAGAAGTCAGAAGATTAAGATTACTCCTGAGTCGAAGAAATGTTGGCTTTATAAATGCTTTAGTGAAAATATCCACTAACTGATCTTTTGACAAAATAAACCGAACCTCTAGTGCTTTGCATGCAACACTTTCTCGAACAAAGCAAAAATCAACATTGATATGCTTTGTTCATGCATGAAACATCGGGTTGGCTGTCAAATAAGTTGCTTCAAGATTATCACACCACAACACCGGTGCCCTTGCTTGAAAATACCAAGTTCTTACAAAACCGATTGTAACCAAATCAACTCTGCATTAGTATTTGCTACTACTTTGTATTCAGCCTCGGTGCTTGACCGAGAAACAGTGGGTTGCTTCCTGGCACTTCATGAAACCAAGTTTGGCCCAAAAATATATAGCAAATCCTCCTGTTGACCGTCTGTCATCAACACAACCTGCCCAATCAGCATTAGAAAATGCACTAAGCAATTGTGACTCAGACTTCTAAATTTTTAGACCAACATTCAGAGTTCCCTTGACATACCAAAGTGTCCTCTTCACTATTGCCCAATGAACATCGGTTGGAGAATGAAGGAATTGGCATACCTTGTTAACAAAATAGGAAAGGTCTGGTCTTGTGAGTGTCAAATATTGCAAAGCTCCTGCTGTCTGTACTGAAAAGCTTTAGCATATGGGAGAACCAAGTCATTTTCTTTGGACAGTCATATGAGATTGGTTTGCAACTTTGCATATTGGTTCGATTTAGCATATCCACCATATAATTTTGCTATGTGATCATCAAACCCTTTGTCATTAAACTGAACTTCTATGCCAAGGAAATAGTGCAACTAGCCTAAATCTTTCATAGCAAAATCTGAATTCAACTCCTGTATAAGCTTATCAACTGCTACTTGAGAGGATCCAGCTATGACTATGTCATCCACATAAATTAGCATATAAATCATAACTCCTAACTTACTAAATATGAAGAAAGAAGTGTCAGCCTTGGATAGAGTGAAACCAATTTCTTGCAGCCTAGTACTCAGTCATGAGAACCAGCCTAGTACTCCTGTATAAGTCCATATAAAGCTTTGTCAAGCCTACAAACATGCTTTAGAAACCGAGAATCTTCATAACCTGGCGGTTGAAACTGTTATGAATAGCGCTTGTATTCATATGAGGCCAATGGGCCGGTATATATACACAAAGTACAGGCGGCAAATATGCAAAGAACCCCTCATAACAATGGGGAATAACAAACTATACATATATCTCTAACACCCCCCTCAAACTCATGGTGGATCAACAACACTGAGTTTGGAGAGGTAGAAGCGCAAAAGTCTCGTCGTAGTCAACACCATGCTCTTGCTGGAAGCCACGAGCAACAAGACGCGCCTTATAGCGCTCAAGAGAGCCATTAGAGCGAGTCTTAATCTTATAGACCCACTTACATGTGATGGGATGAGAATGAGATGGAAAAGGAACAAGATCCCAAGTACCAGTACGCTCGAGAGCAGCAATCTCCTCGGCCATGGCAAGCTGCCACTCAGGGTGAGTAACAGCATCCCGGTAGGAGACAGGCTCACGAGTAGCTGTGCCAGCAAAGGCAAAACGGGCAGGAGGCCGAATCGACTGGCGATCGCGGAGAGCATAGCGAGGAGAAGATGACCCATCTGGGGAAGATGGAGCATCAGAAGAAGATGGAACATCAGAAGAAGATGGCTCATCTGGAAGATCCTCAATACGAGGTCGACGAGTGTAGAAGAGAAGGGGAGAAGGTACTGTAGTGGGAGGAGCCTGCGGAGTCGTAGGAGACGACACAGGCGGCGACAACGGCGGAGAGGCCACAGGGGGAATATGTGGAGACTCAGTGGGACAGGTGGACGAGGGCAAAACAGATATAGGTGTATCTGGAAAGGTCAAGAAAGACAGAGACTCCACAGAGGAAGCCGAAGGAGAGGCAGGACGTGGGTAGAATGGACGAGACTCGTCGAAAGTCACATCCCGAGAAACCCGCATCCGACGACCAACAGGATCCCAGCACCGATAGCCCTTGTGCTCGGCACTGTATCCCAGAAAGACACACTCAACAGACTGAGCGGTCAGTTTGGTGCGTTCTCGAGGGGCGAGGAGAACGTAGCAAACGCAGCCAAACAGATGAAGGGTAGAGTAGTCAGGAAGAAGACCACAGAGACGCTCAACAGGGATGGCTCCCTGAAGAGCAGAAGAGGGCTGGATGTTGACGAGATAGGTGGCAGTGGAAACAGCCTCGGCCTAAAAGTGAGGTGGAATAGAGGCGGCGATCATCAGAGCACGAGCCGTCTCAAGGAGGTGACGATGCTTGCGCTCAGCGACACCATTCTGAGCATGAGCACCAGGACAAGAGAACTGAGCGAGAGTGCCCTGCTCAGCAAGGAAGCTGCGCAGGTAACGAGAGAGGTACTCGCCAGCAGAATCAGCACGAAAGACACGAATAGGAGTGGAGAACTGTGTGTGAATCATAGTGGCAAATTTTTTATAGATAGACAAGGCCTCACTACGAGAAGACATGAAATATATCCAAGTATGGCGAGAAAAATCATCTATAAAAATGATATAATATCGATGACCCCCTTTCGAAACGAAGGGAGCCGGACCCCAAACATCTGAATGAACAAGATCAAAAGGGCGCTGAGACACAGACTCACTATGAGGATAAGGAAGTTGAATCTGTTTACCTAACTTACAGCCCTGACAATCTAAAGACACGTCTCCTGAGACAGACCCCAGAAGACCACGACGAACTAAGGACGACAGACGAGATCCACACAGATGACCAAGACGGTGATGCCACTGCTGGAAAGAGCCGGTAGACGAAGTGGCAGAAGCGGAGAAACTGGCGGCGGTGGTGGCAGCGGAAGGAAGATGAAGCCAGTCAAGCTCCCAGAGACGCTGTGAGTCACGGCGCCGAGGGCCAGAACCAACCAGAGCTCCCGTGTGGCAGTCCTGAACACAACAAGAGTCAGAGTCGAGAATGACCCGATAACCAAGGTCAGTAATCTGCCTAACAGAAATAAGCTGCATGGTAAGGCGAGGAACATGAGCAACAGAAGAAACATGAAAGGATGAGTTGCTAAGAGATCCTCTACCAGAGACAGAAAGAGATGTACCATCAGCAGTAAGAACACTGACAGGTGAATCAAGAGGTGTAATAGAAGACAGAGTGGAAGGATCAGGAGTCATGTGAAAAGATGCTCCAGAATCAAGAATCCACGGGGAGGTACCTGACTGTGTAGGAGGTGGTCTCTCAGTGCCCGAAGAGTCAGTAGCAGAACCTGCAGAACCTGTCGAGGGAGAACCTGAAGCGGCAAGCAGGCGTCGAAGTCTGACTATCTCCTGCTCGGTGAGAGAAGCTGCTGAAGAAGTCGAGGCAGACGTCGTCGTAGAAGCACTAGTGCCAGTAGAAGAACGGCGTGAAAGATGTCGCTTCTTCTTGTAGCACTGGGACTCAGTGTGGCCATCCTTGTCGCAGTAGGAACAGTGAGGACGGTCGCCTTCAGACGGAGGACGGCCACCACCACCTGTGGTAGCCGCTGGAGGAGGCAGTGTAGCAGGCGGACGAGCGGCGAGCACAGAGGGGAGTGGCATCAGACCAGCACCACTCAGACGAGTCTCCTCCGCGCGTATCTCGGTAAGAGCCTCCAGGAGAGTGACACGAGGGTGGCGTGCAAGTAGCTGGGCACGCCTTTGCTCGAACTCAGGACGAAGGCGAGTAAGGAACTCGTAAACCCGCTGAAACTCCAGGTCAGCACGTACCTCCAGGCAGCACGGACAGGTACGACAGCCAGCAGTGCGGAGAGAGTCCAACTGACGCCAAACAGCAGAGCTCTGAGCGTAAAATGCGTCAACAGTAGCATCACCCTGCTGAAGAGAGTGCTCCTGGCGGACCACGGACAGGTACAGGGCATCACCAGAGGGCTCGTAGCGCTGACGAAGATGAGTCCACATCTGGAAAGCCGAAGGGAGTCCCACAACCTCAGAAGAAAACTGAGGCTGGACACTGGCGATGAAGACAGCAGCAGCCCGAGCGTCGTCATCGTACCACTGAGTGTAGATGGTCAGACGATCCTTGTAGGAATCCAGAGCCTCCTGGTAGGCAGAGGCAGCTTTATCATCAGCTTCATCATCAGCAGCAACCTTATCGGCTGTCGGAGGCAATGCAACAGGCGTAGGCTCCGTCGGAGGAATAGGGCAAGGCGGGCAGGTGACATCGCCAGAGAGGACGCCCCAGAGACGAAGACCACGCATGTGAATGCGCATGTGAGACACGAAGTCGGTGTAATTAACACCATCAAAAATCACCGGGCAGCGAGGGAGGGAAACAGTGCTCATTGGTAGGCGGCGCTGGACGGCGCGGCGGTTAGAACGACGTTTTTTTGCTTTTTTTCTTCTCAATCGGTTTACAAAACCGAGTAACCTCTTCCCCTGGCCAAAACCAACCTAGATCGGTGGCGGGGGAGCCGGCGGCGGCTGCAGCCGGCGGGGAAGCCGGCGACTGCGGGGGAGCCGGTGCGGCCTCACCGACGGCGGCCTCGGGCGGAGGAGGCGGCGCGGCCTGGGGAAGGCGGCGGCGTCCGGGAGGCGGCGGCGCGGCCTGGGGAGGCGGCTCGAGCGGAGAGGCCGGGAAGGCGGCGTCCGGGTCGGCGGCCGACCAGCCTCGCGGGCAGATCGGGCGACCGGGTGGGAGCGGAGGACGGAGGACGGCCGGCGGAGCGGAGGAGGCCGGCGACCGGCGACCGGGTAGGAGCGGAGACGAGCGGGCTCGGGCGGAGTCGGGCGGGGCCGACGGCAGCAGAGGCGGCAGCGGCGACACGGGAAGCGCCGGGCTGGAAGCGGAGACGCCGAGGCCGGCGGCGGCGGAGGCCGGGAGTCGGCGACGGCGGCGGAGGCGGCACACGGGCGCGCAGAACCCTAGGTAAGCCAAAACCCTAGTTTTGGCTCTGATACCATGTTATGAATAGCGCTTGTATTCATATGAGGCCAATGGGCCAGTATATATACACAAAGTACAGGTGGCAAATATGCAAAGAACCCCTCATAACAATGGGGAATAACAAACTATACATATATCTCTAACAGAAACATGTAAACTTTTTCAATGACCCTATACAGGAAAGCATTTTGCACATCTATTTGACGCTAATGCCAACCTCTCGAGAATGCAATAGACAGTATGAGTCAAAATATTGAGGGTTTCACCACAGGTATCATTGTAATATATGCTTTGTTTTTGCCCCTTTGCACAAGCCTCACCTTGTACCTATTAATGCCCATCTAGTTTCTGCTTGACTTTAAACACCCACTTGCATCCGATGATGTTTTGACCATTGCTTGGTGGAACAAGACATGTGTTGTTTTTCATCAAGGCTGAGTATTCAACATCCATGGCTTCCCTCCAATTAGGATCTTCTAGAGCCTGAACATGAGAGACCAGCTCTATTAACAAGGCCTTGCATCCAGTCAAGGGATACCAAACAGTGCCATCGGTATATTGTTTGGGTACGCGAACATTGTTCTGAAGATGCGTCCGCAAACGTTCTGGAGGTGCTGGAGATGTTGGCTAAGACGATGGAGCCACAGGTCATCCACAGCTCTGTATCTTCCTACTGACCTAAATCACTGCCACAAGAAACTTGTTATATATTAGTTGCATTAGATGGTAAATCATAGTTTCCATGATGATAAACTGTTACAGCTGGCTTAGTGCTCGAATTCTGGTCAGAAACTAAAAGAGGAGAAAGAACAATGGTGGAGTTTTGACCAGCAATGGTAGGAGTACTAGGGGAGTGATCGACGAAAGGAAAAACTGACTCATCAAACACAACATCCCTAGATATATAAACTCAACCAGTGGGATGATGCAAACGCTTATATCCCTTGTGAAGGCTACTGTACCCTAAGAAAACGCATATCTGAGAACGGAACTCAAGTTTTCATGTGTTATAAGGACAAAGGTTGGGCCAGCAAGCACACCCAAAAAACTCGAAGAGATTATAATCTAGGGATGTACCAAGAAGGAGAATAAGAGGAGTAGAGTTTCCTATTATACGACTTGGTAATCTATTGATAAGAACCGTGGCTATTAAGAATGCTTCTCCCCAAAATCTAACAGGAACTAAAGACTGAGCTAAAAGGGCAAGCCCTGTCTTGACAATATGTCTATATTCACGTTCAGCCACGCCATTTTGTTAGTGTGTGTGAGGGCAAGAGACTCTATGAGAGATACCCAGATTATTAAAGAAGTTATGCAACTTTTGATATTCACCAACCTAGTCGGTTTGCACAACAAGGATTTTTTGATTAAGTAAATGTTCAACATGGTGATGAAACTAGACAAAGACTTTCTCCACATCAGATTTACACTTAAGTAAATAGATCCATGTGAATTTACTATAATCATCCAGAAAGCTCACATAGAACTTAAAACCTCCTACAGAGGTGAGGGTTGGACACCAGACATCTGAATGAATGAGTTTTAAAGGAAAGCTAGAAACATGAAGAGAATGACTAAATGGCAATTGATGGATTTTTGCTCTTTGACAAGCATCATAGATAGCAGCACCATCTTTATTTGGTGAATTGAAACTTGATTGGTGTCGAGGACGTTTTCAACAATTGAAGTTGCAGGATGACCCAGCCTTCAATGCCATAAGACTGACGGGCATGAGGATGGATAGTAGCAGCAACCGGGTATAGGCCCCCTTCACTGATGCCGTGAAGAAGAACCTTCGTGACCTAGTCCTTGAGATAGAAACAATCTAGATGGAATTCAAAATAAGCATTGTTATTTCTAGTAAACTTATGAACTGACAACAAATGCTTACTAATATTAGGAATATGAAAAACATCACTATGAAGTAGAGAGCAAGATGAGCCAGATATAACAGATTGACTAATATTGGAAAGACAAACCTGATCCATTTGCAACTTGGACTTGATCGGCTCATGTGATCTGTTGCTCCCATGTCTGCATACCATTGCGTGTCCACAGAGTAGGATTGAGTGTTTGCAACAACAACAACCTTCACCTTGGGTTGAAAAGAGTGATTGAACCTATGATAACAATGAAGAGCATCATGTCCAATCTTACCGCAAACCTGACACGTTGGTTGATTCCTACTATTGTTGTTGCCTTTGCCATTCGAGCCGCATCCAGAGAAGCCCTAGCCATGGCCACGGCCACGTTCCCTCCATGAGGAACATCCGCGGTTAAAATTGTTGCTGGCGCCACTGCTGCTATTGTTGAAGTGTTGTTGACATTACCACAGTTACATTATTGGCTGAAAACCCCGTCTGCATCTTTGAATTATTAAGCTGTCTACGCAACTCATAGCTGAGAAGATGAGCAAACAAGTCATTGAGCGAGATGGGTTCAGGACGAGTTGCGACCGAGGTAACCAAGGAGTCGTAGTCATCGTCAAGTCTTGCCAGGATGTATGTGATGATTTCTTCATCATGCAGAGGATAGCCAATGGAAACCATCATATCTGGAAGAGTCTCCATCTTTTGGAAATAGTCTGTTACTAAACTATCTTTCTTCTTGGTGTTGGTGAGTTGCAATCAGACCTGCATGATCCGTGCCTTCGAGTGTGAGGTGAACATCTCTTCTAAGGCTATCTAGACCTACGTTGCCGTGAAGAGGAACAAAACTTGCCCCAAGATTTCCTCGCTTAGGGAGGAAAGGATTATAGTCAACACTAATTGATCTTGTTGGTGTAAAGTGCATATGCCGGATTCGGCACTATGCTTTCTGTGCCTTAAACGGTATGAGTGATGGTAGCATATGGACAAGTTCCAGAGCTGCAGTTTCATCTACAAACCTGAGCAGCTGCTGACTCCGTAGATAAAGAATCAGTTGAGCCTTCCATAGGAGATGATTCCCACAGGTAAGTTTCACAGTGACAAAGTGATTGAAAGGAGTTGGAAGTAGTCCGGCAGAGGTTGAAGATGAAGTGGTGTTCATGTTTCCAGAGTTGGCAGAGGAGAAAGAGGACAGAACCATGGTTGAGCAGATGGCTCTGATACCATGTGAAAATCTGTCAATGCCATGATCATCCAATATGACCAGCCAAGTGTATTTATACCAATGTATTACATATTGAATTCGGTGTTACAGTTGTACACTAACAGAAAAGGAGATAGAACCAAATCAAACCTAACGGCTAAAGCCGAACGACTGAAACAGCCATTGCTGTATGATCTACAAGAACTCCCGAAAACAGAAAAACCAAGGAGAGCAAACTCTAAAGAAGACAGAGAGCAGAGTTTGAAGACCACACAAAGACAGCGACGTTTGATCAACACACAAATCCTTACTTTAACATTTAGAACTTGGAGCACGTATATGACATCTTTCAAGCATGTGCATTGAATATCATGTTTAGTGTTTAATATTAAAAAATAGTCGTATTTGTCTGGCTCCGCCATTGACCATAGCATGGTTGAAAGCATTTAAATTGATAATTTGTTTGCAGAAAAATTGATGACAGAACTTTACCCTTGGCGGGTTACATGTTCAAAATGGTCACCAGGCAGCTGTGGGCAGCACCTACTTAAGTGCTAATTTCTTAATCAAATATTTCTAGAAGATTTCTTAATCAAATACTGTAGTTTTACCACTTAAGTGCTAATTAAAATGCTAAACTAGCCCCTTCCTTCAAAGCTTAGCAAGGAAATTTTTGCAACTAGCCCCTGGGCAGTTAGCACCCCCATGTCTTCGCCGTTCGTGCTAATGGCTTTCTTTTCGGTCTAGCTGCCGTTGCACTTTCGCTGTCTCTCGAGCGCGCATGGCCCAAACTCACCCGCCATTCTGTGATGGGTCGCCCCATTTCAGCCCATTGAGGATACTGTCTTTTAAGCCAGACGTTGGGGCCCTACTACTGAATTGACTCAATGCACTGTGGTTGAAGTTTTTTTTCTTCATGTACTAGCCGAATACCCTTGCTTTGCTAGGATACAAAAATATTATTCCAACATGTCGAGTCAACATTGTCGGGTTGGCATACCGGGCCCACGCCGTTGGCTTCGCTTCTGCATCCTCGGCTTTGCCGCGCACCCGGTAGAGCTCGGTTTTTTATTTTTTGTTAGAGAATTTATAGGGTAATGGAATTTGTTTTTTGGTATAATATTTTTGTTAAAATTTTTTTAGGAAGGTGTAAGGGGGAGTTGGTAAGGGTAGATAAATTACCACCATCAACTCCGCCTTAAATTAAGTAGTAGAGATAAGACTATGTCTGAAACCCAGGAAATTCGTAGTACTTTCGCATAAAAACAGTTTAATTCCCACACGAACAAACCGAGAGTTCAAATGTCTTGCTGTAAATTTCCAGTGTTCACCTTGAAAGTAAGGAATTGCTTCTTTTCTTGTCGATGGGACATTTGATGAATATACCTTGCTGTGATACTTGGTTTAATTTTTTTCTCAAAAACATAGGAGAACTACGTTTCATTTATTAAAAAGATGAGCAGTACAATAGTGGCCGAAAGGCCGAATTCAAAAACCAAAGAAGGACTGGTTACAAAGAACACGACTCCGATCAGCCCAACAAGACAAACATCCGTGGCTAACACTCCCAATGATGAGCAGACTACCACCACCACCGAAGTACTAATACTGGCCAACGCACACGCGGAAAACGAAGAGGATGGGGTCAGGTGGCCCAAGGCAACGTCTCCAAGGAGGGAACGGCACCAAAAGCATCACTGGCATCACCGTCGTTCAATCCGGTAAGAACCGAACCTGAGGTTTTCACCTTGGTGCACCATCGCATGCACCTGCGACTCCGACACCTCCAACGCAATTCAAACGGTTGCTCCCGGCGAACTCCGGTGCCCACCTTCTTCCGCGTGCATGTTCGCGCCAACGGTTGCCTGACCAGTGGCCTCTGCGCCTGAGCCGAAGGTAGCGGCCGCTCGAGCTGGTGCCGCGGCCGTTGGCTACATGGCATTGGTGGTTGGCGGTGGCGGCACGACAAGCGACGACGTGCAAAGGAGGCAAGAGAGAGGCTCCCGCCAAGTCTAGATCTGGCCTGAAGATGACCAGATCCGGCTCTCTCTGACTCCCCCGTGTGGCCTCCAGCCATTGGGCTTCACTGCGCTGCCACACTCGTGTAGATCTGAAAATGACATCGTGCTCGACATAGATCTAAAACAGAGCTACAGCTAAGGGTTCCGCCGTCACCCCACCAGCGTGATGAACGTATATATCTGACATATTGGGTATGCGTGGGCTAATTAAACAATCTCAATATGATCTGGCCGTTAGTTCACATGCCCTGCATGCGAGTATGTGACAAACTTGAAATGAAAATACATAGCTAGGCAATTTCCGTCGTTAATTAAGATCGAAAACATATACCACTAATAGGTAGGTAAATAAATAGTTTAAGGACGCCAGCTAGCCGGCTAGGCGGTTATGGTGCGGCCGCCGTCGACGCGGATGACCTGCCCGGTGATGTAGGACGCGGCCGGCATGCAGAGGAAGGCGACGAGGGAAGCCACCTCCTCGGGCTCGCCGATGCGGCCCATGGCGACGCGCGACATCTCTGTCTCCGCCAGCCTCCGCGCCGTCTCCGGGTCAGGCGGCTGGCCGATGTTACTGGTGATGTCGGTCCGGATGCCTCCCGGGGCGACGCAGTTGACGCGGATGCTGTCGCGCGCCCACTCGGCGGCGAGGCTCCGGGTGAGCTGGTTCATGCCGCCCTTCGTCGCCGAGTACACCGACAGCGCCGGGTAGGCGATGAACCCGCCGATGGAGGAGATGTTCACCACGTTGCCACCGTCGCCGCCTCCTGCCGCCACGGCGTCGAGGAGGAGAGGGTGCGCGAGCTGGGCGAGGTGGAAGCAGGACTCGAGGTTGGTGGCCATGAGGTGGGCATAGTCCTCCGCCGTGATCTCCGTGGCCGCCCTGAAGAAGCACTGGCCGGCGTTGTTGACTAGGATGTCGAGCTTGCCGCCGAACACGTCGCGCACCGTGGCCATGAGCCTCTCCCTGTCGCAGCGCACGGACACGTCGCAGACGGACGCCGTGACGCTCGCGAGCCCCTCGTCGGCCCGCCACAGGCGAAGGCACTCCTGCAGGTCGGCGTCGTTGCGGGAGCAGGTGTGCACTCTCACCCCAAACCCCGCGAGCTCCTCCACGATCGCACGCCTGATCGATCACCACGCACGGTTGTGTCAGTGTCACAAATTAATATGAAACATCGCATCCGCACAGCATGATCAGCATGCATGCATGCATGCGCGTACGTACCCGATCCCTTTGCTTCCTCCGGTGACGAGCGCCGTCTTGCCGGCAAGGCTCCACCTCTCCTCTCTGCTCCTGCTGATTGCTGCCATCTGTGTCTCAGCTGATCGATGTATCTCACTACCGATATGAGTGATCTAGCTGTTGGTGTTGCACCCTTACTTAGCTAGTTATATTATATAGTCGTAGTCTCGCTGTCCAACAATATTGGATTCTCCGGCCTCCACATAAGATACGGCATGCATAAATGCTTTCGTCGGTGTTTCTTTGTTTTTGCATGGAGTGCATATCTATGCGTGTACCATACACGATGAGTACGACACGACACATATCCGAATCCGTTCGCGCTGCGGTGGCCGGCCGGCTCGTGTCACATTTGAATTTTGATGCTTCCGGCCTGGCAGTCTCTTTCTTTCTTTCTCCCTTTCTTTCTTTCTTCTCCTTCTTAAATAGGCAGTCTCTTTATTTCAAGGGCCAGGAGTTTGTTTTTTTTCTTCTAGAACACGAGTGACCACAGCCCGGCCCATCTAAGCTACCTACCTGGCTAGTTCTATTTGGCTCTGGTTTATAACTTTTGGCTGTGGTTTATAGTTTTTAGGCTGTTCGTGAGAGAGTACGGTATAATATAAACTTGTGTACGTTTTTGGCTGATATAAATGAATTCGCTACAGTGTATACTATAATTAATTTGTAGACCTCACCTTAAAAGACACTCATTTATAAACTAGTTGCTGTAGGAAATTGAAAAGTAGTTTTTAGAATTCGAAAAGAAGAGGCACTGTACGAAGTAAGAACGGAGCCATGCATAGGCCCAACCCGGCCAACAGCAGTTTTGCATTTTTAGTTGGGCTGTCATTGGTCACTTTCATAGTTTTTTTTTTTTTTTTGCGATGATCACTTTGATAGCTCTTCACGTTTAACCTTCAGGGTTTTTAATTTCTGGAGTGAATATACTTAACTTAAAGCCAACAGACTTAATCGTTGATACCTAGTGTGCCGTGCATAAAAGAGGATAATAAAGGGTTAATAACAGATATTAAAAAAGAGCAGGGGCCTGAGACTGAGATGTGTCCACTGTCGACCAAGGTGGGAAAGGTTTGAAATTTTTTTAGATGATTCCGAATTACAATTTGGTGGAGAAACTTTAGGATATTCTCGGGGAAATGCACTTGGTGTAGCAGCTATTCGGGTAACTTGAGAAGCTTGTGGACAAGCTCGTAACGAAGGGGTAGATCTTGCCGTAATGAAATTATCCGAGCAGCTTACAAATGTAGTCTTGAAATAGCTGCAGCTTGTGAAGTATGGAAGGCGATCAAATTCGAGTTTGAGCCGGTAGATAAACTAGATAAGCAAGACAAAAGTAGGTATAAGTTTGAGACTTGGTACTTTTATAAGAAGCATAGATGTATTGATCACTTATTACATCAGCTATGGAGAACTCATCGAAAAAAAGGTAAGAGAATTTTGTTTATTCGCAACTATATGTGATGAGGACATGCGCCATGGTGTATCTTCGATCGTACGTCGTAAAGATCAAACAAATTGTATCAATATGTATGTACATCCATTATATCTCCATGTTGAACATTAAGGCATAAATCAGCGCATCAAATTATAGATTACTCATTGTTGAGCATGCGATCCTGCATCGTCGAGCTCATTCTGTATATGGACCCCACTGTTCTTGAGGGAGTTGGAATACCAGCTAGAGAGCAAAGAGTCTGGCTTGCCGTGGCAGTGTCTCGTCGTCGAAATCGACACGGTACAGGCTGTACCGTGCCTGATACCCTGACAGAAACTCGAAGACGTCCATGAAGGCCCAAGCGAGGTAGCCTTTCGCATTGACCCCATTCCTGCAGAACAAAAGAGCATCAGAATAAATTTGTCTGAAGAATTTGAAGTTGTCAACTGCCTGCAATTACACTGTTGAATTTTTGTTGTGCGACCCACCTTAATGCAGCCAGGGTGCCCCCCTATGTAGCTCTTCAAGAAATCGACCCTGTCGGTATCATTGACAGTGTCATTGCTAGATGCATTACCTGAAGAGAGGAAGGAGGACAATGGATATCAAACAAGTATGAATTACAAGCAGTGATGTCTGCATAAGCATTGACAGAATTTTCTTGGAGTAACTGAACCACAAATTTGGAGATCATCGTAGTCTGAAACTAGACTTGCCATTCTCTTGGATATAAATGGGAAGGTCACCATAGGATTCTTTCAGGTACTGCAGCGCAAGTTGCAATCCTTCCGGATCATTTGGAATAGATGATGGAGCATACTGCACTCCAAAGAAAAAAAATGTATCTGTCACAGCTCGCAGGATGAACATAATTTCAATATCTTGCTCAATTATATGGGCTTTTGAGTGCATTTTATTTATTTCTTTAATCTCTTGTGTCACATTAGAATTCATAAATCACAACATGTCTTAAACAGCTGAAGCCGGCAGCATCTCTTACAAAACATGGATGAAAAGTTTTACCTTACCAATTGGCGGATCTGTTTTAGAACCTGCATCAGAGGAACATACTACATTAGACGTGGCATTGGGCTCACACATGTCATAAAATTGTAAATATGTTTCAGAAGCGTCAACGAATTATTTGGTCAGTATATATGTTAAATTTTGAAAATTTTGTTTGCCTCAATGTGTTGTCACTAGATTAGTGAATCAAATTGCCCACTCCTATGGCCAAAAAAATTATGAGCAATGCAGCAATAATTGATAGAAAAATTGCTTACCTCTGTAGTAAACTGACATGTCTGCTGCGTGTTGGAATACTCCCACATTGGTTGTAAAAGGACAAAATACCTAATTTAAAAATAGGGGAGTTTCTTACCTCATTAGCTAACTTTTGAGATGAGAAGGCCCTTACGATCCAACACTGTGTAGTCACGAACACCCTTATCTGAAGGGCAATCATTCATAGAGAGAATAGTAGTGATTTATTCCAATGAAATCTATAGAACCCTTGACAGTTTAACATTGGACTTTTGTGAAGGATGGAAGGCGAGAACTAACAATCATCTTCATTACTTGTGGGTAATCTCCAAACACCAGGGGCTCTAGTATCCTACAAAGCACCACAGGTTTGTTAGCTCCATGCGTGTTTCGCATTTCAGATGCGAAGATAGTCAAAATAACATACCAGCCGAACATGAAGTCCTGAGTCCTGACATCTTCGAGTTGCTTCTAAATCGATAGTAGAGTTTGTTAATGGGTAAGTCCAAAATGTGTAAACATTTATGCCAACAACTCCTTTTTGCACCGCCTACATGCAAAACTCATTTTATGGACGCATAAAACTTCGCAATTGGAAGTACAACGTGAGAAGCTAAAAGGAGTGTGTTTGTGTAGTTAGACAAAATTTGTACGCCTTAGCAAAATGTTTATAAAGCTTAATAGCTTATGCTTTCTAAAGAACAGAAGTACTGTGCAGGCAAAAAGGCATTGCCGCTAATTTTCGGCACAAGATTACTCACTTGATATTTTCCTCTGTACAGTCTAGCAGCTGATGCATGTGCCAATTACATGTCATGAGCTGCTATATATGGTTCCACAGTTGAGTCCCCCACAATACACTTTCTTAGTCCGAAAGGATCGGAGCAACGTCCAGGTGCGATTTGTCCGGTATCGTAAGACCCAATTGCAGCGACATTAGGTTCATCTACAGTAGTCCAGTGCAAAACCCGTTCTCCAAACTCCCTGAAGCACACATCTGCGTGCGCTGTGAAATCTTCCCTGCAATTTGCAGTACTACAGGTGAGGAGATACCACTGGGAATCCTCTGATCATTTTCAGCTTTAAAGCAATGTCATCACTACAATTGCAAGGTATGTGCTCTTAGACAATTCTAGGGCTTAACGATCTTCTATACTCATCAACCAGAACCTGAGGAAGATCCAGCTGGTAAAGCGTAACAAGGACTTGAATCCCTGAAGAAACACAACGCTGAGGTTCAGATAGGAGTGGGGGGGGGGGGGGGGGGGGGCTTTTACTTATCTCGTATGTAAGGTGTTCAATGCTAGACCACATGGATGGTTGTAAATAAAGTGAGATGAATAATTGATATTTAGATTGCTTTGAATTTTGTGTTTGTAAAAGTTTTGATCGATCGCAGTCGAATGTCTTGAGTTCAAGTGGTTTCGATCTGTTCCGAGTGGTTTTTCTCTTCTCTGAGTAGTTTTGGACCTGTCCGATCGGGGTCTGAGTGGCATCAAACAGTATTCGAGTAGCTCTGGAGCATCGAACAACTTTTGAGACGCATCGGAACATCAGACCGCACTTGAGTGGCATCAGAGGATTGCACGGCGGCTTTCGATCATGGCAAACTTCAACCATGTTGGATATGACTCAGAGTCATTTACGATCACGTTCAACTACAACCACGCTCTACTTCGACCACCTCCGACGTCGACCACGGAATATCGACTACATCAGTTCGACTACGTTTGACTTCGACCACTATAAGTAATCGTAGCAATAGTCCTTTCATGGTCGTAGCTACAGTACTTTTTAATGGTCGTAGCTATAATACATGATCGGTACTCGATAGTCGTAAATTTTACTGGTTGATAGTCGAAGGCTTTGTAGTCGATGGTCATAGACTTTGTGGACTATTGTTATAGTCGTAGACTTCGCGGTCTTGTTTTTACAGTCATAGACTTTGCAGTCTGCTGTCGTTGTCTTTGGTAGTCCAAGGCTTTGCGATCGGCTGCTATAGGCTTCACGGTCAGTGCTTGTCGACTTTATGATCGGTGCGAGTGCTTTAATTTCTGTGATCTTCGAGTACACGTGTTGGGTCAGTGGTTGACTGATCTGGTTAGAGCGGTTGTTAATGATACTTGGTGCTCAGTGATCGATGGTGCTGTGATTGGTTTATGATCAGTAGTCGTAGACTTGGAACTCGGTACTCGATGGTTTTGGTCGATAGCGATGCGTGGTATCCCTGAGTGTTTGGAGCGGAGCAATAGTATTTCCCGAGTACTTGTGGTTTTTGAGTATTTGTTGAGCTAGCGGTCATAAGAAGTTGTCTGGAGTTGATTTATGGTAAGCGATGTAATGTGAGGTCGTAGACGACCTAGTTGATGGTCGTGGATAGTTTTGTTCTTGTCTATAGATGGACAAGGGTGGTGTGAGTGTGTATGTGTGTGCTGATGGCGGTCAAGTTGTGGAAAACTTATGCTGGAAAACGTTTCTTTGGTTTTTTACATGTACAGGATGGCGTGAAGACGATCATGGTCGGTGATGAGGAGGACTGGGACTAGGATGGGAAGATCTGAGGTCCAGACGATTGAGGATGTTATGCGAGATGGTCGGACTAACACTGGAGTACATAGAGATCAAAGGTGGTGTTGCGTGGAGAAACTACGCGCAGTGCAGTCCTGGAGGCTTCTACACGAAGGTTGATGATGCAAGATGGAGCTACGGTAGGTATGTTCCTGAGGCTTCATCATGTGATGAGATTGAAAATGTTATGAATAGAGTCCATAACTGAGAAGGTTGAGTGTTTGGGTAAAACCCGTGTTAGAAAAGGTTTCGGGTCTCTTGATTTGAGGAAGAGATAAAATTTCGTATTCATGTTTGAGTCAAACACGGTTTAGAGCTCTAGCATATAAAATCAGGGAGATCCTAAGTGTTTTGGCTGGTGGCTTTGCGAATCTTTTTGTACGAGAGTTTTTAGAAGTGCCGTGAGGGCTCTTTGTAGCCACAAATATGATACAGAAATAATAGATCAGATCTATTCCAAGAAAAGCTTATCGGTGACGTGTTTTTCTGAGCATTACTTTTCTATGTTCTCGGCGACATGCTAACGCATCGTGATCCGGTATATTACGAGCACAGTGTTGTCTTCGTCTTGTACTCATTCGAGCAGTCGAAAAGTTCGAGTGACGAAGCGTTCAAGCGGTCGAAGCTTTTCAAGCTGAGAGGGATTTCGACTACGTGCAAAAGCAATTGTAGAGAGCAGCCGAGCGAATAATCGAACGGCTTGCGGTCGAATCTACATTCGGTAATTTAGATTGCTTTTCTTTTGATTTAAGATTTATTTTTAAGTATTTAAAAACAAAAATAATTATTTATCTTATTATAATTACGCTATACGATCCTACGTTCAAACACACGGATGTTTTGACACTGCAATACAAATTATTGCATAGAAGCGTACCACGTTTCACTAGCTCATCCATAACGTCATTGTAGTACTCTAGCCCTTTTTGGTTGACAGCTGCCCTCCCACCTGCAAATCTCAATTTCAAAAACAACAATGAGAAGATTTTTGGAAAGTTGTTGCGTACTACAATGAAAACTTTCTGAAATGTTTATACTTGGAATAAGCCTTGACCACGAGATGGAAAATCTGTAAGCCTCTAGGTCAGTGTCAGTCATGAGCTTTACATCATCCTGAAACATCAGGTGATGTTAGGTTAAAACAAGTAACAAGTCCGAGTTTTCCTTTCAGAATGATGAAATATTTAACCTTGAAATGACCGTACTTCAATGCAGCTAAGTTTTCTTGTTGGACAGAAAGGATAACATTTTTTTTTCAGAGACCAGACACAAAAGAAGAGACTAGCTAAACATCACCTCAATCAACAGAAAAATCAGCCCAACAGGCAAAGAGGTTGGTAGCACGCTCAGTTCCGCAGTTCAATGTCGGCCGGGTAAAATTAACGGTGTACCTTGTACTTGTGGTACCCATCGGCAGCGACATCACCGGTGCTTTTGTCCGGCATTTTCGCTGTTATCACAGACGAGAATAATGTCGAAAAAAAAATCAGGACGGTCAATTTGGAACTAATGCAACAGGTATGAATTATTGATCAACATCAGCGTCCAGTTCCTGTCTTAGTTTGCAGAAAACTGACAAGTTACCTGCGTCAGTGAAGGTGCCCCAAATGCTTGGGCTCTTGCCATCCTTTTTTGAACGGGCCTCTTGCCATCCTCGGCAACAGCACCCTCATACTACAAGAAAATTAATTCGAAAAAAAGTAAAAGTCAAGAAGATTAACCAAAGTAAAACTAACTAAAATCCGCAACGAAAATATATGATGCTCAAGCGAAACTAATTGGATTATTAGACCATTCCTATTACCTGATGTGCCGTCCGAAGACGAAGTCCTGCGGGAAGTCGCTTCTTGTGAAGGCGAGAGCAGGAGCCGCACCATGAGCAGAGAGAAACAGCAATAGGGAGAAGAAGGCAATGGCTGCCATACGATTGGCCCTGTTTTTTTTTTCTATGGTGGATAATTTTTTGATGTGACTGATAGTTTTCGACTATATATTTTAAAATAACAGTGAATATTAGAGATACTGATATAAATAACGTATATAATTTTAAGATCAAAAAATCGATTAGGGACACCTGGGCTGTAGCAAGAGGGGGAGGAGAGTTCGTTCGCCTCATTCAATTAATTTTACTGTGTGCAATCACTACCAGAACCGACCTGTTTGTCTGTGCAGACTTGTGTGCTTCGTACCGGACCAGAGCACGGTTCACCTCACCCCCGGTCGTCCAAGTCGCTCGGCAGCCGGAGAGCAGCACGTGTCACTCGCAAGACGACTCACTAGTAAAGAACAATATTTGACTACGTTCTTTTGAACCACGATGGATAATTTTTGATTTTGATGGGTGGTTTTTGTCTATATTTTTTAAGATAATAGTTACAATGAAGATATTGACGTAAATGGTATATACAGTTTTAGACTTAAAAAGGCCGTTTAGAAGAACCGTTTTAAGAAATCAACCCATTTATTTTGATTTTCGGAGAGGTAAAAAACCTAAAAGGCCTTTTGTGTGGTGGGGCAATTCAACGTTATCTCAAGTTGGACCTTATTTTCTTTGGTTTAAAATTGTTGCAGGAATTATCTCAAGTATCGCACTAGAGAAATCTAGAGCACCCTCGTGGTCTTACGCTGATCATGACCGGTGGGCAATTGTTACAATCCTTTGCTGCTAGATACAAATAGCACTAGAATTTGAGAGAATTTGGAGGGAATAGAGGTAGTTTTGTGGGCAATCGTAGGTGTATTTTGGGGAGGACTCGAGAAGAAGAGGGATACAAGCAGAAGAGAAACAGAGGGAGGAGGAGAGCAAGGGAAAGGCAGAGTTCCATTCTATTCTCCTTCCCTTCTTCCATATCTTTCCCATTTTGGGCCCGCTAAGCCCAATTATTTATTAAACCTAGCCCATTAGACCTGGACGAGGCACTCCGCGACACGAATGGGATGGCCCGCCCCATCTTCTTGGCCTCTTGGGTACATGAATGCCTTGCAAGTCTGAATTCATCATGCAGCAAAGGATATTGGGACAGTTCTGGCTAAACAACAATGACAACTTGAGTATAGTTAGGGTGACCCAACCTAGATACAGAACATGTACATAAAAGAAGTATGAACAGTACAAAGCAAAGTATATACCAAATGTATATCTAGCATAATATAAAATAACTTTGGTCAATATACAGATATTTAGAGGTATCAGATATGGAATTCAATAATATTATAATCCTAATAAGTATTTACGGTTGTCCATGTACAATATAATGTCCAAGAGTCTAGCTGCATATACTCTTTTGTGTAGCTGTATATATACTCTTTTGCAAAGGCAAAACAATGATTGAGATCACATTCAGTAAAAACTTTGGCAGTATTCTTGCCATTAAACTTACCGAGCAATTATAATATGTGGGCTGGACTGTAAAAATCATCTAAATCAAATCAAGTGTATATAGATTGAGTTCATTTTTCACAACATAAATTGTGGGACAGGTATTATTCCATTGCAATTTTTTCTATAAATATCATTTTTTTCACTTGTATAAGTATGACCATCTTGGCATGCAATTACATCTTCAACAAATTGTGATGTATAGAGTTTTAAAAGTAACGACAATAACATAATAGGTAAACTTCAGGATAATTCATCAGAAAACAGTCAATGTTAGATAGGAAAGATATTACCTATTGCGTCAATAATAGGTAAACTACAGTTTCAGTGTCCATGCAAAAACTGCCAAAGCAAAACTCCTGTTGATAACAGCTACAGACTGCAAGCAGTAAACACACAGTGAAAAGAAAGCAAGAAGATGGAGTGCAGCATTATCGGCAGAAGAGATCGTAAAATATCATCTGTACACAGTTGCACAGTCCATCTTAACTGTTCTGTGCTGACTGTGCGGTATCGAGCAAGTAAAGTGTCTTTGGTGCTTTCTGTGCAGTAATCCCAGGATGATTCAGACAAGGTATAGTGCACAAAATTCCATGCTTGACGCCTAGAACAGACAGCTAGTACTGAAATTCTTCTCCCCCTTGCTTAAAATAGGTGAAGTATCACATACTTGGATTAGTCCAGAAAGCTAACTGGACCGACTTTGGAGCGGACCAGACGTCTGTAGTCGCCTGTTTTTCTGTAAATTTTTGTACGGTAGTAACAAAGATTAGAGGGAGACAAATTACCTGCACAAAGTATGGATTGGGTGGCCTTTGAGCTGGTTAACTTTTTCCCCCGTGGGGTTAAGTAGAGTTCCTTGCATTGGTTAGGAGTCAAAGGGTATGTTCTTTTCCTTCGAAAGTAGTGGTTTTTTGTTTTTGCTACAGTATCTAACTTTCAAATAGAGTATTTTCCTCAAGACAGGGTCTACAAGTTAAACGATGTACATGTCAAAAGTCCAATATCTGTACCTGCCAAAATCGCAAGTGAGTATCTCTCTCCGTAATATATACCGTAAACAGCTAAAATTTAAAAATTTCAACAAAAAAACCATAAGCCGCAGGCAAACAGAAGTCACGAGTGTGAGCGGCTCCTGAATTTGTGGCTCACAGTCGTAAGAAACATGGCACATCGCTTCACATATGTTGATGACCACGTGGAAATCCTTGTGGTGAAACACGGTGTGATGGCTCGTGGCTACCACTTTGAGGTTGATTCTTTCTTCTTTTTTTCTTTTTGAAATCCACTTTGAGGTTGATTCAGTATTGTCAAAAGGCCGCCAGATTAAGGAAAGAAGCTATGAGCGACAAGTGGCTGCCGTGGAGAACATCGCTGCGACCAGCCCAAAGCATTCCATACTACTTTAGCTCGTATTATCGCCGTGGCAAACAGGACTGAATTACTATTCATTACAAATTTCATCGATTGAAGAAGTTGGTCCATGTAAGCCCATACTTCTCCGAGTCCAATGTTACCGAACAGCTGATAACTAATTATTTTCTTTTTCACGCACTGTCCACCCAAAATGGAACTAACAAGCTGATGAGACACATTCAGAGAAGAGGGCACATCCCTGCACTCCAGAAGTTGAGATACTGTTAGAGACTTAGAGTTTTTTTACAATACATTTATGTGTGGACACTGGACAGCCATGTCAATTATTCATAAAGCATGTACACCGTCCAGTTTTGAAGAAAAGAACAAAAAGAAGAAGGGAGAGTGAGGGTCCAATTCGATCTTGTGGGAGCCTGCCGCGCTCGCGGCAACGGCAGTTGGCAGCGCCCTTTCATTCCTACCTTTCAAAGAGAGAGAGAAAAAAAACGAACTCGGCAGCAAAACAGCAGCAGCAAGGGATCGATGGAGCACGCAACGCAAAGTCGAAAGGAAGAGCGAAACGAAAGCGCCACCTACCAAAAAGACACAGAGATATCCATTAATCCATGCATATGTCTACCCCCCGGACGCACCACCACCGGCCACCATCCTGCAGGCGCGCGCGGCCCCTGCCTTCCGGACTAAGCAAGCTGGCTTTGAGCTTTCTTCCCCGCCCTTTGCCTTGCGAGTTATATATACCACCACCGCCGAGCAAGGCAAAGCAATGCCCCAACCGGAGACGACCCTACCACAAACAGCAAGACGCAACGCACTTCTTTCCTTGTAGCAGCTACCTCCTCCAAATCTAGCTGCTCGATCGAACATGACATTTTGCGCCTGTATATAGCATCGATCCACGTACTAGGCTACTACTTGTCCGTCCTAGCTATAAATAAGGCCTCGCCTTTCTCCTCTTGCCCCGCCTCCATAAGGGGTCTGGCTCGTATCCGGCTGTGTATTCTGTGCCTAAAGGAGCGGTGAAATCAACCATCGATCGGCCGGCATGGAGGTGAACTCGGCGCCGGTGGTGGCGAAGCGGATGTGGAGCTACCTCCGCGCCGCCTTCTTCATGATGAGGAAGGGCGTGCTCTCCAAGCGCAAGCTGCTCCTCAGCATGCACCTCGACATGAAGCGCCGCAACAAGGCCGTCGCGCGCTCCGTCTCATACCTCCTCTCCCACCGCCACCACAGCAGCCACGGTGCCGGCCACGCGTTGCGCCGCCGCGAGTACGAGTTCTCCTGCAGCAACAGCCCCGACCCTGGTCATTCTTTCTCCTACGGCGGCGCCGGGAGCGCCTCCAGGCGCCGACTCGCCTACTTCCCGTGCCTCGGCGCGGAGGTCGAGGAGCATCTCGACGCCTCGCCCGGCCCCTCGGCCGCGACGGCTCTGCAGAGGATCGAGTACTACGCCGCCGCCTCACCGGCGCCGTCCTCGCCCCGGCTTCTGCTGCAAGAACTCGCCCCGGGGGAGGAATGCACGCCGGCGTGCTCACCGTTAATACTGAGTACCGGCGACTTCTCGGTGCGGGTCTCGAACTACTCGTCGGAGGAGGAGGGCGGGGATCTTGAGCGAGGGGGCGGCGGCAGCGAGGCCGTGGACGACGAGGCGGAGGAGTTCATCAACCGCTTCTACGAGCAGCTGCGCCGGCAGAACCAGATCGCGCTGCTCCCGTACCAGCAGGAATCCGCCGTGTGATGATTGTATGGCACGGCCGGAGCGGACACCAACGCTTGCATGATCGATCACGCGTACGCATGGTGGTCGCCACGCACGCGCATGCATGTACGTACGTGCGTACACTGTCGTATGATCGATATATCCACATGCGTGTGGAGCGGGACATGAATAGTTAAGCCATGTGTATGAATGTACCATGGTCCATGTATATACATGCACATGAGTATACTCTTTTTTTTGCATGTATGTAAATGTGATTATGTGAAGATCTGGAGTACGTCCCTATGGTTTTGGTTGCTGGGACTGATGATGCTGGCCGATGGATGCTGTCAGTTTGCATTGTATATTGCGCATAGAATTTCCTTCTTTTTTTTTGGAATGTGTGTTCTGTGTAAGAAACTAAGAATAAGTACGTCATCTCGATCCCTCTATGTAAATATATCCTGCAGCGTGTGCATATGGGTTTTTTTTATAAAATTAAATTTGTGTCTCTGCATATGAATACTATTCTCCATCATTATCCAAGATGCACTGTGATAGGGTAAAACAAAGGAAAGTAACAAAGGAAACATCAACATATAAAGCCAACTAGGCAGATCGATCGAACTACTAATTCAAATGGTAGCTAAATTAAAAGGCCGAATTCGGTCCAAGTTCACAGGATAGGCACCAGCAGAAAGGCCCCTCTCTCTCGTTCTCGTTGCCTAGTTGGGCTTTTTTTTATGGTTTATGGCTGAAAACACTATAGTTGGCTAAAAAAACACTGTAGCTGACAGATGCTTATTTAGCATAATTAAATTTTAAAAAATTAAAAAATATGTTAGCCTATTACGTATAATACAAACAAATACGGGAAAAAAGAACCGATAAAAAAGCACAAAAAAAGCCAAAAATTCAGAAAAAAACAAAATTTGTGAATAGTGAAAAATAAACCGGAAGCCAGAAGCTTAAACCGAATTGATCAGGGAGTCTTCCTTAAGCTAACCCTTTCCCACCAGAGCCGCATTATCCATACTATATTATTCACATCAAAGCGGCCCCATGTCGACCTACATAGCATCGTTCTCTTAGTTGGCATCTTATCCAAAATGATGAAGGTAGCATATATTATTCACAGCTACATAGTAGCTCTTACTCTGATTCACAAGTACGTCTTATGTTACTGATTTCTTGTCTAACTTGAGGCTAAACCAGATTCATTAACTGAAAGTAGCTTCTATTCATGGGTTGATATTGATCTATGTAGGAGATTAGGGTTCAGACTTCAGCCTGATTTGATCGTTTCGGTCACCTCAAGGCTACTAATCACCAAAAATATGTGTATGATCAAGTCAAATAAATCTGTCGACATATACAAGGTTTATGCAAGCAGTGCAAACCAAAATGCTGCAAGGATTGTACCAATCAAAAGACGATAAATGCTCATATCAAACGTGGCTTACATGAGAACGCTTTACTCTCTATTAGCGGCTGGATTGACTTAACTTTGTACTATTCATACAAATGAATATATTTGTTTCTCTTTTTTTTATATCGATTTCATGTAGCATATGTACATACTTATTTGTTAAGTTGCATTTTTTTAGTAAGTGTCTTAAGAGGATTTATGAATTTAGGTCAAATTATATTAAAATAGATTTAGTTTATGAATTTATAATTTGATTAAATATTTCATGCAATATATAATGCCAAAACGTGCATTGCACGTGCACTATTACAAGTGACGAATTAAACGACGAGCGCCAGTAGTAGGTAAGACAGATGATGCTATTGGTAATTGGTAATATGAGTTAAGCTTAATTTCTTTCATTCTGTCCACATTAAGTGTACTCGGACTAGTCTTCCGATATGATTCTGAATCATCAGTTAACCATGGAATGGAAGAGATCATATGATTCTGAATCATATGATTTTTAATTTTTTTTATGACCTTTGATATACGACTTTAGCACCTATTTTTTTTATAATTTTACACTAAAATATACTTGTAAAATTATAATATTATAAAATTATTTTTAACGATAAATTTAATGATTGTCTGTATAGTTTTAAATTTATTAGTGGTCAAATTTTAGAAAGTTTAACAGTATAGATTCTAGAAAGTCAAGTAAAAAAAGAAGGGATGGAATACCTTAAAATCAGGAATTTTATCTTGTAGTTTGTAGGTGATAGGATTTGAACCTTGGTGACTACCTGATTACGATCTTATTTAGGATTAGGATTGAAATTGTTCCACAGGATTTTCTCTCTGAAGTGCTCTGACAAATTGCGATGCACGATGTCAACAAACTAAAGAAGCCCGTATGGCCATATTACGTACGCTTTGTTGAGTTCAGCCCATTGGCTGAGTAGTTTGCTGGGCCGTCAGCTGTTGCATCCCAAAGATTTCTTTTCGTCCTTTAACTTGAATGGTGCTCATGAGCCAGTATGCTGATGACTGATGAGTGTACTGGGCCAGCAAGTTTTTCAGTTCAAAAATTTTAGCACACTTACGTTTTTTGTTGACCACAGACCACAGTTGGTTCTGATTACTAAGACGACACCGGTTACCTGTCTTTTCCCTTAACCTACATGAGCAATAGTCTAGTGCTGCCAACTTATATTGGTAACTTCTCGCGCTTAATTCTACCATTAGTCTCCACTAGACCACTATATCTATCCAAAGTTTGCATGCACCAAGACTCATAGAGATAAGGTAGACTCATAGACCTATAGAAGATGTTGCAAAACCAAGTTACTTTTCCTTTGTTTTCAGCAAATAATAATCCTGACTTTCCACAAACGAACTGGGACGTTCTGACCGTGTAAATTATGGCCGCACTCCCTCGAGAAAAACAACTATGATGTTTGTTGCTCATGGAAGTCGCTGTTAGTGTCACCACACTGAGGAATTATACTAAGTACATATAGTGGCCCCACTGGAAATATGCTGCAATTGGTAGTGGAATTCCAAAGGACGCGTGTCTTGTCTTTTGCAAGTGGGGCTGGTCTCTTGCTTTGTTCTTCCCTCTTTTCGAAGCAATTCCATTTCAGTTTCGCTTTAGCTGATTTGATCTTCCTTTCTATGCCCGTGGCAATTTATAAGCACGGTAGCACTAGTGTTGCCGCCGGGAAGTTCCTGAGACGAGATCGCCGTGTCCCTACTACTAATGGTACAAAACTCAAGCACACAGCGGACGAAAGCACGTCAGCCGATTTGACATAAATCGGCAAGGAGCTGCGGAACCGACGAAGATCGCCTAACTCTGAAGGCGAAAGTCGATTTTTTTTTGTCGAAACGTCAATACGAAACAATATCGAACAGAGAAATTCTTAGATAAGTATAAAACGATGTAGATTAATATATCGATATAAAACAATATTAATTAGCAATAAATCACAAAGGTAGAATTTTACTGGCTAAAAACTACTCCTAGAATACAGAAGAAATAGAGGTGCATATATGGGTTGGTCGTGAATGTGTCGAGAGAGCCCCTCGGTCCCTATTTATACTGCCAAGGCCTTAGCAGATCCGCACGTCGACCTTCTTGGTGCTCAGGTTGAGGAGTTCTTGGTTGTACCGTGTATAATCCAAAATCTTCACGTGCATGCAACGAATCAATTGACATTAGCTCTTCCCTTTCGACAAGCTAACACGCACACAATCAAATACTAGGGTTGGAGCACAATAGACTGTGCACCCGGCACGTTTTAGCCCACCAAATTGAGCGCACAAGCGCAGCCCAAACCGAGCGCAAGAGCCCACAAGCGTAGACCGTGTAGTCCGTACTGAGCGCATGGCCCGCATGGCTTTATCGGTCGGGGCGTCACCGCAGAGTTTTTTTTCTATTATGGTACCCTCTAAGTTGGGCTTCGACGAAACGGTATCTACGTCGTGGGCTTCTCTAAAATAGTACTCTTGTACTTAAGACTTCTCTCAAATAGTATTCTGAGGGATTTTAACTCAAATAATTTGATTTTCGAATTTGTACTCCCCCAATTGACTGAACTGCCCATGCTCATTTTGTTTAATCCTAATCACTTTTATTTTCTTCTTTTCACATCGTTTGGGTTTCATTGGCGACGGCGGCACGCCGACTGGCCGATCGGAATACTCGGCGCGGCGCCGTCAACGCCAGGCGAGAGCGCGGCAAGGATCGCACGGGAGTGCGCGCACCCTAGGCCACGGACGATCGCACGCCAGCCAGGGACGGTCGCACGTCGGCAGGGGCAACCGGACCATGTACGCGGCAGGTGTGATCGGACCACACGCCAAGGGCAAGACCCTGTCTTCACTATCAAAATTTTCTGCTTAGAAATTCAGTCAATTGGGGGAGTACAAATTCAAAAATCAAATTATTTGAGTTAAAATCCCTGATAATACTATTTGAGAGAAGTCTTAAATACAAGAGTACTATTTTAGAGAAGCCCACGACGTAGATACCGTTTCGTCGAAGCCCAACTTAGAGGGTACCATAATAGCAAAAAACTCGTCACCGCGTTAGACGCTAATCAATCCATTGCAGTGTCCACAGCCACAGAGGCATAGACGGAAGACACGGAACCAAAAAGCAATCTAGTTAGGGTATCTTTAGTGTATGAAAATAGAGGGTCATAAACTATCTTAAGATCGATCTTATACATTATAGGGGTGACCTTAAGCAGGTCATAAGCAAAAAAGGATTGAGCCTGGTCCTCAAGCTAAAGACCTGGCCACAAGCATTAAAATACAATTTTCTTTATATCTATTGTTCTCTCTCCCCAACTGTCAACTGCCACATCCCCCTTCTTTACAGCCGAGTGGACCCACCTTAAGAGCCGACGGTGGCCTTAAACGTTGCAGCGTCGATCTTAAAAATGATGCGGGGCCCACCTTAAGAGCCAGCAAGCTATATACACTACAGATGCTCTTAGTCGCTACAGATTCCAGCGAATGCATCACTAGGTGTGTACCTCGTTTCATGTGCGGTGCGTCTCTCGCCGCATCACATCAGCCGTGCAAGTCGCTAGTTGTCAGAGTCCCTAGTCAGCACACACACCAGTCACCGAGGAGAGGGATCGTTGTTGCATAGTGCGCAAGCGTGGAAGGAGGTGTGGCTGGTGGAGTGGGGAGGATCGGCCAAGCCCACGGTGGTGACACCGCCGGGATTGTCGGAGGGAAGAAGCGAGCTGAAGGTGGAGGGAGCCTTCTAGCGCTACTCGGGCACACTCATGCCTTATGACCCGAGCGAAAACAACAGAGGCACTTCACTGGGTCACGGCAAGAGCGAGCGAGGTGGTCACGACTCAAGCAATTGAAGCATCTCGCTTTAGTGCATTCCAGAAAGCGTTGGTGGTTGCGACTTGTTAGTGATGGAGTGGCAAGCGGGCGAGCAGGCGACCAGTTGTGTGCTCTTCTCCACCAGTGCTTGGGCTTTACCAAAGTCCATGGAGCTTGGGAAAGTACTACTTTGAATGCGCTGTGCCGCTAGCTACAGGGGGGAAGAAGACGACGAGACATGAGAGAGGGGCGCTGTTGGGGGTCATCATACCTTCCAGCTTGCAGGAGGTTGGGTGGAGTAGTAATGACAGATTTGAGGCAGCATGGGCTATGTACGGTGAGGTCGTCCGGGAAGGAGACTCTGCGTGCCGAAGTCCCGTCCTAAGGGGGATTTTGGGGGAAAAGCGACGTCTTATCTTCATAGCGGTTGTTGGGCACATCTTCAAAGCGGAGGCTATGCAGGAGGCTTGCGGGATCGACGGGTGGCGGTTCATCGTTGACATAGAAGCTCGGAGGAGAAGGTCGCGTCTCTTCGACCAGGGCTTCATGAGGTTGGTGAAGGGACCCAAAAGGGGTGGTGGAGGCCAGTGGGGCTTCAGAGCCTGCTAGGTGGGGAGGGAGGGAGGTAGGCGGCAGGTGGGGAGGGCCAGGCCAGATCCAGCGACACTTCAGCGTGGCAACTGGTGGCGAGCCCGAAGGCAGTGGGGGTAGCAGAAGCGATGGTGGTAGAGGGAGGGTTTGGGCGTCTTTGCCACAAGACCACGACGCCACGGGAGGCAGGCGACCATGGAGCAGGGAGATCTGGGGGAGGGGTGCAGAATCTGGGGGGCATAGGAGGGGGTGGATGCCGTGGCCAAGGCGGTCGGCGGCATGCCAGAGCATTGGAGTCTCCCCGGCGGACGCGAGAGCTCGGTGTTCGGCCTTTTTTCGAACTTACTATGTACTCGCTAATTATAGGGAATTGCAACTTGCAAGCATACTAAAGGTAATGGGTGGCAAGCAGATCATCTGAGCTGTGTTTGACTATATTGACTACTGTTAGACGAAATCCTCCATGTCATATATAGATAGGTAGAGTGTTTGTTGCTATATATATGGCGATCGATTTAGTTTTGCCATTATTTGCATGCTATGTGTAGCCTATATTCCTATTCCTGTGCACGCTCCTGTAGATAAGCAGGTGGTTGCATGTAAGGTTGCAAAGTAAGCTTAGTGGGCACGATTTATCAGCTTGTTCTTTATATATAAGCAGGTTAAGTTCAAGATATGAGCTAGATTATCCCAGGTTCTAACATATAAACAGGAGTATTGATTACGTATTACTTCCAACTAATTGCTCATATGAAATATGTTAGTTCAATGCTTAGACAAGATGACGAGGAGGTAGTTACGTGGATGATGAGAACACCAGGAACCTGTCAAAAGTCGAAATCTTGGGTGGTAATCTTGTTTGTTTTGAATTTTCAGCTTTACCTTTTTACAGTTTTAACCTTTATATTGATTAGTGTTGAAGTACTGAAGTTGCACTGCAGTTTACTACCGAACAGGAAGAACACTTTATCCTCTAGGCTCCAGGGAAAATCATTTATTTTATCTTATTATTGTTTAGTTGGGGGATAGCGCCAATCATTCTATCAGTCAAGCCCTTGGTGCCTTGGTGGTTTGGTCAAACTACGAGGAGTCGTCGTAGCTGTTGACACCCCATCCTTACAAGGACGATTCAGTACTAATTGTGTATTTCAGTGATTAGGATTTGGGTGTACAAGTGATCAAGAGGAGATCTGGGTTTGTCTGTCCTCCATCTTCATATTACGACTTTATAAGCTGAAAATAAAGCTAATAACTAGGCAAGTTTTTCAATTAATCGTCCTATTTCTATAGAGGAATTTTACAGGAACCAATGCAAATCCTTCGATGTTCTTATAGGAATCCTCCAATAGAAACATGTCTAACGAAATTTCAATGCAGAAAGTGAAAATTTTACAATAGCTTTACTTTCACTTTGTAGGATCTATGCCGGCAATCAGAGGAGATGAATGATTCTCAAAATCCTCCTCCCCCAACGACATTAAAAATCTTCACTCAAGTAACTCATAGACCAAATTCATATTACATCAACTAAGTTACACAAAACAAGCTAGAGGTTGAAAACAACAAATTCAGCCATCTTTAGCACAAGGCCAGTTAAACCGCTATGGATGGGCCAACCTGACCGCCCAATCTAGTAGAACCGCAAGCACAAGGATGGTCTGACCGCAAAGTTGGTTCGATTGCAGGTCCAGGGCTACTCAGATCAGTCCTCTGTTACAGACTTAAAAACCTATCGGGACAAAATCTCAAATCTTAAGAGCTCGCTCAAATCTCCTCTAAACACGTCTAGATTTTGCATAAGACTTGTTCAAAGTATTAGGAACCTAAACCAATAAAAAATAACATGATTCTTAGGCTAGAGTTTACTAAATTAAAGGAATCAAATCTAGGTCACAAGAACATCAAAAACTCTAAAATTCAAATTAGTTCTTGCTCGTGGGGATTTAAGACACGAGGCCTTTTAAATCTACCCCCACATGTCCTAGCAAGATAAACCAGGCAGATATTTGGGACAAAACCACCTAGAACACGATTTTGAATTTCTTGCTGAAGAACATAAAAAACCAAGCAAAAAACAAGTAAAACACCAAGAATGGATTAATGATTTAATTTATTACCAGTAGAGTGGATGATTTACGAGTACATGGATGGTTATAAGGTGCTCGCCACACACAAGAGTTCTCATATAGGGACAGAGAGAAGAAACAACTATTACAAAAGAGGCTATACTGAACGCTTACATCACATACGGTTCTCAGGAACCGTATGTACTATAATTATTACAGATAGTTCATATAAATCACCGTCTGTGGTATTTTCACAGATGGATCTAGTTACGAAACTTCTATAATAATGCAAGACATCATAAACGGTTCTTACTAATACCCGTCTGTGATAATTCACGGTTAGTTATTGATAAAAACCGTCTGTGATAATGGCAGATATCACAGACAATTATTTATTTAAACCATATGTGATACTTATCACAGACGGTTTGTATTAAAAACCGTTTGTGATAATAAAGCTATCATAAACGGTTTGTATTAAAACCCGCCTGTGATATGTTTCCCGCCTCGCAATCCCTCAAATTTCATAATCTCCTGCCTGAGTCCGATTAGGATTCTGTTCCAATACACCTTTCGTAAAACGGGGCATAACTTTTGCATATGGTGTCCTTTTTTATGTTCCTGTACTTATTAGAAAGCTAATGATGAGCCTGATCCAAAAAATGACCCACTTGCACTAGTTTCCCTCTAAGACCCCCAACATCATCCATCTTTAGCTTCAAATTTGCGTCACAAGTTTTTGTTTTAGTTTTTGCCCTTTTTATTGGTCTTCCATTCGGAATTTAGGTTTCACCTCAACTGCAAAGTTCTAGATCTCGTCAAAACCTTTCAAATGAGTATATATAATCCATATAAAACTTTGTTATTTTATCTTTTGAGACTAACTATTTATATTGCACTGATATATTATCTTTGTGATCGATCGTTTTGCCATTATTACTGACGGTTTTTTAATAAGAATCATCTGTGATATCTTCTGTTATCATAGATAGTTTTTATTATGAATTGTCTGCGATGTCTTTATCATATACGGTTTGTAATCCGAGCCATCTGTGATACCCCACCATGTCACCGATCTACGACATATCCCCTATGATCCCGATCTCACTCGTTCTGTCTACCAACCATCTGTGATACTTGCTCATCACAGACAATTGGTAGCTAGAACCGTATGTGATGTGTGAGTATCACAAACAGTTTTTGGTTCGAGCCATCTGTGATAGTGTTCTTCACAGACGGTTCTAGTTACGAACTGTCTGTGTTGTATTTATCAGAAACGGCTCACAAATCGTCAGTGATAATCTCTGGTTATCCCTGATGCCTAAATTCAGACGGCTCAAAATACTGTATGTGATGGCCCTTTTTATAGTAGTGAACTACTCACGACTTAGACAATCTCTCTATGTCTCTCTTACAACCTCACGTCTAGCTCTCCCCTCTCCTACCACATATACCAGCATCACTTAGTGGGTCTCAACCCACTAAGCAATTAGAAAAATCAGCCAACCCTACTAACAAGGGTTTTATATACTCATACGTGTTTCTCAAAGCATTTATAAGACTCAACCCACTAAATTCTTAGTGATTGATCCACTTAGCCAAGGTAGCTCACCTTGACCTAAACCGCTTCTCTTTTGTGTCTCTCCGTGCCATAGTTTTGATCAAGGCACCAATACTGTATTTAACCAACTACCAAAACACTCTCAACGAAGCTTCCGAGCATCTTCCCTTGACTCGGTCTTCTCTTTCACATCAAAGCATCTCTGTATACTTTGACATGTAACCCGAAGTGTCCAATGGCTAGTCGTCACGTCTTCATACATTCAATCTCCCCTCGAATTGTCTCTACATACATCGACCTCGTCACTCGGCGTACCACTTGCACTAACTCGCTTCTTCATGATCCTTATCTTCTCCGTGCTTTCCACTTGAGTCACGTAGCCTCATATGAACTTACTTGATCACTCGGACCTCAACTCTCCCGCCTAATCCTGGTCCCTTGTTGTCAACCATTAACATTCTCAAGCCACCTACACATCTGAAGATGAAGTAACCCTTTTGAGTACAAGTTTCATACGTTTGATTTATGTTAGTCAAAATAATGTATCATGCAATACACCATAACTAAACAATGACACTCATGCTATACACATACTCAAACCAACTCAAAACCCATTTTCATCAAAGTCCCAGATATGTTTTGGGTACCTTAGATATGTTTGGCCTCTCAAGAAACTCTTTTGACACCTAGACTTGTCTGCCCTTGAAAAGTCAATCGAACAGTCGTACCACGGCTGGTTAGACCACCCAACACTGGTCTGGCCACTTTCCCCATGGTGGCTGGACCATCTCGGTCAGGCCGCCAACCACTGACTGATCTGACCGCACATGTGCAACTCCAAAACACGCTATCTGAAAAAAGCAACTGCTAACTAGAATACGATCACACTGCACTAGCGATCGAACTGCTAATAGATTCCGATCACACCAAATCGCCGTTCAGACCGCTAACCACCGGCTGGTCGGACTGCCCGACGCACGCTAGTCTGACCGCAGTTACATGTCGGTCAGACAACTCTTGATAGACAACAAAGTTGAATTTTGTCAACTTTTACAAAAATCAAAATCTAACTCAATAAATGTACCAACTAATTGATCATGGATCTTCTCACCACTAATTGATCACGGTTCTTCAAATTTCCTTAAGAGCAAGTACAATAGTATAGCCAACTAGTGGCTATAACACTTGTCCATTTCATTTATAGCCTTCAAAAAAATAGTTCATACAATAAGGTAGCTATTACAATAACTATTTAGTCCCAAGTGTAAGAGAGTGAAATGCATATTTTTACGTGCTATAGCTAGCTATAATTTAGTAGCCAGCTTCCTTCTCTCTCTTCCTTTCTCTCTCTGCCACATAAGATTTTGTTGATATTATATTTGCTATAGTCTGCTGACTAAGCCTTATTGTACCTGCTCTAACGGACGTACAATAATCCTTAACGGATGTATAATACAACGCGACAAATTCCTAGGAAAATGGTCTCACTCTACTCTACTGCGAAACTGAGGTAGTAAAGCCCCTGATAAAGCGAAACAGGCACCTTGGAAAGTCCAGGCAGACGAAGCAAATAAACAGGCGCTAACGACACGTTAAAACAACAAGAACAAGGCGACTTATTGCAAGACTTGGTTGTCGTTAGTTAGCTGTCACGTCATCCAGCCTTGCCGCCCGGCTTCGGCACGAGCTCCTGGGAAGTTTCGCACCCGTCCGCCCCTCGGATCACGCGAACGGTCGCCGCCCCGCTCGCCCATCGCCATCGGCGAAACGCGAGACGGCAGACAGCCACGGGGAGGGGCGATGTGGCTGTTTTCTATTGTTTCCATCTATAGTTGCTGTTTATAGTTTTTAAGTTTCAGTGATAGAAATTTATATGTGATTTCGATTGATATAAATAAAGTTGTTATAGTGCGTACTATGATTAATTTATAGATCTGTTTTAAAAAGACAGTTTGTTTAAAAATTAGTTACTGTAGAAAAGATAAAAACAACTTTTAAAAGTTAAAAATCAGTTAGCCCAGGCGACTGGTGGCACTTAGCCTCGGTTTTCTTTGCGTTTTAAAACGTGACCACGGTAAATCATAGAGGGGAAAAGGCAAGGCGATTGTTTTCGTTTCGTATGTGCTGTGCTCGCCGACGACGACAGCAACGGGGCGGCTACGTGGTTGCGTGCCGAAATTTTTCTATTTTAGCCTTTTTTTTTGAAAAATATTCACATTTAGACCCCTGGTAGTTTTAATTCCGTTTTTGGACCCGGAGCTCGGCGCCGTGGGTCACGGCGCCGAGGTAACACGTCTCGGCGCCGTGGACCACGGCGCCGAGCTGCGAGCCCCGCGCCAGCGTAGCGGCCGGCGTGGCGCCGAGGTGGCAAGATCTCGGCGCCGTGACTTGTGGCGCCGAGCTCGGCGCCGTGACTCGTGGCGCCGACCTCGGCGCCGTGAGTCGTGGCGCCGAGCATGTGGCTTCTGAAACAGCACCGAGCACGCGGGCTTCGTTCATTCGCATCCTCCTCCCTCTGTCCCCGCCGCTGTTTAGAGTTTGCACCGATCAGCCTTTTTTTTCGCAAAATGAATTATTAGTTGTATTTTGCATTTGGATTATTTAATGATAGTAATATTATGTAATATAGTTAGTTATTTATTTATAGAGAGCAAAAAATACGACGTATGTTTTGAAAATTCGTTATGTATTGCAGATGATACATGTAGGAAAATTCGTGTAGATTTTTTTAAAAACATTATGGTACGTTGGTAATGGTTTTTGAAAACTAAAATTATGCAGGCCGTGACGAACGAGTTTTGTGTGAAGTTCTGCGGGCCGTGAGATGCTGCGGGCAAGACAGAGGGGAGGCGACATGTGGCATACAAGCAACTCTCCTCTTCAGTTGTTACTACACACTTGGGGAAATAATTACTGGGATGATTCTGGGTCAATCCCATCCCCTCTGTTTGTGGATTGATGAACGAGTTATGTGTGAAGTAACGATTAGTGTATTTGTGATTTTTGTACAATGCTGACCGTGAAAAATATGTTGAACTGGCAATAACATTTTTTGATCATGTTATGTTGTTGTATTGGAAGGATTTTTTTGAATTATTTTGTATGACAACTGTGATAGGAACAATTGGACGAAAGGAGGGGAAGTGATAATAAGACACGTGGGAATCATTGCATGCGAAAAGCCCAGATAATAAGCTTATGAAGTTGGGACGAACATGGCGCGTACAATTTTATTACATGCTAGCATGATATCCGACTAATCTACCCAACTGCTCGTACGACCTCTCGTGTGGACCGAGTCTATTACATCTTGTCTACTGGGTGTAGCGTGGTTGTTTCCCCTTTCTGTCGCGCCCTGAAGATGGCTCCGCTGCATCCTTCTTCCTGTCACTCTTGGTCTTGAGAGCCGCCTCACGAGCTTGAAGCTCTTCCTCCTGACGCTTGATGGCTGCTTCACGCAGACTTAACTTCTCCTTCCTCCTTTGCAGCTCATCCTCCTTGCCCTGCAGACGGATTTGGTCCACCCTCACGCGGCGCTCTTGCTCAAGCCGCATCTGTCGTTCCACCTCGCGAGCCTGAGTCATCTTGACACAGTATTGTCCTTTGTTTTCCACCTCCACTGCCCGGTTATTTGGCCATGCCGGCGGCACTCGATCCACCCATTCCATGAACCCGCAAGCCTATGTGTGGCATGGTAGATGTCATGGATCAAGTTGAAAAACGATAACGGAAAAGAAATGGTTTAGTTATGGTCGTTACCACGAAGTCGTCATCCAGGTCAGGACACTTGAAGAACCTACGGCCGTATTTGGCTCGTTGTACTCGATCAGTCCAGACTCCCAACATCGTCCTAAAGCCGCAATGGCACTTCGGGCGCTCATGCCACTCCGGCACTCCAAATGGGTTGGACTTCCAGGAAGACATTGTTGTGTGGTAGTATTGTGATGTCTTGAGGAGGAGATGTGGTATGGAAGACATATGAGGCCTTCATATAGGCAGGTTATCGGTGCAGTGGGCATAGTCCATGGAGAGGATCTTTTCGCTCTTACTGGATTCAAGTGTAGCAATAAATGGTCCTATGTAGGCTTTTCAGAGACTATAGTCTCGTAATAAATTCATAGTTCGTAGCCTTTTCAAAGACCTACACCCCTATATGTGTACAGGCCTACAGGCCTACTCCTGTAAAGGCTAAAGACCTGCGCCCCTATATGTGTACAGGCCTACAGGCCTACTCCTGTAAAGGCTAAAGACCTACGCCCCTATATGTGTACAGGCTAAAGGCCTATTCCGTCACTGCGCAAAGCTGACATATGCTGCCCCGTTTTGTCATGTCACTGAGCAAAATCTGAACTCTTTTGTCATGTCACTGAGCAAAACTGCCCTCTGTTGTCATCTCACTGAGCAAAAGCTGACCTCTTGTGTCATGTCCCTGAGCAAAGCTGGGGCGTGTTGTCATGTTCCTGAGCAAAAGCCTCTTTTTTTGGTGGTCACTGCATTAAACTGCCCCGTTTTGCTATAAGTAGCACGGTTGGGGTCCTATGACATTGTGAATCGAACAAAGTAGTACCCTCTCTTTCGTGGTGAAACATACCATGTCTGAAGCCGAGGGGCCAGTGGGATTTGGGTCACCGAAGGATGACATTCCCTTAGAAACGAGGGATATGTTCGGTCCGCAGTACCGATTGATACCAAGCCGGCGTGCTCAACCACCGTGGCCGAAATGCAGACACAATGAGTACGTGGTTGTCCAGATCTTGGATTCCCCGAACGATGGCGGGCGACGTTTCTTCCGATGCTCGCGCTCCGGGGTACAAATTAGTACTGTTTCATTTTTTATTGCTTATGGACCCTCGAAGTTTACCGTACTTTTTTGTGCAGATGGCCAAATGCGACTTCTCCCGCTGGATCGACCCTCCTCATGAACGGTATGTTGATCGTTATGTGGATACATTATGGGCTCGAATTTGGGACTTGGAGTACCGAATGGAGAATCTCACTGAGGAGAACAACGACCTCCGCGAACAGCTGCAACGCGAGAGGGGCAACGAGGAGGTCGTGAATATAGGAAGCTCTTATGATCCCACATGTTGCTGCGCGAACCCGAGCTGCATATGTGCATGCCACTACCACGACGGCCAGCCACGTCCGAGGCGGCCCCCTCAGCAATTCTCCATGTGGGTGCCACGAGGCTCGTTTGGCATTTAGGTAACGAGGGTTATGGCATTCAGCAATTCTCCATGTTGATGTGTTGATGATGTGGCAGTACGACTGTTGTGTTGAATTAAATTATTAGGTGTACTACTTGTGATTATTGTTATCCTCAAGTTGTAGTGCTGGAGGTTCTGCTCGTGTGTGTTGGTAATATTTTATGCTATCGTGTCGTCAAGCTATTTAGGTAATGTTTTATGCTATGTTGTCGTCAAGCTATGTTGTAAAAGTTTTATGCTATGTTGTTTTGTTCGTTGGTGTGTTGGTTGGTTGGTTGTATGCTGTCGTAATAAAAAAACTTAGAGCAACCCTTTTATACTGCAAACCATCTGTGAACATCAAACCATCAAGCACTTGAAAAACCTCACAAAAATTACAAAAGCACAATGAATATAACATAAACACATGTATACAACAACTAGCTCATTACAAACACATCTCAGTCCAACCACTTACCAAGTGCCTCCTAGCTCATTACAAAATATATACAACGACTTTTAAGCCCAACCACAAGCATACACGGCCGTATCACTGCCTCCTAGCCTTACCCTTACCCTTACCAAGGGCGTCGGTGCCTGGAGTGTAACGGCTAGGCTCGCGGCGGCGTCTGCGTCGTACGGGCTGTGTAGGCTGAGTCGAAGGAGCGTCTACGAGCTGAGACGGGCCTATCTCATCGTAAGTCTGCTCCACCTCGTCGTCGTCCTCGTCCTCACCGCCCTGGGACGGGAAAGTGTCGCTCCTCGTGGGGGACGAGCTCTGTCCCGTGTACGACCCTCGCCGCGTCGGGTCTGCAAGTCGTGTCGAAGGCACGTCTACGTCCCTCGCCGCGCCTGTGCTGCAACCACAACGAGCAGCCGCACGACGTAGCCGACATGCGAGCCTCTGCATTCCAACATTTTGTTAACCAACAAGACACGAAGATATTATGTACTAATTTTGTGAGTGGCTTTGTCGAAGCTTACCTCCAGGAAGGTACGCATCCTGACGTCGTCGCCGACTGTCCTGGACATACGCTCTATGTCCTGTACGGACTGGCTCAGGGTTTTGCCCTGCAAACAAACAAAAGAATGGATAATTTGCTACATGTCAGGGGTATTTAGGTCTATTGAAAAATAAGCAATGAGATTGAACATTACCACACGGTCCAGGACTGGTGCTATCTCCACCTGCGTCCCAAGGCGAGTCGACTGGTCGTAGGGCGTGTCATCGTCGTCGGAGGACGCAATGTCGGCGTAGTCATCTTGAGTCCATTGGCCCTTAAGCTTGGACCGCGTCGCACGCTGGTACCAAACTTGGTACCGCCGGAACTGCTCGTTGCTGTGCGGGTCGTTGTTGTCGTCCACGTGGTCCTGGGAGTGTCCCCACTCCTCAACGTACACGTGGTGGTGCTGCTCGAAGTCTGTGACCTTCTTCTGTCGCTGACGATCAAATCTGCATGACGTAAATCAAAAGTTAACATTAGTAGAAACACCGTGCAATTGGAATCCAAGGTTAGAATTGAAATTGCATGGAACTGACTTGTGCAAGGCCACAGACGTGGAGATCGGCGCTACTGGCCACAACTGCCTCATACCAAACTGGCGTGCAACTCGATGTGGCAGGTGATACTCAACAGCATAGAAACAGATAAGGGGGCACCTCATCCTGTAGAGGGCCTCGTCTATGCTGCACAGTGCGCTGAACTGAATGTCCACCACCTCTTCCTCGGCATACGGCTCCCACTTAACCTGCATAGCAACAATTTACTTGTAAGGTACAGGACTAACAAATAAAATCACGGTACCACATGTAATTAACTTACACTGGAGGCCGTGAGCGCATCTAGCTCGTTTATGTACTCTACGTACGCCCGCTTCTTCCTGGCGTACGGAACTGAGACCTGGTCCCAAAGATATGCAACTGTCGGACGTCGACGAACTGGAACCTCTGGGAACCATGGACGACCAGGCAAAACCGTAGGACGACCAACCGGTAGACGACACCACATCCACAGCTGGAGGAGGTACAGGCAACCACCTAATGTCGAGTTCGCCGAACTCCGACGACACGCCTCGCAGAGGTGGCGGTAAAGGAACGCCAACACCCCGGAAGCCCAGCTGTACTGCCCCGCCGTGTCCCAGTCCGTGAGGCAGTGGATGTACATCCACGAAGCGCTGTCTCCCGTTCCGTCGGGGAAGAGAACGCAGCCAAACAAGTGCAGGATCCATGCTCTGCAATTATATGTAAAATGATTTTAGATCAAACTATGTCAATTTTACAAAAAGCTCGATAAGACGACGAGTTGGCTCGATATCCACACCTACCTGCAGTGGTAGGCAACTGTCTGCTCGTCCGCACCCTCAGGACACGCTGCAAAAGTCTGCCGGAGCCAGCTGATAGGAACACCAGAACTGCGATGGCCTGCCTCAGGAGGAAGCTCTCTCCCGAGGAAGGCCTCTACTCGGGCTCTCCAACCTGCAGGCACGCACGGCCCGATAACCGGACGGCCGTGAATGGCGACACCAAGTATCTTCTGAGTGTCCTGGAGCGTAATAGTCATCTCCCCGAAAGGGAGGTGGAAGCTGTGAGTCTCCGGTCTCCACCTACATGATACAAAAAAGAGGACTACATGTCAGAGAATTTGAGGCGCAAATAGCCGATAAACAATGAACATGCAAGTTGCAATGGTTCATCACTTAACCTGTCAACCAGTGCAGTGATGGCGGGGGGGGGTTGAAGGTGGGCAACCCACGGCGAACCTGGTAAGAGATGGCGTCTAGGCCAGCCCTCTCCAGGAAGGGAGTGTACCGCTCGTCGTACTGCATGTCCAGGAACCCGTCATGGGTTCGAGGACGAAGGATGGGCAGCTCCTGTATAGAATACACCAATTTTTTAGTTAATGCATCAATATAAACTCAAATTGTACAGGAAGTGATGAAGGCAATACCCTCCCCTCCGCGGTGAGCCGTCCTCTGTGGCTCTCCTCGTAGTACGGGTCTAGCAGGTGGAATTGCGCCATCCTAAAAAAAACTTTGAATTTGTACGTCCAACATACAAGTAAACAAAATATTGAACATGCATACAATATGGAATGAATAAGAAATTAAACAAGAAACATAGCAAATTACATATGAAAAAACAACTACACGAACTATGAAACATAACGAATAACAAGCACTCGCACCTGACTAAGTGGCCAATGGCATGTGCGTGAATTGTGGCCAAGTCTACCACATCTGCTACATTGGTTCTGCTCGGGGTTAGTAAGAAAGGGGGTTGATCTCCCTCGCCTCGTTCTTCCTGGAAGCTGATCCATAACCATCTTGTGTCTCGTCCTTTTCCTGGTTCCACGTTTGTTCCAACGGCTACCCGGATCCGCAATGTATTTGGGCCCGGTGTACGGTGGCCACTCTCCCTCATCCCGGTAAGGCTCGAAACGGGGAGACCACGTAAGCACAAGGTTGTCAACACTGAACTCCCGAGGTATCTTGCTCTCGTAGTCAAAGTTGCGATGCCTCGCTGCTGCCACATAATGAGAACATGGAAAGTGGTACTGCCTCGGTTTACCACATGTGCATGAGAAATCAATAAGGACAACTTTATGCTTCCTCGTCGGCCGGAGCTCTCCATCGGTCGTTGTACCACCCCTTTCTACAACCTCATAACTGCCCGTGGCGTTGTCAAAACAATGTACCTCATGTGCCTCAGCCCTAGCCTTTGCCTTTTCAAGGTGGCGCTTCGGTTTTGGCGCCCATCTCACTTGTTTACTTTGTAGCGCCATTGCATGTGCGTGTCTTTCGTTGAACCAGGCAACAAGCTTGTAAAAGGTGAAGGATACGATAGCATTGACGGGCATACCACGTATACCCCTAAGCAAACTATTGAAGGATTCGGCCATGTTGCTTGTCTGAAACTCGTACCTCCAGCCACCGTCGTCATGAGCCCTTGTCCATTTGTCGACATCTCTCATCAATCCCGTCAACCACTGTCTACCTTCTGCGTTTGTTGCAGTATTAAGCTGCTCCAACTTCTCCTGGAATAACTTCACCTCAAGCATTCGAGCGACCTCCTCGAACAGAGGAAAGTTATCCTTCGCACCATCCTTACGGAGTAGATTCTCGGCAAGATGCCGAGTGCACCAACGGTGGTGCAAAGCTGCATACCCCGGTATCTGCTCCTGTACGGCAGAAAGTATGCCCTGGTGCCTATCAGAAATGACACCAACCTCCCTAGCAGGGCCGACCACGTGCCTCCGAACGAGCCGCAAGAACCATCCCCAGCTGTCTTTGTTCTCCCTCTCAACCAAAGCAAACGCCAAAGGAACCAACGCGTTGTCTGCGTCACAGGAAATGGCTATCAGAAGTGTGCCCTGGTACTTGCCAAGAAGAAACGTACCGTCAATAGCGAAGACGGGACGACAATGCCGAAAGGCCTCGATGGACTGAGCAAAGCACCAGAAAGCACGGAAGAATATCTGCATCCCATCTTGAGTCCATTCGTTTGGTTTCGGGACGTACTCATAATGCATGCCTGGATTAACCGCTTTGATTGCATTGAAGAGTGCTGGCAACTGCAAGTACCCATCTTCCCAGTCCCCATATATCATCTTCCAGATGCGTTGCTTTGCCCTCCATGCTTTTCCATACCTTATCTCGTATCCAAATTTCTCCTTAACAATCCCAGCAAGTGTCTTCACCTTCATATTGGGTTCTCCCTTTACTATGTGACACAGTGACTTGGCAATAATGGTAGAGGTCAACTGCCGATGCTTCTGTTTGAGCTCTGCTTCGGCACAAGTGTGTGGGCCAACGATTTTTGTGATCTTGAACTTTCCAGTGACCTTCTGTTTGCTAGCACAAACCCTCCATTCACATGTCTCCTTCTCGCACACAACTGTGTACCTCCGCTCCACATAAGAATGTCTCACCTTGAATGGCCTTTTACGGATCACTGAATACTCCTGCAGCCACCTTTTCAATGCAGACAAGTCCTCAAACACCATGCCCTTCTCAATTGTCATGCTTGACCCGGCCTCAGGAGCATCTAGCAACTCGTCATCCCTTCCTTCTGCATAAGCCCCATGAGAATGCCTAAGATCGCTGAATTCATGAACTGATGGATCCCGGCCAGGGCAATAACGCCTGATCAGCTCAATATCACTTTCGGTCAGCTCTCCAAAAGGGCGGTCATCATCAGAATCAACGGCCCTTGCGATCTCGTAAGGCTCCAGATCATCCACAATTTGAACATCCACACTGTTGGAGTCCCTGCAGACTTCTTCAACGTTGCCAGATGGAGCAACGGGAGGAACACCCACATTATCAGGAACGTTGTCTCCTGCATCATAAGCACAAAAACGATGGATTGAGACCACAAAGGGCAATGACGGGAAAAGGCTAAAGTGTTGCTCGACACTTACTGGGATGATTCTGGGTCAATCCCATCTCCTGAGGGGCCGCCACGACATCATCAGTCCGACATTCAACTCGAATTGGTTGAGAAATCTGAACCTCGTTCGGGGCAGATAGAGCATCGGGCACCTCAGGCACTTCTTCCACATCCACCGCAAGATCCGGTAACGGAGGGTCAAAGGGTGCCTGATCACCTAGTTCTGGTGAATAACCGTGAGGGGTGGGATCAATGGACACCTTCCGCACAACAACGTCCAAACATTTTAACTCATTCCTCATAACCAATTTGACATATTTGTCCCACTCATCCTCTGAACCAATTAAGATCAACCGCCTGAGAACTAGGTCTTTCGAACCGAAGTGAAGTAACCCCTCAACTGTGATGCTCTCCTCGTTTGCATGACAATGTAGCTTCTCCCGAGCCCTAGCAACCAACTCACTAAACGACGGCCGATCACCGAATATCAGAGGCACCCTTTGCATTTCAACAAATTGAACATTTCCATAATCATCACTTGTCACACTGCCTCCATGATATAGGGTCACTAGGTTGTCCATCTAGTTCATACAGAAAACCAAACTAATAAGAACCTTTAATTGAAATCGGATACTACATAGTAACTAATAAGTACCTAGTCACTAACTAAATGCTACCTTTATTCGAAATTGATGCTAATTAACTAACTAAATTGCATAGTCAATTGCATACCCAAAGATAAACAATTCTTTTGTTCGTGATTTGCTTGACTCGTTGTGGCAAACATTTCTATAGCACTAACTAAATTGCATAGTCAATTGCATAGTCAATTACATCACAGCAACACAACACATTTCTATAGCACTAGTCCTCTGGCCGCAAAATAATCAACTTGACTTATAACGAGCCATATCCCGACTCCAATACGCCACACAATCCTTCCATTCTACGGCACCATTGCCCAAGCGACAGTGATAAATAAGGGATAAACAGCCTACTCGACATTCATAGCACCACACATCAGCCCACTCAACATCACACCCTCACAAACTAGCTAAAAAATATCCTCGACATCACATCTGAGCGCCAAGAACGAACATTTTGGAGGAGAAGTCCTCACCTTGAGGCACTTGTAGCGGTCGCTGGGGCCTCTCGACAGCAGCGGCGGGGAGGACGGCCGGGCGGGAAGCACGTCGGATGGGCGGCCGGCCGAGGACGCGCGTGCGGGGAGGGGAGGCCGAGGCGGAGACGCGGGGAGGCAGGAGGCCGGGCGGCACCAGGGGGCGGCGGCCGGAGACGCGGGGAGGCGGCCGGAGGCCGGGCGGCTCCGGGGCAGCGGTCGGGCGCAGACGCGGGGAGGCGGGAGGCCGGGCGCAGACGCGGGCGGGCGGAGACACGGGGAGGCGGCACCACGGGGCGGCGGCAGGGAGGCGGGCGGCCGCGGCGTGGAGGACGTCGGACGGGCGGCCGAGGCGGTCGAGGAGGGGTGGCGGGCGTCCGCGGCGGGGAGGACGCCCGTGCGGGGAGGGGAGGCGCGCGGGCGGCCGCGGCGGGGACGACGGGCGGCAGCGGCGGTCGACGAGGGGAGGCCGGCGGCCGCGGCGGGGAGGACGCGAGTGCGGGGAGGGGACGGGAGGCGGCGGCGGGCGAGTTGCGAATGAACGAAGCCCGCGTGCTCGGTGCCGTTTCAGAAGCCGCATGCTCGGCGCCAAGATCCACGGCGCCGAGCTCGGCGCCACGAGTCACGGCGCCGAGCTCGGCGCCACGAGTCACGGCGCCGAGCTCCCTGCCACGTCGGCGCCACGCCGGCCGCTACGCTGGCGCGGGGCTCGCAACTCGGCGCCGTGGTCCACGGCGCCGAGACGTGTTACCTCGGCGCCGTGACCCACGGCGCCGAGCTCTGGGTCCAAAAACGGAATTAAAACTACCAGGGGTCTAAATGTGAATATTTTTCAAAAAAAGGGCTAAAATACAAAAACTTCGGTGGTTGCGTGCTGGTCGCACGGTCGAACGGGTCGCACTCCCGCATCGGCCGTGGGTGAATCGACGGGTCGACGCAAGAGGCGAGGCCGCCACGCTACTCTTTCTTCCCGCTGAGGCGGTCAATGGCGCGGCCTGCGCGTGCGGCATCGCCCCGATGGGATCCGGAGATCGCTGTGCTTGGCTTCGATTTGGCTCCGTCTGGCCGGCCAGGGGAGAGCGGCCGGCCGCTCGTTTCCCACTTACCTTCACGGCAAGTCTGCCAGCATCTCATTCTCAGAAGTCGCCTGTCAGAGGGACACAGCTCAACATGTCCAGGACGGAACGACTATTATAGCTGGATTTGGAATTTTGGATTCGTTCGGCTCGACAGCCAGCAGAATCCCTCTATTCCCGTGGGGAAGAATCGGTCAATTTGATCAACCAGTCATTCAACACTTGGCAAGAACAAGAAAGGATTCTCTTCCTTCCCTCTGAACATACGGAAGGCAAGATCGAACAAGGGAACCAACCAGAAACGACTGTGTGGATCAACTTATGTAATTCGATTACATGGTACAGGTCCATATCCAATTTTTTTTTTACAGTATAACCATGGTTACATGGCCGTGTGATGATGGCTTAAGCAAAAGCTGAAGCCTTTTTTTCTCATGGACTCTTGAACAAGATCAACGCTGATTGATATCTACAAGACACCTTAACTCAGCCGAACGAACACGCGACGATTGCTAGTGTACAACACAACACAAGGAAAAGGAAACTAGTCGAGAAAAAAATAGTAAAAATCCTCCCCCCTTTTTGATCCTCCTCCTGTCTGTGTATCGACGACGATCAATCTAATCTTAACTTAGTCTTAAACCTCCCTATTGATCTGATCTGTTAATAACCGTATATACCACAAAGGAACACAAGTAGCGTAATAATACACTAGACGTACGTGCACATACACTAGACGTCTAGACGTACGTGCACGGCCGGCGAAAAATGTACAAGATTGTGAGGTTTCTCCCTTGGGGTCGGCGGCTCGGCCGCCGGAGCCAGCGGATCACGCGCGGGCGGACAGCACGCGCCCGCCGCCGCTGCTGTGAGAACTCCGGCAGGCGGCGACGTCGAACCCCTGGATCCTCACCGCCGGCGCGAACGACGGGGCAAAACTGCTGCTGCTGCTGCTGCTATACGTGGGGCGGTGGCTGTAGTTGCAGCTATGGTGGTCAAAAATCGCAAGATCGGACGGCGAGTCCGGGACGGCGGCGTGGTAACGCTGGTTGCGCAGGAAGTGGGGGTCGTTGATGAGCGGGTTGTCCGCGCGCGCCGGCGGCGACCCGCCGAACAGCGCCCAGCCCCCGTCCTCCTCGCCGTCCGCCTGCTCCTCCCGCGTCTTGCTCTTTCCTTCTTTTTGCTGCAACAACGAAAGAATAGATTTTTGTAAGAGAAGATGACTATACCCTCATAAAAAAGGGGAAAAAAGAACAGATTTTTACAAGGAAGAATTTGTAACGACAAAGATGATTTTTTTTCAGGGGGTAGCAAGTAGGAACTAGGAACTAGGAGAGAGAGGATTATGGGTTCAGATTTGACATAGTACCTTTCTGTTGTTGGAGTTGAGGAAGGGAGGAGGGCCAAGGATGAGGTCGGCGCTGCAAGGGTGGATCTGGACCCTTCGCGGCCGAGGCGCGCAGAGCACCGCCGCGGCCGGCTCCGCCTCCCTGCTGCCGGAGGAGGAAGACTGAACAAACAGCCTGTTCATCGCTCCCGTAGGCATCCTCCAAAAAGATTCGAGCAACCCTGCTTCTTGTATATGTGATGAAAGATAAAAATCAGTCTCTCTCTCTATATATCTCTGCCTCTGCCTCTGTGTTGCCCCCAGTATTAGATAGGGGAACGGATGAACTGAAAGAACGGAGGAGAGGAGAGGGCTTGGCCTTCGCCTCTGCCTCTGCCTTTCCTTCAGGCCGGTGAGGACGACGATGCAATGCGGTGCTGACCGCCTAGACCACCACAAATATACAGGGTTGGTGTCGGGTGAGCAGGTGGACCACGCCTCTCTCTCTCTCTCTCTCCCTCTTTTTCTAGTCTCGCCCTTGATTTCTTGCCATTTATATTTCTTTGCGCACCGCCTCTTTGCTAAACAAATGCTACAACCACTACGGGAGGAAAATATCCCCTTCATCCGTGTGGCATTCTGCCATCACCACTTGTTTGTCAATATTGGGCCTGTTCTTTACATCACAAGTCGTCATTTGGCTTTTGCTACAGTACCTAACTTTCAAACGGAGTATTTTCTTAAGATGATGTCTACAAGTTAAATGATCTACACGTTAAAAGCCCAACATCTGTACCAGCCAAAATCGCAAGTGAGTATCTATCTCTCCGTAATCTGTACTGTAAACAGCCAAAATTCAAAAATTTCAGCCAAAAGTTATAAACCGCAACCGAAAAGAACAGGCCCAATATCTAGCACTAGCAATAGTATAATAATTTGTTCTTGTATACTAGTATCTGTTGATCAGTTCTTGAAATTAAATTTTGGTACACACACAGCACCATTGAAGGCGCAGATGCTGTGCCTTGTCGTTCACATGCAGGACGCGCACCTTGTGACTTGATTCCTTTACACTTCATATTTATAGTTTTAGTTTTTAAAAATAAAACCTATAAATTAATTATAGTAGATATTATATCGTTTTCAGCTGTATTTGTTAAAATCACATACAACTATCTCTTTTCGTATTCTTTTTTACGAACAGTTAAAATTCAAAAATTAGAATTTGAAAACTATAAGCCAAAGTCACGAGCCAAAACCAAAAGAAACGCATTCTGTGTCTCCCAATTGTTCCATTGGGTAATCGAACCCGGATTTTCCCCCCTTTAGTTGCCGTGATTCTGAATTTCTTCTTTTGCAACATACACAAACGGAGCGATAGCATAGCACGGTACTGTATTAGAAAAATGTAAGCTTTGTTGGTTCCTTCCGGAGGCACCTCGGATCTCACGCCCACTGCCAGATCTTGGCCGGCCTCGTCCTGACACGCACGACGCACCGGCCATCTCCTGTCTGTCTCTCCCCTCTCTTCTCCGCATCGCAGGTGTGAATACTGAGTAGGTTAGCGGCGCCGTTGGATCGGCAACGGACGGCGCTGATGCCTTCGGTGCCGGCGGTGGTTGGGAGGTGTCGTGGGTCTGGTACGAGGTGCGGGCTGGAGGCCCATCTGAGGATTGAAGGCTGCCGTCTGCTGCTTCCTCCTTTTCTGCTTCCTGAAGCAACGGCTCACTAGTCGCTACGCCAATGTGAAGTTTGTTAATA